>CM044961.1:25780601-25886298 GCA_024516035.1 Bactericera cockerelli | reverse complement strand
TTTTTTCCTGTACATATTAGAGGTAAAGATGTTTTATTTTACTCGTGTTAAAAAAAACTTACCTTCACCATCTTGCTATGGCTGTACACAGTGTTGATGTCGCTGACGAGATGATGGAGGTTGTGGAGGAAGGAGGGAGCAAAGCGCAGCGTGTACAGCACGGAGTTGAGGAAGCAAGTGTTGCCCAAGTTGACCAGGGTGGCTATGGGCGGGGTCAAATCAGTGGGGGTGCTACTGGAGGGGGAGGGGGCGTAGAGGTCATCCACACCCCCGCCTGAGGGTGAGTCGGGGGGACCCAGGTTGCAGCCATTGACGCCCCCCGGGTAGAAGTCTGCAAGTGAAAACAGGAAAGACAATGAGAATAAGACCTAATGTCTGGCTGGGGGACATTAAACAGTGAGAAGACCAGTGTCTCGCTAGAGGACTATAAACAGAGAACAGACTAGCCAACCCTTACAAGCCAGGCTAGCTTGCAGTTTCCAATGGCTTATAAAGAAAAGTCCATGTCCTCACGATGGTTGATCGCACATAGAAATATGTGGTTCAGGACGAGCCAACTTTGAAATAAAGTTGGCTGGAGACCATCACTCACCTTCCAGCTGCAGCCAAGCTGGCTACAACAACAACAATAAGACCTAAAGTAATATTATAATATTGGTACTCAATGTTTTAACAATGAAAAAAACCCTTACACGTATGCTTTAAAGTAGGATGGAAAAACATAAATCTAATCCATAATTTTTTTTTATTATAAGTATGAATTTACTTTGTACTTATTAATGAAAATTTGTGAAGTACATGCAAATTCACTGAATTCACAAAGCTGAATTTTTTCATGAAGGTTCCTTTGTGGTTCCTTGAAACTTAAGATGTACAATAAGAATGTAAAAATGATTACTTGATACTTTAAATAAAATGACAGCAAGAAAAAAGACTGACAAATTTTAAACATGATGAAAATAGTAGAGCTAGCAGAAAATAGTAAATTTAAAAATGTTTAAAATTTGCAACAATGTGCATTGTGGTTCAGCTAGTTTATAATTTATTAATTGAGTCAAACCTGGGCACAAGGTCAGACCGGAATTTTTTTCTCTTATAAAGAAGTTAGATATTTCCCTTTAGAGAGTTAAATTAAACTTGAAAACTCTTCTCTTATATCACGGTTTCTCTTGTATCCAGTTCTCTAATATTCATGTACAGGTGAAAGTCAACCTTAAACTTTGAATGTATATCTTAAGTAAACCTTAAACTTTGAATGTATATCTTTCTTTCTATCTTTTCCCTAGTTTTTTTAAAAACAAAGTTCACTGTAAATATGTATACTTTCTTAATAAATGAGGCATTATTAGACTGTGAGAGTAAAGGGACTCTTTAGTCTCAGTCTTGCAGGATAAACAGAGTATTGTATTGTTCATCTGTACAACAATACTGGGCTGATGTGTTATCTGATGAGCAGAGTTACCGACCTCAGTAGCTTGATCGATAAGGCGGTGGACTTGTAACCTGGAGGTCGGTGGTTCAAGTCCCGGTTTCAGCGTAGATTTAGTAAAGCGAGTTAGAGTAGTTGTGACATCACGAAAGTGATTAACACAAATATAACTTTTTGATGAGCAGAGTTAGCAGGCAGGGCTGGTTTTTTACCTGTGTCCATATAATTATTTAGGTAGACAGGGTTGGACGTGATGACCTTGTAGTTGCACGAGGAAGCGCCAACGTGCCGGGAGAGACGCGCTTTCTTTCGAGGGTGACTGTGGCAACTAGCTTCATCTGAATCCTCGGATAATACAGTCATGGTTCCTGTACCTGCCAAACAAAATCAGAGGTGAGAATAAGAATACTTCATTTAGACTATGTTATGATGGCAACTAGCTTCATCTGAATCCTCGGATAATACAGTCATGGTTCCTGTACCTGCCAAACAAAATCAGAGGTGAGAATAAGAATACTTTCATTTAGACTATGTTATGATGGCAACTAGCTTCATCTGAATCCTCGGATAATACAGTCATGGTTCCTGTACCTATCAAACAAAATCAGAGGTGAGAATAAGAATGGTTCATTTAGAGTATGTTATTTCTTCCGAGAAATTTTTAATATTAGAAATAGGAAGTATTGTGTTCGTTTTTGTGAATTTATTTTTATTTTTTTGCTCTGATGTAAATTTTTTCATATTTTTTATTTATTTAAAGATGAGTGTTTCACAGCCGTTTTTATTTTGTAGTCATGAAACAGGAGCTACTGTAGATGTTTGTGGTCTGTGTTCTAGTCTACCCATCCCGTAGTATAGCTCCCCTCTGATGGGCGAGAAGTGACACAATACTTCCCAATTAGGTGCTGGGTCAACACAAGGGCACCGAAGTGAGAGTTTTTTTATTCCTTACAAACAATTGTAACCAAATTATGAGGTTGTATGTCAACAATCATAACCAAAGTATGATCTTCAACTTTTTGGTAAAATTGTACTTAGTGCACTGGTAGTCAAGTGGTTAATGCGCTAGTCGGTAATCCAGGTAGCATAGGGATCTGTTGGTTCAAATCCCACCCAGTGCATGACATTTTCCTCATTAATTTGAGTATATGACCACATAATAATAAACTCTGAGGTGTTGAGGTTATACGTTAGGTAGAGAAAATGCTTTTAACATTAACCTATGCTGGTGGTTACCTTCCACTAAAGAGTGTTAGGTATTGTTATTATTACTTAGTTATTGGTTTTGGGGAAAAAATCGAAGGTCTTTTTTGATGTATATCTTGAAGAAAATAATATATACATCTACCTATCCTATACTAGAGTTTATAAATTATTAATTTTAAGAAAGATAGCTTGTGGTGTTTTTTCATTAGATGTAATATTTTTTGTTGTTGTTGAAAAAAAAAAATCTTACCACATGAATCTGCAACTTGAACTTTGTTTCAAGTGAAATGTTTTTCCTCTTGAATAATTTACTGGACCAATCTGTAAAAAATTAATCAAACACATTGTATTAAGACTTTCAGAGATAAATTTACCAATAATACGAAAATTGCCAAAGACATAATATATACATGTGTATCTCATCATCAAAATCTATCCCATGTTTCGAGTTAATTTGCACATGATATAGGGTGATCTATTAGAAATGAGCTCATTTTGGAGTTAATGATAGAGATATTCATTGCAACAATTTTAAGTTCTTTATAACTTACCCTGCTCAAAATACAGGGTAGGCTGTTCTGCCTATTGTCCATACTCTGACCTATAACTTATGAACTGTAGGTTGCAGGAGTCTGCTGAATTTTTGATATGAGAGCACTGGAACACCAAATCTCTTTCTGATGTTTAGTTTGGTAATGCTATTTGCCACATCACTTTTTCAATTGATGGAACCTACACATGTTTGATGTAGAAATTGGACTGTCTTCATGACATACACTTGATACATGACATGTTTTAATAAGAGGTTAGGCATCTTACATTAGCACAGGCTATGCATGTCATTTCCATTTTAACAAGGTTATTTTAACACACTCAAATATTTATTTTATTGGAAAATACACATAGCACAAACTGATAAAAAGACTTGAAGGCTATCCAACTAAGTAACAATGACCTATGAGTTCTTAAATTAATTATTTTTTTCTCATTATATAAGATGTCAAAATAATAAGTTAAATATTATATTTTATTTTCCAGCACACACAGATAAAATAATGAATATATAAATAATAAGTTTAATTTAAATTACAGTGATTGAACTGAAAGTCCAATTAAATACAACAGTACACTCTCTGAATATCTAAATGTCTAAATGAATTTGTGTGTTTAGTAAGAATTTTTTAGCAGGATATTTCTCAAACAAATCTTATCTCAGGTACATAATTCATTCAAATTAAAAATATCCACATTGAAATGAGAGGAAAAAAATTCAAGTGTGACACACTTGAGATCATGGAACTATTTTATCTTTTTGACAGGTCAGGTATTTTTATAGGGTGTTCAGTAAAATTATTGCTAACTTTGAACTAACAAAGTACCTAAGGTGTATAGTTTTACATCAAAATTAAAACTTGATTGTATTAAAATTATTAAACAGATTTAATCAAGTTTTATTAACAAATATATATAGTATATACAATTTACAAGAAACAAAGTTGAAATTATTAAACAAAACTTGATCAAGGGCGGTGCTAATGCCTACGGCATTCTCTTCAAATTTGCAAATAAACAGAATTTTCACTCCTGAACTTATAATAATTGTAAGACACAAAATGTAAGGGGCAATATAGACAGTAAATGCAATAAAAAAAGTTTTTGTTAGAACAAATGAGATTTACTTCACTGTCCTAAGGATTGGTCAAAAGGCCTGAAATGAATACAGTCAAAGTATTTGTGTAGCTACATTACATAGATCACATAAAAGTTAATTTTAGTGAAATAAAGAAAGGAAAAGTAACCATGATAAGATTTTTTTAGAGTTTGTAGGACTCAAATATTTTTCCTTAAGATCTCTACCATTAAGCTCTTTTAAAATAGATAGATGCTTTTAAATATATAATAGGGTTTGTCTTATGAGATTAGATAGCAGGTGAGTGTGTTTTATTAATAGTTGGAAAGTTGAAAACAACACTGTCAAAATACCCTTTGATTCATGATGATAACTTTCTATATTTCTTAAGTTGTTTTGTTCAGGGTTTTTTTTAAGCTTTATTAGGATCAAAGTACAGGTCAACAGTATAAATTTAGAGAAGGGGGGAAAAAAAACAAACAAACAAATCACAAATAAATAAGGTAAAAAAAAAAACATAATTAACATGTTCCTACCTAAAAGGGCGGGGTATTGCCCTGTGGCAATCTAAGGGTTTCTCCATACTACTTACATTTCTACCTACTTGGTCCAAGCAATTATTTCTTCGAGGTAACACCTACTCATGCTCTACCACTAAGGAATGAATATTATAACCTTTATTTAACATGTTTATGGTCAGAATTACTAGGGTGGCCCCAGGGAACCAGGGATCATTGAATTAAGGGTGTTTTTCCCATAGTGTAAGGGTTGTGACTACTGCCTGTATACAGAAATCCTAAAGTTGATTCCTGGTTAGGAGCCAGACTTATCAAGAAAATTCTATTCCCTCCTATGTGATAGACTGGCATTTTGGCAATACCAGGTAGGGGAAGTTATTGGGTTAGCTGGTACAGTTCAGCAATTGGAGGTAAACCCTACGGGTTAAAATTTAAAATTAATATTGTTTGAAAATCTAATATTTTTTTACTATTGAGAAGTGATTGAAAGTTCTCAACAAAATTTACTTGTGCTCAAAACCAATGAATATGGAATAAATTTGTACACATGTCTAAATTTGTACTGAAAAACATTTGGTACTGTAACCCCCTGTTGTAAGAACTTGGCACCAATACCTACTTCAATAATGATATGTTTACACAGAAAATTTGAAGTAAACAACATTGAGCTTCCATTTAAGTATTGAATGAGTTAATCACTTAATAAACAGGCAAAATATTGCAGGCTGTCTGTCCCAGATCAAGGATACCGTTTTAGCCTGTATGCCAAAGAACCCAAAGATCTGGTATGACCAAAAGAGGGCATGACTTTAAAGAGCTGGTGATAAAGATTCAGGCTGATATCAGAGATGAAGAACATTATACTTACGATATCCTGATTGATAAGAATTAAAAACACTCTTAATGGGTGGATTGGATTCTAATATCCGTCTGCAATGTAGGCAGAGGAGGCCTGAAAAAATTCAGATGTCTCCTAGGTCAAGACCCAGCCCCCTTCTCAGAGCTTGAAATAACCACGCCGCTTTGGGAATAACTTACTTAAAATGTAATTGAACACTGGCGGTTGAAAGGGAAAAATGATCTGGGAGCACAAAAAACTGCTTTTAAAATTAATTAGATCTCGATTTTAAATAACATCATAGTAAAAAGTTTCTAGTACTATCTTTGCAATCAATCGGCCATTTTCATTCTTCATCTTCATTTCTCGTGTTTTGTTGTTGTTTATGATTTTGATGCGCACGCAGCAAAGTTGCCAACAGAAAAATAAAATTTCAAGGAGGTTGAAAAGAGAGACGAGGAGAGATTTATCATTGAAAAGTGAAGCAAAAAAATTTCATTTGGTTGGTACTACTGGCGATGACGGTTGGGCTAGCACACAGATTTAGCACACTCTAGTAAGGAACAAAAATCTGTTTTGCACTTGCAGTTCAGATTTTTACAGCCGTGCAACATAAATTTAACGCCTGTAGTGCATTATTGAGTGTAGGCATAAATTATTTATTATTACAGTATCCCTACGAGTTCTCTCTTTTTTTAGCAGTTGATAATTCTTTCCTACGATCGGGTGGTAACCCAGCGCAAAGAAACGGCCGGTTTTTGGGGGTTATCTAACCAGTATTCAGAATTTTTAGACGTAGGTAAGTATTTTTTTATTACTGAGAATGTTTCACACTGTTAAAATCTGGTGTTCTAGGTTGGGACTAAAGATGAGATTCCACTGAGTGCAACATTTTGTCTCACAACGTTTCATGCTCCGCAGCTAAGCTCTTCTTTTAGAATCGCATGAATCCCTCTGAATGAAGCATTCTGCAACACTTCGTATTCAAAATTTGAAACAAAATGATTCGAATTGATCCGAAACAAAATGTTGCGCTTAGTGAGAAACCAGGGGAGAAATTGTACCTGCGGCAATGTATGAAATTAGAAGTAAAGCCGGTAAAGCGAAGTGCTGTGAACGATGCTGGTTGGCTGACAATTTTAAAATTATGAATGGAGATGAGTAATTCTTGTGCCATCACAACATAGCGGTTCTTAATCTTCCAGAAGTTCCAGAAATCTCCTCTTTTTTTTTTAATAGACTACAATGCTCGATTACTTCTTTATCGAGTGGCCATTAACCAAATGTTTATTATTATTACTAGCGGGCTGTAGCCCGCTTTGCGGGCCGAGGCATGGCCCGCCAAGCAAAAAATCCTTTTTCGTCAATGGCAGGTGTTGTAGTGGGAATTTCGAAAAATCCCGTCATATTGCACATCTAGACTATAAGACAAAGCTACCTACCAAATTTCAGCTTCCTAGGACTCACCAGTTCGGAGAAACAGTGATGAATCAGTGAGTGAGTCAGTCAGTCAGTCAGTGAGTGAAAGTCTCTTTTATAAGTATAGATTATTATTATTAACCTTAGTAACAAAAATAAAATTCATTTTAAAATGAGCTTTTTGACGAAAAAAAAAATCTAGTCCTGAGGCGGGCAAAATTCTCTAGTCTTGTATTTTTATAAAATCACATTTTGTAGATAGGTAACTAACTAAATTTATTTTAAGGTTCCAAAATGCCTGTCCATACCTATTTATGACCCAACCCGGGTTGAGGTTAATACCGGTAACTGATTTCCAGCGAGTGAAGGGAAAAACCCCCGTTCGATACTGACCTTAGTAGTTGGAAAGGACGTTAACCCCCAGTTTTTTGATAAATGCATATTGCATAGATAGCCATTTATGTTGTAATATGAAAAAACAAAAGCCCTCGCGTATCTGCGGCAGTCAACTTTCTCCTCCTTAACGGCCCATTTTTGTAAGCAAAACATTTTTCTCTGACGGAATAGGTCAACTTAACGCAACTATAATTTTACCTATTTTACGGGACGGACATTATTACATCGCTGTTATGAACCGCTGGGATTTGAGGAAACACTTCACCAACATACGGAATCCGGAATCCCAAAATAAAACAGAGGAGTTCAGAAATATACCTACCGCCTCACCAAACACAAGATACGGCCCATAATAATCCACTGTGCCGCTGTCAGTCCTAATTTTATGACGTAAAGTGGTGTTTTAAGTTCTTTAGTTTTTACTAATAATATATATAAAATAATCATAATTTCTTGTTTTTTCTTCACTAACGGTGTACGTTGTCAATAATTCAAGACATACCTAGAATTTTTTAAACCCAATGAAAATGGGTTCAGAAAAAATATTAAAAAAAGTGTTTATTTGAGGTGTTTTCTACAGAAGTGTTTTTAGAAGACTCGAATGAATACATGTATGTAAGTGCGAATAAGAATTTGATAAAATAGGTATTAAAATTAAACAATTATTAAATAAAATATAATAAAACCTTCAGACATATTATTATACTTTTTGTGTATTAGTTTTATTAGGTACAATTACAAAAAAAACTATTGTGAAAATCAAAAAGTATCTACCTATTTTGGTATTTATATTTTTAATCTAAATTATTTATAATTTAGTTAAGCTAGGTGGTAAACCTAAAGTTATTAATCGAGTTTTTTTTCAATTTCAAAACATTACATTATTTTTACAAATAAATAAACTATAGTTTTCATCATTTTTCCATTTAATTAGAGAAATATTATTGCTTTTATAATTATATGAGTATTTACCTACCCTAGTTTTCGACAAAAGTTGGCAAGAAATTTAAAATCCGTTATTTCTATTATTGTCGTACTTGTTCCAATTCCCAAAGACGTGAAAAAATGCAATTTAATCATTATGATTTATGAATAATACCAATAAATTACACGGTTTTATTTTTAGTTCAATGACGCGTAATATTTACAAAAGTAACCCCATTTTTTCTGATGATTTCCTCTGGTGCTCGAAATATTATAATTTTTTTAGGACAGTTTGAGTTCCAGAATAGGTAGGTACCCATTTTTTCGGACCGGACGGTTAGTACGCTAAAAAAAGATTGTGTAGGTTCATATAAAAAAAAATTCAAATTTTCTTTAATTTTCTACTCCTAAATTTAAATAACACAATATTTAATTTATAAAACTTTAGCAAAAGACCACCTACTTAATTATTTTTTCGTGTTCGAGTTATGTAATTTGTATCAACAATTTTGTAACAGGTTTTGTTTGCTAAGAAAATCCCCCTACAAAACTTATCAATTATAATAAATAATAAAAGATTGACATTTCTTTTTTCAATTTGCAGTGTAGATATAATTTAACTCATAGGTAAATAATAAATTATTTTTTACGGTCGTATTTCATTAAATAGGTTGTTTTAAAACTATAAAAGGTAATAATAGTTAACTAAAGCGCTCAGATAAAAACATACCTAATCTAATAGGTAATACAAGCAAAAATGTTTTAATTCATATACACTAGTTTTTGAAGTCTACCAGCATTGGATGAAATTTGTCATTCCTCAATTTTGGAGCTCAGAACCAAATCTGAACCCTCAACCTTAGATCGGCAGTCTACCTAACTAGACGGGAAAAGGATGTAGTACAAAAAGAGTGGTATGAACTTTTTTTTGTACTCATGTTGGTCATAAATGTTTTTCATTTATTCGATGAATAGCTCGATAAACCAACCTAGCTCGATTATAAAGCAGCTCGTACACCTAGCTGATCACAAGTCCAAATACAGTCGAAATCAAGCTGCTGCGATAACCAACTAGTCAGTTTAAGTAGCAGACTCACCTGTGGTTTAATCATTACTTTAAGTTATCAATATTGGCGTATACAAAATTCAGCCAACAAATACCTTCAAGTAAAATGTCTCTCCTATGGTTTATAAATGTATATCTCAATAAGAAGGATTAACTTGGACTTCATTACCACGGACAAAAAGCTTTGCGTCGACGAAGTGTGAGTTTCGTGCCAGTACTTTATGAAGGTAAAACTAAAGAGGCAGGCATGTATTATATTTTCGGCCATGCCTGAGCGCGAGGAATGTTCTGACAGTAATTAGGACCATGCTGAGATCTATTGTAAAGTTGTCTAGGTAAGTATGTAGGTTTGATTATAGGTTGATCTCATAGTATGCCCATCCTTTTCGCAAAATACATACAACCGACAGTCCTACATATCTCCCAGCATGCTAATACTTTACATATCTCCCATGCTAATACTTTGTCCTTATGAATAGTTCTTGAATAATCTTAGAATTTCCCAGTAACTATTACTTACCTATGTAATCTATGTATAATAAGGAAATAAAAGCTAGTCCACTTAAGTTGACTCAGAGCTCCACTGACTCTGAATCTCTAGTGTGTGGATTCGATTCTCACATCGAGCAAATATTTACTTCTGTAGCCTCATTGGTGTTGTAGCTTGCCATTCCGTAGTACCTCCCTATCTATGCCTCCCCTCTGAGGGCGAAAAGTGACACTGTACTTCCCATTTAGAGGTCGGTTCATAAGTGTTAAAGGTATATGTCGAAAATAAAATATGTATTAATAACCTATAGTATACCTAAATATCGTGGTAATACCTATAGATGCATTAGGTATACTTTAGCTGTCTTTTTCTTTTATGTAGGACGTAATTTTTTATCATCTGGGTGGCCCCTACTTACAAAAAATATTTGAACCAAACACAATTGACATCATTGTATTCAAATCATAAAACAAAGCTTGGAGATTGCGTTTCACTTGAATTCACCAACGGAAATCAGGTCCACGTTATTACTCTCAGATGTTCACAACTAGGGACGTTTTCAGAGGTTTTGTATGTAGGTGTGGGGACTGTATAGGGTGTAGTTAGGTTCATCATCATAGGGAGGCGTCATCGTGAACGATGGCAGCTAGACAGTGGAGGAATGACTCAGCACTTCTACCTCTGTCTTTACAATTAGGATAATAATTGACAAGGGCCCCCAGAACCAAGCCAATGCTGGTCTACTCCTGTTTATAGTCCCCCAGCCAGACTGCTGGTCTACTTCCTGTTTTCAAAAAACAGCTAAGTTCAAAAATCTCAATGATAACAAAGTTCTGGGTTTCATTTAGATAGTGTTTTCATATCTGTGTTAATCACAATCGTGAAATCACAATTATGCTTAACTTAACTTGGACTTGAACCACCGACCTCCAGGTTACAAGTCCGCCGCCGCCTTATCAGTCAAACTACATAAAATATGTATACAGTAGATTTTGGTAGAACATTTAAACCTAAGAAAACTCAGGTAAAATTTATTGAATATTCGAATCAATTGGACAATTTTTACCTTTACAAATAGTAGGTCTAGGTTTCAGGATATTACCATTCACCCCTGCTAAAAATAAGATCCTTCTGCATTACTGACAGAGTACTTACACTTCATACCTACAATACAACTGAGAGTTGTACTCCAACAGAAAAAGAAAGGACAGACCTACAAAGAATCACTTGCCAGCTCAGAGCTCTGCGATGTCTGTTATTATGGGAAAATTAATTTGAAAATCGTGATCAAGCCATGAATGAATTGTTTTGTTATTTTTGTTGATGGCTGCTCTATAGCTCAAGCTTCAATTTTCTCGACTCGATGTTTGTTAACCCGCAGTTTAGACATCGTCGATGGCACGTTGAATACACCGGTTCTGTAGGATCGCTGGATGCCGAAGTTAAGCAAAGTCGAGTGAGGTGAATAAGTGGTGGGTGACACTCAAGTTCTGATTGTGGTGCTGGCTATCACTGGCTCAACCCAGGCGTGTTTCAAAATAATGTGCGCAGCTGCAGGTGTGTAAGTTTCTTCGAATGCAAGGAACCCCCTTCTTTAGTGAGCTTGATGCTGAGATGTTAGTTACCTACATTAAAAAACCAAAGTTTGGCTTACACTGTCCTACTGGAAAGTGATAGATGATTATAGGTTCTAAGTGCTTTCAAATGAAATACCAATGACCATTTTTGACGTGCAGCCTCATAGAAAAGTTTTGTGGCCTAGTATTCTACCCCGAACTCCTATCCTTCCAAACAACCCCCATGTGGGCCCAAGTCTCAAAATTCAAACGCCTTGAAGTATTCGGGCCCAGGCTCCACCAATAGAGGCAGCAGATAACGTTACCAGATAGATAATGAGCTGTTAATTTGACCAGAGCGAAGCGACTTTCTAGGTATCGGGTCGGTCTAGTAATCCAGAAGTCGCGGTTTCGAAACCCAACTGGACATGTCAAGTTATCCACTTGGGATTTCGTCAACATAATAATACGTTAGGGCTTACTGCTGGAATAATAGTATAGGATGAATAATTATTCCTAGTGCAAGACTCCGTGGCGTAGCGGTTGAAACTACTGCCCGTAGTCCAGAGATCCTGAGTTTGACTCCCGGTTGGAGTCTTTCGAAGAAAATTCTGTTCCCTCCAAACACGTGAGGCTGGCATTTCCGGCCCCACCCAGGCTGGGTGGGGCCGGATACATGTCCCTCCGAATACATGAGGGTAATCAGGACTTTAAATTAAATAGAATCGTTGGCGTTAGGAAGGGCATCCAGCCTTATTTAAAAAAAAAATGTACCGCAGCCATTTATTCAACCTGAACCATGAGGTCAACCCCAAGTAGGTTTGGGAAAGGCAAAGCAAAAGAAGAAGAAGAATGAGCCCTAGTGAAGCAGTATAAAAAGGGCGATTATTATTATTATTATCTATTTACGGGGCTATCTACATCTGTGGACTTCTGATCCTGACAAACAGCAGACCAAAACACCATTTCTATAACATCCGAGTATGCAAGGACTCAATGGGTTAGTTCAGTGACATCATAACATTGATATTTGTGTGTGTGAAGAATAATAAAATTAACGGGAAGGGTATTCGGAATTTCGGTTTAGAATAGTAAGTATTGCCGGTTCATTCCAAGATTCTTGATATTTATTAGTATTATAATATAAGCTTTATTAGAAGGAACTTATAAAAATATTTACAAAAAAAAAAAAATGTTTTGTAAAAATAAAAAGAAAAAAGAAAATAGTAATGTCCTACCTAAAAGGGCGGGGTTGATCACGCCTCGGCAGGCATCTTCTTCCACCCAACACCTTCATATTATTCCGTAACATGATTTAAGGTGTCAGTAAGTGCACCCAAATTCTAAATGTAATAATAATGATGATAATAGCATCGCCTTATTTATACTGTCCGATTATAAGACTTTTAAGTCCCATTATTGCCAAGACGTATTATCATATGGTAAAAATACCCAAATGGAAGATAACTTGTCATATCTCGACTGGGTTTTGAACCCGAGACCTCTGGATTCACAGAATGCCGCCTTTACCACTGAGCTCCCGGGACAGAATGTATAGTCCATTAGGTAGCTACTAGCTGCTATATTGAGACATCGTTGGGTCCTTTGCGTGCAAGCTGAGTGCGCTTGCAATTGGGTTACGGTGACTGACTGCATTTATTTAAAAAATATTATTATTAAAAACGAAGATATTTCCAAGTCCTGGGCAGGCACTTATTGCTGAAAAAACTTCAAAAAAAAAAAAAAAAAAACATTTCCCACACTTACTATCTCATGCATAAATTTAATCCCATAATGTATAGGTACTGCTCCAATTTATCCCAATCACCTAATAGTAAACCATTTAGCACGCATTCCAGCTCCTAGCCTGGTGTTAAACCAATTTCAATATTTTTTGTTACCATGATTAGGTACTTTCAAATATGCGCGTATTATTTGTCCGAGCTATTTAGATGTCCTAGTTGGTTTCTTTAATTTTAGGCACTTCTATAACTTGATTATCGTACTCTATCTCTCCATTCTCACGGCTTGTTCCCAGCTAGAACCTGTGAATACGCTCCGTGAGAAGACTCCATGTGATTTGCCGGAGATTCACTACCGCCACTATTAGTCAAAATCACGTCATTCAAAATATCAAGTACGGTAGACTAGGGTTAATGTAGATTTGGAACATTGTTGGAAATTTCTATAGCGTCTATGAGTTGACCCAGTAACACGTTGTCCATCATTTTATTAGAACTCAAGACACAATTAGTGACCACTAAAATTCGAACCCTTGTGATGCTGGGTATCCTGGCCCCACTTAGACTGGGTGACGTAAATTTGAGTAGCTGGTTGAATGCTGTTCCTGGCCTCACTTAGGTTGGGTGAGGTTAATTTTAGTAGCTGGTTGAAAGCGACGTTAACCAAAAAAAAAAAACGCAACGAGTTCCTTCTAGCTACAATGCTCAGATAGTTCAACCCACTTCACCCTACCATGAGTTACTCACTAACACGTAGTCCATCATTTTATCAGAACTCAACACAGAATGCAAGGAGTTCCTTCTAATAATAGTGTCTTCTTCTTTAATGACGTAACGAATCGTGTACTGAATTTTGAGTGGTCCTATTCTACTATTCTTCTGTTTGAGGTTAAAGAACCAAACATCTTCTTCTTCTTTCACTTTGCCTTTTCCCAAAACCTACTTGGGGTCGGCATTGTTCAACACTTTCCTCATGGTTGAGGCGGGTTGGTTTTGGCACACCTACTTCCACTTTTATTTGCTGAATGCCTTTCCTAACCTGAGAAAGGTGAAGAACATTTAGCAGGCAAAAAGATTTTTTTTTCTGCTTCTCTCTTATTACAATAATTATTACTCTCTTTTAGTGCATTCAAGAGTTTTATATCTACGTTAAACTAAGCATTATGAAGTTCAGTAATGCTTATTTTAATTTAAGATAGCTGTTTCACAGCCTTTTAGTAAGTCGTAGCGTAGACATGGAACAGCAGCTACTGTAATCTCATACTGATTAAAATAGAGAGGTTAGTTGATGACATGGATATTCAGAACCATTGCCTGCTGATGAGAGCAAATAAGCTCGAACAGCTGTCCAGGTATGTTCCGATATTCATGTACATCTAGTACAACTTCTCACTTTTATGATTATACTGATGTGCTCTGTGTTGTACATAGCTTGCACAATTACCCATTAACCATTCCATAGTATGGCTCCCCTCTGATTTGCAAAATTCGAAAAGAACGCCGCAAAAACCTTGAAGGTGACAAAGTGCCGGGTTTCAGGTAGTAATCTTACAAAGAATGCCATCACTTTGAGAAGCACTCTTGAGTCATCTTCAATGTTTTCACTTTTTTGATAATACACATTTGGATCTCTTCTCCTACCGAACTTACAAAGCAAAAACAAGTTTGCAATCCGTTAGATGAGGAACACGGACAATTTCTTCCAAATTTGGAAGCGAACCAAAAAAAAACACTGTTAAAAAAACCAAAATTGTTCACATGATTCGAAATCTTATTATTTGATTGTTGACAAATTGAGAATTTATAGCCAGAAGACGTGACTGTATTTGCTGAACTTAATAGGCCAGATTCCGATCTTCCTAATTCCTGTCGTTCTCAGTTTTTTTTTTTCGTCCTATGTAGTAAGAAATAGATTGACAGACAACATTGAGGATGGCTGAAAAAGAGAGAGAAGGAATAGAGACTGTCAGCTCGAGACAGGGAGTCCCATTATACGTAGTTTAATAATGTACCACCTCTTTTGAATACCTTTTCCAAAATTACTATCTTCTTTTGTACACTCGTTTCATAATATATCTCCTAATCTTCTTTTGTATTTCCATATCTTCGACATTATTTATTATAGTCTTTCTATCTCTCTTGAACCTATTTTTTGTAGGACCATATCCTCAACATAATCTTTTGTACAGTCTTCCCATCTCTCTTATACATATATTCATTTTGTAGTTCCATATTTTCGACATAATCTTTTGCACATTTTTTCCATCTCTCCTAATCTTTTCGTAGTTCCACATCATATAGTCTTTCCATCTCTCTCTTGATTTTCTTTTTTTAGTTCGATAACTTAGAGAATTTTTTCATTAATTTTTAAATGAATATTATTTTATTTAAAGAGAGGTAGGTCTGTAATATTCAGAGCCCTTGCCCCAGAGAATTTTTACTTTATTAAGTTTTAATTACACTTCATAATGTACCTATACCTATAATTCGAGGATCTTTTTCTCCTCTGATTTGTTCAGTAGATGGAGCACTTCACTCAGAATTTAAAATGTTCATCCAAAGACTAGCTTCGACCTTTCAGATAAATGGAATAAAAACTTGAGTCAAGTAATGGGCTGGATGAAGATAAAGATTGAGTTGGCAATAGTGAGATCTGTTTCACTTAGATTAAGAGGAAGCAGATACAAGGCGAGAAGTTTTAACATGGAAGATGGAGCAGGGGTGCCTTACCATGAAGTATATAAAAAAAAACTGAAACCATAGCAAACCTTTTCAAAGATGTTTTAATTATTATTGAAAATAAATAAATAAATAAATGTTTGTTACTTAAAAAAAAAAAAAAACCTATACTTACAATTCATCTGGATGGTGGATACGGTGAGTAGCTAATACGTAGTGGTGTCTACCAGTCTATCTACGTGAATAATGTAGGTCTGATACATCTTTGTATGTGAGATGTGAGTGTTCGGTGTGTGTGAGTCTTTTTGTATACATCAATATAAATGCTTAAAATGACTATGAATACCACGTTTCTGCATACTCGTTCAGAGAACATTATGTTTCAATGCAGGTAGGAACAAGTGTAACAACTCTAATTTTATTCAACATGCATTACTGCATGAATAATAATGTTTTTTTATTTACTCATCATTTAAATGTATCTGGGACAACTATAATAATGGCTTGCAAGTTATACCTATCCATGCACTAGGTGTGAGATCATAATGATGATAATAAAATATTATGAAGGTATAAGTTTTTACATAATAATAAAATTAGTAGTTATTATTATTATATTACGCTTTATTAGATAACTAGCCGTTTGCCCGTGCTTTGCAACGGGACTAAATTTCAAATTTACTAAGGCATGGCCGTACTGCTGGACAGCAATGCCTTTTTGAACTTTTTATAATTTTTCTGGACAAAGCGATAATGGTTTTGGGGGGGTCATTTTTCGAGACATTTTTCGCTGAGTCTGAGACATTTTTCGCTATCTCTTACCGTTTTGGCTAAACAACTCCGGACAAACAACATAGGTAGGTAGGTAGGTAGGTAGGTAGGTAGGTAGTCCTTTTTTCTGTTTTATATATAGAGATGACAAAGTACAATATTTACACAAGAATACAATCAAAATATAAAGAAAAAAAAAAAAAAAAAAAAAAAAAAATAGATTGAATAAAGAATTAAGAACAAAAAACAGAATAAAGCTAATGTCCTTCCTAAATATTATCTAGTCTTATCTAAATGAAACAGGTAAGACTAGATATTCGACGAATTTTGTTCTCTTTTGTATTTTAAATTCTTTTATCATAAAATTTGGTTATATATAAAAAAAAATTGGTTGATATAATCTAGTCTAGTTGACTTAAGAATTTAGTTGTATTTGGGCTTGGGGATTTCCGTTGCACATAACAATTTTCGTTGCTAGAATTTAGTTGACTTTGGAATTTTCGTTGCTACAATATTCAGTTGTAGTAGGAAATTTTCTTTGCTAGAATTTAGTTGCACTCAGGAATTTTATTGCTAGAATTTAGTTGACTTTGTGGAATTAAGGTTGCCGGAATTTAGTTATACTTGGGAATTCAGGTTGCCGGAATTTAGTTGTACTTGGGAATTCAGGTTGCCGGAATTCAGTTATACTTTGGAATTTTGGTTGCTAGAATTTAGTTGTTGCTAGAATTGTACTTGGGAATTTGGCTAGCTAGAATTTAGTTATGCTTTGTAATTTTGGTTGCTAGAATTTAGTTGTACTTTGGAATTTCGGTACTAGAATTTAGTTGTGCTTGGGAATTCGGGTTGCTAGAATTTAGTTGTTGCTAGAATTGTATACTTGGGAATTTGGCTAGCTAGAATTTAGTTATACTTTGTAATTTTGATTGCTAGAATTTAGTTGTACTTTGGAATTTCGGTACTAGAATTTAATTGTAGGTACTTAAGAATTTTGGTTGAAAGAATTTGTGGACGGATGAATTTTGGTTGCGTGAATTCTCAGGAATTTTTGTTGCTAAAATTTAGTTGTACTTGGGAATTTAGTTATACATAGTTTGGAATTTTGTTGCAAGAATTTAGTTGTACTTTGGAATTTAGGTTGCCGAAATTTAGTTATTCTGTGGAATTTTGTTTCTAGAATTGTACTGGGGAATTTGGCTAGCTAGAATTTAGTTATATACTTTGTAATTTTGGTTGCTAGAATTTAGTTGTACTTTGGAATTTCGGTACTAGAATTTAGTTATACTTTGGAATTCTGGTTGCTGGAATTTAGATGTACTTTGGAATTTGGGTACTAGAATTTCATTGTACTGAGGAATTTTGGTTGCAAGAATTTGTGGACACATGAATTTGGGTTGCGGGAATTCTTAGGAATTTTGGTTGCTAAAATTTAGTTGTATACCTTGGAATTTTGTGCTAGAATTTAATTGAATTAAGAATTTTGGTTGTAAGAATTTGTGGACCTATGAATTTTGGTTGCGGGAATTTAGTAGTACTTTCTAGAATTTGTACTTGGTAATTTTGTTTACTAGAATTTATTTTTACAAAATAATTTTGGCTACTATAATTTTGTTATACAGGAATTGGTCTTTCCTCTTTTTTTGTAGACCAGCAGTCTGGCTGGGGTACCATAAACACGGAGTAGACCAGCATTGGCTTGGTTTTGGGGGCCCTTGTCAATTATTAGCCTCCTTGTAAAGACAGTGCTGAGTCATTCCTCCACTGTCTGGCTACCATCGTTCACGATGACGCCACCCAATGATGATGAAGATGATGATTTTCTTTTGACCAGTTTCGTTCCATGTATTCGGGTTTCCAATTGTGAAGGCCCTTTTAGATAACATGTTAATGCAAGCTCTGTTGATTGAATCAATGTCGTTATCCAAGATCTTCTTGGAAATATACGTACATATTTCTTTTTTTAGCCTCCTTTTAAAGACAGTGGTGGAAGTGCTGAGTCATTCCTCCGCTGTCTAGCTACCATCGTTCATGATGACGCCAACCTAGCATGATTTCCTTTTCGAGCGAATATTCACCTGCCACTCTATCACCAAATTTGTTGGATCAGTTCATTAGGTATTATCTCTCAAAGAAAATTCAAGCCTCCGCCAAGAGCTGCCCGCTCCTCTAAGTTGCGCTGAATTATGAGTGAATAGCCGATAAGTCCGATAACCAAGGCAAAGGTGTTGCTTGAAATTTTGACTAAGTAGGTATGAGGTAAACAGGTAAATACTTAAGTAGGTATTAGGTATAAGTACTTAAATTTTGAGTAAGGAGTGTTATGTTCTCATCAAGAGATTTTTACTATTGAATTACTTTGAGTGCAAATTTATTCACTGTTTAAAATGGAAATATAATTAGAATACTTTTTTTGAGAGGTGCATGGCTAGTTTATAATAATAATATTATGTGGTTTGAGAATCAGCCTTTTTTCATATATTTATCTTTATATCATTAGTTATTCTCAAGTTAAATTTGGAAAATGGTATTCCTATTGATTTCGCTCTAATTAGTTAAGGAGGTGGTGTCTTTTTCATGATGTACACGTCCCGGTAGCTCAGTGGTAAATGCGGCACTCTGTGAATCCAGAGGTTCCAGAGGTCGCGGGTTCGAAACCCAGCCGGGACACGACAAGTTTTCCTACCATTTGGGATTTTTACCACACATTAATACCTACGTTTGGGCTTACTGCTGGAATAATGGGACTTAATAGCCCTAATCGGGTAGTATAAACAAGGCGAAATAATTTTATACTTTGTATGTTGTTTAACCTCAGAGATTCTTCGACTTCATTTGGAAACTTATCCGATTTTTTCGAACACTGCTGTTTGGTAAAATAGCTATAAAAAACATTTATTTTTAATAAACCTCCTACCTCATGCTTTATGTTTGAAGGTATCAAAATTTCCAGCATCATTATTTGGCAGGTGTGTCTTCATTGGTTCACCTGTCATGTTCCTGTTTGTTCCAAATACCTTGAGTCCTTGACATGCAGGAAACAGGATGATGCTGTGCTGTACTATGCCTATAATCTCATTTATATTATGTATTGAATTATTTAGGTATATCAAAAATATGCTTAATTACTGACGATATACCTACAATATTATATGTACAACATATATCAAAAACAAGTCGACGTTATTTATTATACAATATTATTATATTATTATTATTTTTTTTAAAATGTGCCCCGGAACCGCTTACGCATTACTTCAGGGCACATTACCTTTACATCTATGCCATTCTGGAAACGGAAAAACTCGGTGAGAATTTTCCGCTCCGGCGGTGATTCGAACCCGCAGTCTCCGGGTCAGTATCCAATGCTCTTGAACACTGAGCCACGGAGGTCGGCTATTATACAAGAGAAAGCGTAAAAAACACTACTGCCTATGGATGGATTTGTGTGTGTACATTTTGTACATTAAAAGGTATACAAGTAATACCTATGTATTTTTATGCATTGTTTTTATTCTGGTTTGTATTGTTTTGTATAACATAGGTATTTATGTACGTTGGTATTGTATTTTTTGTACCGTCGCGTCGGTCGATATGTGCCTCCTTAAATTTAATAGAAATGAGGTACCTATAGTATAGCCTGAGGACCGGAAGTTTGCAGTTCTCGACTCGCAACCGACGGGTCGCTGTGGGAACCGACATCCGGCCCAACAACATTATAACTGATATAAAACATAAAGTTCTGAGAAAAATAATGTCGCCTCATTTATACTGCCCGGTTAGGACTAATGAGTCCCATTATTCCAGCAGTAAGCCAAAGACGTATTATTGTGAGGTGAAAATTCCAATTGGGAGGATAAATAAATTGTCTTGTGCTGACTTGGTTTCGAACACGCAACCTCTGAACGCCATATCAGCGCCTTGGCAAAAAAAAAAAAAAAAAAAAAAAAAACAGGTGCTTTTAAAGTAAACCGAGTTTGGTGGTTTTTTTGGTTGTTATTGTCCTTCTACTTCTTCTTATTAAAGGAGACTAACAAAATGTTCACCTAATCATAAAAAAACAGCAGTCTTATCTCTGAACCACCATGTGGAGTGTGGAGGGTTCTATTCCGATGCACGGCAATGTTCTTGAAAATCTATATCAAAATATGTACTCTTTTGTCCTTGTATTGGCTGCCTTTCTTTCATTATTCTTCTTCCATAAGATGACCTCAACGATTGAAAGGCTTTTTTTCGACCAAGAAGTGAGTTTATAAAGTTACCTAATGACTGTCAATTTGTTTCGAAACTAAAAGTGTCTATCATCATATCCATCAAACTTTAGTGACCTGTGTTACCTTACATAGGTATTAATAATAATACTTTCCATGTAGCTGATACACCAACAATGTACACTATCATCTACCTTCATAGCTAATATTATGTTATGAATAAAAGCTAAATTATACACCTAGCTCAAAACTTTCAACGGCCGTCAGCAAACATTAGACGTATCTAACATCAAATTAGTACCGTAACGTCAAATTAGGACTTCTATGCCGACATTGTTAAGTAGACATCATCATTTCACCACACCATCGAACGGACGTCAATATTGATGGCATGATCGCCTGGGGGGCAGTGCTAGCAGGGTGAGTGATGTTTGCTTTTTAATTAAGATTAGACGGCAGAAACTGAAAGCCAATAGGATGAATAATTTTATTAATGATGTTTGCCTGGCCCTTTGACTACCGTGAAGCTATATTTATTTGTTATGGGGTTTTTTTTCTCTCTCTTAGGCGCTTTAACACCACTGGTGTAGTGGGTCGTTCGCGCCGATTCCTCAATGAACTAATCAGGTTAATTAGTTTAGTTTGTTTTAAATACTCCATGAGGAGTCAATAGATGAGCATGTCGCGATAAGGCTCAACGGCAATGTTACGGTTTGAAAGCATGATAGCTCAGTGGTCGAGCCGTTACCGTGCACTGGTAGTCAAGTGGTTAACGTCTAGTCTGGTAATCCAGGTAGCGTAGGCATCCGTTGTTTCGAATTCCCCACCCAGTGCATGAATTTTCCTCATTTATTTGAGTATATGACCACATAATAATAAGACTCTGAGGGTTAGGTGGTAGAAAATGCTTTAAGTATTAACCTCGCCTGGTGGTTACCTTCCAATAAAGATTGTTATTATTATAACTCAGAGGGTAGCGGGTTCGAAAATAAATGCCCTTCTTAAAATAGGAGGCCTATAATTCTTCGAAAGGGGTGTCGAAGGGCTTATTATTATATTCTCTATAATCTGTGTTTCCTCATGTCCATTCCGATGGATCTTACAAAAAAAAATTCACAAATACTAAAGAAACCCAGGATAACACGAGTGAGGGGCCTAAAATGATGATCGAGGATCCTTGGGTGACTATGAAATGGCCTTGGCTACCAATGCAAAAGAAAAAAAAAAAAAAAAAAAATGGGCCACCTCATGCGGTCACCGAGAACGACCATGCCTCGGCTTTACGAAGCTAGTTTCCTTCCACCAAAAGACTGGTTGTAAGAACAGACCTGATATTATTAGGGAAAACGCCACCATGAAAGGATGAATAATTAACGTTATCATTTTCTATTATTTGAAAAAAAAAAAAATAGAAATTAAAAAAAAAACAATCAAGACTCATGAAGACCAGCCGATGTTATTTGCTTTTTGATTAAGATTAGGAAATTGGAAAGGCAATACTGAGTAAGAATAAAGAATTATGCCTTTTGATTACCGTAAGCCAGCGGCATCGCGGCGTAGGCAATATTATTAGACATTTTTTTTTTTTTTTTGAATATTCAAACATTATTTCAGTTTTATTTAAAACTTTTATAAATTGTGGATATAAGATACAGATAAATGAGGTACAAGGAAAAATATGACAAGTACAAGAAAAAGGAAAACAATACAAACAAGGAATACAATAATAATCAGGATAAGTAGGAGAAAAAAAAAATATATAATTTATAATAGACTGGTTGGAGTTCTACAAGAGAAGCAGCAATTATCACACCGACCGCTATTTAGATCTATTGTGATCAATTGATTCTATTTGGTTTAACGTCCTGATTTGAGATGGATCAGGACAGGGATTCTACCCTCCATTCGCTGGGAATCGTACCAGCTACTCACCCAGCCTGGGTAGAACCGGAAATGCCAGCCTCACGTGTTTTAGTTAGGGGACAGAATTTTCTTCGAAAAGTCTCCCCTAACCGGGAATCGAACTCAAAATCTTTAGACTGCGGGCAGTAGTCACAACCACTACGCCACGGAGGGTTATTTTTATTAGACATCAAGCCAAAAATAAAATAAGTATTCCCATAACCCAATCTCAAATGGTGTATTTGGGTATGTTCCATATCCATAGCTCAACTAGTAAAAAAAAAAAAAACAATACTTGCTTTTCTATAGCTTTCAGCTAAAAGAAAGTAATATTAGGATTAACATAATACTCAAATCAAATATATGATGAAGAATTCATGCACTGTGTGGGATTCGAACCGATGTACTTCATGCGACCAGGATTATCAGACAGTAAATACTAGAAACCTTCTCATTCGCTGTATTTAAACTAGGTTAGATAGTTAAATACCTAGAAAGATAATGACTATCTGTGCTTTAACGCCATTATCTACGACTAACACATAATTATCTATGACAAATGTGACATCATTTGCGAACTAATATGTCAGTTCCACCTGGCAAGGCACTTAGTGTAGGGAATTAATGTATGTACTATGTAGTATGTAGGGCTGGGTACTCTGGGTAGGTAGGTATATACTGATGAAACGGAACAGTTGCGAGTGAAATATGCATCTAATTAAGAATAGGTTGGTGAAACACAGGTAAAAGGTAGGTTAAAATGCGGATACCATATATGTATAATGTATGAGACGTAAACCATGATCTTCTTTTTTACCTATCCATGTCCTCTACATGATCGACGTTGCTTAACTTCCTAGTGGTTTGACGGCCAGTGCGTGTTCCAATACCTCTGAAGATATAAGTCTAATTTAATGCGTAACCACACTAAAGTTTCTATTGTGGTCACAACACCATTAATATTTCAGACCAACATTTGACAAGCTTCAGATCTCATCTAAAATCAGTAAAATCCAGAACTCCACAGAACAGCTAGGAACTTCATAATCCAAGAAGAAGAATGAAAGAAATCTTTTCGGATTCGGGCGGATGTATAATTTGGACCTCAAAGATTCGGCCCGCGGTTCATGGCTCTGGGTTATGGGTCGGTGTTATTGAAAACCACAGGTTTATGGTAATGAGGCGTAGCTCGTGCTCACAGATACCTGAAATTCATAGATCTGAAAACGTTGTACTCATGCTTTATGACCTGGGTTCGATCCCCAGCGGAGCAGGATTTTTTCTGCTCTGTACTTGGTGTTCGGGGTCTACTCATACCTCGTGAGGAAGAATGAGTTGCTGCTTTAATGTTAGCAGCGTCCAGCGGCGGAATTATATGCAAAAATAAGACATTGGGATATTAAGAGATACGGAAAAGTCCTATAATTCTGCGCTTCCCACTAAAATTGTGATATACAAAGGTGTCTACAATCTACATGTGTATTAATATTTACAAGTACATATAGATTATACTGATTATACATAATAATTATGTACTATTCCCGGCCCAACTCAGGGTGGATTAATGTTCGTAGCAGTTTTTTTAATTTCCAGTGAATGAAGCGTAAAAGAGTGCTTGCCCCTCTATTAACACTCTCTTGTTGCGTGATCTCATTATGTTTCATACCCGACACAAGTTCTGATGTTCAGTCACCCATTATAATCCTAGAAGACGCTGTGGTTGTCACAAGATATCTTCTCTTTACGAAACATCTACTTATTTCACTTACATAGTTCACTTTCCATGATCTCTTGATCACTGATCCGATATATTGAGAAAAATGAAATCGGAGCAAAAATTTTTTTTTGCAAAAACGAACACAATAGTTCCTATTTCTGATATTAGAAATTTCTCGGAAGTAATAAGTTCGACTAGACGTCTCAAAACTGTTCAAAAAATGATATTTTTCTGCTTCCAAAGCAAGTAGTAGATACTATTAGAGAGCGCTGCATAGTATAGTATTATTATACCTACATGTACAATGTACAATACATGCTCAAGTAAATAGCATGCAAACAAACAAGAAAAAAGCCGAAGTAACCACCGAATCAGGCGACAGAAGTTAAGCAATATCCAATTAGGACAGTAGTACTTCATAGGTAACCACTCAAATCCGAAACCAACCAAAGTCAAGCTGGTAGAGGTTAATGTGGGTGGTGCAGTTTGTGAGTTTCCAGTTAATGGAGGATTAAACTCCCAGTCTCTAAAAGTTAAAATACCTAGATGTTAAAGACGTCAAGCAAAAAAATGGAAGTGGACATAAAGTGAATTCCTGATATGGTAACTCGAACTTCTTTTTTCTACTTAAAAATATCTTTTCTCTTTTCTTTAATTTTTTTTTTTTAAGAAATAGTTTATTTATTTATTACATTGATCAATTTTAAAATCACAGGAGATAGACTTGATCCATCCCACTTGCATGAGGCAATGTACCTAACATGCAGGTAGCATTACCTCGTTGGATCGCCAAAGAAATCCTCTGAAAGAAGAAAGCCTTGGCGGCCCTATTGCCAGTGAGACGAACCAAGCCATCACCAACAGTTTTAAAAATTGACTCAAAGTTTGTGTTGAAAAAGAGCACTGACACCTCATGAGAATTATGAGCTGATATGCCTTATCTCCCGCTGTTTTTAGAGATGAAGATGATCATATGACTGTAAACTCGATTAAATTAATAAAAATCCAAGAGAGAAGTATGAAGTAATGTTCTTTTATGTAGAATAATCAGAACAATTGAACACAATAGTCAAAGAAAAATAATTATATTAAAGACAATATGGAAGTTAGAGAAAGACAATAGAAGACCTACCTAATCTAAAGTATTGTTCTAGAGAGATGCGCTGTCGTGAAATATGAATTAAAAATAAGTGCCTACTAGTTAGGTCTTATTGAGAAGTCATCAGAACATTCATTCCCGTTTCATGATAATGAAATTGATGATGATCTGGCTTGGGCATGATGGTGGTAGAAAGATTATATGGACGTCCAGATCTAATGCCTGGGATCCTGCCAAATCAAAGCTGGTAGCCTTGAGTTCCTAGATTACTAATTGAATACCAGTGCAACTTTATTTTGAAGTGACAGGAACTAGATGTGGTATGGACCAAAACTAATAGATAATCTATCTTATTAGATTTTTATAGGTGTATAATATGTGAATATAATATAGTGTCATATACAGTTATACATGTATAATGTATAATACACCATTGACCCCATAATATATTTATTTTATTAGATTAAAGTGGTCCACTCAACCAAAATGAAAATGTATTCATGAATATCAATAACAAAAAAAACCCCCGTTTTTGGGAAGAAATCGTCTCTATAATAATTATACCTCCTCTTTAGTGTAAGTTATTCACCAGAAGAGGTTAATGCCCAAAACATTATTTATCATTATCACCTAATCCTCAGAGTCTTATTATTATGTGGTCAGTAACTCAAATAAATGAGGAAAAAATCATGCACTGGATGAGTTTCGAACCAACGGATCCATACGCTACCTGGATCACCAGACTAGTGCTTAACCAATTGACTACCAGTGCACTCTATATGGAATAATGCCTGAGGGAACATTAGTAATCATACCAAGATACAAGAGTGTGAGGTACCTTGATCAGATATTCTCAGATGTTACCAGTACGGTATATACTGAAAGGTCATAACCCGGATCCTTGTATTTTTGGAACTGAAGATTTTGGTAGACTTCCCGTCAAGTAGTCGATGCTACCTTTGGCCTGAGGGCATACCTGTACATACCTCCATCTTGAGGCCTGGAGGTTTTAGGCGTGAATTGCTTCAACATCTCAAGTATACTTCAACCTACCTCTTGAGACTTGAAGAAACTTTCTTCTGGAAATTCATTTAGGTGAAATTCCTATTGACATAGAAATAAATAACCTGAAATGTTGATATCGAGGGAATTTTTTTTGGAAATAAATCCATTCTAGGCAGTTAGGAGGCATGGCCTTATATTAATTATCCTAAACATACTCTACACTGGAGGCATTGCCGTACATCGCTGACTTTACACAGGTAGTAAAACACTGGCGATCAAACCTATGTTTGCACAACCTCGGCACCATTTGTTTCACTGTTCGATGAGCAAGTGTGACCAATCGGTACCATGGTAGAAGGACTATTGACTATTAGAATATGAGAAGGACTTTAGGGTACCTACCATCAACTTTGGGTCCGACCTCAGTAGCTTGATCGATAAGGCGGCGGACTTGCAACCTGGAGGTCGGTGGTTCAAGTCCCGATTTCAGCGTGGATTTAGTAGAGCGAGTTTGAGTAGTTGTGATATCAGGAATGTGATTAACACAAATATGATAACATTAACCTTTGGGTGGAAGAGATTGTCATAGGCAATAACCCCGCCCTTTAGTTAAGACATAGTTATATTATGTATATAGTTTGTTTATTTTTTTCCTGCTTATATTGTCAATTTTGTATTTTAATTTTTACCATTTTGTTTGTATATGCGTTATGTTATTCTAATAGAGTTTAATAATAATAATAATAACTTCTTTGGAGATTAACAAATTTTACGAAGCATTTATTTAGCTTTGCTAGCCACTCATTCCTAAACAGCTCTCAAACTTTTTTTTATCTCTGACTAACAAAAATATTTTGTTAGTCATAGGTTTAATTTACATTCCAAAATTCCCGGCCTCAGTTTTTATTGCTCCTAATTTTATTAGGCAGAGTTCCTATCCAGTTAGCAGATTATATCGATGTTGTTTAACGTCAGGTGTCCAAGTATTTTCTAACCCATTAACAGTTATGTTTTTTCTGTCACCTTAAGAGTTTGAAACGTGGTTTTAGTGTTTTGGTTTCAGTTCTTGAATTCAGTGTTAGAAAGTCGTTAAATCGGTCACGCATATAAGGTTCCTCTGTACTTAAGTTTGTAGGCATTGGTTTATGGGCTCCATAGTACCTGTTATTAGGTAATGGAAGGTTTAGTTGTTTAGTAAAACATTTGCGCCGCAGCGGTTTGATTTATTTAGTGTTAAGTTGTACTTACTACTTTTAGTCAATAAACCAATATTGATTCATGCCACCCTCGGTGGCTCAGTGGTTAAGAGCATTGGTTACTGACCCGGAGGTTGCGGGTTCGAATCCCGGACGGAGCAGAAAATTCTGACCGACATTTTCCGTTTCCTGAATGGCATGGATGTATAAAGGTAAAGTGCCCTGAAGTAATGCGAAAGCCGTTCCAGGGCACATTTACCTTTTTAAAAAAAATTGCAACGCTTGAAAAAAAAATATTGATTGATTCATAAGTTTTTGGTATTAGAACACTCATTATTTTCCTATAAATTACCTACTCATTACTTTCTGCTTGTGTCAAAATAAGTTGACATACTCGTATAAGTCTGTCTCAGGCAACTTTATTGTCAACAATACCTATCCAAGTTACCACATAGTTGTGTTTACGATAATAATCATTGGAACTGAGATAACTCAAACTCGCTCTGCTAACTTTTTGCTCATCTTGGGACCTGAACCACCGACCTCCATGTTACAAATCCGCCGCCTTATGGAACAAGCTACCAAAGTCGGTCACAATACCTACCTTCTTTGCAAATAGAAAAATAATGCATTTATTAATTATTTTAAACCATTGTAAAATACTTATGTGGTTTTCTTTGCGTTATTATGTCAAAAATGTAGAGGGTAAGTCATCATTACGAATCTCCAAATTTCATCATTTTCTAACATCCATAATTTACGTATTCCTTTCCTTCTCGTAATGCCGCCACTGGTTGCTATTCATACAAATAGCCACTCATTTTTCCCACGAGCAATGATTAGACCCACAGGACATTCAATTACAGAGCAAAAAATTTCTGCGCTGCTGGGAATCGAACCCAAGTCACCGTGCATGTTAGCAAGTGCGCTACCCCACTCTGCCAGGGGGACAATCAAGTTTATTGTCGACGCAGGACATGACGACCCACACTACGCCATCTGAATATCGCAAAAAGAAAGCTAATTTGAAGGCGCTTTTCCTCTCAAGGAACACGGGATAGCAGGAATAGGCAGGGGAGGGGAAATTCAGGCGACAGACGGCATGCAAGGAATTTATCGATCCGTAGAAAGCGCCTCTGTTTCGTCCCGTTTTCAGTAGCTCTCATTTCTTACACGTGACTCCCTCGCTGTGGCAAAAATATTTCATTCTTGTTTTTCTTTTCATAAGCAGTGGAAGATTTCATTTAAAAGTTTTTGCTTTTTGAGAGTTTTCATTCCTTAATTTTGAATTATATTTTTGGTTACCTGACCATTTACTGCTTTTAGGTAGGTAAAACCAGTAATTTTATTATATTGTTAACAGTTATCTTATTATTTTATCAGTTATTGTGGAAATAATGTTAACAGACAATCTTCTAAAATAAGCATATTTTTTCTTTCGTTTTTAAGCAAGGTATTCTTAAATTTCTTGAGTGAGTTTTGTACTTCTGTAGTCCGTTGATAATAAAGTTTTGAAGTTCCTCAAGAAAAATGATTTAAGGTGATCGTTGTAAAAATGTATAACTAATATAATGAGGCTCTCTTTGTGTCCAAAATTACACTTCTAAAGTCCTAGCGCTTTCGATGCCCCATTTTCCTTTTGAGGTTATGTTTTGTGGAAAGCTGCAACTTTATTTTTCAACATTCCATTCGTGTTAGTCATCATTTAAATTAGACTGGGATTTCGCTTGTTCCTTTCTATTCGAAAAGGCGTAGTTGTTTTTCCATTTAGTTGGAAGTTATCCTTCAGCGAATACGGTTGTGTTCAGTTTCGATTTTGAGAATTTCCAAGGATATAATAGAATTTTTCATTATTAAAAGAGCAGCTAATATTTTCAAAAACAACATAATAATTGCATAGGTAATTATTATAATCCATTCCTTTTAAGTCTACTTATTCTTTGTGACTAATATACATGAGTATTTTTGAATTTTATCAAACATTACCTGTAGACCATTTTTTTCCCTCAAGTCCTTTTTATAAATATTTTTTAAAATAATATATCGAACAAGAATTTGCACCAATATAAATGTGACTTTGTTTAAACGTTGCAAAAAGGCACCGTTTAGTATATCGACATTTTAACAAATGTAATAATTATTCGTGAAACTTTATACCATACTCACAATACAGCAATATATTTTTTTTTTTTTTTTGGTCTGACCTAGATTTTTTTATATTATTTTCAAAAATAGAACAGAGTATTTTAGGTGGTGTATTTTCGTTTTTGAAAGGTTCTTAGTTACCATTGTTTATATCAACTCTAAACATATTTATGTGCATTCCCTTTTTCAGGTTCTTACAAAGGAAACGATGACCCTTTCACGTCTCATGTCCCAAATCGCTAGGCCCGCATCGGAATGACGTCCTGCATCCCTTGCTCCTCCCACATTGCCCCCGAGGACCTGGATAGATGGACAGATAACATCCAAAACGTCCTGATGTCTGACGAGGGGCGTGGCAGGTAACTGAAAGGCTTGTGGACATGACAGCCATTTTTTCCTCATTAATTTCAGTTTTTGACCACACAATAATAAGACTCTGAGGGTTAGGTGGTAGAAAACGCTTTGAGCATTAACCTCGCCTGGTAGTTACCTTCCACTAAAGAATACCTTCTGAATAGCTAACCTCACCTTTTTATCTTTTAATTGGTAGACAAAATTTATTTTTAAACTCTAAAATTAAGTTATATAGACAAAAATACAAAATATTAGGTTTGAACATTCATCTCGATGTATTAGCTAGGCTAGCTGTTAGGCAAGCAAGCTCTATTGTAAATTGGAAAAAATATTTGTTTAATACATTACTATATAAAGAAGACTATTACTACTATTATCAAAATTGAGATACCTATATCTGCAACAATATGAAGAAATCCATTTATTATTTCTTCCCCCCGGCCAGGTTCAAACAGTTCCTGGAGTCCCGTCAACTGCATGATGCAGTCAACACTCTGGAATTCTGGGAGAGGACCAACGCCTGCATCAACAAGTACGAGAGACATGTCAAGAACCACCACTCGTAAGTTTTTTTTAAGTTTCCATGTATTTATATTTTACAATAACACTCATACCTCGTGAGGAAAAATGAGTAGTTACTTGTATGAGTAAACGACCAGTGGTGACATTACCAGAGTAAAAAGAAATTAATGTAATTGAATAATTCGAAAAGTAAAGGAGGCTCTTAGTAATGCTGCGCTACCCACAAAAATTGTGAAGAGGCCTTGTGCTTCACCACAAATAAAACCATACATACATACATATTTTACAATAACATCTTCAACAAACAATGAGGATATATCCACCTTCAAAAGATAAAAAATCTTGTACTGAAGGTGGGAAAGTTAGAACTACCAGTTATAAGTTAGAAACACCACTTGGAATTACATTGTTACTCACTATGTACAATTGTACCTACATATTCCTAAAAAAATATATAAGATATATTTTCTCACACAAAGCTTGTCTCTGGCAATCCAGAGAGGTAACGCAGCAAGTGTTCTCACTGGATTGCCAAAGTCAAAAACTTTGTGTGACATGACCTGAATAGCATGTGAACAAAATAAAATATTTATTTATTGCTACCTTTACGGGAGGCGTGTTCTCAAAAAGTTTGCTATTGCTGCTAAATATCCTGCGAAAAGGTCCTGATTCCACTCGTTCACTACAAATAAATAATAAATTTATTAAAATTGCAAATTAAAAATGTTTCACCAAGTAAATTCCTTTTCAATTTATTTTTGACGGGTATATAATATTATTTCTTAGCTTTATTTCGACTTTCTCTTCATCTGCTAACTTTGCTTCCGGGCTGTCAACCTGTTGGATGCTTTGCTCTTCATAACCTTCTCTTTACCCGTCCTCTTGTGGGCTGGAAGTTTCCCGGGAGCCACAAGTTTAACATTCCGAAGAGACACAGTTTTGTTTCGCGCAGGCAAATTCACTTTGACCTGTTTGTTCACACTGGCTGTAGGATTCGTAATCGTGTTGGCTGATTTCTGCGCATGAGGAATGACCGATGTGGGCGGGTCAGCAATGGCTACATTGAGTACTTTTTGCGTCAGAGTATTGTTTTGCGTCAGAGTATTGTTGTTAGCGATGTTCTGAGAGAGAGAATTGTTTTTTGCAATGCTCTGAGAATGAGAAATTGTTTGCGCAATTTTGGTTTTTTCCTTGGCGGTTGTACTTTTTACTCCGGTTGTACTTTGGGCGAGCGGGGAAGTCTTGGGCTGGAAGGGCAGCTTTCGGTTGGACTTGCCACGGTTCATCCGGCTGTCCTTCAGTTTCTGGAAGAGCAGGTTCCGTGCCTCCTCTGTCTGCCGGTCGGTTGGGCTGAGTTTGCTGGTCTGGAGGACGCCCTGTGAGTCCACTACGATGGGCTGCCCGCGAGCTGGGAATTGAATTAGGAGGGAAATAAGAAAAAATAATATACTCTTTACTGGAAGGTAACCACCAGACGAGGTTAATTCTCAAAGCATAACCGCGCCACCAGTGGCGGCTCCTGACTTCAAGACTAGGTGAAGACAAATTATACCCAGAAGTATTGAAAAAATAAAATTATTAATTTATCAGATCTTAGTTCTTATGGTCTCATAAACACAGCCCATTGTAAGTTATGGCTGTTTCCCTGCAGAGCATGATTTTCTCTCATACCAGTTTTGCATCATATAAGTTTTTATAGGTACTTTTTTTGGAGAACACTTGGTACTTAATGAATAAACAAGGCCAGCAGAACAATTTGTCAACACTTGAGCTGGTACACAGCCATTCATTTTTCATAAGCCATTCAGGCTTGAACTGTATGGCTGTGGGGCAGGCATTTGCGTTACTTTTTTAGTGGTGGTTATACATAGTAATTGGAGAAATTGGACATCCAGTAATCATAATATCTTTCTTAGACTCATTACTTCTTAATCTGAATGGGGTTACTTTTAATGTTTGAACCCCATGATTTTGTGGGAATCTCATTGTTTCTTTGAAATATTCATCTTAATAAAAAATATTTAGGTATTCATTCATCTTAATAAAAAATATTAACTAAAAGTTGGTAAAACGGAATTAAAATAAAAATATTAGGATTATACCTCAGTAGATAGGTAGGTACAACATTTTAAAGAGGGGTTAGAACTGGGAAGGAAAGAAAGTTAGTTGAAGACTAAAAATTACAATCCAAAACTGCAAGAAAATCCACCACCAGATTACAAAATAAATCTAAGAAAACATACTTACTACAAATATAAAATCAGCTTAAATTTGTGTTACCATTGATGTTTAAATGACTATTTATGAAAAACACAGATATTGCCATATAATTTTAAGTACCTACTTCACTGGAAGCTGTGTGCTTAGCTACCTGCATAATTATAATGTTATTTCTGACACTGAAAGAAGTACATAGCTACTTCATATTCAACTTATTATGAAAAGCACAGGTCAGATCAGGTAGGGAAAATGTTTCTACCCTGTATCAAATACTGGGAAAAAACTTTATTAATTAGTTACACCAATTAGAGTCACTTGATTACCGTTGAAACGATTTGAAAATAATCTAATAAAATTTAAAATGTGCGCCACAAGTTTTGTTTACATTCTAAAGATAAGAGATACAATGTTGCCAAGTTAATTTCATAGCTAAATTTCTACAAACTTCAAGAGCTATATTTTAAATTTAAAGAAATCCCTCAAATCATGTAAGACGCATTTATTTATTTGAAAAAATAATACTACACCGCCTGAACAGAATTTTCTCTTGAGAATTTCATTTCAACACGTCTAATTTCATGATTTTTTTAAAAGTGGTTCCATAGTCAGGATCTTAAACAGTACCACCATTGTCCCTATTTAAAAACTTCTTGGAACAACTAGATACCAGATTATCTTATTTGGCTCAATTTCGGTACCTACATTAAATAATTATTTCCGAGATTTGACTTCAATCGAGATGTCCTTTATAAGACTATAGTTGACAAGATACATAAATAGTTAAAATTTATTGGTATCGGCTATCGTTTAGGAACTATGTACAAAACTAGAACCCAAAAAATGAGAAATAATATCCAAAATTCCTGACACAAAATCCTGCTTTCCTAACGCCTACGTTATTATTATTATTATTTTTTTTTTAATATTACAAGATTGTGCTAGATATGTGAGGCTAAATCATTGACTGGTTTCCTAGGTCTGGCATAATGCTACTGGCAACAATGTTAATATCAAAAACACATGACATCGCACATGGTATGTGGCTTCGTGACATTTCGTATGAGGTCGTGTAGATAATGTAAACTGAATACAACTGAAGACTGTCCTCAGTAGCATATTACATAGATATAGTTCTTGCCTAATATTTCATGATACCTACTTGGAAATACTCAACTCTGATTGGTTGATTCAAGGACAACTGAAGACAATTTCGAATTGTCTTCACATTTGGTGTTCTCCTTGGAAAGTAACATGAAATGTTAAGCAGCATTGATCTATTTTACACAAAGCTTACTCTTTTTTTTTTTTTTTTTTTCTTTGAGTTGGATCAATTGTGCCATGTTCAAGGGATTATGAGTAGTGTTTTCACTGTTCAAAATTAGGTGAAAATGTCTTCAGTGTCTTCACCCGACGAGCCGCCACTGCGCGCCACTAACCTCAAAGCATTAATCAAAGCACAAATGGTGAAGGTATAAACTAACCAAATTGGACGGGGCATGTAGCCAGAATGTACGAAGGTCAGACAGCAAAGATTGCGTTTGAAGAAAATGTAGAAGGATAGACTGAGAGGAAGATCTAGATGGAAGTGTGACATAAAAATAATGATGTGGAATATTCGTACTGGGATATAAGAGAATGCAAGGGACCGGAAATCTCTTATCCTATATCAAAGTTTCCCTTATAAAATGGTTATTTTCCCTTCGATTCAGGTAAATTTGACCTGTAAATTGTTCTCTCATATCCAGTTTCTCTTGAATCTAGTTTCGACTGTAATACGTTGGAGATAAGTTTTGTATGAGCGCCTTGAAATTCTTGTATATGCAATGTGCGTATCAACAAAGCTATTTTTTTTTTAAAGAAATACCTACCTTCTTTTGACTTCAAAACATTTTCTGTCGACTAAAGTTAAGTAGGTACTTAATGTTTCTTTATTCAAAGTGGATTAATTTAAAAGCCTTATAGGGTTATATAACAGTCCTACACTTATCTATTGACTTAAAAACACTTTCCATCGAATACAGTCAAGTAGTTATATAATATTTCTTTATCCAAATCGGAGTAATTCAAAAGCCTTACATGGTTATAAAAAAATCCTATACTAGTACCCTTACCTTCGTGTGTTGCGATCTTTGTCATGAGATTCTTAGTACCTGTCTTCAGCTGGCTGCTTTTAGCTTGAATCGTGTGGTGGGGTGTTGCAGGGGACTTCGAAGGGACCACTCTGAAATTCTTGACAGTGGTGGTGTTGATTGACTTTTGAACTGTGAGGTTCGTCGGTTTCTGGACGTTGGTACTAACTGATTTCTGTACATTGGTATTAATCGACTTCTTGATTAAATTCGGTGCTTTTTTAGAATCAGCAACTTGTTTGGAATGGTTGGAAAGACTGGGCGGATGTGCAGTTTTCTTGGGTATTTTGGTTGTTTGGTCTTGTCTATTGACTACCCTTGTTGGTTGAGCCTCAGGTTTCCTCACCGAAGATTGCTTATTCATCAGTAATGCTTTGGGTTTTGGCTTCAAGGTAAGTGACTTGAAGTTCTTAATACCAAAGTTGGGACTTTTGCTTTTGATGTATTTTTTGTAGGCTGTGGCCGCTTTGTCAATGACACTGGCCGCTTGTTGCATGGTGAAGGAATTTTAGGTTGGTAGAAGAAACTGATCCGATATAACGTAAATTAGCACTGTCTTAAATATAAAATACAGATATACAAGAATCTTATCTCCCCTAACAGTTGCTATGTTTAGTGATAAAAATTCTGTATATTTGTAGGATTTTTTTTGTTTGTTTTTTTGTCAACAGTTTTGTGTAATTCTTGTTATGGTGTATTGAAATTACGGGTCAGAAGTTAGGGATTTCGAAGATTTTCTGTCTGTTACTGTGAATTTTGGTAGAAATTTGGTTGGCTCGATTATGCCGAGACACGAAATGGTCTTGAGGCGATGGTGGCCAATCCATATCAGCTGAGATCTTCTATGACAGTCATCTTCTTTGACTAAAATAATGTCTCTCGCTAGAGGACTATTAACAGAGAATGGACGAACCAACCCTAACAAGCCAGTTCCCAGAATGGTGTTATGGATTATGATGAAAAAAGCCAAGTTCTCACGTTGATGGTGGATCGCACATAGAAATATGTGGTTCAGAACGAGCCAACTTTATCACTAGAGTTCGCTAGAACTCTGCTACACCGTGTGAGGTTGTTCACGTTCACTCATACCTCATGAGGAAAAAAGTTGTTTCGATTCGAATAATAATAAAAAAAAAATCAAGTTATGACTGACTACTTAAAAAAAAAAAAAATAAACACGTTTATCCATAATTAGGAACTGTTTTTTTTTTTTTTTTTTTGCTGTTGTTTTTACTCCGGTTGTACTTTGGGTAAGCGGCAAAGGCTTGAGCTGTTTCTTGTGTATATTTTAATTATATATACAAGAAACAAATTAAAAGTACAAGATAAATAAGGCCTGATCAAGGGTGGTGATAATACCTTCGGCATTCTCTTCCTTTTAGTTCTTTTCTTATCACTTTTACGTTGTTTGTGTGTGAATCCAAAGACTCCAGAGGTCGTGGGTTCGAAACCCAACCGTGACATGACATGTTATCCTCCCAATTGGGATTTTTACCACATAATAATATGTCTTGGGCTTCCTGCTGGAATAATGGGACTTTAATTGTCCTAATCGGGCAGTATAAATAAGGCGATATTACTTATTATTATTATTATTGTTTGCTCTCCCGGAAGTAAAATTTAAATTCTCACTAACCAGCCTAACCACCCTGTATTTCTGCTCTTCAGATCGTCTCATGAGAAAGCCGCCGCGAAAGCCGCGTTTAAACGTGAGGCTGAGGCTCTGGTGGAGTTTGCTGACGAGAATATCAACTTTAATATCCACCAGATGACGTTGCTATTTGCAGCCTTAGAGAAGGTAATAAAATTGATGAGTAGCTTAATCGATAAGGCGGTGAACTGGTAACCTAGAGGTCGGTGGTTCAAGTGCGGTTTCAGTGTAGATTTAGTGAATCGAGTTTGAGTAATTGTGATATCACAAAAGTGATTAACACAAATACTCGTATGATAAATTTTTACTTTCTATTGCCTATAAGGTATAAAAAGTATTGTATTTTTTATATACTTATAATAAATTATTTCTTCTTCTTTTTTCACTTTTTCTTTTCTAAAACCTGTGTAGGGTCGGAAGTTCGAACTCTTCTTCACGGTTGAGGTTGCTCTCCCTAACAACAACCGTTTTAAGGGGGCCAACAATTGGTGGCATTGTCTTTTGACTTATCTGGTATCATATTACTTCCCAGAAATTTCTAATATTAAAAATCGGAAGTATTGTGTTCGTTTTTGTAAAAATAATAAAATATTTTTGCTCTGATTTCATTTTTTTGTGACCAGTTGATCCTATTTGATTTCATCGTCCTTTTTTGAGTTATTCAGGGACTGGGTTTCACTTTCATTCGCTGACTTAATATTAGAAATCGGAAGTATTGTGTTCGTTTTTGTAAAAAAATAAAATATTTTTGCTCTGATTTCATTTTTTTTTTTTTTTTGTGACCAGTTGATTTTGATTTGATTTCATCGTCCTGTTTTGAGTTATTCTGTCTGTTTCGGTAGCTCAGTGGTAAAGGCGGCACTCTGTGAATCCAGAGATTCCAGAGGTCGCGGGTTCGAAACCCAGCCGGGACATGACAAGTTATCCTCGCATTTGGGATTTTACCACATAATAATATGTCTTGGGCTTTCTGTTGGAATAATGGTACTTAAGAAGTCTTAATCGGGCAGTATAAATAAATAAGGCGATATTATTATAGATATTATTATTCAGGACTGGGTTTCACTTTCAGTCGCTGACTTAATCTCTCCCTCTCCTCCTCCCCAGGACTCCGAAGACCTCCACAACACTCTGGCTCGCACCCTCTCCTCCACCTCCCACCTCCTTGACAACGAGTACACCCTGTTCCGCAAGTCGCTGCTCAAGCAGAAGCTATCCCTGCACAAGGGCGGCAAGCACAAAGTGAAGAAATAAACGAGTATAGGGTGTTTTGTAAATCCGAAATCTTGGAGAAGGTCGAAAATGACCTCAAAATAGAGAGATATACGAGATAGAGGGCAAACTTGAGACCCACCGAATATGAGATCAAGGTCCGAGATAATTCTGAGTTGAATTAGTGGAGACTCATTCAGAACCTTTTTATTTGTTATCATATTTGTGTTCTACCTACAATATTGCTAGATTTTGAAGATGGAGCAGCACTTATACATATTTATGAATAATAATTTGCTTTAAAAAAATATAATGAAAAGTAGTGTAAAGGGAATAGAATTTCCCAAAAGCTCTCATTTCACGATCAAAACTGAATGCTCTGTGACATTATAATGGCCTGAGATGCTAAATTGGGAATTTAAATATTGTACCTTAAAAAAAAAAAATTCACTAAGTTCCACTTTGTTGTATAGAGAGTGCATTTAAGAGGCCCTCGTGAAATCTCAAATGTTAATTTTTCGTCCTGATGACAGAAAAAGTCCTTTTCTACGCATACCTTAGAATTTGTAAATATGCTCCACACTCAAGGCCATTAATAATTTATGAACAAAGTTTGGCTTATGAGTCGTAACAAACAATGTTCCTAACCAACTAAATCATGACTCACCCCCCTATGAATGAAGAGTAAGTCTAAGCTAGTGGAGATGGTACGTTGAACACACCAGTTTTTATCAGATCACTCCATTAAGCAACGTCCAACGTGGTGAGGACATGGATTGGTGACCGTTCTGTTTTTCAAATTATTCCTGGTCATCATGGTAATCCAGGATATTTTGACTATTCCCGGCCCCTAACAGACTGGAAGAGGTTAAGTAGCTGGTTGGTGGGTAAAACTTCCTTTATGAACTGAGCATATAGTTGAAAACAATATTAACCGAAAATATACAACAAACTTGTTCACGAAAATATACAACAAGGCTGTAAGCTGGCTTTTACTTTTGTATATTTTGTTATCAATAAGTCTATTTTAATTATTATGTTTTGTTTTGATTTAATTAAAAATATATTATACAAGTGTTTTCTCATTGTTTTGTAAACTGTGCTATTATTTTTCGAAATATTGTTACTTTCTATTACTTTTTATCATACCAAAAAACTCGACAGTTATATCAAGAAATGAATAGTTGTCTGGAAGAACCACCTATGTGAAAGTTTCGATTTTTTTTTATTTCAAAAATGGAACCTATGTGTAAGTCTTGAATCACTAGAGAAGTCAGCATACAAAAATTTTGTTCCTACTCGTTTTTATTCGCATTTTTTCGTCAAAACAGAGCAGAAGAAATCTCATGTGAAACCACCTATGTGCAATTGCTGAACTAAAATCAGTCTCGCTACGTTCGTTGGGGCATAGGATAAGAGGGTAGTTGCGCGTGAGTTATTTGCCGATTCTACCAAATTTAAAATTACCAAATACGTGTGGTACAAACTGACAGCTGATGACGTAACCAGTGTGTATGCCAGGGAATCGCATAATAATAATATCGCCTTATTTATACTGCCCGATTAATTAAGACTACTAAAGTCCCATTATTCCAGCAGTAAGCCCAAGACATATTATTATGGGGTAAAAATCCCAAATGGGAGGAGAACTTGTCATATCCCGGCCGGGTTTCGAACCCACGACCTCTGGAATCTCTGGATTCACAGAGGTCGTCCAAATACTCAAACCTCAACCTGTCCGCAATTTTCAACTCCCTCGTCTGTACCTGAGAGACCGTACATGAGGAACCCGAGACACAAAGAATTCTACTCAAAGTTGCCTTCTGAATAAACTGTAAATTACTTGGCACATTGTTTAACAACATAGGTTTTTTTTTGTAAACCAAATGGAAGAACCACCTATGTGAAAGAAAGACCAAACATTTGGGTGCTGCATTAATGGTATTACTAAAAGTACCCTACTGAAAAGTGCCCTAAAACACATAGGTGGTTCTTCTAGACAACTATTCAAATATAGAACATAATTATTATCTTGTTCATAAATAGGTCCAGGTAATTTATAGAATTTTTTTTTAAAGAAAAAATACAAAATATTGTTCTTCAGAGGAAATCGAATCTAATTCTAAGTATCGGAGTGTTGTACTTTCTCGCCAATTAAAATAGCGAATTACAAGCCAGCGTCGATGGCGCCTAAGTTAGGCAGTTAAGCAACGTCCAGCGAGGTAAAGACTTCGTTATGCTGTCATTCCGGCCCAACCCGGGCTGGAATAGTTTAAAGTGGGTAGCAGGTTTGTGACTTTCCTGCAAATGGAAGTTATAACACCCCCGTCGTAATATGAACATGCAGTTGAAAGCGAGGTTAAACCAACATTAAAAAAAAGAAGAATGGCGAATTAAATTATGATTTGTATTGACATTTGCTGCTATTTTATCGAAAACATTGCTGATGAGGAAAAATATTTTTAAACACAAGAGAATAGATATTCGTAAATTCTTTGTACCGACTGGACAAATGGGAACAAAATAATATCTTCACTGAAGGAAAAAAAAATTAAGACCTGCCAAATCCTTACCAACAAGAAAGTTATTTTGAAAACGTAATTTGGTTCACTCTATGAGTGATAAATTTTGTATAAGTATAACATTGGCCCGAGTTACCTCATATTAACGCATTGGTTGTAGTGTCACAAGGGTCGGATCGATTCTAGCCCTTCTTATGAGCGCCGTGTATTTTTCAACTAGGCAATGTGCGATAAATTTGAAAAATAGTGTTTATTAGTTAAAATAGAAATTCACGAGAGTATCTACCTACGCCTACGCTACGTTGGAAATATAGGTACCTATCGCAAGATTTGTTTGATATTTAAAATTTTGGTGACATTCATCGACAAATTTTGGCAACATACGTATTGGCAAAAATAAAATATATTTATTTGTAGGCATCTGTAGGCATCCATGCATCTATCTGTAAAGAGCATTTCCTTTTCTTCAATATCCTTACCATTTCTTCGTTCCAGGATTCGGCTCATTAGCCTGAGTTGTGTACTGGCAAGTTGCCGCCAATCGTCAGTTTCGAATCCCATATCCCAAAGGTGAGCTCTCCTTCATGGTACCCGACTCCTTGTTATTTTTCAATTATTTATTTTGACGGCTTCACTGCTGGACAATGCCTTCCAACGTGCCTTGAACAAAGGAAATGCTTTACAAATACATGTATGGATGCCTACATATTTATACTGCCTGATTCAAACTGAAGAATTCGATAATCATTGCAGTGCCATTAATCTGTGGTCAAAATCTCAAACATGCACTAGGTGGTATTCGAACCCATTTCACCTCCAATGTATAATGTGTAGGGTTGTAGGTACCATTAGCTGTGGTACTTATACACCTACTGGGATTGTTGAGAACTTGGTTTGACAAAATAAGAAGAAGAAATAAATGTTTCTATTAAAATAATTGGTATGTTTTTTATTTACAAATTACATAATTTAATAAAGGTTTTAAATCTATGATTAAAGTATAAATAAATAATACTCTGGTTTCCAACAGAGGTACAATAAAATCAATATTCCATTGACATAGGTACTTTTCAAAATATACACGATATTACTTAGAAATTACTTGGTAATAATAAATTATTATTTTACTTATAAGTTTATAGCTAAAAAAATACTAAATTTAGTTTACAATAAAATTTCTGTCATAAAAAATTGGCAATTTTTTGTAGCAGTAAAAAGCTAGGGACAAAAAAATGTTACCATAAAAGTCAACCTCTTTTAGAAACTTTTTCTCGTGAATGAAACCTAACAATAAATCGAAAGAAAATGCCACTGGAAAATATTCTAAATTTGAAAACTGTACAAATAAAATATAGTCTTTATAGTTTTCCATTTTCAAGACCATGGTTTCGATTCCCAACTATTGATGTTTCATTCTTAGATCAGCTAGACTCTAAAAAATGAATAATTTTGATTTTGTGTTTAAAAAAGTATAAAAAAATTAAAAGAGCTTAGTAAAAATTCTCATAAGTTAAAAAAAAGTAGGTAGATAGTTTTATTATTCAACTTTAAGCCTAGTGTGCTACACCACTTGGCCACAGTCTATGATGATTTAGAGTTAGAGTGAAGATTTCCCTCTGAATTTAAGAGAATTATCTCAAGATCAGTTTTGACTGGCGATAGCTAAGCGCCCTTTCATTAAATTATTAATATGAATGGCACTGACGCCTGTAACTGTAATCGTCTCAAGCAAAATAGGCCTATAAAAAGCAATGGTTTGTGAAATTTAAAGGTTCTGCGATGCGCCAAGTGAGGAGAAGGTACTAAAAGTAAAATTGTTATTATGAAATAAACTACATAAATTATACAAAGTATAGACAATCATACCGCAACCTTTAATTCCACGCTTATATAGCTTCCTTTAACTATTTTTTAGGTGAATAACTTCCAGAGAACTTGATTAAGTCATAATAATTTTGACTGACAATATTTGGTATTGAATGCGCAGTGTCATAGTAATTTCCAAATATAAATATTATATTGTTCGTATACGTTAATGAGTAAACTATTGCTTACGGTTCATAGAAAGACACTCGCACTGAAGAATTTCACTTTTCAATCACGGATAGAAGTTATTGATTGTCTCGTCATACAGATCGTTGTAGGCATTGCGAAGGAGGAAAATGTCGGCCGGTTTTCCGTTGAATACATACGGGCCTTTGTCCAGATTGTAGATAGGGGAGTCGGGTGGGTTTGGTTTGGTCGGCTTCATAGGGGCCGCTTGGATCTCGTTCTCAAGCGTGTACACATGCGTGGGCTTCCCATTGGCCAAGAACTGAAGGGGCAAGTTGTAGATGGGCGAGTTTTGGTACTTGTGGTGCGCCCCTCCGCTGAAGCCTTGGCTCAGAGGGTAGGTGTTGGCGGGGAACACGCCTCCGCCGCCGGTGTATTCGTCGCTCTGGTATGTCAGACTACTCACGGGGTTCTGGTAGTCTGAGAAGTAGTTGGGCGCTGGAGGATTGTAGTTAGATGTTTGTTGATTATAATTGTTAGCTGCGGGATTGTAGTTGGATGATGGAGGGTTGTAGTTGGATGTAGGTTGGTTGTAGTTGTAGTTCTGCTGCGGCTGCATATAGTTGCTCAGGGAGTTCACGATGTTGTTCATATAGTTGGGCACTTGCGGGGCGGGTCTCTGGTAGCTCTGGCTGGGTGGGGCGTAGTTCTGGTTGTATGTTCCGCTGTTGTATTTGTTCGGTTTGGGCGGATCGCTTTGCACCACTTGCGGGGGTGGCTTCAGGTTCTGCGGCTCGCTGACGTAGCCATAGCCGGGGACGTGGACATACGGGGAGGGGGGATGCGGATGTAGTAGATCGGGGAGTCATCGTACTTCTTCTTGTTGCCTCCTAGTGGTCTGGCCCGCGACATGGCTTCATCTTCACTGTCGCTCGTGTCAGCATATTCCTCGTTCTGACCGAGGAGGTCTTCATTTTGATATTGGTTATTAAAATACAAATCGCTGAGTGGATTGTCAAAGAACAGCGACTTTCCGCCCCGACTCGACTTGGTGTCTTTACTAGGGGTACTAAAACTATTTTGATTCTCGCCCGCTTCTCCCCCACTCGCCGCCTGTGCTGTATGTACAAAGCTCACCACAACTAGGACTGCGACTAGCTTGAGTATATTGGTTGAGTCGCTCAGTCTGTCTAGCATACTGTTGTATACAGATGGTTTGTGATGGGGAGTGGTAACTTTGATGAGGCGTGGACACGGTGCAAGCCGTGAGTCAGCAGTCTCACCGGTGTTCCCGGCGCTGCTCTGGTGACTTGTCGATCGGTGACTGAATTTCAAATGGTTTCGTATTCTTTCTGTTTCGTCCATGATGATTCTGTTGTGTTTCACTACTCTGTCAGGTACTTCCAAGTGTTTCAGACAATCAGATCTTTGCTTAGTGACGCACAAATCTAGTTATCTGTATGTTCAGATTTTTAATTACTCTCAGATAGTTTTACTTTCTATACTCTCCGTGATCAGAAGTCAATCTTCACTTTCAATTGTTTCACGAGATCCAGAGTTTTTGCTCCTAATTTTGAGATCCGCTCATCTGTGAACACACAAGAACATGAAAGTTCAATTAGACATTGTAAAGTTACTGTGTCTCTTTCTCTCTCTCTCTCTCTCTCTCTCTCTCTCTCCCTCACACACACACTCACTTTCTCTCTCTCACCTTCTTCTTGTAATAATGAGCTTAAAATCTTTTCAACTTTTAAATAAAAATACCAATTAAATTTTGAGAAAAAAATAAAGCGGAATCCTTTAATGGAATTTTGACTTTCTAGATCAAACTTTAGTTGTTTTTGGGTAAAGATTAAACGGACAGTAGATAATTAGGTTATTTTTTTTTCTCAAGGAAACAAATGTACCAAAATCAGAAACCTGTCAGTAACAGCGTCCTAATACGGAACACAGACCATCACCCTATCTAAAACGGTAATTGCGCCAGATTTTACTTTGAAACTAATAATTGATAACACTTCAAAGTGCTATAGAAAGTGATTAATGAACTACTGGATACAGCTGTTATTTTAAAAAGAAGATCTCTTGGCCATTAGAACCATTAGTTTTTTACAACATGTGATCCAACCAGAGCATAAACCTTTAAAAAAATAGAAATTTCTCGGAAGTAATATCATCAGCATAATGTAAAAGAAGATATCATTAGATTTACAGCATCACATCATTTCATCATAATCAATTCCGACTTTTACAAACTTGTTGAGTAAGTACTTAAATAACATATCATAAGAAAAGGTGTTCTTAACCATAATGTTAAAACAGGGCCTCATTCCAAAAAGCACTTTCACTCTCAGAATCTCAAAATCTCCCTTTCGATCGTCATATTTCGTTCAAATAACCCAATCAGAGTGTGTTTTTTTACCCAAATAACCCAACCATAGTGCTGTTGAAAGGGAGATTACCCACTTAATATATACTTATAAAAGAGAGTTTCACTCACTGACTGACTCACTCACTGATTCATCACTGTTTCTCCGAACTGGTAAGTCCTAGGAAGCTTAAATTTGGTAGGTAGCTTTGTCTTATAGTTTAGATGTGCAATAAGACGAGATTTTTCGAAATTCCCACTACAACAACTGCCATTGGCGAAAAAGGATTTTTTTCTTCTAGCGGGCCATGCCTTGGCCCGCAAAGCGGGCGACAGCCCGCTAGTAATTCCATAATTATTTATTATTAGTATAGTAGGTACCACAGCAAATAAAACCCTATACTAACAACTAACATGCATTGGAGGTCGAGTGGTCAAGGCGCTAGTCGGGTAATCATGCAACATAGGGGTCCGTTGGTTCAAATCCCAAACAATGCATGAATTTGTCCTTATAATTATTAGAAGCATTAACCACATAAAAATAGCACCAATAATAATGATAGTATAATGAGAGTCGATACTATCTATGCAATGTTAGTGGATGTGGTTATGGCACTTGTAGTGCAAATGCAAACAATCTAGCGCATAAATCCGTGATCTGTGGATCGGACCCCACCCAATTCTTGGATTTTTCATAATTTGAGTATGTGACCATAATAATTTAGACTCTGAGAATTTGGTTGTAGAAAATGAAATGCTTTGGACATGAATATCGCCTGGTGGTTACCCTCAGAACAATAATCTGTCGATCCTGTAAGAATGAGACTAAAGAGTCCCTTTACTCCCACAGGCTTAAGAGTATTCTTTACTCTCACAGTATCCATGTGACTATTTAATTAATCAGTCGGTATATCTCTCTATCTATCTTCTATTATATTAAAGTGGTGTTTTTCAACTTTTTAGTTATATATATACACCAGTCGGTATATAAATGAATGTGTATTATAATTACTTCAAGAAAGAAAAAAAATCAGCAAAATGCACTATGTAAATCCTCCAATCCCGTCTTAGCGAGAAGAAGAAGATCCTGGACAACTCTCACTTGCAGTACTTGCACTAGTAATTCGACCTCTAACTGCTCCCATCTCTCTGGTGTGTAATTGAAAAGTACCAGACCTGAGCGTCTTGAAAAATGAAGTAATTATTAATTTTAATTGAACATTAATCTGGCGATGAAACGTCAAATTACAGGCGGTCTTCTCATTTGAATGATGGGCGGTGAGCGGTGTGTTTAGCCGCAGGGGCGGGTTTAAGATGAACCAGAGCCTGCGGATAGCACATTGAATACGCCAGTACCCCGTTCAAGAAACGCTTTCTACCATCCAAATCTCCTATAGCACTAGGATTCTTTAAATTTTCACTCGCCGACTTAAGTTTCGCCTAGGCTCGTATGGTTGATCACGATTACTAACTCAAGTCGGTGAGTGAAAATTTAAGGAATCGTAATTTTCTATGAAATATTATATATAGGTACCTAACATTACTTTGGATTTCTAAGATGAACTTGATAACAAATAATTCTCCAAATATCTCACACAACGCACTCTGATTGGTTTTTGCGTTCAAATTAACCAATCAGAGAATCGGGGATTTGGAGAGTCGAAAGTGTTTCTGGAATGGCCTACAGGTCTCGTTCTGTCCCTGAAGTTAAGCAACGTCCTGTGAGGCTAGGACTTGGATGGGTAACTACCATTCAAATTTGGACCCCCGTGATGCTGCCTTTTCCCGTCCTCACTCAGGATTTCCATAAAAATAAGTACTAGGTGTGTAAAACAATTCGATAAAAAAGTTATCGTATTTGTATTAATCACTTTCGTGATATCACAACTACTCAAACTCGCTTTACTAAATCTACGCTGAATCCGGGACTTGAACCAGCGACTTCCAGGTTACAAGTCCGCCGCCTTATCGATAAAGCTACTGAGATATTCTTCATTATGAGGTTTTTCGTAGTCTCCTATACTTTCTTTTTTTTTGAGAGAGGGGAGGGGGTTCATCGCTTTACCCTCCATTAGCTGGAAACTCACAAATTCAAATTAATTCACCCAGCCTGAGTGGAGCCGGAAATATTCAGCAATAAATAATTAGTCGAGAGAGAAACTGGTAAAAAATAAAATACAATAAAATATAGGTTTCTAAACCCAATATTTTGTGTTTTACAAAGGAGGAAGTAGCACATCCACTGAATAATAATTTAATGGGTGAGTAGAAGAACCAGGAATGTCAAAAATCGACTTTTCAGGAAAGCAAAAATAAGAGTGTTATTATCATGCTAATGAGTATGCTTTCCCCACTTTAAAATAATAAAAAAAATCGAGGGCGAATCAAGAAGTACCCGTGTTTGAAAAAAGAGTGCGAGATACTTACATTTTTGGGTTCTATTTTTCGACGTAGTCTCCTTTCAAGGCTACACACTTCTTCCAGCGATCCTGCCACTTTTTTAGCCCTTCCAAAAAGTAGCTCCCTTCGAACTCCTCAAAATAGCCCTTTGTCTGGCTTATGACGTCATCATTTGAGCTGAACCTCTTTCCACCGAGCCAAACTTTCAAGTTAGGAAACAAAAAATAATCGCAGGGGGCTAGGTCAGGTGAGTAAGGTGGGTGTGGCAATAATTCGTATCCAAGTTGATGGATTTTAGCAGCAACAATTCCAGATGAGTGAGCTGGTGCATTGTCATGGTGAAACAAGACTTTCTTTCTCGCCAAATGGGGGCGTGTCTCCTTCATTTTGCATCAAATCGTGTCAATAACTCACTATAATATGCAGCAGTTATTGTTTTTCCTTTTTCCAAGAAGTCAATAAGAATAATTCCCTTTGCATCCCAAAAAACGGTAGCCATGACTTTTCCGACCGATTGGACCGATTTCGCCTTCTTTGGGGCAGATTCTCCAACCAAAGTCCATTCTTTTGACTGCTGTTTGGTTTCTGGGGTATAGTGATGTATCCAGGTTTCATCAACGGTCACAACTCGACGCAAAAAATCATCTGGATTGCGATTGAAGAGTTCTAAACTAGCCTTTGAACAATTCAGCCGAATTCGTTTGTTGTCAATTGTGAGCAATCGCGGCACCCATCGCGCCGATAGTTTTCTCATGCCCAGCTTATCATGAAGGATTTTAAAAACAGTTCCATATGAAATGCCCACACTCTCAGCTACTTCACGCACTTTTGTTCGGCGATCTTTGAGAATCATATCATGCACTTTTTCCACGACTTCCTCGGTACACACGTCTTCTGGGCGTCCTGGGCGGTCCTCGTCAAAAATGCTTGTGCGCCCTCGTTTAAATTCATTAAACCAAAAGCGAACAGTGGTCATAGAAGGTGAAGAGCTCCCGTACACAGCATCTAACTTTAATTTTATCTCATCACATTTTTTCCCGTCCAAAAAAAGGAATCGAATAACTGCTCGGTACTGTTCTTTTTCCATATCACTCAACTATACGCAACACAACAACTTCAAGTGACCGATAAATGAAAACTAAGAGAGTAATCAGTTTCAAACTTTGGATGTGGTCATTTGAGATGTCGTTCCATCAACAAGTATCAACAAGTTTCACCAATGATGTAACATGTCCCTAAACACGGGTACTTATTGATCTACCTACGTACTTTTAAGGGGTATTTCTCCTTCATATTCACAGAGATGATAGAAAAGAGTAGGTACATTCCTTCTGATGCTGGTCAGAATAATGAATAATAATCTGTTTATAGTCTATAGTTTTTGAAATCCAATTCAATTCCCATGTGAATAATGCGGAATTTTAAAGCGATATGATACAAATATTTGCGTCTGTTAAACTTGGGTAAAACTGACCTCAGAAAACTATTACAAGTGACTTTCACAATGACAAGCTCCGGGTTCAAACCCAGATTGAGGTTAAAATTTTTGGATTACTTGTCTAGTAAATTCCCGATGATGATGATGATGATGGGAAAAGATTTTATATTAATTCTTTCTTTATTTAAAATTCATTTTCTTAAATCAAACTTATCTATACAAACGTATCATGCTGTATGTCTGTCCCGGTAGCTCAATGGTAAAGTCGGTACTCTGTGAATCTAGAGATTCCAGATGTCGTGGGTTCGAAACCCATCCGGGACATGACAAGTTATCCTCAAATTTGGGATTTTTACCACATAATAATATGTCTTGAGCTTACTGCTGGAATAATGGGACTTTAATAGTCCTAATCGGGCAGTATAAATAAGGCTATGTTATTATTATTATCAAATCCCAGTGGGTCTAAAAAATAACCTACGATCCAACGATCCAACCCCTAAACCCAGCCCTGCTTTGTAAAGACCAGCATTTATGCCCCTTGCTCTTCAGATATCCCCAAGATATGGGTGGCCCTCGGGTGGCGTCACAATAATTAGTGACGTGCCTGGCCTGATGGATCAACAACCGGTTTGGTGGTAGAGAGTTATAAATAGAATCGGCAACAAAAAAAAAAGAAGATAAAACCGGATCTTCTAACCGGACCATAGGAAATTCACCTGTTCTCCTTGGATCGATGAATTCGATCAAAGTCAAACAAGATGAGGCTGACCTTTTCTGGTTTCATTAAGGCTGGATGAGGTTACTGAGGTAGCTGGTCGTGACTTTCCAGCGATGACAGTAAATATACCTATAACCGACCTCAGTATCGATAAGGCGGCGGACTTGTAATCTGGAGGTCGGTGGTTCAAGTCTCAAGTTCAACAAAAATTTAGTAAAGCGAGTTTGAGTAGTTGTGACATCACGAAAGTGATTAATACAAATAATGTAGAAAAAAATACCTATAGAAAGAGTTAAAAGTCCCTACATAGAACAAATCCTTAATTTCATAATATAATAATAATAATGCTTTTTCTTTGTGTTATTATGTCACAATTTTAGTGGGTAGCGCAGAATCATAGGACTTTACCACTTTAATTTACAATATCTTGTATTATTTTTTTGCCTAAGATTCTGCCACTGGTCGCTGCTTCACATTAAAGCAGCTACTCATTTTTCCTCACGAGGTATGAGTGGACCCCGAACATCCAAGTACAGAGCAGAAAAAATACTCCCCCGCTGGGAATCGAACCCAGGTCACCATGTGTGCAATGCCTAGCGCGCTAACTCGCTCTGCCACAGTGACTACTACAAATCCTTAATTTATACATACTCGTATACTCTATATACAAGGTGAAATGTTTAAAGGTACAAAATTATAATCATATCTGAAATATATTTAATAATATGACTATGGAAAGAGCTGTTTATATCTCCGGAAACCTGATAACACCAGCACTCAATAGTTCTAATAGAGAGGTTAAAATCATGTTTCCACCAAGAAGAAAAAGTTTCAAAATAGTAGATCCAATAACACAACATGATATTATACCTATCCTCACACATCATGTACCATCATAAAATACATAAAATGATGGTAAAAATCCGAAAACAATAAAGACCTGGAATCCCCGGGAACAGCTCCCTACGTCCTGTGGGAACTGTGTCAACCGTTCCTGGTACACCGGTTCGAGCCCAAGATTAGCATTAGAATCCAGTAGTCTTCACCTTATCTATACAGGCCAGGCTGAATCACTTATCAGCCATCTGAACAAGCCCGATATAATTAAAAACAGAGCTCGCTTCATTCTGAATGCACTTCACGTATAAATATAGTGGGTGGTTCAGAAATGATCCGACACTTTTGTTTTCATGACATAGTGCGATGTTGGTGCTAAAAAATCTAAAGGATTTGTCGACTGTATGGACTGTAAACGACATCATCCTATTATTGATCATCATTGATGATGAGAAATAAAATTAAAAGCTATGTACGAGTATTGTCAATTTATATTTTATGACAGTTTCCAACACTTTCCTACTTCGTTGGAAAGTAGAAACGCGAGCACAAAATAATTATTATCACAATTTGAATTTTTAAAAGCGATTGTTAAATACGAGTAACATACCTAATAGTCAAGATATTTAGATGTAGCTTAAAGTGTGTCAAAAAGTCAAAGAAACTAAAAGTGCTAGGTTTCTATAAGCTACCCGGTATACTTCACTGACGTGTGATATCCCACAAACCGCTTTCAGCAAGTTAAGTGAGTAAGAAGGCTGTGAATTCGTAAAACTCCTTCAGTTTTTTATGATTCAATTATAAATATTATAACTTGTATTGTTTACTTTCTTGCATTCCTTGGATGTTCCTGTGTTGCATGGGTTGCACAGTTCACTACAACATGATCTTGTGATCTGTGTACACTGTACAGTTTGGTATGCAGTTCACTACAACATGATCTTGTGATCTGTGTACAGTTTGGTATGCAGTTAACATTGGACTTTTTAACTCTAACGAAAAGGGGCGCTACGCCAATTTCAAATTGAGATAGCTGGGAAAAAAGCCAATTTTCTTCCATGATTGCTTGATGATTTTGGTTTGACATACATTCTAAACTAAACCCTTCAATATTAGGTAATTCATTTGTGTTCATAATCCTGATATCACAATTACTCAAACTAACTTTACTTAATTTTTGCTTAACTTGGGACTTGAACCACAGACCTCCAGATTAAAAGTTCACCGCCTTATCGATCAAGCTACTGAGATCGCTTCCAAACCAAACCCATCTCATAGATAACTTTGTTGGCTACAAAAAGCCATCCTTAAAACTTTAATCGTGAAACTGTGGATGGTAACATTCTTAACAGACATCTTCCTGGATCTTTGCAGGATCTATCTATCACGCCGTACACAAGGCTGGTGAGGATAATTCAAAGTAAAGTACTGCCCGGCCAATGTCTAATAATTCAAGACGGATCTGCTCAATGCTTCCTCGCTGTGTGTGAAAACAGCAATAATACAAATGCTGATGGTGTTCCGGCCGGACTAAGGCTGGTTGAGGACAAGGTCTAGTTTGTGCAGTGAAATATGGACAAATTTGTTCCCCCGAAAGGAATTGAACTAGTTTGAAAGTTTGTAACTATAATAAGTTGGATATAAGTTGGGATAATCTGCGAAAAGATGTTCAGGAATCCCAAATTATTTATTATTATTAATTTACAAACATCCCATTTTTGCAAACAACCCGTATTTTCTGTTAATCTATCTCTATGGACAAAATGTTTCACTTCTCTGAAAAATGTAAAACGCCGCCACACATTTCAATAGAATAAAAGAGAGAGCACCACCACACCACCACCACCAGTCTCTGATTCAGAAAGAAAGTAATATCACATTGTTCTACATTAAAATGGGTAATTGCTACAAGCTTGTTTTCTGTCTTGTTTTTTTTACGACTTCATTATCGGAACTAGGTGTCTTCTCTATGAAAGACAATAGTAATAATAATTATTATATCTTATCTTCTACTGTTGAGAAACCAGTCATGTCTCATGTATGAACTATGTGATGCCAAATTTTCGAGTTGACTGAAGACTAGACATTCACGCCATACGAATATATTATTAGGTTCAATATTATTATGTTAATACATAAATAGAATCATTTATCACAAAAGTATTATCATCATAATTCTAATTTCATTGGCATGCATTTTATTTATGCGGGCCAGAAAGAGATATTTTTGATTGAATTATAATTCTGTGATATTTTTTATTTCATTGTGATGCGTTTTATCACGTCCGAGTGATTTACTGTCTTTGTCGTTCATAGGATACAAATAGGATACAAATATAAAGATAGTACTTGTACGTATGCAGATACACTATACATACTATAGTAGGTATACAATTATACATTGATATAGGATACAAGGATATGGATAAGATACAAAGATGAGCACATGATGATTTCAGTCAATCGTGAAATCAGGTGTGTCGATTCGGGCAATCCTCAGGCACATTAAATAGGAAAGTAGCCCACATAAAGCTGTCAAAAAACTCTTAAGATATGCACACTAAGTTCCGTTTATCTTATTTTCGAAGTACCTCTACCGTTTACTCTTAATTTGGAAATGGGCCAAAGTTTTATTCCGCGGTGAGTTTCATGGCTATTAAACAGTTTAATTGCATCCTTATATAAAAGTTTAATTCGGCATTAAAATGGAATAATAAAACAAGTTTAAAAACCTGATAAGGATCTATTTTTAATTGCATATAGGTACTTAAGTCTAGCTATAACTTAAGCTGCAACATGCGTGAAGCACTCAGAAATCCAGACACCAATCCTTGAAAGTTAGGAATGAACCACATTTGAGTAAAATTAATTCTTAAGGCTAGCGTTGAATGAAATAAAAAGCTTTACTAGTAATTTAAGATTTTTAAGCCAAGTGGACTTATCAGACTAGTCTCCAGTGAAGACAATATAATCAGGGATTATAGTATAAGTATAGTGGTGCCAAAAATGGTAGTGAATTTCAAAACTTTTTTCCTCCAGTAAAATAAATGCCCGCACTTTTTTTTACGAGGGGAAAAAAATTCCAAGGAAACAGTGAACCCGATACGCAAATAGCAAACAAAACCGATCCCAAGAACAAGGACCACGGAGTATAAACACATAGTGATATGTATCTACACCCCCAAGTCCCCAGCTATCGAGAAAGGCCTTACCAAATATGAGATCGGGAGAATGGGATTTGGCGAACCCACTAAAAGCAACCCCTCGTTGAACCAAGGTAGAAAATCTGGGAACTATAATATTGCATCAAGAAGTTTGGACCTTACTGTAGTGTTAGGTTTACTTCTGGAACACACTGTAACAATTGTACAGATCGCTGTCTCTGCAAGTCATGCGACTCATTGGTGTTGATAACTTGTGGTAAACACTGTAACAGTTCCTTAGATCGCTATCTCTGGTCATTGGTGTTGAACAGTGAGACACACTGTACCAATTCTACAGACCGATATCTCTGACAGTCATTGGTGTTGATAACTTGTGAGACACACTGTAAAAGTTCCTCAGCTCGCTATCTCTGGTTATTGATGGTGTTGAACAATGAGACACACTGTACCAATTCTACAGACCGATATCTCTGACAGTCATTGGTGTTAATAACTTGTGAAACACACTGTACCCATTCTACAGACCGCTATCTCTGACAGTCATTGGTGTTAATAACTTCTGAAACACACTGTACCCATTCTACAGACCGCTATCTCTGACAGTCAGTGGTGTTAATAACTTCTGAAACACACTGTACCAATTCTACAGACCGCTATCTCTGACAGTCATTGGTGTTGATAACTTATGAAACACACTGTACCAATTCTACAGACCGCTATCTCTGACAGTCATTGGTGTTAATAACTTCTGAAACACACTGTAACAGTTCTGCAGATCGGTGTTGATAGAGCAGATAGCCAAGGTGTGAGTTATGGACGCCCGGTGCACCGTGTCTTGGGCTGCTGCTTCGACCGCCTGGGGTTTTACGACCATTTCCTGAGTCCGAGGAAGAATTCCCGGCAGTTTTTGGTGCGATATCATGGTCAGTAGGTTTAATGATCGGACCGATTAATATCTGCTAGAATCATAATGTGAGTTTGTACTTTGTGGCTCTACCGATATTTTTTGTTGTTGACATTTTGTTGTTGTTTTTGGTAAAGTCTGTAATGTGTATCGAGCCAAAAAAAAAAAAACGATAAGTCTTTTATATAAACTTTGTAGGTACCTATTAAGAAAACTTTTCAAGTGTTTTCTTGCCCAACAAGTAGGATTGTAGGCATTCTAAGTTATTCGAGACGGGAGTTTTAGCCTCCATTTAGTGAAAACTGACAAATCGCCTATGCAAATTAACCTCCTCCAGCTTGGTTTATGCCGAGAATAGCCAGCATACCGAGGGTTTATATTTAAGTGGTCACCCACCAAGTCTTGACCTATCTGGACTTTGCTTAACATAAGTTACCCGACGAGAAAGGTTGTATTCAAAGCATCAACTCTGGCTTTTCTTTAGTGAATAACGTCGAAAATCATTCGATACGGGTATTTTTATTTTGAAAGCTAGCTAAGGGTATTTTTTTTGGGGGTTTAACGTCGCTTTCAACTACATGGTCATATCACGACGGGGTTGATACCCTCCATTCGCAGGAAACTTAAAAACCTGCTACCCTCACCCAGCTTGAGTTGGGTCGGAATGCCAGCATCACGAGAACCGGTGCATTCAATGCGCCAACGACGCTGAAGGAGATTTTTAAAATGAAATTTTGGTACAGCCATTTTGGTCATCAATGTCGATAGAGAAGCTGTATAATTTGGACCACAGGTTACTATCCAGATTCAAAATCTTAATATTCTCAGCAAGAGACAGGCAAAAAAGCAATCAAGATTCAAAACAATGGATTTGGTATTGAATTAATTTCAGTTCGGCTTCCATAACAATGATTCCTGCATCTCAAGGTGTCTGATTGTGGATCCCCCTGATGGTTTATACTGAAATCTCATAGTAGTCACTGTGGCAGAGCGAGTTAGCGCGCTAGGCATTGCACACATGGTGATCTGGGTTCGATTCCCAGCGGGGGAGGATTTTTTCTGCTCTGTACTTGGATGTTCGGGGTCCACTCATACCTCGTGAGGAAAAATGAGTAGCTGCTTTAATGTGAAGCAGCGACCAGTGGCAGAATCTTAGGCAAAAAAAAAAAAATAATACAAGATATTCTAAATTAAAGTGGTAAAGTCCTATGATTCTGCGCTACCCACTAAAATTGTGACATAATAACACAAAGAAAAAGCATTATTATTATATTATATATATATATATACTGAAATCTCATGATAGACTTACAGCTGTAACAATGGGTGAGGGAACTAAAAGTATGATTTACTTGTTTACTTTTCTAAATTCTCAACTAAAAATACTTTTTATTACCTAAAAGGTAAAGAAAGTGTTGTTTTTTTATTACAATTTTTTTCTTATCTCTTAGAAATGTGTTAGGTAATGTTTTGAATTTGAATACTTTTTTTTTATATACAAGAAGGATATTATAAACAATACATCTCCTATAAGCTAAGTCTACTATAATTTGTTATTCATTTACCTAAGTAACTAATCATCAGGTTATCTTTAAAAAATAGAGAAAAAATTAATAAAAAAGTAACTAATCATGTCCCTTTAGAATTTAGAAGGTATGAATGTGGATGTGGACCCTGGTCATACAAAGTTTATATGTATAAAAAAATGAAATAATATCCAGTGACCTCTATGAGTATTATCTTGCTAGCATACTAGATATCTAATAGATATTTAGGTACCTGGTGAAAAGAGATTGGAGTATTGAAAAGAAGCCTATTCCTTAATTTCCTTGTGACCTTGAACTTGAAAGTAACAAATGAAAGGCACAGGATGTATTTCATTATACCACACGTGAACCACGTGTCATTCAATCTCTATCAGGCGCGGCCGGTGCTAAGGAGCTGTGGAACTGACTGGCTGACTATGTCCTCTTAGGGGTTGTCTGTTTACAATACCAAAGCCCAAAGGGTAACATATATTGAAGTATTCATGAAAGCTGACCACCCCCCCCCCTTAACCACCGTCAAAATATCTACAAAATTATCAAAATTAAAATATCTATTACCATTTTCAAGATATCGGGATTTTCCAGAAAATATTACTGCCCGTAGCGAACCACGCGTCATTCATACACATATTACACATAATGCACAGATAGTATATCTCCTCCGCTTCTATATTGCATTTTTTTAAAGAAGTATAATTCATGTTTTATTTTTTTTTAAAGATAAAAAACTTGTTCCAGGGACCATCATGAAGGAGATTCCGATGGGAAAAATGAAAATGAAAGTTTACAATCTATTGAGGATTTAACAGAAGCAAAAAATGTATTAGGTAATAAGGAATATGAAAAGGGAGTACCATTTTTCAGCCGCAGCAATCTTACTCCTAGGAGTCCGGTAGACACAGCGGAGACTCCCGCAGGGGTACTCGACCTCAGTGCCGTAGCAAAAAATGAAACTCCTAAAAGAACTAACTTAGCAAAAAAAAGGAGATTAACATGTTCACCGGAGTGGGACAATTGTATGGATGAATATCGGAAAACAGTAGAAAAGATCTGTAGGAAGTCCGACATGCTAAATAGACTAACAAGGGAAAACAAAAATACGAAAAAGGAAATAAAGGATGTAATTAAGTCACTATCAGATATTGTGAAAGATGTAAGGAAAATAGAACAAAATTGGGTACAAAAGTATAATGAAGAACTATTCCCTTCTCTAGATTCTTCTCTTGAATACATGGAAGAGGATGAAACAACAGAAGGGAACAACGAGGAAGATGTAGTGTCAACTACTAAACCAGTTTATTGCAATAAGTGCAATATTATGATAAATAAAGAAAAACATGACTTAGATAATATTCATACAATGATAAAACAATTGGGATGCCAACCGGCAGAGGAAGAACTATACGAACTGTTGACCATAGACTGGCCTGATCCAGCCTTCTGCAATACAGAGAAAAAAGAAGGAAAAATAACAAAACAACCACCGGAAAAGACTAAAGTTATATTGGTGGAAAAAGAAGAAGCAATTAGATTAATGAATAAAGAAGTAAACTGGATAGAAGAGTTAGTAGAACAAAAAGGAATTTTGAGAACCGCCAGTGAACGTTTAAACAAACCAATTTTCTGTGAGAAAAAGAATAGCTTTAAGGTGCTAGGCGAAAATAATAACATAGAAAGTCCCCATAAAAAAGTATTCTTGATGGCGATCGAGAATAAAATGGATAGAAAAAATTTACTGGATTTGTACAATGCAATTTTAAGATAATAGGGGAAAATATTGCCATGGAAAATGAACTAAATGTAACTATAGCAGGAGTTTTTGATGAATCTGTTGCAAGAAAGATGCTAGAACTAGTATTTATAACACAAAAAATAAAATCCACACTCATTATTCCGAGTGTAGGGAAAAAACACGTAGATAAGAACACAGAAGCAATCATCATCAGGACTGGAGAGAATACCTATGCAGACATGGCTAGAAAAATTAAGGATGGGATCAAGCCCGAGACTTTGGGGTTAAACATAAAATCATTTTATGTTTAACCCCAAAGAAACAAAAATTTAAAGAAACAAAAGATGGAGATGTTCTTATTGTAACAAAAATAGGGGAAGCTGGAACTTTAAGAACAGAAATTGAAAAAAAAAATTGAAGACGCACAAATAGAGAATAAATTTGGCATGGAACAGGTGAATATTCTGGACTTAGATCCTTCATGTACAAAAGAAGAGATTACGGATGTAATCAGTAACACAATAGAAATTCCTAAAGAATTTATTAATGTCAAAAACCTTAGGTCAAATAGACGGGGATGCTCGATTGCTACAGTAGCGCTTCCAGCAATGGATGCTGATAAACTAGCGAAAGTAGGCATGATTAAAGTTGGATGGATCTGGTGTCGAATTAAAACCAAGGTCACCATAACCAGATGCACCAACTGTCTTGAAGTTGGCCACTCGACTATTTATTGCAAGAGACCTCGCGACCATAACAGGAAATGCTTCAACTGCTCGCAACCCGGACATATGGCTATAGAATGCACTAGTGAAAAATTCTGTACTAAATGTCGCATATCAGGACATAGAAACGATACCTTTTCTTGCCCTTTCTATAGAGAATTGGTACATCAATAAAAACACCATCATGACATCACAACCTATAAAAGTAACACAAATAAATATGAACAGATGTCATATGGCACATGATCTTCTAAAGAAAAGAGTCGAAGAAAACAAAACAGATGTGGTTATAATTAGTGAACCTAACTATAATAGAATAGGAGAGAACTGGTATGTGGACAGTAAGAAAGATGCTGCAATTTGGGTAGTTAATAAACAAATTACAATCTCAGATCAAGCTAAAGGGGAAGGAGTTGTCATGGTTCGTGTTGGGAGTGTACTTATATTTTCTATCTATGCTAGCCCCAACTCACACACTTTGACCAATATTTTAGACCAAACGAGTGCCATGAAGTCTTCAAGACCAGGAATTTCCTCTGTAATAGGTGGTGACTTCAATGCCAAATCCCCAGCATGGGGATCAACGAGACTAAATAATAGAGGCATAGAAATGACAGAGTGGATAGGATCCGAAAACTTAGTATTGCTTAATGATGGGATCCTTCCAACTTTTGTCAGAGGACAACAGCAAGCCTGGCTAGACCTCACAATCGTGTCAGAGGGATTGGTAGTATACACTAAGGATTGGAAAGTCATTGAAACAGAGAGCGGATCTGATCATCAATATATCGATTTTAAAATTAGTAAGGGAGCTCTGGGAGATAATCGGAAATATTGGAACGAAACAAAAAAGTCCAGATGGAATACAAAAAATATAAATGTTGAGGCTGTTGAAGAAGGATTCATTCAAAGGTGGAATAACCGGACGTCAGATTCAGTTGAAGAATTCATCACCTCAGTTGTTAGTGGTTGTAAAAAAGGAATGGTTAAGACAAAACAAGCAAAGAAAAGACCAGTACACTGGTGGAATGAACAAATTAGCAATGCCAGAAAAAATACGATTAAAGCTAGGAGAAAATTAACGAGATTTAGAGGAAGAAACCGAGACATACAATTAGATGATACAACTTTGATGAATGAGTATAAAATAACAAAAAAGCTACTACAATCAGAAATTAAGAAATCCAAAAAAATGGAGTGGAAAAAGCTGTGTGAAGAGGTCCAGCAGGATGTATGGGGAAGAGGATTCAGGCTGGTCATGAAAAGACTGCAGAAACCCGAGGCAGTTGCCCCGGAACTGATGGAGCGAGCCATTATTATCTGACCTGGTTGCAGGGTTTTTCAGTGAAACCCTTACAATTAACACTGCGACCTAATTAGATCTATTGTGACCAGTTGATTCTATTTGGTTTTAACGTCCTGACTGAGATAGATAGTCAGGACGGGGGTTTTACCCTCCATTCGCTGGGAATCGTACCAGCTACCCACATTAACCTCACCCAGCCTGGGTTGGGCCGGAAATGCCAGCCTCACGTGTTTGGATGAAACAGAATTTTCTTCGAAAAGTCTGCTCCAACCGTGAGTTGAACTCGGGAACTCTGGACCACGGGCAGTAGTCACAACCATTACGCCACGGAGGCTGGCACTGGAGCGAGCCATACAAGCTCTATTTCCAGACCATGGAGAGACGGAATGGGCGAGTGAGAATGGGGAGGAGATAGAGACAGGAGAGGAATTTACTGTAGAGGAAATAATGGCGGTGGTGTTAGCCACAAAAACAGGAAAATCGCCGGGACCTGATCTAATACCTCCAGAGATTGTGAAAATAATATGTTTTAAATTTCCAGATGTAGTACTTAACATAATGAATGCTGCACTTAAAAATTCACAGTTTCCAAAGCAGTGGAAAATTGCAGAGGTTGTCTTGATCCCTAAGAGTGGCAAAGATAATACCAACCCAAACTCATACCGACCGATCTGCCTCATAAACACCTTTGGGAAACTGCTAGAAGGACTTGTAACAAAACGACTGACAGAACATCTGGAACAAAACAACAAACTATCGATCAGACAGTTTGGTTTTAGAAACGGTAGGACAACCTGTCAAGCAATAGAGGCTGTACAAAAATTGGCAGAAGAAGAATTGAGAAAACCCAGCAGATCGAGGAAATTTTGTATCATGGTGGCGTGCGATGTGGCTAACGCGTTCAATTCCGCGCCTTGGCAGGCCATTCTAACAGCTATGAAGGAGAAATTTGTTCCACAATACCTAATAAAGCTTTTGGAAAACTATTTGACAGACCGGAAGCTGGTAACAGCTGACGGAAAGGAATATAGCATGACAGCGGGCGTCTGTCAAGGATCCAAAATTGGGCCGACCCTCTGGAACTGTCTGTATGATGGTGTCCTGAACTTACAAGTAAAGGAAGATGTAACACTGGTAGCATTCGCCGATGATCTGGCAGTTATAGTGAAGGCAAGAACAGAAGAGGAAATAGAACACAAAACAAATGACACTCTAGAAAAGATACGAGGATGGATGACAGCCAACAAATTGACATTAGCACCGCACAAAACGGAATTTATTAACCTAAGCGGCAGAAAAAGAACCAGACCTCTCCAGATAAAAATACAAGAATCAATTGTAAAAGAAAGTCAGAAACTTCGATATCTCGGAGTTTATCTGGACCGTTCTCTTACCTTCGGAAAACACATAGAGGAGGTTACGGAAAAAGCTCTGAGTACAGTTATGGCATTGGGACGAATTTTACCAAGAGTGGGCGGAGCAAGTGAAGACAAAAGAAGATTATACGAATACGTATGTCAATCAAAAGTGTTGTACGCCGCCTCCAACTGGATCTCAGTACTTAAGTACAATAAATTTAGAAAAAAAATATTGAGCACACAGAGACAAATGGCTATGAGAATTTCCCGGTGCTACAGGACAGTTGGAACGATGTCAATTTTTGTTTTGGCTCGATCGATTCCATGGGATCTATTGTCAGAAGAAAGAGTTAGAACTATTGGAGGAGACGATGAAAAAAAAGCAGAAGAACGTAGGGAAACAATGGCAAAGCTACAACTAAGATGGGAAATAGAAACAACAGGACAGTGGACAAAAAAACTAATTCCATACATAGAACCATGGTTCTACAGAACTCATGGAGAGATAGATTATTACATGGCTCAGGCAATGTCGGGACATGGATGCTTTATGTATTATCTACACAGATTTCACATAACAAATTCGAATTTATGTATATACTGTAGTAACAAGATCGATACCTCACACCATACTTTATTTGAGTGTATAAGATGGGAAAGCAAAAGAAGGGATTTAAATATTCAATTAAAAATTATACTGACAACAGAAAATATAGTTGGAATCATGTTGGAAAGTCGAAACAATTGGGATTTAATCAAGAACTACATCTCTGGAATACTGAAGCAGAAGAATAAAGATATTGATAGATGGAAACAAGAGACAAGAATTCAAGACCCGGACATAAGTAATGATAATCTCAATGACATAACATCGTAGTTATTTATCTATATATATCTATAAAAAGATATGTAGGTGATATCTTCACATATGTATGAGGTGTTTGTAATATGGAGGTGATGTGACAAGAAAGAGTAAGCGGAAGATGAGAGAAAGTGAAAGAAAATACCTAAATGGTACATAAACCTAATTATATATAAAAAAAAAAAAAAATGTACATAGATAATAATAAAAAAAAACATTAACCACCTGTGAATGAGTCCCTTTAAAATTGTAGAAACGTAATTTAGGTAGGGAATTAGACATAAGTTTTCCCTGTAGAGGGAGGAGGGGGGAGGTGGCAGCACCCCCCTCCTCAACCTACAGCCTATTTCCTAGAATTATTATATGTAAAATTGTAAGACCATGCACATGTGGTTAATATATTAAGTATGTAAGTATGTACATTAGGATTACGGTATTAGAAAGAGAGAGAGAGAGCGAGAAAGAGAGAGAGAGAGAGAGGGGGAGAGAGAGAGAGAGAGAGAGAGAGAGAGAGAGAGAGAGAGAAAGAAAGAAAGAACAGGTAAGGGAATAGAGAAAAGCAACTGAAATAGATAATGTACGAGTATTGTATTGTATTGTATTTTATTGTATTGTATTGTATTGTATTGTATTGTATTGTATTGTATTGTATTGTATTGTATTGTAGTATATTGTAATTGATGAAGGGGCCATATATTGTAAGACTCTGTCTGAGGAAGGATGCATCTAATAAAGAGCTGCCCTGAAGTAATATCTTGTATGGTGCCGGGGCAGCCTCTTTCGTGTGTATGATGGATGATGAGGGGGGTTTTTAGTGGGTCGGTTTGCATCATCCTGAGAGGGTCCTCTACCCTTTCCGAGTGGTGTACATCATCCCCACACTGTCTATTGTCACTACGACAATATTCGTCCTAATCTCAGCATTGACACTCACACTCCAATAAGAGTGGGAGTTTTAATGTTGGGAGTAAGAGAGGATTTTACCTCCCGGGCATCCCCACCCAAAAAAAAAAAAAAAAAAAAAAAAAAGGGACCATCCTTCCGGAAGGGAACCGAAAATGCAAGAAGCATTTCCTCTTTGAATGGCTCGACCAATTTTTTTGGTAAAGGAAACCTTACACTCTGCCGGGCTGTCTCTTTCTTTGTATAGGCGTTCTTCACACCTCGGCCGAGGTGTTTGATGATTGGAACGGAGATCACCAGTAATTCCAATCCATACAATTATCCAGCAACCTTGTCCCATTTTACATTGATGTCTCAAACAGAACAGCTGGAAGAGTTGTAGATTTGGCAGTTACCAGAAATGGAAGCACAATCCGTTGGGTTGAAGTTGAAACGACTTGAGGGCGTATCTGGCTTTGCTTAACATTAATCCTGTTTTATGATTCTGCCTTTGGTCAGAGTCATATCTCAAACCAACCTCAGTACCTTGAGGTCGGTTTGAGGACTTGCTGGAGGTCGGTGGTTCAAGTCTCGTTTTTGGCGGTGATTTAGTGATGCGAGTTGTGTACTTGTGATATCGTGTACTTGTGATATCAGGAAAGTGATTAAGACAAATATAATAACTTTTAAAAAAAATTAAACTCAGTCAGATCACCGACCTCAGTAGCTTGATCAATAAGGCGGCGGATTTGCATGCAACCTGGAGGTCGGTGGTTCAAGTCCCGGATCAGTGTAGATTTAGTAAAGCGAGTTTGAGTAATTGTGATATCACGAAAGTGATTAGCACAAATATGATAACTTAGTCAGATCTCCAAAGTGTTTCTTTCTTTCGCTGTGGAGACGATGGGCCCTTGGTGTCAGGAAACTAAGGATTTCATGAGAGACCTTGGCAATGTCCTGACATCTAGTACAGGCGATCCTGTGCTAAACCAATGTATCTTCAGCGCCGTACAGAGTGGAATACGGCATGTGTCATGGGAACCCTACCATCTTGTGGAGAGATAGATGAAAGTTTTCAATTTTATGTTAATAATATTCTTATAAATTAATATGGGTAAATATGTTTTATTGGGTACAGAGATACACGTCTTGAGAAATTATAAAACAAAATATCGAAGGACTTTATTTAACTATTAAACTATACCTCCATGTATTCCAACTACAATATTTACATAATTTTACTCACTTTATGTATTTCGAAATTGTTAGACTATGTACTCTGGTTTTTGTACTACAGTCAGACGGCTTGTACCTCAGTCAGTTAAACTGTCATCTAATCCTATCACGCTTTCTACCCCCAACTCATGTACAATCCGCGAGACAGTCTCGATTCATAAGGAAACGTTCACAACCGATCTCACTTTCCTGAAAGTTCCACGACAGAGATTGTTTATTACATAGACTCTGTAAACAGGCACTTATCCTCCATTGCATCTGTTACCTGTACGTTCGTAATCACAGATACCTACCTGTTTAATGAACAGATGCATCTGTTAGCGGTGATCGAGCCGTACATAATTTATCTGGGAATATGAACCTCTGAACACTTGTGTATTGCAAAGTAATAAACGTTTTTATATAAATAAGTAATGGTAATATAATAACAGAGTCAAGTTGTGAAGTCTGCCAGCTTTTAGCACATTTTATATTCTACTAACTTATTTTATACAGGGTAAGCACTTGGAGAAGTTTTAGTTTATGTGACTTATAATTTGATTGGACATCGATTGGCTTTCCATTGTTCTGGGTATAATAGGTAGGTATGTCATCCCGAAAGAGAGATTCAGATGTTGAGCTATATAATAATTCATAAATAAATAGATCTGTTAGATATCTTTTAAATAGTGAAGTGTTTATTTATGTTTGTGTTAATCACAATGATAGTTATGAAGAGCAACATTGGATTAAAATATAGATTCAGTCGAACTTCAATATAAAAGAAGTCAATGGATCTGATTTTTTTTCTCTTTTATCCAAATATCTCTTATAAAGAGGTCATTTTACCTGGAAATTGTTCTCTTAAATCGAGGTTTCTCTTATATACAGTTCTCTAGAATAGAGTTGTCTTTTGTCCTGGTTTGACAGAACATGAAGAACTTTTCTACATTTTATGTAGTTATAGGTTTACCAGGTATACCTAAACAAAATTCTCATTAAAATAGGTAAATGACTACGTTTCATCATACCATACCTAAAAAGTTTAGTTTATAATTCAATAAAACTTTCACCACACCCCGTACATTATTTTTCATAACATCACTGAATTACATGGCTGATCTCTTTCACGACCTTTGCATCACTTTCACTGCAACTTTTCTCTGCAACTTTTTACCCATTGCATGTGAGACAGCACCCGGGGCTAGGACGCAACGAGATAAGAATCTGCACGAGGATCCTGATTGTTATCTTGATGGTATCTGTATCTAGTGTTATGTTATCTTGATGGTATCTGTATCTTTTTTTTACTCATATGTCTACACTGGAGATGAGGTTGCAAGTATGACTACCTACAACCATAATCTTCAGCAATAACTGACAATAATGTATCTAGACAGTGACAGTATCTAGTGTTAAAGTTTGTTATCTCGCTGATGGAATCTGAAGAATCGGAAGTGCCTGTTATCTAGTGTTAAAGTTTGTTATCCAGCACTCGTAAAGCTGCCTGCTTGATATCTGATACGAGTGATAATAGTATGTAGGTAGTTATTTACGATAGATAGATCGCCAAAAAATATACAGACCTCAGTCAGTAGCTTGTTTAATAAGTAGTTAATTTACAATAGATAGATCGCCAAAAAAATATACAGACCTCAGTCAGTAGCTTGATTAATAAGTAGTTAATTTACGATAGATAGATCGCCAAAAAAATATACAGACCTCAGTCAGTTGCTTGTTTAATAAGTAGTTAATTTACAATAGATAGATCGCCAGAAAAATATACAGACCTCAATCAGTAGCTTGATCAATAAGTAGTTAATTTACGATAGATAGATCGCCAAAAAATATAAAGACCTCAATAGCTTGATCAATATGAAGTTAACGGACCTGTGACTGACAAAGTCCCTCCTGTGACTGACATATAGTGCTGTGCAGAACGGAATAACATCTTTGTGGACCCACTAAATACCTAATTGACTCTTTTTTTATTCAAATTTTTAAGGACTCTCTTTTTACACACACACTCTATCTCTCTCCCACTCACTCACTCTCTTAAGTACCTATATCTTTTTCTCTCTCTTGACAATAACGACTTTTTGATGTAGAATCAGGTGTCAAAACCATTTTATAAGGAATCCTCAAATTTATTACATCGACGCGACATACAGTTCAAAATCTTCTAAATTCCTTCATTTTTATTTTTATTGCCTGTTTCCAACGTAACTTAATAGATATATCATCAGTATCAGGTACATACCTATTTACTTTTAACTGTTGAAATAGCTACCAACGGAAGACCACAACTTATATCCTACAAGTTCGTAAAGATATTAAAATCTCATTTTACAACTGATGTATTATGTAGTTCTATGTATGGTTTAATACTCGTATACGTATATCTATCATTTCTCGTAAGATCACTAAAGTTCACTAACGTCCAGCAAGGTTAGGACATCATGGGTGACCTCTCAAATGCTATCTTCGGCGAAACCCGGACAGTATAAAGTGAAAACTCTAGGTATTACCTAGCTTTTTTGTTACTGTGGGATTCGTCGTTGAATATTTTAATTATCAGTTCTTGTAAAATTACTTTTTATAAAGTTCAGCAAGAGAAAGGTTCAGGACTTAGGTATCAAAAGAGTTACCACCCAAATTCGAAACTCGACTTTCATGTTACCTTATTTTCCGTGTCCATGATAGGATGCACCCGAGTTACGATCCGAGGCATGGCCCTATATTTATATATCCTAAACCTATACTCTACACAATGAGGCATTGCCGTACATCGTTTAGGGCCTGCATACGGTACTATGATTGTTGTGTCATGGTGATGGAAGACTTAATGGGGTATTAACCCCTAAGAACGTCCAGAAAGAATTTTCTGGGCTCCTTATATGGTTTTGGTGTTAGTGTTATAGGGTGGCGTCATCGTGAACGATGGTAGCCAGACAGTGGAGGAATGACTCAGCACTTCTACCACTGTCTTTACAAGGAGGCTAATAATTGACAAGGGCCCCGAGAACCAAGCCAATGCTGGTCTACTCCCTGTTTATAGTTCCCCAGACAGACTGCTGGTCTACGCCCTGTTTATAGTTCCCCAGACAGACTGCTGGTCTACTCCCTGTTTATAATTCTCCAGCCAGACTGGTCTACTCCCTGTTTATAGTCCCCCAGCCAGACTGCTGATCTACTCCCTGTTTATAGTCCCCCAGCCAGACAGTGTTAAAGAGATAAACATGTTGGAGGGATTCAAACTTACACTATGTGGAAGCGGATACGTTAGGTTTGGAGCAAATTTCTCAACGAGTGGATCCCTCATGGTCATCTGTAACAGAAGAATAAATAAAGTTAAAGTATGATTCTTGGGTGCCAGCCTCCGTGGCGTAGTGGTTGTGACTACTGCCCGTAGTCGAGAGTTCTCGAGTTCGATTCTCAGTTGGGGCAGTCCTATTGATCTAGCATTTGTTTTGGCGCTCAAACCTGGACATAGTGAACATGAAAACTCGATACCCATCTACATTTAAGAAAACTTTCTGCACCTTAGAGTGTAGTAGAAAGTAAAAAAATCATGACCACTTTACCTCTCTATAAGGAAAATAACCTCTTTAGAAACATTGATACCCTGTAAGAGATAATGAAAAAAATCCGGTCCCTTGAATTCTTTTGCATCTATCCAGATTCGACTGAATAAATGCAGTCGAATCTGGAGAGAAGCAAGAGAACTGTATTTATAATGTGGTGAATTTTTCAAATTAGGGGGCATAATCTTAATATACAGGGTGGGGCAAAAGTCTGGAAACCCCTGAATAACTTTCGAATGGCTTCTTCGGTAAAATTAAAATTTTGTAAGGTAAACCGGGCTAATAAGACCTTCTTTTAGAGTGGGGTCGATTTTTGTTACCGGTCCCCATGTCGGGGCCAGGGGGCCAACTTCATTTTTTTAAATACGAACCCCCACCTTGCGATACATTTTTGGAAAGGTCTTTAAATAAGCAATACATTGGTGCAAATTTTATTTTTTTGATATTAACTGTTTGCAAATGGCGTCCAACTTTGTGTATGCAGTAAAGTCTGGAAATCCCTGAATATCTTTTGAAAGGGCTTTCTCAGTAAATTTAAAACTGTGCACGGTAAGTCGGGGTAATTAGACCTTTCCAAAAATGTATCGCTAGGTGGGGTTTTGTATTTAAAAAAATGAAGTTGGCCTCCCTGGCCCCAACATGGGGGCCGGTAAAAAAAAAATCGGTCCCATTCTAATATAAGGTCTAATTACCAAGGATTACCGTACACAATTTTAAATTTACTGAGAAAGCCATTTTGAAAGATATTCAGGGGTTTCCAGACTTTACTGCATACAGAAAGTTGGACGCCATTTGCAAACAGTTAATATTAAAAAAAATAAAATTTTCACCAATGTATTTGTTATTCCTTTTCAAAAATGTATGGCAAGGTGGGGGTTCGTATTTAAAAAAATGAAGTTGGCCTCCCTGGCCCCGACATGGGGGCCGGTAACAAAAATCGACCCGACTCTAAAAGAAGGTCTTATTAGCCCGGTTTACCGTACAAAATTTTAATTTTACCGAAGAAGCCATTCGAAAGTTATTCAGGGGTTTCCAGACTTTTGCCCCACCCTGTATAAATGTCAAAGTCACTGACTGATCATCGCTCTACAGCCCAAACTGTAAGTCCTAGAAAGCTGAAATTTGGTAGGTAGCTTTGTTTTATAGTCTAGATGTGCAATAAGGATTTTTCGAAATTCCCACTACAACACCTGCCATTGGCGAAAAAGGATTTTTTGCTTTCACGGCCATGCCTCGGCCCGCAAAGCGGGCGACAATGCAGTGAATTGCGTGCGAATGTATAAATATTGTGCTTGAACAAGGCGTCATTAGACACCTAAGCACGGTCAGAATAGCATTGCAAACACCTAACTAACGATACATAGATAAATAAATAAATGATTGAATACATTAATTTATAATCTCCATGAACAAAAGATCCAATTTAGAGATCCAATTCCTTCTAATACAAAATATAAATTGAATTACACTGGTAGGTACATTGATTCTATAGGAGTCACTTTTATTAATAGCTTCTTCCTATCTGATAATAGATAGTATGTGCAGATAATCTTACCAGTATCTTTCATCTACTACACTTAACTACTTACATATCTACCATGTATCTACTATATATACCTAATAGTTCTTGGACACATATATATTGTAACAAACTACGCAGATGTTTCTACAGAAGTACTCTTTTTAAGAAGTTTGTGGAAAAAAAGAATAAATACCAAAATAATGGGAAAAGGGTATTTCGTATTTTAATGTACTATGTATTCCCCCTACACTTCTTGCGACTGTGTCTGAGGTTGCAACTGGGGACCCAGGAACCAAGGCTTGCAAGAAGCAAGGCTAGAAAACGCATCCTACAAACTCATCCTATCAGAAATTCATTGAGGATCACCAGTATTATACGTTGGATATCAGTGATATCACCGCTTAAAAGTTAGAACACTTTATTGAAGTTAGCAATGAACATGGAAAATAAAACATGTTTTTACTCTTTAATTGTATTAAATCACAGAAATTTATAAATAGACATGATGAGTTGAGATATCATTTCGCATTCGTAAAAGAATTCTTTTTTCCAGGAATCACTGAGCCAATCACTGATGTGCAGGGAGTGAAAGATTTCTGCAGAGAGTTTGGCTTCCCGATCATACTGAAGGCGGCGTATGGAGCCAATCACTGATGTGCAGGGAGTGAAAGATTTATGCAGAGAGTTTGGCTTCCCGATCATACTGAAGGCGGCGTATGGAGCCAATCACTGATGTGCAGGGAGTGAAAGATTTCTGCAGAGAGTTTGGCTTCCCGATCATACTGAAGGCGGCGTATGGAGCCAATCACTGATGTGCAGGGAGTGAAAGATTTCTGCAGAGAGTTTGGCTTCCCGATCATACTGAAGGCGGCGTATGGTGGCGGCGGCAAAAGCATCAGACTTGTCCGCCACGAGGGCGAGATTGAGGAGAATTTCGTGCGAGCCCGCCATGAAGCGCTCTCCGATTTCGGAAAAGACGAAATGCTGGTTGAGAAATACATCGAGTCGCCCCGGCACATTGAAGTTCAGATCCTTGGAGACAAGCAAGACAACGTCTTGCATCTGTATGAGCGGGACTGTTCACTGCAGAGAAGATATCAGAGGGTCATCCAAGTAGAAACGGCACAAGACTTGGGTGAAAATGTGCGGCACCAAATGACGGAAATTTCAGTCAACGTGATGGTTCGGAGTATGGGTTACTCGAGTGCAGGAACTGTAGAGTTTCTAGTGGATCAGGAGAACAATTTCTACTCCATAGAAGTGAATCCGCGCCTTCAGGTAGAACACACGCTCACTGACACTGACTCACTGACACGAGAGTTGACATTGTGCAGTCACAGATCAGAATAGCCCAGGGCATGTCTCTATCGGATTTGGGTCTCAAACAGGATACGATCAGAGCACAAGGATGCGCCGTCCAGTGCCACATAGGAACAGAAGATCCAACAAGGCACTTCCAGCCCCGCACGGGGAGACTGGATTACTTTGCAGCTCCTGCAGGGTACGGCATTCGTTTGAACAGATCTAGCCTATATCCTGGCCAATATATTTTGTCTGATTATGAGTCCTTACTGGCCAAAATCATCAGCTATGAATTGAACTATGCTTCCAGTTGTGAGAAAATGAAGAGAGCTTTGCTGGAAACTAGAGCCAGTGGTATCGTGACGAATCTACTATTTCGATGAACAGATCTAGCCTATATCCTGGCCAATATATTTTGTCTGATTATGAGTCCTTACTGGCCAAAATCATCAGCTATGATTTTGGCCAGTACCCCCCCCCCCCCCCCCTCCTGGTTGCACCCATGATGTGGAGTATATCGGCACGAACAACCATACAATAATTAGTTAAAGTGCCTTATAGGAGAAGGAAAAGAGGAGATTACCAGTTCGCTAGGGGAATAGAAGTACATAACAGACTTAACAAAAGCACTCACTTGCTATGGGGAAGGCCCCGGATTCAACCTTAAAAAACCTCAACAAGTCAGTCTAGTTAATGTCATAATTCTTAGGAACTCTTAATTAACGGTCCAGGTTTAACAGTCGTAACTCATAAGTGAAAGAAAAAGTGAGGCAGCACCTCACGCCTTGTCGTGACGTCATAGTTTTTATTGATGACAATAATATACTTTAATAACCTCAGGTTCCATTAATAATTCGGTACTAAAATTGTGTCTGCATGAGGTATTTTAACCAAAAACCTAATATATTATTAAACATAAAAACTTAATATCTTAACATATCTAACTCACGGTGTTGATGTTACATGGACGCCCGAACACAAAATCTGTCCCATGTCCAATGATTCTGTTCTGGTTTTAGAATCATATTTGTGTTCATCACTCTCATGATATATCCACGCTGAAACCGGGGCTTGAACCACTGACCTCCAGGGTACAAGTCCGCCGCCTTATCGATCAAGATACTGAGGTGGATTCCTGGTTTTAACATTCTCTGATGTAAGTTACTTTGGGCGGAGGTTTTACCCCCTAGTTTTTCGCCATCACAGAACGACGGACCAAGATAGGAACGACGCGACGGATACCTATCTTGGTTTATTGAAAGGATTGAATCCTCAGAGCCGTTTCCTTAGGGTAGGACTCCTCCTTCCATTATTAGTCTTACGGCTGGGTCTACCAGAGAGTACCCAGCAGGGCCTGATGGGAGTTTATCCGGAGTGTAATCACGGTAGTAATCAAGAGTTCCGGTTTAATGACTATAGCAGTTTGATCAAAAGTTCAACCATGGGAGTTTAAACCTTTTTAAACAACAATTTTCTTTTGAGTTAGGGTCCCAATCGCAATTAAATCAATGCATATAATTTTCACAAAAAAAAAAAAACTGTTCGTGTACATGGGTTAATATCCCTCAAGGTAGGACGGTATAAATCAACTGAGTCTATTTTTATTACTATTACATACTCATAAAAAAGCGATATGTTATGTACATTTCAGGTTATCATTACCAAAGTTTCTACTTTCAGGCCTCCTTGTTTTAATAGCCATGCTGTTATAAATACCTTTACAACTTGAGATAAGTAGAATAATAATTAAGCAGGTATAAAGCTACACTACTGTGCCTCCTACATCATCGATAAAAAAACACAGTTGCACATAATATACCAAGATATATATTACAAAGGATAAACCAGTTGTTTTAAACACTTGAGAGTAATGAGAGTATTCTATCTTTCTTTTTCATTATCTGTTTATTGGCATGTTCGGTCAAATCATTCGGTCTAGGATAAACCTATCAGTAACAACCGGGTACCGAGATGTGAGTTTCATTTGGCCACCGTTTTATTGCTTGTAATACACTCTCTGACCATTAACTTTATTACACATGTACCTGTGAAGATAAAAATACTCATGTATGTTGCTGGTTGGTAAATGATTAAACGATACAGGAGTTTCTAACATATGGTCCGCTGAAGATAATATAATCAGTAATGAGGAACTCCTTTAGAAATTTCTAATAGGTCTTGTAAAATAAGGAGTTTTGCTTTGTGTTTTGATTTACTAGATGGTATGTACTAATTAAAAAGCGCGTTTTCCCCTCTATAAAACTGATTTTTGCACTGACAGTAAAAAAGAAATTTCTATGCATACAAAATAATTAGGTAACATTCTTTTGATAAAGAAAGCATGGAAGCAGCCTATGTCAGAGAGCTCTTTTCAATTTTATCACACATGGTATAATTATTTGATAATAATAATAACACTCTTTAGTGGAAGCTAACCACCAGGCGAAGTTAATACACAAAGCATTTTCTGCTACCTAACCCTAAAAGTCTTATTATTCTTTGTGGTCAAAAATTTAAATTATTGAAGAAAAATCCATGAACTGGATTGGGATTCGAACCTACGCTAGCTGGATTACCAGACTAGCACGTTAACCGCTTGACTACCAGTGATAATTTTCCTCACTTACTGTTGAGATAGGTATCTTTCTATATTTTAAGCCCAAATTATTTCTCATTGCATTATTCACTTTGAATCACTTTATCTCCTTAGTATTCAATTGATGTAAGAAATCTCCTATTTACCCCTCAAGACGTCGGCGTCGCATCGATTTGGTACGATGAATACCCCAGTTCTCGTTCTATCACTGAAGTTAAGCAACATCCAGCGAGGTTAGGACTCGGATAAGTGACCATTAAAATTCGAACCCTCGCGCCTCGTGATGCTTCCAATTCTCGGCCACACTCAGGCTAGGTGAGGTTAATTTGAGTGGCTGGTTTGTGAGTTTCCTGCAAATTGAGGGTAAACCCCCCGTCATGATATGAACGCATGCATGTGAAAGCGACGTGGAACCCAAAGAAAAAAGATCCCTCACATTAATCCTCACCTAGCTTTAGTTAGGGTTGTCTTGCAGACATAACAATTGAATGGGTGAGTAGAAGGACATGTCAAAAATTGATTTTTCATGAGAGCAAAAATACTACGTTACTATGCTGTAGGTTTCCTCCACTCTATTTTTTTTTTTTTTTTCACAGTTGTAGGGGGTATTTCTCCTTCATATTCAACGAGATGATAGAAAAGAGTACGTTGCATGTTATTCTGCAAAAAAAGTTTCGACATAGCATGTTCTTTTACTCACCCATTCAATTATTGTGAATATATTTTATGTTTACGACCGATGGATCCAAGCTGACGCTGACGCGTTGGTTGACGTCAACGTTGCTTAACATGAGTGATTCAACGGGAAACTGTTGTACTTATTGTTCAAAACATGCTGCTGTCGCTTTTTTATGTTATTTTTATTTTTTCAAGAATTATTTTACGTCTAGGCTCGTCGCAGTGGCTGTCTTGATCTCTTGATATAATGGGACAGTGACATTAATAGTTTATTGGGGAGTGGGGACAATGGCTACACAGCTGTAATGGGGTCTAATGGGATAGTGTCTACCTAGACGGCGCTTTCCCCGTACAAGCAATATTGTACATTTTGTCTGCGCAGTCATGTTGGTGGACAAAGCCCACGGTGCGTAGTTTGAGAAACACTGTTTCGGCGCATGAAAAGCACGGTCCCAATGAAAATCCATTCTGGTGGGCTGCCAACTTAACGCATCTACGGTCCCCAGCACCTGAACGGTAAATTATTGAGAATCACTTTCATGCTCTTTATCGCTCCTGTTTCTGAACCTGCGAGATTCTGGATTCGTAAGCCACAAGTTTCATTATTCTCACTTCGACACGGTCCGACTTTCAATTACGATTATCGATCAAGATTCAGGAGTACCAACCCAACTTTCGATTCGTAAATAGCTCGGAATAAGGCGGAGTGATCAGTGATCATGTAATGTGATCAGATCACACTGGAACCGCGAAACCGAGATGCTGGGTTTGAATTATAAACTACCATTGGTGGCAGAGTGGTCTGGGCGCTACACTGAAAAAAATTTTAGGTTCGTTTTTACTAAACAGTTTTGTAAAGGATTTTTAATCAAAAATTTCGTTAAAATAACAAGAAATTGATTAATCCCACTAATAGTCATTTGAGATTTTACTTGGGCGTTCGTAAGAATAATCAATCAATTCTTGTAAATCGTCTGATCGTAAAACCAACTAACGTGTTAATTACCGTAATCAGAACAGTAGTTATGCTTACCAAGTTCTGTTTTGCTGGATCTATTACCAATATATTGGTAAGATTTACAAAAAGTTTGGTTAAATCTTATAAAATTATTCTGTTAAAAATACCACCTGATTAGTACATGTCTGATAATTAACAAACAAAAATCGTTACTCTTACCAGATGTATTTATGATAAAATACACAAAACAGTATTCGTTGGTTTAACAAGATTTTATCTAAAATTACAAAACATGTTTGTTAAATGAACCATACGGTTTCATATTTCTGACAGACTTGTTTAGCTAAGTTTACTAAACTTTTTTGTAAAACTCGGTCGTTATGAAAATCATTTGTAGTCCCAACGAAAGTTTTGTTAATCACCCCTAGTCAATGACGGTTACAAGACTCTTTGATTAGATTTACTAAACAGAATTGTAGATTGAACAAAATTCTTGCTAAAACACGTGTGTCGAGAGACGAGAGAGACAAAAGATCTACAACAATTAATAGATACCGAAATCAATTTCAGATTCAGTTGTTTTATGTTGATTGATGGTCCTGTGATTATTACGTCATATCTTTTTAAAATAGTATAGTTGTTTTTTTTTTTCAAAATCAAATTGATTTATTTATTTAAATATTAACGTCCACTGGAGAACGTTAATTTCTAAATACACAGTTAATTTTAATATTTACACAGTTAATATTATAATAATGTCATGTTTGGGTTTATTCGTAGATGTTTTGTGTGGTTTGGGTTCATAGGTATTGTGAAAGTTTAGTTATTGGGTGTTTTGTGTAAGTCTGGATTTGGTTGATAGGTGGTGTGAGATTTTGGTTATTTGATGTGTTGTCTAAGTCTGTGTTTGTTTGTTATGTGAATGTGGTTGATGTGTACTTAGTGTGTTGTGTAAGTGAGCCGTGTGAATTTGTGTGGTTGGTGATTCTTTTTTATTTATTTAATGCAAGTATTTCATCATTTAAAACTTTAATTGTATGTATTTTAAATGTCTCTTAATGTATTTTAAATGTTTTCAACAAATTAATCTGTATTTTTAAATAAAAGCGTTGCATACATGAATATTTTTAAATTATTTCAATTATATTTTGAATTATTTTCTCATAATAACATAGTTACTGAAATTGTTGTAAAAGTTTACTTCAGGCGTTTCTGAAGTTCACTATGATTTTCAGTGAAGTTTACTGAGCTTATCAGTGAAGATTACTGAGGTTATCAGTGAAGTTTACTGAAACTATCATTAAAATTTACTAGTATTGTTCGTAAGGTTTACTAGACGAGTCAATAGTGTGAACGAAATGGGTTGCTTAAACTTACTAAACAGTTCAGTAGATTTAACCAATCCCTGGCGTAAGCAATAACAAGTCTGGTTGTTAAATCAACTATTACTATGTTTAAAATTACAAAACACTATCATAAGCCATACTGAGTCGATTGAATGGACTAATGAAGTATTTTGTAAACTTTACTAAACAGTATTGTAAATTCAACAAATTGAAAGAAACAACCTTAATAAACATAACAAGATGATTCGTAAGCATTATCGATGCATGCTTGAGATCTTACTAAATACTTTAGTAAAGACAATGGAATTTTTCTTGTCAAAAATACAATGATGAGTTTAGTAAAAGTAACTAAACATAAATTTGTTGGATGAACGAAAGATATCATTATCTTTACTAAATAGAGTTTACGAAATTTGATTTGTAATCTTAACAAAACGTTTTGCTGTCACTAAATCAACCCTAAGACTTGTGAAATTTACTAAAGTTTTAGTAAGCCCTACAATAAATTTTTTTCAGTGTAGTCTAGTAATCCGCGTAGCATAGCGATGCGCCGTGCTTCGCCGGTTCGAATCTCGTAAGTTCGAATGTATGATTTTTTTTTATTAATAAAAGCTCTGATTGACATGGTTTTGGGGGCTCTTGTCAAAAACGAATTAGCCCCCTAGTAAAAATTCAATAATGAAGTACACCACAATACTGCACAATTTATTGAATTTGACAACTGTCGAAATCGACGTAGCTACGCAAAAATGTTAGATTCTCCAACTTGCAGATATGCAGATTCCTTTCAACCTAGGGAGGCTCCTTCAACAGAGGTGAAAAATCTTTTTTTGTGAAAAATTTCAGTCAGTTTGATGGATAATTTTGTTTGCAATGAAACAGCACAACCGCTCGTGCTAATTAGAGACAAGGTATTTGCTGATTTTTCATGAGGAAAGCTCACCAAACCGGAGATTTGAACTGTCGATCTCTAGGCCCAGAGCAGCAGTGACATTGCCTGCGTCAAAGATGGACAATGTTGAGTTTTTCTTCACCAAAACCATTCTCATGTTCCCAGAACATCCGCCAGTGATAATTATCTTAAAACCAGCTAATGCCATCAACGATAGCAACACGTTTTTGGTGATTCGTTATGAAAGTGCACAATAGAATCAACTTTCTATTCCTCTCACTAGGTTTCACAGATCCAAAATCTCCTGTTGCATTACGAAGTTCACTTTTTTATGATGTGAGCTCGGGTAATTTGCATTTCATTCGAATCACATTATCAAAAACAGACACAAAAAAAAAAACACGCACACAATCCTTCTTTCACTTTCTTGGTTATGATAATCTTACATCAAATGCATCAGACATTTAATCTACAAGGAGAACGCTTGTAAATGAGATATGGGCACAAGAAAGACTGGTATTCTCTACAGATGGATATGGATAGGTTTCATGGAATTAAAAACACATTAGTCTTCTCGCCATGTTCACAACCAGAATAACCAACACAACGAAAATGTGAACCAAATATAACGAGCGATGCATGCACTCAGTATTGTTAAAGCTAACCAAATTACGGCCAATTCACTTTCTAACGTCGTATCTACATCATACCCACTTACTTTTACTTACCTAACATGACCGTGAGATACGCAGGTATCACAATGTTGACTTGAAGAAGGATTACTAGAGATTGGGTAGGTAAGTATTCACCGAGAACTGAAGTAAGTTCTGAGGTTCTGGCCAGATGTCCAACGTTCTTACAATACAAATATTGCCTGTGGTACAGACCACATTAACTTTTGAATCAATCAATTGTAATACTCTTATGTTTTCGATGCTAAAATATAGTACCGTAAAAACAAATAAAAATTCTTCTTGTTATACGACTAGGTAAATCAAGTACGAGTACGTGCCTAGGTACAATCAGGTACAAAATGTAACACAGTTGAAAAGGGTCGTTTAATAGAAAAGTAATAATTTAGATAAAAATAATAATATAATAATATCGCCTTATTTATACTACCCGATGAAGACTATTAAGTCCCATTATTCGAGCAGCAAGCCCAAGACGTACCTAATATCATGTGGTCAAAATCCCAAATGGGAGGGTAACTTGTCATGTGCCGGCTGGGTTTCGAACTAGGATACTAAAATGAAAAGTAATCTGGTCACTTAGCCCATATAGTTTTTCGTCAAAGTAATGCCAAAACAATGGCTGAATTAACAAGAGTCCAGTATAAAAATAAGGGACAGTATTCTCCATTCATATTAATATAGTGCGCTGTGATTGGTTTAAAATTCCCACTGAAAAAAAACGAGGTATGATTATGACTTTGTTGTAGGTAATATTAAGGGCTGATATATGAAACAAGATTATAAATATCTATCTACGAATATATTGTTAATCCAAGCCGCCAGACATCACTTATAACAGCATATATAAAAGCGATGTGATTGGTTCAAATTCTCACCAGAGGGTGTGTTAAGGGATAATGTAGGATTATAATCTAATCCTGTTTCATAATTCAGCCCTTAATATCCGTTATTATTACATTTACATAGTAGTCACCGTCAGAGTGAGTTAGAGCGCTAGGCATTGCACGAACGGTGACCTGTGGGTTAGATCCCCAGCGGGGTAGGATTTTTTCTGCTCTGTACTCGGGTGTTCGGGGTGCCCTCATACCTCGTGAGGAAAAATGAGTAGCTGCTTCAATGTTAGCAGTGACCAGTGGCGGAATATTAAAGATAGGGAAAAGTCCTATAATTCTGAGCTACCCACTCAAAAATGTGATATAATAACACAAAGAAACACATTTATTTATTACATTTACATCCTCTGCCACTAAACCACTGTTTCGTAAACCTTCCATTAGAGAGGTTATCGAGAGAAGCGTGATCTTTGCACAGATCTGCCGTCACGTTTTGATCTCCGACACCATGGGGCTGACTTCTCAGAGGTCTTTATTTTATTTCCCTCGGATATTATAATCAGGAGATTGATGGGCTCACTTTATTCGGTTGTAATACTTACCAATCAAACAAAGAAAGTAAGAGCATCTCCAGCATGCTTAAGATTGCTTAGTATTATTTACTTAATAATATTGATAGTTATTATTAAAATACGTAATACTCAAGTACAATATCATAGGTAGGTATTTTTACTTGTTTGAGATACCACCATTATACATAGATAAATAATTTATATTTTAGTCCAAATTTCAATTTGTTAGAAAAATAATAAATTATAAATTTCGTGCGATAAGTAAGAATACGCGAATATTATAAGATAAGGTAACCAGGCTGCTTAAAAGTGTTTTATTTATTTAAAGTTTCAACTGTAAAAATCAGACAGTTTATTTACTCATTTACACTACACATGATTTTATCACGACGGGGGTTTAACAGGTACTCAATCAATAACCGACATCAGTAGCTTCATCGATAAGGCGGCGGACTTGTAATCTAGAGGTCTGTGGTTCAAGTCCCGAGTTAAACAAATATTTAGTAAAGCTAGTTTGAGTAGTTGTGATATCACGATTGTGATTAACACAAATATTATGACACAAATACTTTTTTTTACTCAAATTAAATAAACCTCACTCAGACTATGTGGGCCCGGGAATATTAGCCAGCAGAACGTAAAATCCCATGAGTAGATAAATATTGTCAATACTATTTGAAGTAGTCGATGTTGCTTCCAAGTAATTCAGTAAAAAAATCTTCGATTCTAGCGATAATAAAAGTTGAAATTTTCAATTACCATTCACGAGGAAGTATTGTGTCCATAATTGGCAGTGTATTTTTCTTTTTTAAAGAGAAGAATAAAATTATAAGGGTTAATTTAATAAGTGAAATAAAGAAGTGAATATTCATAAGTGAAAAAATAAGAAAAAATAAAATGTGTAGTTGATGCATTTCAGCTTCATCAGGAGAGGTTGATAACTTAGCGAGGATTTCAATTGAAGGGAAAGAATAATTTGCATACAGATTGCGTCCGGCAATTATTAGCTGAACCTTCATGTTTACTGAAGCAGCATGCTAATCATGTATACAGTGTACACTATACAGGGAGGCACAACTTATACGGTGGAAACACCAAATTATATGTACCTTCAAATAAAAGCTGTTTCAGCCAGCGTCCATGGCACGTTGAGTACACCAGTTCTCATTCAGTCACTGAAGTTAAGCAACGTCCGGCGAGGCTAGGACCTGGATGGGTGAACGTTCAAATTCGAACTCTCGTGATGCTGGCTATTCTCAACGCCACTCGGCCTGGGTGACTTTAATTAGAGTACATACTGTTTTGTGAGTTTCCAGCAAATGGAGGGTGAAACCCCCGTCAGCGTCGTGATGCAGTTGAAACCAATAAGTGGTCAATATTGTGGTGTAAAGGATTCGAGCCAAAATGTAACCAGATCTTGTCTTGTAAAAAAACAATGCGGGTTCATTTAAACCAGATGTCAAATTTATTGCTAAGATTTTTTGAACCGACGCATCAGAAGCAAGACTCACCTTGAGTCCATTAGTAATGTTGTTTCAGTGGTGGCTGGACCATTGACTTTTGTTTGATATTTGTCATTTGGGACGGGTCTAACTATCTCTATGTCAGCTACCCGAATTACCATCAACTAGCTTGGTGAGTTCAGATGAGGCCAGGAAAAGCTAGCATTACGAAGATTCGGTGTTTCACAATCTCTATATATAAATGTCAAAGACACTCACTGACCACTGACCACTGACTGATCATCGCTCTACAGCCCAAACCGTAAGTCCTAGGAAGCTGAAATTTGGTAGGTAGCTTTGTCTTATAGTCTAGATGTGCAATAAGACGGGATTTTTCGAAATTCCCACTACAACACCTGCCATTGGCGAAAAAGGATTTTTTGCTTTCACGGCCATGCCTCGGCCCGCAAAGCGGGCGACAGCCTGCTTGTTATCAATAAAAAGTATGAAATTTGTATGGATTTTTCATATCTTCAAAGCTTCTTTTAGAACGACCACCTAAAATACCTCTAAAAAGCTGTTTTCATTTCATCAAAAGTTTTTCATGTCGGAGTATCTTTGTGGAAGGTGATGGACTTTATTATTAAACATGTTGGATCAAGTTTTATTTGTTACATGATTGACTGCCGTTGCTATAGCAACTAGGCGACGCCGACACGGTTTCATGCTGAATTTCTTGAAAACCAAATCGTGCGAAAAATTCCACACATCGCATTTCATTCATAATTTTATTACGTGTATCAAAAGCTTAATGGATATTACGATCAATAAAATGTCTCGCGAAGAACCTCATGTACATTAAACTGAAAGTCCAATCACGCAATGGTTTCCTGCACCTAAACACTAAACACCCTCTCCAGTTTGAAAGGTTGTAGCTAAATTGATAACTTTCATTAATGACCGTACATGGCGAACATTTTTTTAATGACCATTACATTAGCATTTAGCGAGCTTTAGTCCGCTATCACAACATGCCGTTCATCTTTCATTGCCGATCTTTAATCGCACTTTGATCAAGATAATCGCAACCGGTTTCCAGTGCCTTCAGTTTTGTTGTTGCAAAACCAGCATTGTGCGTGATTGAAGTATTAATCCCCGCCCCGTCCAATGTATTGGAAGAAGAAATTAATGCAATAGTGTGAGAAATTCTTTGCTAAATATCATGGAAGATGATGAACATGTAATATTTACCTCGTTGGACATAAATAATAGGCTGTTTAGCGCCTTATTATTTTGAGTTTTTCACTCCGTGTTAGTAAGGAATGTATAAGAATGGTTACGAAATTTGAATTGTTGAGTTTACATGCAATTTTTTTATTTGATGCATTGATCAGGTTATTCAAAGTACCTAATGTATTTTTTTTTTTCTTCTTCTTCTTTTTTTGATTTATTTGATACAAGCAGATCAGCTTTGCAATACAAAATATCGACAAACCAAGTTTGTTTTATTTAAATAATGTATTTTGAACTTTTCTTTCATGGTACTGAATCTCGAGTTCTCTGAGATCCAGACACCCCAGCACATCTGTTTCGGCCTAGTCAACTAGGAGCCATACAGAACTCAGAGAATTGAAGGAAGCCCTCTCACTTTAAAACTGTCTTGGCTGAATTAATGTTTCACATTCAACTGTCGAGTTCGTGCGGACACATTTCTGCTTTTGATACTGTTGAATTATTGTAAAAAAAAAAAATGATCCGTTCGAGCCTCACCTGGGGGCAGATATTTGTCTGGCTTCTGTCTAATATTCAGTTATTGAAAGTCATTTACACAAAAAAAGAACGATGCGAAATGTTGACATAAAAGAAGAAACACAGCTACCAATAACTTTCGCTAAAGCTAATGAGGAAGGAAGGCTCAGCGCATTCTACTATAATTTTACTTCCATCCGTACGGCCTTGCCAAGGACGTTCGTAAGTTCACCTGAAGGAACTTCACAACTAGTGGTTCTTGATTTTGTAGAGACATTAAAATGAAATGAAGCAAGGATATTAACAGGCGCGGAGTTTACTTTTGTATATGAACCGACCAACCGACCTCAGTAGCTTAGTCAGTAGGTAACAGTACTTTTATCTCTTACTCTTCTTATCCCGCTTAAGAAGTGTCGACGTTGGTCAACCTCATGGTTGAGGTTAGTTGGTTTTGGCACAATTTTACGGTTGGATGCCTTCCTAACGCCAACGATTCAATTTGGTTTAACGTCCTGGATTAGGACGGGGGTTTTACGCTCCATTCGCTGGGAATCGTACCAGCTACCCACATTAACCTCACCCAGCCTGGGTAGGGCCGGAAATGCCAGCCTCACATGTACGGAGGGAACAGAATTTTCTGTATGAAAATCTGCTCCAACCGGGGATCGAACTCAGGATCTACGGGCAGCAGTCATAACCGTCATACGCCACGAAGTCTGGCGGTAGGTAACAGTATATCTACTATGCGTATATGCGTTACATATTGGAGTGCCAAGGAGAGGAATAAATTGATTGGCTTTTGTGAGAATACTGAATATTAATAACCAACCTCAGTAGCTGGATCGATAAAGTGGCGCACTCGTGAACTGGAGGTCGATGGTTTGAGTCCCAAATGTAGCGACTATATAATAAGGCGAGTTTATGTATAACTTCCGAGAAATTTCTAATATTAGAAATCGGAAGTATTGTGTTCGTTTTTGTAAAAAATAATAATATTTTTTTGCTCCGATTTCAATTTTTTTCATATTTCTGGACGTTTTATAACCTACTGAGTAAATTTGGTTTTGTGTCCGTCTGTCGGTCCGTCGATCCGTCGGTCTGTTAAAACGATTCCTTGTAACGCGCAAATCTCGGAAACTACTCGACCGATTTAGATGAAATTGCACACATATAGGAGACATTCTGTAGATGGTCCCATTTAAAATTCATCGAATTCATACCAGCGGTTCTGGGTGAAAGGGACCATGCGCCTGACCACTAACTTTTTACTTAAACGCCTTTTATTTTAAAAATAATTATAATTTGACTCTGATATTTAAGAAAATCCGAAATTTTGGACAAAAAAGTAAAAAAATAAGGACCACGACTTGCCGATACAGAATTTTTTGTAGAATTTAGAATGTATAAAAAACGATATTCTACCATATAAATCAAATTTGAAGAAAATCGGTTAAGCCGTTTTGGAGATACAAGTAATTTTTTATAAAATCTCAAAATTGGCACGTGTTTACAATGTGAAGGAATCACGAGGAAGTATTGTGTCCATAATTAGCAGTGTTTTTTTTATATCACAATTTACTATGACTAACACAAAAAAGATGACAGCTTTCAATTTAACGAAAGGGTGACCATAGGTGGAAATGCAGTGTTTAATTTGTACTTCTCTCTATTATTTTCGTCTCTTTAACGTCATTCGGGACGGTCTCTAATTTTTAGAGCTGACGATTAAAAAAAAAAAAAAAAACATTCCAATTTTTTTCTGGGATAACTGCTAATAGTCCAATGATTTTGGGTTGTCCGAAAAACACTGTGTGAGTATTTATTGTGTTTTATCTTTCCCAGTAGCTCAGTGGTAAAGGCGGCACTCTGTGAAACCAGAGATTCCAGAGGTCGTGGGTTCAAAACCCAGTCGGCGCACGGGGGCATGACGAGTTATCCTTACCTCTGGTTATCCTCCCATCAAAGTCCTTACTTTTTTTAAGTTTTAGGAAGCGCTGCTCAAAAGTCCCCAGCTCTCTCATCAGTACACACGTCTCCGCCCAAGTTATTTATAATTTAAATGCAGTTTAATTTGCGTGGCTCCGCAATTATTGCAAAAGTGCTCGCGCATATTATACACCGCGATTCTCGCCAATATGATTTTGCTTATCCAGTTAAAAGTGCAAATTTATGGAGTGCAGGTTTTTTGCAATCTCTTCTTATTTACACAGCTCAGAAATTGAAGAAATCATCCTGCGTACGATTGGCTGATATTTTATCTTTTTTAACTGAATATTATTACTGTTTCTTGTTTTTTTTTTTTTTTTTTGCAAGTGGCCGATAATTGTTTTTCTTGTCTATACTTTTCGCAGTGTGCGGTAGTTCTGTTTCAGATACGCAAAGTGAAGATGGCAATTATACGTGAAATGTACATAACTCATCATTAAATTACACACATGTATCTTCTCTTTCTATTTACAAAAGTTGTTGGTATTTTTTTCTTGGCAATCCCAAAGCTATGCTAATACCTTGTCAATTAAATGCGTTCTGTTTGTGTTTGGATTCGAACAAGCAAACCTTTCGTATATGAACCATAAGTGACATCGAAAGTGCATGTTAGAAATACCAATTAATTGGGACAATGGATATATTTTCAAAGGATTGGCAGTTGAGTCCATTGGCCCTTTCTGTCAGGAGATGAAGGATCTTGTCGAAGAAATGGGGAAAAAATTAAAAGAAAAAAGTGGAGAACCAAAAGCCAAGACCTACCTCTACAATCCCTGTCCTTGGCGATCCAGAGAGGGAATGCATCCAGTATGCTTGGGACTTTTCCTCCCAATCCCTCCAGGACCATATCTACCAACTTTAATATGTTTGTTGTTTCATAAATAAAGCTATAATTTTTGTTCTGTATCTCGAAAATTAATTGGGACCCCATGTTGATCATAATATGCCAAAGAGAAGTAAAATATAAATTATCTGTTGTGGTGAATTTTGAAATTTTGTGGTTTATTTATGACCGTCAGTGATAGATAAACAATGCTTTTTGACAACATTTTCGAAGATTCTGGTATTAATGGTACTTATTATTTATTATTTGACTTAATTCAGATGTGACCCACATTAAGACTTAATTCAGATCCTGGCTTTCACCTATGACAAACACACATGCACTTAGGACAAGGGACTTTGTGGCTTTCGAGAACATTTAACATTTAAACAACCAAGTCATTTAGCCACAATTCCAATTCGAAGAAAGTAAAACAAACTGTCTCTAATACTAGCGAAATCCTATTACTTATTCGCGCGTACTTTTGTCTTGTATGTAAATAACGCAAGAATTTTACAACTTTAGAATAATCCTGATTCTTAACTCAAACGCATTACTGCGAAATCGGATAGTTGCGAATGTATTAAAAAGAGGAATGTGTTTTTTAATGTCTCTGTTTAAAGTGTAGATAATACTGGTGAAAGATCTATTACTTCGGTTTAACATTGTAATATTTGAGAACCTATCGAAAAGTTGTGATTGTTTTGACGGCCTTGGTTCTGGTAGCTTTAGCGCCTTTTCTTATGTTATTCTTGTTGTGCAGGCAATGAATTATCCGAAATTATTGTGTCTAGAATATCTAGATGAATTAATAAGTCATTTTTTGTAATTTGGGTTTACCGTCGCTTTCACCTTCATGGTCACTGGTCACATACATACTCAACATTCCGACGGTCGTTACCCTATATACGAGTATGTATGTATGTATGGTTTTATTTGTGGTGAAGCACAAGGCCTCTTCACAATTTTTGTGGGTAGCGCAGCATTACTAAGAGCCTCCTGTACTTTTCGAATTATTCTATTACATTAATTTCTTTTTATTCTGGTAATGCCGCCACTGGTCGTTACTCATACAAGTAACTACTCATTTTTCCTCACGAGGTATGAGTAGACCCCGAACACCCAAGAACAGAGCAGAAAAATCCTGCCCCGCTGGGGATCGAACCCAGGTCACCGTGCGTGCAATGCCTAGCGCGCTAACTCACTCTGCCACGGTGACTACCCCTATATACGAGTATTTGAACTCAAATGAGCCTTACCCAACCTGAGTGAGGCTGGGAAATAGCCGTTAGCAAATACCTACTCGAACCTAACAACCATGCGCATGTATATCTAAACCCAAAATTTCGTCATTTATAAAGGAATAATTGGCACATCCACTAAATAATATCTACTCACTAATCTTACTCTCTGAGAGGTGTGTCGCCCACCTTCTTCTAATGGATCCTCATTTCATTTTCAATATCCACTGCGAGAATAATCTATCCAATGTAGCTGACCTCAGTACCTTGATCGATAAGGCGGCGGACTTGTAACCTGGAGGTCGGTGGTTCAAGTCCCTAGGTCAGCAAAGATTTAGTAAACCGAGTTTGAATTGTTGTGATATCACGAGAGTGATTAACACAAATATGATAACTACATATGTAGATGTATTACAGTCGAGCCTGGATACAAGAGAATTTTTTTCTCTTATATCCAGGATTCTATTGTACAGTCTGTTTTCCCTTATAGCGAGGTAAATTTGATCTGGAAAAGGTTCTCTTATAACCAGGTAAACCAAGTTTTTCTTATATCCTGCCCCCTTCTATCCAGGTTCGAATGTTTTATTTTATTTTACTTACACTGTCATATGAGTGAGGTCCACTCATACCTCGTGAGGAAAAATGAATAGTTACTTGTATGAGTAACAACCAGTGACGGCATTACCAGAGTGAAAAGAAATTAATGTAATAGAACAGTTCAAAATGTGAAGGAGAATTTTAGTAATTCTGCGCTATGCGCTACCCACCAAAATTGTGAAGAGGCCTTGTGCTTCACCACAAGTAAAATCATACATAATCAATTAATAATCAATGAGTCTATGACCTAAAATATTATTATTACCTGCCCATTATGAAACAAATTCATGATTTATTTATTAAATAATTAAAGTTTACCTACATTGAAAATATGTACATTTTCTAAAATGAAAATTAACTGGACCAAACTTTATTATTTTCCACACTACTTTAAATTAAAATGTCTCAGAAAGACCACCACCTGACGAAATTCTGGTGAAATGAAGCTTCTGGGCCAGAAGTAATGTCCACATTCCATGTGTGGTGTAATGGTATATGAGGAAAGAAAAGTGATAGTGGTCCACTCGTATGATTCAATACGTCACATACGCGTAATTGTATTACATTACCGCAACATTCTTCATTAGACACAAGAAACATCTGTACAATGTTATGCTACACAGTCTATACAGAGAGGTAATTACAGGGTGTTTCATGAGTTTTTTTTATACTATAGCTTTATTTTCGAACAACAATCAAATTAAAGTTGGTTGATGTAGTCCAGAGAGGTATTGGGAGGAAAAGTCCCAAAAATACTGGATGCATTCCCTCTACTGGATGCATTTTTTTTTATCCATATGATTAATAAAATACCCTCTCTGGATCACCAAGGACAGGGATTGGTAGAGAATGGTCTTGGCTTTCGTTTCTCCACTTTTCTCTTTTAATTTTTTTCCCATTTCTTCGACAAAATCTTTCATCTCCTGACAGATAGCAGTTTCTTAAGTACACCGACATCAATCTTGGAGGGGTTTTTTTTGAGACCGTTTTAGGAAATATAACTCAATGAAATGAACATAAAAATATTTTGTACATCTAGTACAACTTCTCACTTTTCTGTTTATACTGATACTGATAAACTAATGTCCAATTTCAGGAAAACCTCCTTTTTGCCTAAAATCACTTCTGACCCATCAGAGTGGAGGAGAGGATGTATACTACGGGATGGGCTGCAAATTATTATGCAGACCACAACCGTCTATAGTAGATGCTGGTCCATGGTCACGAAATAAAAAAGGTACAACTGTAAAACACTCGTCCTTGTTTATGATTTCACAAATCACGCCTTGAAATTTGTCGAAGAACTTTTGAATCACTCTGTATTTAGAGTTAAATACAAGGAGTCATCTGATACACAAGCCGCAACGTAAACACACCAGAAATTCCCTTTCACTTAAAATACCAGAGTAATGAAGGACCGAGTGGTTATTTCAGCAGAATTCCAATCTGGAGTTTGGGGTTCGAAATATGACAATGACAAAAATATAATTATGTGAACTTCGGTAGAAAAGATGTCCTAAGTAATGTTGAACATGAAAATAACAGCTGATATTAAGTAATTACATATTAAACAAAACGGAAGAGAATGCTAAAAGCATTATCACCACCCTTGATCAGGCTTTGTTTACTTTTTAATAATCATAAGTATCATAACCTTTCACTGTACCTGTATATCATTTGTAAATAAAGTTTGATCAAAATTATTGTTGAATAATAACAGTTTCTGGCGGGCTTGCTTTATATTTCAGTAGCAGACAAGAAAGTAATGTTGGTATAATTAGGGCTCTCAGCTAGGAAATCTCTATATGTCACTACGACCTAAATAGTCTATGAGACATGGAAGTAAGGTTACGACCAGAAAAATCCTAAACGTCCTTGTCTTCTGGTTAATAGTGACCTGACAAAACTGAGGCTGCGCGAAATTAATAAGTAAAATTGCATACGATCGAGTTAGTGCTTACAATGCTTACATGCATTCCGCCATTTAAAACAATACGCAAAATTCAATACTCAAGTCCACAGATAATGTCTATTATGTCTATGAATTTTCTCCTAACTGTCGGGCAGCTCTTAGTATCTCAATTTTCATATTTTTTATATTTTTCTCAGATCAATATGGCGATGGATTATGGAAAATATTTTGGAAGGCGAGTTTGAGTGAAGTTACGATTTTGAATAACACAAATCTACATATATTGTAACTGAACTTTGATGCAATCATAAAGAGTGTCACCCATGAGCATATTTTGTGTTCATACCCAATAATCTTCTGACGAAATGCCAAGCAGTTCTGCTTAGAATCTCCATCTCCAATGGTTAAAACAGTATTTCCAATTCTCTGCTTCGTATCTAGTCTTACCTGTAAACAAAAAGTAATTATTCGTATTAGAAAAATTACCCAATTCGCCTCTGACAACACAAAGAGGCGTAAATCACAAATTTTTGAAATCGTTTTTATTGCTTAGATTGAGTCTACTTGTGCTATATTTTGTTCTCACAAATAGACGTAACCCAAATATAATCCAAAGAAAAGATACAACAAAAATTAAAATCAGGCGTATCCCTCATTTTGTCTTTTTCAGACAAATTAAAAAGGCGTAAATCGATAGTCACAGTTAAATAATCAAATTTGGCAACAGAAAAAGTTCGTATGGTCATTCACGGGTACAGGGAAGTGATAATGTTCCTACCGTGAACAGAAAATTTATGCACAAGAAAACTTATTTTGGCTCTCCTGTAAAATTTCGAAAATGTGGTTTACGCCTCTTTGTGTTGTCAGAGGCGAATTGAACCCCGGAAATATTCACACAATTTTGTGTTTTTTACGTAGTAGAGTTTAGTTAATTTATTTAAAATTGTACATTATAATCAGGTATGGCGGTGCTAAGGATCTGCGGAACTGCAGCACCCCTCGACGAAAAAGAAAAGGAAATAATGAAAATTATCACACATTTCATTTTTTACAAAAGCCGTAAAAATGTGCCAAAACCAATCAACCTCAACCATGAGGTTGAACAGCATCGACCCTACTCTAGCGGGATAAGACAGAGTAAAAAGATCACACATTTCTAGAATAAATGAATGCATAATTATTATGATTGACATGGTATTTTTTACCATGCCAATAATAACTCTTTAGATACGGAAAGAGTGACTATAAATCCCGTTTTTGTCCGGTTTATGTGGGAGCACACCCAAAACATTTTCCCACCAGCCGCGCCTGCTTATAATATTTACAATATTGTACAAAGACACCAATAGTTAGTAAGTATGTTGCTGTTAGACTTCATACTGAAGATACCAAAAATTAGAGAATATCACATTTTCAAAGAATAACATCGAATGTGCCTTTTCTTCTAGAATAAAATGTACAAATGTGAATTTTTTAACATTAATAAGATCCCTCAAGGGTCAAGAGTGTCTACTCCGCCCCTAAAAAAAATAATCATAAATAACCTAAAATAAAATGGATTGGCATGGATATAATGGTATAGTGTCCTGAAGTAATGCGAAAGCCGTTTCGACCTTCCGGGGTAATCCTGTATACGGCCTTAGGTGCAGCGTACTTTTTCTAGACCTGTGTAAAGTTTCTTGCACTCTGTCAGTCAACACTGGTACCTTACTAAGCATACATCACAATACATCACATATTATTATGTGGCACGATACCTTACTAAATAGTACTCTTGTGTGGACTATCATAAGTCTCAGTCACCAGTCAATGACACAAGTTATAAGTTTTTAGGCAAATAATTAGGCATGTCTCTATCTTGATCTTGATTTTTGTATCTTTAGAACGTGCATGTGGAAATAGCGAATAGCCTACAGATAAAATAGCCTACAGGTTGTAAAGGGACTTTTCAGTCTTACCTCGGCAGTATAAACAAGGTATAAAAGCATATTAGTTACAAAGCTACATAGCTTGATCGACCTCAGTAGCTTGATCGATAAAGCGGCGGACTTGTAACCTGCAGGTCGGTGGTTCGAGTCCCGGTTTCAGCGTATATTTAGTAAAGCGAGTTTGAGTAGTAGTGATATCACAAAAGTGATTAACACAAAGACTTAACTTACAAAAATAGGTACACTCGAATTTTACATGTATGCTACAATACCTAAAAAAAAATACAACGCGAAGGAGTATTTTTTGGGTTGGCATGTAACAATGGTATAGGAAATTTGAGGCGCTCACCAAAGAATAAAATATTCGCAACCTAAATTCTGCTGATGGTTCGACCAAATTGATAGCTACAAGATGTGGTTGCACGCTGAAATGTGAAATCTAATCTACTTAATATTAACTAAGCCTCTATTTTCGCATACTTCATTTGGGATAACATTCAGAACGTCTGCCCACTAACTGTCTAACGCTTCACCACAACTGTTCCAATTGTAATATGTAGGTACTATTATACATATACATACTGAATTACTCATAAATAGTTATCTGGTGTAATGTAGTCCAGACAGATTTACAGATCGCTCCATATCCATAATCATAGAATGAAGATGATGATATTGACGATGATAGAGCGCTCGATTAGCTCAGTGGTTGAATTCCTAAGTTTGTATTGAAAATTTGGTTTCAATTTTGAAAGTTTTTTAGTTTCAGGGGAAAGTTTGAGGGTTAGGTGGTAGAAAACGCTTTAAACATCAACCTCGCCTGGTGGTTACCTTCCGACAAGTGTTGTTATTATTATCCTCCTGAGACCTGGGCATGTTTTCCCGAAAGTACTGATTCAGACCTGGATGTACTTTAAAAGTACATAAGAAAGATACTGCTTGAGTCCTCGGCATGTATTCCAGAAAGTACTGATTAAGACCTGGCGTATTTTAAAAGTACATGGAATTTTCAAAAATTCCCGACGGTTTTTGAGAGAAGATAGTAGTGTGAAGTGAAGTTGTCTTATGTACTTTTAAAAGCACATTCAGGTCTCAGGAGGTTATTAAAACTGTTTGAAAGAGAAACCTGCGAGTAGGTTCGGGTAAACCACTAAACCCGGCACCTGATTGGGAAATCTTGTATTCTTGTGTCACCTCGACCGTCAGAGTAGAGGCATACTATGGGATGGGCAAGCTACAACACAGACTCACAGACCACAAGCGTCGAAACAGGGTTGGGTGGAAGAGATTGCCATAGACAATAACCCCGCCCTTTATTTAGGACATATGTTTATATTTATTTTTCTATTCTTTTTCCTTTTCATTGTATAATTGTATATATTGTTTAAATTTTTAGTTGTTATTTGTATTGTACATAGGTAATATGTCTTCTTAGATCTAATAAAGTGTTTCATAATAATAATAATACTGACATGGTAGCTGCTGTTTCACGATAACTAAATTAAGGTTGTGAAACATTCATAATATGTATTGTGTTGTTTTAACATTTTAAGTACCAGTAATATTTTTTTCATTATTGCTCCCTTTTCATGAAGGAAGTTTTTCATGGTGAAGATGATTCTTTCCCTGTAGTCATGAAACAGCAGCTACTGTAAATGCTTGTGGTCTTATGTTGCAGCTTAACCAATTAACCATCCCATTATATGCCTCTCCTTTGACGGGCGAGAAGTAATACAATATACCAAACCTTTAGGTTTTAGGTTTGGTATATTGTGTGTACCAAACCTGCTGTGTCAACACGAGCACACCGGAAGGTATACAAACAACTGTAACCAAATTTTTAATTTTCTTGGATTCGAACCCGGGGTACCTTCCGCAAGGCAAGCGAGTATCTAACCACTGAGGTAATCGTGCGCTCAATAGCTCGATTATTTAGACACTTTTAATGATGTCTAACAGACCTCTTCTCACACATCACTCTCCCTCTCAATCAGACATATCGGCCACAATGAAAGCTATATATTATACAACAATGTTACATAATATAACACAGGTATATAACAACTTCACTACCGTCAGCATGTGTGGACCACCCGGATCTAATGGCTGACACCTATGTCGTTCAGTCACCGAAAAGAAAATGGTCTTACCGCACACCAAGATAACGTCGGATGCCTACACATCTACCATAATCTGCACCTACTTGTCTGCTACATTTTCGTCTGCTGTATATATTCAGAGACTGAGCCGTACCAGATTGTACCAGATACGTAACACTAGCTCATTCCCAGCACGCTGACACTACATTTCCACCTATGACCACCCTTTGAAAGCTATCATCATACCTTTTTGTGTGAGTCATAATTTATTGTGATATCAAAAAAATACATAAATTCGCCTTATTATACATATAGTCGCTACATTTACCGACCTCAGTATCTTGATCGATAAGGCGGCGGACTTGTAACCTGGAGGTCGGTAGTTCAAGTCCCAGTTTCAGTGTTGATTCAGTACAGCGAGTTTGAGTAGTTGTGATATCGCGAAAGTGATTAACACAAATATGATAACTTAGTCGCTACATTTGGGACTCGAACCACAGACCTCCAGGTTACGAGTCCGCCGCCTTATCGATTGAGCTACTGAGGTCGGTTACTATTTGGAATTCAGTAATACCTTCATTTCTTTTTGCTCTTTTAAACAAGTAAGAATGTCAACAAAGAGAAGCAACAATGTCCCTCATCTCGGAGTTTCAACCAATCACAGCGCACTATAGGCCAAATTAAATAACTTGAATAGGTCCTTAGGGCTGAATTATAAAACAGGACTAAAGTTAAGATAGGCCAGACTGTCCCTCAACTAGGGCTATAGTGCTCTGTGATTGGTTGAAACTCCGAATTGTGGGGGTGTCTGGCTTATCTTAATTTGAATAATGTTTCATAATTTGGCCCCAAATGCCTAAGCTTTTGGCAAATTATTCTGTTTGATGACACCTCAGTAATCCAAAAAGTAAATCGCCTTGACAGCTCATCAGTCCGTGTGATTAGCCAGCATGCATTATGCATAAGTCTTAAGACGCGGATGTTGCACTGCCTCAGTAGATGCATTTACAACTAGTTTTTATTTACAAACCACTTATCTGCCATTTTTATCTACTCATTCAACCGGTCACTTAACCGGTGGGATTTTAAGTGACTCTAACTAGTCACTTTAGCGACAGGATTTTAAGTGATTCTAATAGATTGTCATGATGAAAGATAGAGCGAATATTTGCGTCACTGGACATATGGCGGGAATTACAGAATTAATTTACAAGCGAGATTTTTATCTGTAAACTACTTGTCTACTTTTGCGTTGGTCTATTAAAAGAATTTTAAAAGTTAAACATCTTGACATTTTAGTCATAATACTGTCGAAACCGGATTTTTAATTTTCATATTTATTAATAATTTTATTATTTTTTATCTATTCATCTTACTCTATTTTTAGATTCATGTCTCTTTTAACAAATCTCGCTCCTTATCTAAATTTTATCTAAAGAGGACTTCAACTGCTAACTGTATACCAGTTGAAAATGTTGAGAACAAGTTTAATCTATGCATTTCAAAATAATTATGAATGCACATTAGTTAGTAATTAAAATTTATATTAATCATGATATTAATAGATAGCATTGTAGGTATCTCTATATATAAAACAGAAAAAAAGACTACCTACCTACCTACCTACCTACCTACCTACCTATGTTTGTTTGTTTGTCCGGAGTTGTTTGGCCAAAACGGTAAGAGATAGCGAAAAATGTCTCAGAATTGACCCCCCAAAACCATTATCGCTTTGTCCAGAAAAATTATAAAAAGTTCAAAAAGGCATTGCTGTCCAGCAGTACGGCCATGCCTTAGTAAATTTGAAATTTAGTCCCGTTGCAAAGCACGGGCAAACGGCTAGTATTCAATAAAGCTGAACAAGGAATAAATTAAACCAAGTTACAACTCACACCCGCTAATTCTTTATAGACCTAACTGTCAGCATTCTGACGTTTCTAAAGATCAGTGTTATCAGAAGGAACAGAAAAATGAGAGCCTTATCAATAAAATTATACATAGGTACATAATAATAAATATTATATAATAATAAATAAAGGTGAACAAACATTGACAGCTTTTTCAAGCTATCTAACTCTCATCAGGAGGCAGTAGATTCGAATATCCAGCCATCCGAAAAACCCATCTATTCATTACGATTTCGTCTTTTTTAAGCCCTCCCCTGTGCAAACAGGGTCACGTTATAATACATGTTAATAGTCCCCTATAAACTATTAGTAATTCGATTACTCCTTCGGCCAATAAACCTACTTTAATATTTCCTGTTCATAGAATCCTAGATAGCACGGTCTATCCTCTATTTGTTAGACCTGCAGTCAGATTGAGCAAATATTTTATGTACCCACTGGTTAACAATAAATCATAGAGGTAACAACTGTTTTGCTTCTTGTTGGGCTCACTGGAGCAGAGGTCAGAGGCCATGGAGACGTAACCACAACCGCAACTTGTTACCATGGTAACGCGTAGATGATATTCCAGTAGTAGACTATGGGTTAGCCACTGAGGCACCCATCAGACAGATTCACAGATTCAAAATACCATGGAGGAATAACTAGTGGAGAACTCGTGATGCCTCAAATCTATGACATAAAAAAAATGTTACATGGATAGAAGGTAAAAGGTAAAATACACAAATAATATTATAGTTAAGCCCTAAGCTTTTCCACCAAATCACCATTTAACATTGACACTGGAAAATTCCATCACATCATTCAGAGATGTTTAAGTACCTACACCCTGTAAGATAAGTACAGCTCACAAAGTAAATAATAATGAGACATTTAATTTTGTTTCACGCACTATCGATTTTCAAGATAAAGTTGGCTGTGCAACTTTCACGTTTCACGTCACTTGGTGAGAGGGTAGTCGACGTGATGATGTTAGGTAAAGAACACGTGAATTTATTGTGTGGATAACATGTGAAATTACTGTGTAGATAACATGTGAGTTTACTGTGTGGATAACATGTGAGTTTACTGTGTGGATAATATGTGAATTTACTGTGTGGATAACATGTGAATTTATTGTGTGGATAACATTTGAGTTTATTGTGTAGATAACATGTGAATTTATTGTGTAGATAACATGTGAATTTATTGTGTAGATAACATGTGAATTTATTGTGTAGATAACATGAGGTTTAAATTGTTTCATATACATATGTGAAACACGAAAAATCTAAAGTAGTCTAAAGTGACTGTTGTTTCATAGCTATGAAAAACAAAAATTCTATAGTATAGTCTAAAGTGACTTTTGTCTGATAGCTGTGAAAAACAAAAGTTCTAAAGTATTCTAAAGTCACTGCTTTCATAGCTGTGAAACACTCATCTGGTTTACTTCTTAGATTATGACTAGTATGATTCAGTGAGTATATCCGCTGGAAACAGACTATGCAGATTTGCAATTCTCTTGCAAAGTTATCAGACGGATCATTTTGTGTGAAAGTTACGAGACACGATGAGCGACCTGAGGCATGGACATCTTATTTACCTAATGGCAGATTGTTTGTTTGCCTAATGCCCTATTGTCCGATTCTAGTTTACCGGTAAACGTCCGGTTCTTGGCGTCATTACGCTCTCCATGTCAATGCGAATCACGACCAATACTTTTCTAGTGGGTTATTCAATTGGAAATTTAACCCTTTGTAAGTAGCGGCCGGTGCCAAACGAGTAAACTTTAATGTAGCAGTTGTGTTGTTTTGATGTCATGAATATACGTGGTGAGAGATACCGAGTTGGATCCCCGGTTGGAGCAGACTTTTCGAAGAAAACTCTATTCCCTCCAAACACGTGAGGCTGGCATTTCCGGCCCTACCCAGGCTGGGTGAGGTTAATGTGGGTAGCTGGTACGATTCCTAGCGAATGGAGGGTAAAACCCCCGTCCAAACCATTTATCGCAATCAGGACGTTAAAACCAAATAGAATCAACTGGTCACAATAGATCTAATTAGGTCGCAGTGTTAATTATTAGGGTTTCACTGAAAACCTATAAACAAAACGTCTCAAGGGAAGGCATACCATTAAGGTCTACAAGTACATATTGTGAGATAGCAAATATTTAAAAAAATCTAATATGGAACGCAAGCCACGGCCGAAATTCTTTTATGGTTTACTTATACAATGACATAGTACTGGTTTAGAGCTAGTGACAGTAGGTATGACTTTAAATATATTTAGCATGATTTGCACGTCTGAGAATGACAATGCCGAGTTGATAATCACCGACCACGGGTTAAAGACATCCGATCTACGGAGAACTTTCTTTCTGCAACAAATAACCAAGTGGTTCTCATGGATTAATTGAATCGGATCATCCTCTTCTTGACCACTCCGGTTCTGATCCTCTGCATTGGTGGTCGATTGGTCTTGAGTCAGCGAAATAGTCCTTCACTCGACAGCGTTATTTTTTTCATTTTTTTTTTTGTCTTTTTCCTTCTGTTTTCCTTTTATATTGTACCTATCCAATTGTGTAAATTAATTTGTATTCAACCGACCCAATAGCTTGATCGATAAGGCGGCGGACTTGTAACCTGGAGGTTGGTGGTTCAAGTCCCGGTTTTAGCATAGATTTAGTAGAGCGAGTTTGAGTTGTTGTGATATCACGAAATTGATTAACACAAATAATAATTATGATAATGGTTTATAACTTTATCTTGGCTGTGCATCGATTACTGAATTATAAATGCAATAAAAGGTTTCTTTACTTTATATTTTAAAGATTATTTTTTAAATTAGGAGATGATCCCATTACATTGTTTCTGGGCTTCCGGGAGGGCCAAAAGCCCCCTTAAATTTTTCCATAATATAAATGAAAAAAAAAAACACGTGTGTTTATAGACATGGAAGAAGCTTCCAATCTTGCCTCATACATAAATTTGGTACAGATATAGTTATGCCATTTTAACCATAACCATTGAGCGAAATTAATGCATAAAAGCATTTTCCACCCCCTGATATGCATTTAAATAAGGGACATTGCATATACATGTATAACATGCATTAGTCAAGGAACCGATCCACGTGCTATCGTATTCATTAGTTCTCTTGACTATTTCGACAGCCAGGAGTAGAAGAGGCAGTTTATTCATGATACATAATAAAATATTCTGAGCTGAAATCTTGCTAATCCTTCTTCTAGGAATTGCATATCCTTGTTCCTTCCTGTGGACAACAAGCCATCGCCACAGGAATTCCTTCGCTCTTTCTCTCTTCTGCTGGAGAAATAATTGAATAACTGATAATGGTAATTGGATGTACATAACATTATTTATAATGATGGTGTTAATAGTAAGTACAAGTTGTTGATAACAATAATTATCCGATCCGGATGCTGTTGCCGATGTTGATGAATGAGTGGTCAGTTGATGATCATTTGATGATACCTGCTAAATGTGATGACATTAAGAAAAAGTGATGACATTAAAATAATATGTACCGAGTAGAATTACCTATTAGAATACCTTCGAGTAGGCAACGTTGATAGTACGTTGAATACACCACTTTTCGTTCTGTCACTGAAGTCAAGCAGCGTTCAGTGAGGCTAGGACTTGGATGGGTGACCATTTGAATTTGAATAATCGTGATACTGGCTATTCTCGGCTCCACTCAGGCCATATGAGGTTAATTTGAATAGCTGGTTTGTGAACTTCTTGCGAATGGAGGTAAAACCGAGTGTGCAGTTCAAAAAGACGTTAAACAAGCATCAAGAATACCCAGCATCTCGAGAGTTCGACTTTTAATGGACACCCATCCGATTCTTAACCTCGTTGAAGGTTGCTTAACTTCAATAATAGAACGAGAACTGGTGTTTTCAAGTTGCCATCGACGCTGTCTAAATATGATTGTCAGTATTATTAGGTACTATTAAAAAGTTACACCTGGTTCTAGAATCGAACTGGGCCAGTGAGAATAGAATTTATTTTATTTTACTCTCTTTCGAACCTTCTAAACAATGAATCTGTTTTTATTTTTATGGTTTACCTAGGTCAATTCATGAATTATTGCTATAGCTTAGCAGACTACAGACACAGGATTCATATCTACTGTTATTGTTTAAGACTTGAACTATGAGTGTTCCATGGGAAACGTGCATTAATTAGTAGGTACTAAACACAGACATATTTACTAACTAAGTTAGTAACGTATATTAAGTAGAATCTACATTACACTTGTGACTTGATCCAGATAGAAACCGTGTCTCGGGAATCGACAGTGACTTACGGTTGTTTTCTGGTTCTGTAGGATTTCATGTATGTAGGTTGTGCCTACACTGCCTTCATTAATCCATGTTGTGTGTTCATATACCAAGTTAGAACTGACACGAGTAGGTACGATGAACAATGTAGAGCCATAGACAACACCTTACACTATAAGAGACATAAAAGTGGTCGCGCTTTCGATTTCCGTTTAAGTCGATTCTTTCCTCTCTTTTAATGTCTGGACTAGATGTACAAAAAAGAGAAAGATATGAATAGAGTGAAAAGGGGGTAGCAAAACGTACCAAATGAAGCTATACGAAGAAATAAGATGGTTTGCAAGTACGTGAATAATCGGAGGAGGGCTCTAAAGGTTGTCCATTTTGTGATTCAAAAGGAAAATAAGCCGAGTAAAAAACAAACATGTGGCAACAAAGTGTTAAGAAGGTTAGTTAATTGATTTGGCAATTCAGAAGTTCTCTCAGTCAACAAGGTCATTCTTTTGGAGATTTTTCTTGATTCCTGTAGCGGGTATTGTGTTGTTTTTTTTTTTTTTTTTTTCTTCTTTTTTGCTCCGATTTCAATTTTTTCATATTTCTAGACGTTTCATAACCTCCTGAACAACTTCAGTTTTGTGTCTGTATGTTGGTCTGACTGTCTGTTTTTCTTTACTCCAGTTAAGAGAAAATTTCATTTCAGTGACAAAGTGGTGGGATTGAACTAGTACTTAGAAAGACTCTCAGAGTCAATCAATATCTACACGTTCAGATTTTTCATAATTTCTATAGTTATATAAGTTATAACTATGTAGAATTTTTTTCGATTCCAGTTACAATAAAAAAAATTCCGAAAGGGAGTCCAGCAGACAGCAAAAAATAGAACCAGAATTGATCTATAGTGCCTAGAAAGACTCCTATAGTCGACCCGGTTGCCCAGACTAAGATTTTTCTTATTCATATAGGTACCTACATATAACCGGAAGTTTTATTTGTTCCAGTTGTGACTCCAAAGTTAGGCTACCAAGCAGAAAACAATCTTTGCGTCCACGAAGCACCAAATTTGAGTGAGTACCTAGAAAGACTTTCAGTCAACTAGATGTCCAAGCTCGCGTGCCAGTGAAACTCCCGGAGTGGGGATCCGGGATTACGACGCGCTCAAGTCCACTTTCGCTCGGTCTGACGGTCATTAGGAGACATACTTCACACAAGTATCCCACTAGAGCAGATTGAGAAGATAGTCTCTTATGATGATTATACGTCGACAGAGAACGATCAGCAACTTTAATAACATCAAGTACCTTCCCATCGTGCAGCGCTGGTAATGAGTTTACAGGGTGGTGGAAAGACAGTGATCTGATGGTGTTTGAAGAGAGTACTTTTTTTCCCTGTTATCAAGGGTGGTGCGGAAGAGAATGTCAAAGGCATTATCACCACCCTTGATCATGCTTTGTTTACTAATACATAATTATACCTTTTCACTGTACATATAAAAAAAAAATGTAAATAAAGTCTGATTCCCGTCGTGACCATGCAGTTGAAAGCGACATTAAACACAAATTTAAAAAAAAATCCCGAGTCGAAAAAACTGTTGACGTTAATATCTTTACCAAGTGTAAATTCCATCCGATGAATGGTTATAAAATGCATGAGACAACACACATCACAATCCTAGAACCCTGTAGATTTGAATTTTACATTTTGTTACTGTCAGTGCTACAAACTTGTAAACACTGCGACACATTAACTTTTATTCCTCTGTTGTTACACTTGTACAGCTTCTTGTTGGAAACACTTTCTACGCCATTATGATAAATAAGTCTCTGGTGTTGTCTTTGTCGAGTGCTCAACAAGGTGTTATCACTCTCGAGTGCTAAACAAAACACCAAACAACGGGTGTTTAATGTTCTGTTGTGGACCAGAATGTGGTTTGCAATCATTTTGATCATCCGTTGTCTAGCTTTTAGAACTATTTGATCGATTTCTTAGATTGGTGTGATCGAGATGTTAGAAACTATTCAAGTTGGAATTTCTTCAGGGTGTGTTACAGTACTATTAACCTTTTTATGCATCGAGAATCAATGTATTATAGTACAAAATATACATTACACATACCTAACATCGTGCCCTATACAACACTAATATCACAATATGGATGGTTTTTCTTTGGTTCGTCCAAGAAAGTTGTAATGTCTTTTGCTGTCTTTTGTGTGGTTATATTTTCGTGAACAAGTACAAGGTCAAACAAATTATTCGATTCGATTCTGGCAGGAGGTCTCCTCTTTCATTTGAGAATTCGACCAAAGAAGAATAAAACCAAATCTAACTACTGCCTAACTATCTTTCAGACATAAAGTTTCCTAAGGAAGAGTTTTATTCTATCAAAGTTGTCCTTTATCATCTACAGTTTCTTTGCCTCCGAACATCCTGAAACCAACAGAAAGCATATAGTAATATTGTGTTATGTATATGTATAATTATTATTATTTTATGTTAATCATAGTATGAACGTGCTTTTTCCGCTGTGTGAAAACATAGGTTAGCTTCGACCTAAGTCATTGATAGTCAAAGCAGATGTCACAACCCAGACCAGGACAATAGACGTTGGGTCGTTGAAAATGTCATCACTTGAGAGAATTTTTCAAAAAACTTCATTCGCACATTATTTGTATGCAAATACAGAAGACTTGTGAGAATACCAATAATTATTGTGTTCTAAGCTTTTGTCAACATGTAATTAGTATACCAACAGCATATTAGTTGGAGAAACTTTCAAAGTGTAGACCTACTAAACTGAAGAAGTTAATACCTATACCAATGATAAAATAATGTAGTAAATAGTTCATGCCTTTCAAATACATAGTTTGATACAAAAACTACACAACATGTGTAACATGATGATATTGATTGCAATTATGATAATACTGTCTATATTTAATGTAAATATAATGATGACGAAAAAATATGTTGGTATGTATCATAATATTAATTGTTCACTCAAATGAGATATATGTCCATTGATCAAGACATCAATTGATCAATCAACTGATGACTCAATAAAGAATCAGTAGCTTGGGGCAAGTGATGACTCAATAGAAAATCAGTTATCGGCACATGGTACAAACTCGTCCGAGTAACTTCTACTGATGACTTTATTATTAGGAGCCGACAACCAGATGACTTGCAGAAAGAACGTGCCTTCAATAGTTTCAATACTTTGTTGTTCTAGATCTCATGAGGTTGGAGAATGGTTTTCAAACTTTTTAATCATTTTATACTTTGTAAAAAGTAGGTTTTGAAAGTCCTTCTGTTGTGAATTGGATTTCATTGTTGTGGAACATTTGCAAATATGAATGTCCTACTCCAATTTTTCTGAATTGTAGTTCAAATTTCCTTCTTCGAATGTTTGAAATTTCGAATCTTTCGTATGCCTAATGAAGAAGAAAAAATAATTCCTTATCAAACCGAAAGCATTTGCACAAGATCTTTCATCAGAATGTAAGTAGATATAAGTGGTGCTTTGAGACTTTCAGTTTCATACTAGAAGTATTATGTTACGTCAACATATAAATAAAAATACAATAATGAAAAGAAGAGTTGTTTCTTTTCTCTTCTTGTATGGAATATGGAAAATGAAAACAATTAAACGCTAATCAATAGACTGGCACATCATATATTGCCACACATCACTACCATGAACAAAATGAACATGTACACCATACAGTAGCCAAGAAACATGATGGATAACATACGTCAAATCTGCATCGTTCTCTCATAAGTTGATAATATGATACTATTATATCTTCATACATCTTTTGAATATACATTAAATAAACATATTTTTTAACATAAAACTATGTATGAAAAGTGAATACTATTAATTTATAAATGTATTATGATAAATATTTATACATAGTGATAGTGAATGAGTATTTAATAGATATGCTGAACATACATAAAATTGTATGTGTCGAATGACGCTTCTATTTGCCGTCAGCAACAATATTGTGAATTCAACTTTCAATCTCGCTCGTAATATAACAATGCAATTTAATTACGCACTCTTTTCATAGTGCCAACTGCCATCGCTATTCTCTTCCTATCTTTACTACTATCGAGAATAACATTATCAATATCATCATAATTATTGTCTACTACTATATTTTCTCGAGCACCATTATATTATCATCATGAGTTACTCATACTGACCACTATATTATCATCATGAGTTTTATTTTTTATAGATCCTCCTCTCTTGGTTTCTTAGCTAACATCTTCATTTGATTCAATATTATGTCTCGATCAGTGACGGCGATTTTTCACGACGAAATTTGACATGAGGTAAAAATCTGTAACATAACGTCTGTCCTTCCATGCGATTACAGTTTGGAGTGTTTTCTGTTGTTTTTGCATGAATTCACTGGTAATTTCAGTGTAAAAAGTAATTCTTCTCTTTTATCGAGGAGATCTACGAAATCATCGAAATGCTGTTCCTCTATCCGCTATTTACTTACAAGTAGGTAGCTTCAAAGTTAAGTTTAGGAGGCTAACTGATTTGTGTTTCTAAACATAGAGTCGTAAAAGTATTCAATTCCACCGGAAAAGAGTGGTTTTGAATTTAATGATTTGATTTAAGAATCTCTCACACGAGAAGCTAAGAAGCACTTTTCCTCTTTGAGAGTTTGAGTATCTGAACATTATTTTCTTCCATAATTGCCACTAGTCAAGTGAAGACTAGTTGCATTTTTCATTTATATCATTATGAAGCTACTTGACAAAGTATCCTTGTTGGAGAATTATAGTTTTTAAACTTTTAGGATTTGTATACATACTAGCGTTTATACATCCGGATCCCCTTTTCATATCCGCCACTCATTGCGCTACTCAATAGTGCATTTGCCTGTGGGTGCTCCGGTAACAATCAATCTCATTTCGTACAATTAGAAAATGAAAGTAATTGCTGGATCAAGTGAAGGAATTGTCCGACGTAGTAGCAATTCAATCATTCTTGACTTGCACTCAAATTGTCATGGGTTCGAATCATACTGAAAATCAGAGGCTTTCGCAGAAGAGAAACTCATTTTTCTTCGTTATGACATAACTTTTTGCAATTTTTTCTCTAAAAAATAAATTTCAAATCCAATGTGTTAATGAGGGAATAAATGAAATAAAAGCAAATGGAATTAGTAAGATAACTGTTCTGCAACAATAAACGTATAACTGATAGCTATAATTTTACTCATCATATTGTTTTCAAAGTTGGAATATACGACCTTGTTTCCGACGGTCAATTTGTTTCTGCAAGTCGCGGTTTGAACAAGTAACCAGAACATTGTAAATTGGCTTCCAATGATGCAGCAAAAATCTGAGACCCCAGACAGATTGAAGATTTTGCTGTTCCATTGTAGTTTTGAAATTTAGGTAGACCTAGTAATCTGGTTTTCACTTTCGGAAATCCATCAGACAAGGTACAGCTAGCCACATTACCTGCTATCGCAGATATGTACTGTGGTATGTGGTTTTGCCAAAGTTTGAAGTTCGTGTATTTGATAGTCAATGGAGGATGTTTATAACGGTTTTTTTTAGATGTCTTTTTAGAAAGGGGTTTTTGATTCTTCAGCGAATGGTGGGTAAAAGCCTCGTCGTGGTATGACCATGCAGTTGAAAGCGATGTTACACCAAAATAAACTAACTAAAACGAGGATTCGGTATTCGATGGAAGATGTTTTTTTACGTTTTTCTTTTTTTAATGTCGATTTACAAAGGGGTTTTTGATTATCCAGCAAATTTAGGGTGAAACTCCCTCCTGATATGAACATGCAGATGAAAGCGACGTTAAGCCGAAATAAACAAACTAAAACAAACATATCTATTTAAAAACCGAACTCAGTAGCTCAGTGGACAAGGCGGCGGACTAGAGTTCAGTGGTTCGAGTCCCAATTTCATTAAAGATTTAGTGAAACAAGTTTGAGTAATTGTGATATCACTTCTTGATAAGGTGTATATAACTACAAAGTTGAAAAACACCACTTTAATATAATAGAATATAGAAAAAACTTCTTGATTAATACAAATATGATAACTTTTTATCAACTAAAAGTACTAAAGTACGTGAACAAGAAGTTCTACGAGAAAACCCTGTATCTGTCGACCTACTGCCCGCAGTGGACTGATTCCCCTGGCAAGCTCATGCCGATGAGCTTGATCATGTAATAGAGATACAACTTTCGATTCAGCACTTTACAGGTTCAAATCTCTGAGGAGTTAAAAAATCACGCTTTCAATATCGGCCAACATTAGTTCCGCCTGAGTTGCTTTCTATTGAGACGTTTTCAATTGATGTGCAGGGAGTTTATCATAAAGCTCGGATTCATTAATAGATTCAGAGTCGTGGAAACTTGAGAACTCTCTAATGTTGTAAAGGTCGCTTCGCATGAGGAGCTTCTTTTTTTATTGAAAGTTAATGTTTTAACTCAGGAACGGTTGGAGTGAGTACGCGAGACCTTTGAGGTGGTGTAAGACGCGAGCTTTGATTACTTTCTCATCGAGTAGTGGTTTTCGTCGATTGTTTTTTGTTTGTTGGAATTTGACCTTTCACATGTGTGTGAAATAATAATGATAATGATAATATCGCCTTATTTATACTGCCCGATTAAGACTATTGAGTCCCATTAATCCAGCAGTAATTCCAAGACGTATCATTATGTGGTCAATATCCCAAATGGGAGGATAACTTGTCATGTTCCGGCTGAGTTC
>CM044961.1:25551484-25771398 GCA_024516035.1 Bactericera cockerelli | reverse complement strand
TATTATTATTATATTCTCATTAGCTCTTACATTTTTTTTCTTCAAATAGGCACTTTGACCAATATTATATAGTCGATTTGTGGTCCTCAAGTTACTATACGAGGTGAAGGAGGTTTAAACTTTTCAGAAATGACATCAGTTTGTCAAGGATGGGTCTAGGCTCAAGGGACATGGCGACAAGCATCGTAGATTCTGACCATTCATTTAAAGTTTTAAAAAAGAGTTAAGATAACATTAAATATCAGAAACCGATTAAATTTTTAGCCTTATTTTTTATTTCAGAAACCAATTTAACTGTTTGATAGGCAATAGTTAAAATGTCTAATATAAAAACGTTGTGTTTTTTGTGTTATTATATCCAAATTTTTAGTGGGTTAGCGCAGAATTATAGGACTTTTCCATCTTTTTAATATCCTAATATCTCATTTTTTCTCTTAATTCCGCACTGGCCGCTGCTCACATTAGAAGGGGCTACTCATTTTTCCTCCGAGGTATGAGTGGACCAGTAGACTAGAATATGAAACTGACTTCTCCACGCGAGTGAACTTTAGCGATGGAAGACCTTAAGCAATGCGAAACTTTAATGACCAATTGACACCCATCGATCTCTGATGGAGTGCCATTCTGCGAACGTGAGCAAATAGACCGGTAAAATATAATTATAGATACCTATAGGTGAATATTATACATAACACTGGTAAAAGTAAATAGGTATCAAGATCCTGAGATTTTTTTTTATTTAAGGTAGGTAAGTGTGCCCAGGAACCATTTTCGCATTACTCTAGGGCACATTCACATCTATGCCATTCCGGAAACGGAAAATTTCGGTCAGAAATTTCCGCTCCGCCCGGGATTCGAACCCGCGACCTCCTCCGGGTCAGTAACCAATGCTCTTGACCACTGAGCCACGGATGTCAGCAATGACATAAAATATTATTAAGTCCACAATGTAAGGTGCAGTAAAAGTAAATAACTTTATGCCCATGTAGAAAAGAACATAGAATAAATAAAATGGACTGAGGATTCTAGTTGATGATGTCTAGAGAATTAATGAACGAAGATGATCTGAAAGCTAATGAAATCCTCTTATAAATCTATTCATTAGGTATTAAAATAATAATGGTTATGTAAGGCTGTATCTATAAGGGTTGGGCGGAAGAGATTGCCACAGCAATAACCCCGCCCTTTAGGAAGGACATTAGCTTTATGTCTTTTTTGTTCTTGTTTCTTTGTTTAATCGATTGTTTTTTTTTCTTTATAATTTCATTGTATTTTACTGTATTTTTTTTTTTTTTTTAACCTAATAAAGCGTAATATAATAATAATATAAAACCCTTATTTCAGGTTACCTTATAAACTTTGTCTAAGAACCCCTTTTGTTCTACACTTTGAAGATATTTCAGTATTACAAGTTCATTAAAAATGGCACCCTGTCTTTTGGTCGTAATGTCATGACACTCATGAGTCGACTCACGAAATTTCCTGTATTATATGATGTGTCTGGCTGGGGGACTATAAACAGGGAGTAGACCAGCATTGGCTTGGTTCTGGGGGCCCTTGTCAATTATTAGCCTCCTTTTTAAGAAGTAGAAGTGCTGAGTCATTCCTCTACTGTCTGGCCACCATCGCAGAGTGATCTTACTCAAAGATATTCTTTTATATTTTATTTTGTTCACATTCTATTCAAGTAAAGTCGCACAAAGTTTTTGACTTGCAATCCAGAGAAAACACTTGCTGCATTACCTCTCTGGATTGCCAGAGACAATCTTTGTGTGAGAAAAATGCCCGCTCTCATGTCTCCTGTCACTCGGTCTAAAACGTCGCCAACTCTCCTGAAAAACTGTTTTGTCTTCAAGCTCCACGGTCCAAATGTCTCGAATGCTAAAGGTTGGAAAATATAATTCTGATTTTGGATGAAGCTGTATTTGGCGACCTTCTTTTTATCAGTTCCTCTGCAGCAGACCCAGCTTCCTGTCGAGTCTTGGGGAGATATGTTTCTGCTAATGTGTGGACGCAGGTACAATCCCAGACTAAGGTTTGACCTTTCGACCAGGGAACCAAGGTCATGTCATCAGGCCATCGCAGAGTAATATTTTCGTGATAAATATTTAAGGAACCATGCCCCCCGTGATGCAATCAACGAAATATTTATTTTATAAAAACATGTATTGAACAAATAAATCGAATCAAATAAAGTTTATTGTGACCCAAATATTTATATGTCAAGTATCAATATGGATGAGGTGTTTACTTGTAATAATACAAGTTTAAAAGTACAGTCTTGTAAAAAAAAGTATGTATATGTTTGTGTGTGTCTGTCGGTTACCTATAAGTTATTTTCTTTTCCAACCTCGCTGAAATTTGTTTCACCTCAGCCATCAATGCCATCATACGAGAACTGGTCTATGCAACGCAACGTGACATTGACGCTGGCGAAAAAATCTACCTAAATTAACGTATACTGTCGTAGATGGTTAACTTACACTTACCGAACATACTTTCTAGTAGAAATAATTCGCGGACTATTTTGCAGCAGAAATATCATCTTCACATTGCTCTCTTCAATTGTTTTACATATACAGGGTGTATCAAAACCTTTACAGCAAAAGTCGATATTACCGATATCAAAAGCTTGAACATTAAGGCAAAGTTAAAGCGGCGGACTAGTAACCTGTCGAATATTGAGAAATAATGTGTTTTATCTTGGAAGATACTGTCGATATAAAAATCTATCATACATATAAATAAATGCTCAGTGGCCAACTTTTTTTTTTATGGAAAACCCATATTTGAATTTCTTTGATCATAAAAACTATTATACCAATGATTTTTTTGCAAGTTTATTTACCAAAAAAAATTATTTTAAAGTGGTACAGGGTACAAGTAAGTTACGCATTCTTTGAGCCACCCTGTGAATTGCTAACATTGTAAAATTCAAAAGAGAAAATGAAAATGCAAATATTTTCATTTAAATAAATTTAAATTGAATGTAAATGGCGTAAACGTAAATTGTGGTATATGAGTAGCGCAATTGATAATGTCAGAAACCCATAGACCATTACTCCACGGTAGGTACCTACAGTTAACAACTCAATATTCCTCATAGATGGTATAATGATTTACTATCAGTAATAAAATTAGAATTTATTAAATAAAAATATGCCTATCTAGGTACCTATGTAGGTAGGTATATATTATTTTTTGCTAAAACAATGCTCTAATAGGTAAATAACCATGCATAAGTATGTATTTTACTCTTTAAAAATCAAATTTTACTATACATTTTTAAACGGTCATAATTAAAATGCACTGTTTATCGACTGTTAAACATATCTCTCAAAACGTAAATAAACATACGAACCGAGTCGGGGACTTGGTTATTTTTGGATGAACGGAATGTTCTGACTTCTGATTGGTTCTCATTCTGGGTCCTTTTAAAAAAGGGAATATTATATGAGAGCGCCAATTTTTGAATCTGCATTTTTTTTTTTTTTTTTGAAATGACATGAGTAAGAACCAATCAGAAAAGACCAACACAACAATACAGCTGATTACAGAAATTTTAATGTGTTCATCATTGAAATAATCTTGTTATATTTTCTTTATCTTCAACCAATCAAATACGTTCGTGTAAATATGTTCGTGCTGTCCAGGTTGAAAATTCATAGTAAAATTCAACTAAAAAAGTTATCATACTCATGTTAATGTCATCTTGATGTGAAAGTCTGGCTGGGGGACTATAAACAGGGAGTAGACCAGCAGTCTGGCTGGGGGACTATAAACAGGGAGTAGACCAGCATTGGCTTGGTTCTGGGGGCTCTTGTCAATTATTAGCCCCCTTGTAAAGACAGTGGTAGAAGTGCTGAGTCATTCCTCCACTGTCTGGCTACCATGACGTTCACGATGACGCGTCCCTATGATGATGATGATGTCAAAATTAAGCAAACTTCAGTAAATGAATGTTCATTAAAAAAAAGTTTTCCGTACTCGGGACTTGAACCAGCGGTCTCATGTTTTCGAGTCTCCTGCTCTATCAATCGAGCTACAGTTACTGCGGTCGGTTTTTTTCCCCCTTAACATATTAATTTATTCTCTTTTTACATTCCGACAATGCCTTCATTATATTGGAAACAGACTATAGAGAACATTATACAACGTTAACATTTCAGATAACATCCTTGTTTCACTTTCAGGTTCGTGATGGAAATATTCTCACAACAACCGCACGCAATGTACCAAAATACATAAGAAGCACGGTGGAATCTGGAGTTTGAAACAATCCGTGTACGGAAAACGGAACCAACCCACGCTCCGCGGATATTAGCATAGAAGAAAGTAGTTCTCGTGACCTGTGAACCATCGTGGAAATAAAAAACCATATGGACTGGGTGGTTAAAGAAGATCAAGTGAAGAAAACTTTTAAAATTTTCTGAACTACAGTACCTAAAGTAAAACCAAAAGGTACCAAATGAAACGTTGAAAAAACTAAAGAAAATAATCAAGTGAAAAAGTATTATTGTTATTATCTGATCTGGTTGCAGGGTTTTCAATGAAACCCTAACAATTAACACTGCGACCTAATTAGATCTATTGTGACCAGTTGATTCCATTTGGTTTTAACGTCCTGATTGAGATAGATAGTCAGGATGGGGGTTTTAACCTCCATTCCCCGGGAATTACACCACGGAGAGGCTGGCAAGTAGAAAGTAAAAGTCACTAAAATTTAGTACAGTATCTACCATAAAAATGCATTCCTAATTTAATTTTATAGACAAAAAACAAAGAAACAATTATAGGAATGTATCTACCACCCCGTATATCTTTAAGATATTAGATATCAGGTAGTTACATCATAAACCAAATTCAATTTCAGTTGAATCCACAAATTCTAATTTGTAAAATTCACTTCAAAAAGAGAAAAGCAGATTTTGCCAATCATGATAAAGCCTCACTACACCCACTGAAGAATTCACAAAAGATATGTGCAATGTTGCGAAAAAAACCAGTATGCTAATATTGGCAAATGTATTAATTGATGGAGAGGTACTCATTGGTCTGGTAAATCTAATTAAGATTGAAATCGCATGGTAGGTCTAAGTTTTCTATTAAATTTAGAGATAGTTGCATTCTTGGTATCTTCTGTGGTAGAGTGAAAGTGATTGGCTTTAGTGGGATAAGAACTCATCAATTATAGGTAATCAATTACAGGATTATATCAGCTTTGAGGTTAGGAAATTAAATATTGTTGTTAATCAATTACAGGATTATATCAGCTTTGAGGTTAGGAAATTAAATATGGTAGTACTTGGAACTAGGAGTAGTAAAAAGGAGTAGAGTAGTAAATCTCATTCATACTTATTGTCTGCATTGAATTGCATAAAGTTGCCTTACTAAGGAAGTGTCTTCTAGATATGGAGTTAATATATTTTGAATTTCTCCCTTATTGCTAGTATAGAAATCCAGGTAATATCTACTGGGGTCTGTCGGTTCGAATTCCAACCAATGCATTCATTTTTCCATATTTATCTGAGAATGTGACCACTTATAATGAATGACATAAACTCCTAGAATAAAGGAACTCTTCAGTCATAATCGGGCAGTATAAATAAGTGTTATTATTATCTTCATTATTTTATTGAGATATGAACATATGACCTAGAATGCCCAGATATTTTGCGTTCTCAATTAAGTATTTTATTTTGAGCAATTAATTTTTTTTTAATGAACATTTATTTAAAGAGAAGACTGTAACACTCCGAGTCCTTGCCCCTTTAAAAATAGGAATCGACACGTCTTCGCTTTAACCAAGTTGCCAACAGAAAGATACAATTAATTCTTGAATCTGGAATTTTGAGCATGGTTGATTCTATTTAATTAGACCTTCTGCTATTTTATAAGAAAAAAATATTACGAATACAAAAATGCACCTCAAATAAATATCACAACTCTAAAAAGACCAGGAGACTAGTTAGTTTTCATAAAATTGTCAATTACAAAGATAAAGACAAGAAGAGGAGTTTCCGTAACATTGCCAGTTACAAATTAAAAGCATCAAGATGATTAATTTATGGATTTTTGTGGCAGCTTGATAAAAAATGGAAGGATTGCAAACTACATACAAGGTACTATTAGAGAGGCAATTCAAAGTAAATAACTATTGCTTGATGATGATTCCTCAATCTGAGAACAATTAACAATGTACAAAAGAGACCCTTGAGGTATTTCCTGAATCACAGAAATTTCTCTGAGATCTTTACGCAGTCATTTCAAAAGTAATCACCACTTTCTATCAAAGTGACTCAGAGACGAGAGAGCAGGAAGTGACAACCCGATGAACTAATTAAATCAAGTGACACTACAATGTCTCTAATCAGAATGCGGGGAATTTTTTTTTTTTTTTTTCAAAAATAATGATAATATTTTTATTTACAGTAAGTCATGAATTTTTACAATACCAGGTTCCTATCTATATACAGATTTAATCCTAGATTAGAGAAGATTTATACTTAATACTATTTTTGTGTCATGCGGGTTCATAGCTCAAAAAACTTGCAAATATTGAGCGTGAAAATTTTATACAACAAATTATATTTACATAGATATATAAGGGTTTTCCCTATATATTCCCCAACCATCATATATTCTTCTAGAAAAATAGCGCATCACACACTCAACCGCTGTAAGATATTTTCTTGAGGATGATACGCTGATTGAAGTTTACATTGGTGCCCTTGGGATATATTATGTAGACCAAATTTGTTTATTACCCCCCCCCCCTATTTTGGAGTTTGTTGTCATTAGATTTAGATACTATACATCTTATGGCTAGTTTTTATATACATAATATGATTTATACGATAATATCCTGTATTTAATGGGATTCGAACCCTTTAAAAATAGTTTATACAGGGTGGACCAAAAAAACGTTTACACCCGTTAATGGTAGATTACTGACGACATTTCCAGCCCGGATCTGTAATCCATTTTTTCGGATTCGCCTTTATAACTGCACAAAGTGATTTTTTGCAACTTTCTGAAAAAGTCCGACTTTGGCTTATTCTTCAGGTCAGAACTTTTTTCCTGTTTAAGATGAGTTGATTCTAAACAATTCTGCAGAAAGCCAACAAAATTTCGATGTTTCTAGCTACACTACTTTGTTTTTTACGGTTTGGTTTGGCACCTTTTTTGACACCTGAATAGAAAAAAAATTCTCATGTAAGTTTTTTACACTTTGAAACACTCAAGATTTGCCCGAGCAAATTTTGCCACAGACACGGGCAAGTTTGATAAAAGTTGGCGGCCAACCCGAGGATGCTAAAAAATAATTTTACGATTTTTTATCACGTGATCTTCTGGAAAAACGAACCAGGTAAGCCTCAAAAAATGATGTTCAAAATCTTAAAAGTGTTGACCGTGTAGGGTCGTCTTGTACTCAAAGAGTAATTAGCTATTTATGTCTGATAATTATTTTCCTTGGAATTAATTAAAGGCCAGTAAAATGAATGATTGTTTGTTTCTCGGTGATAGTTTTCAAGCATATTTTTCTGCATTCTACGAAATATTATCTTTAAACTTCTTGAGTTTTTTTAGTACAAGTTACTTAATTATTATTATTCGGATGCTGAAATGGTAGATATGCATTTAGCATATGGAGCTGCCAATAGGAACATTTGGGATCACGTGAAAAACATAGTTTACGAAATACCAGTGGAGACGCAAGAGTAGCAGAATGTGGTAGCAAGAATCCTGTTGGCATTCTATGACCTGACAGAAAAACCTGAAATCTTCCGCAACATTCGAGGGAACATGATGAAGTGGTTCAACCTTTGCATCCAGGAAGGTGGACGCCACTTCCAACAGTTCCTCTGAGGGAATTGAGAAAGGAGAGAGAGAGAGAGAGAGGCAGAGAGAGAGAGAGAGAGAGAGGCAGAGAGCGAGTTAGAACTAAGGTACTAAAGTCACCATTGGTTTCAAAAAACTGTGTGAGGAGAATCCATAGTGTGTACTATGGCTAAATAAAAAATGGAAACAGTCTTTTTTATTTTGTAGTCATGAATTTCTTGCTGGCTCTGGCGTTCGGACCGGGGTGGGATCTTCCGCATGGCAAGTGACTAACTAGCTTACCACTGAGCTTACCGTGCGCTTCTCATCGTTTCTCATTGAACATACTAACACAAAATGTTTTTTTAAATCCCTTTTTGTTTAAATCAAAATAGTATAGACATAATAAAGACTGCAAAGTTTATTAATTTTACAAAATATTATCTTGTTTTTTTTTTCAAGATTTCTATTAAGAGTTGACAATCGGTAAATATTTGTTATTTAATAAGTATTGTTTATGATAGAAGAACCTAACTACATATTTACCCGGCTTCATTTCATAAACTCTATTTTCGTTAGGAAAATTCGCTAGTTTTTTATCTCTCGTAGGGAAGCATAAGAAAAACCATCCTTACATTATCAAGGCAGTCTCTCAGGGGCTTACATGAATAATAATTATGTATATTGTGATACCAATAATATCTGATATAACTCCATTTACAGATGGTATTACCCCCAAAAAACCATAAGTTGTTGGTGTTACAACAGGTCAGATACAGGTATGAATAAAATATTCCATCAGATTTTTTTGATAATTAAAATAATATTGACTGCCGAAAATTGAACCTCGGTCATGCGACTAACACTCTTAGCACTACCCCATTTAGCTAACACCACTGACAATTTGAAAAGTACGAAAATTATCATTTGAATTTTCCTAAACTGGCTGATGAAGGCATGTGAGACCGCGGTATTCAAAAGAAGCAATGTAAACAATTTTTGTAAACAATACAAGACGCCCTTACACAGTCTACAGCTAGAAAACTCTTAGGATTTTTGAAGAGTTTTTGGCAAACATCTAATAATTTTTCCCAGAAGATCACGTGATAAAAAATCGTAAAATTATTTTTTAGTATCCTCGGGGCGGCCGCCAACTTTTATCAAACTTGCCCATGTCTGTGCCAAAATTTGTTCGGACAAATGTCGAGTGTTTTATTTAGTAAAAAAGTTTTTTCGTGTGTTTTATTTTGTTCAGGTGTAAAAATATATGACAAACCAAACCGTAAAAAACAAAGTAGTGTAGCTAAAGACATCGAAATTTTGTTGGCTTTCTGCAGAATTGTTCAGAATCAACTCATCTTAAACAGGAAATAATTTCTGACCTGAAGAATAAGCCAAAGTCGGACTTTTTCAGAAAGTTGCAAAAAATCACTTTGTGCAGTTATAAAGGCGAATTCGAAAAAACGGATTGCAGATCCGGGCTGGAAATGTCGTCAGTAATCTACCATTAACGGGTGTAAACGTTTTTTTGGTCCACCCTGTATACAGTTTTATTGTCTTGTCATGATGAGTGAGGCTCCTTTATTTATCCGGGTAGGCGTCCTGGTGAGTGTGGGTCCAGGATGTGGGGCTGGCCTGGCCGGATTCATAGAGGAGTCAGGATGAGTGATGGATGGATGGTGAGTATCAGAAGGACGAACGGTAATCCCAGCCAGTAGTTTTACCCACTCATTGTGGGATTCAACCAGTCCTTCTGATATGGCGTCTGATTGGTTGTCGGTGTCGGGTCCTTGATTCCGGGGCTGCGGTGAGTTCACTCCGGTGAGGCTACCAGGAGGGCAGGGCCGGATCCATGGGGCTGGACGTCTCGTCTGGTGGGGGCATAGTCGTCTGATAGGCTGTCGGTGTCGGGTCCTTGATTCCGGGGCTGCAGCATGATCTCTCCGGTGAGGCTACCAGGGGAGCAGGGCCGGATCTATGGATGCTAGTCGTCTCGTTCAGTGGTGGGGGCGTCTGATTGGTTGTCGGTGTCGGTTCCTTGGTTCCTCCCTGTTGTTGCTGGGCTGTGGTGTGTCCTCTCCGGTGATGCTGCCAGGAGAGCAGGGATGGAAGCAGGGGCGTCTGTGGTTGTCCGGGCGATTTCGTTCTGGGCTGTTATGGATTGTCTTTGGTTATCGTCATGTCTTGTCCTTGGTAGTCTGATTAGTTTTTTGAGATTTTTCCTGCCTACCTTGGGTTCCTCGTATTTTCCAATTTTGCTCATTAATGGGTTGTCTAGTGTCGGGAGTTTGTTAGTATAGTTTATGGTTAGTTTTTTTTGAAATTTTCGTATGGTTTCTATACCTGCTATTTTATGTAGGGTGCTTGTCTTTCGTTCTGGGTAGTATATTGTCCTTAGTGCTCTGTTTTGTATTTGTTGTATCTGTTTATGGTGGAATTTAGCCGCTCGGGACCAGGTCGTTGTACTGTAAGTTATTACTGGCCTAATAATTGTCTTGTAGAGTAGGGTCTTTAGTTTGGGTTTAAGTTTAGATTTTGAGTTCAGTAGTCGGTATATTTTCGCCATTCCGGCTCTAGCTTTGTCCTTCATGTATTTTGTGTTAGCGTTCCAAGTCAGTTTTTTGTCCAGTATAGTGCCGAGGTATTTTGGAAATGAGTCAACATCAACCGGTGCCGCCAAAGAGTGACGATCATTTTGGTAACAGACACAAAAATGTTATAGACTTTTGAAAACAGTGTAAAGCTATTAATTAGTTGATGGACATCAATTCTATGAGTCGATGGATAGTTTCTATGAGTTGATAGACATCATTCAGAAATTATCCAAGAATGTACCAATTATTATCAACGTTCTTGAAAAAATGTATAGAAGCCTCAAGGTCACGTAAAAGAAGAAAATTAATATCGATAAGCAAGGTCCTCAAAAAGGACCCAGAAATTTTGACTTCGTCCCCTCGATCTCGTTAACAATACATTTCGTATCTGTAAGGTGAGATTAATTTTCAAACTCTTTTATCACGTTGCCCGGTTTATCTATGTATTTCCAGACACGCGAATAATTAAATAATAATAGGTATTATTTAATTGATATCTAATAAATTACCAATTTGTGAGTGAGTGAATTTCAAAATGAAGTCCTATACCAAAAACAGAAACTCATTTTTGAATTTTTCCATCTTTTTGTTACCTCTTCTTTCTGTCCAGCTTTTAAATACCTACTTTTCATTTCATTGCAAAAGATGTTTCCTGGCTTTTGTCTTTGATACGTTGCGCGTTGGTGAGTTGAATAAAAATAATTAAATGAATATTCAGGTATAGAATTTATACATTTTTTTTTTTTTTTTTTTTTTTAAGGTACTTTATTTGTATTTTTATAAATCAACAAACATTTTTTCAAAAACAACAAAATGAAAGAACAAAAAAAAATAAACAAAAATTTAAAAATGTTCATCAATTTTTATGAATATATATTAAAAATAGTATTTAAAGTTTAGGTGAGGTCCAATGTGCAAAGTTGCATGTGTTGGACCTCACCATTTATAAATATGTCATTTTTGTAAAAATAAATATTATATGTAAATATTGAATTTATTACTAAATGTATAATTTTAAAATTATTGTAAAAGTGTGTATTTCCTCTGTTTTGTAACTAATACATAGTTAGGTAATGAAAATATGATAAAATTTTATATTTACTACTTCTCGTACAATAGTTTTTATACTATTTTTTTATTTTATTTATTAAACTTTGTCTTATTTATTTTTAGTTTTAAATCTAGTTTATTATTTTAATAAGTTTTTCTCTATTTTGTTTTTCGTCTAACCATTTTCGTAGTTCATACCTGATTACAATTAATTCTCTTTCTTCTTTTATATTGTCAGGAAATGCATTGTATATTTTCGGTGCTATATAAGTAAAGTGTCTTTTAGTTAAGGACTTATGAACTGTAGGGGGTATTAGCTGTCCTGTTTGTCGAGTATTATATGTATTGTTATTAATAGTCCAGTAGTGTTTGTATTTTATGCTGTATGTTGCTGTTTTGTGTATGTATAAGTCATTAAGAGTTGGTACTTCAAATAGTCTGTATAGTTCGTCAGTGTGAAAAAGTCTGTCTTTGTTAAGTATAGTTCTTAGTAGCATATTTTGTGTCGTCATCAGTTTAGTTAGTACGTTTTTATATGCTCCACCCCAAGATGTAATGCAGTATTGTAGTAGTGATTGAGCCATTGAAAAATAAACTTCTCTTAAAATATCTTTGTTACAGGCTTCTTTAAGGTTATTAAAAATATACATAAGGTGTCTTAGTTTGGTCTTTAGTAAGTTTACATGTCCTGTCCATTTAAGATGATTGTCAAGTATTATTCCTAAGTATCGTACATTTGTCTGTCTTTGTAGTGTTATAGTTTCTTTGTCTATGGTAGTTACTTGTATTGTAGATATAGGTGGTTGTCCTCTATCGTCTATTGAAAAGGTCATGTAAGTTGTTTTGTTAAAGTTGAGTTGTAGAGACATACTTGTATACCAATTTTGAATATTTGTAAGATCTTCAGTAGCAAGTCTATGTGTCTCTTCCCAACTATCTGTTGAATAGCAAATTGCAGCATCATCCGCAAAGCAATAAACTTGACCCTTACTTATTTTTGGTAAGGAATTAATGTAACAGTTGAATAAACAAGGGCCAAGAATTGTACCTTGTGGAATTGAAAAGGAATGACAATTTATTACATCAGATAGTTGGGAATTTAGTCTTAGTCGTTGTTTTCTGTCAGTCAAGTAAGAGTTAAACCATTTCAGTACTATGTCTTCTAGTCCTAGATGTTCGAGTTGTGTCAGTAATATTTTATGTTTTATTGAATCATAGGCCTTGGATATGTCTAAAAATATGGCTATTATTTTTTTATTTTGGTCAATGTTAGTATATAAATATGTAGTTAAGTCAAGTAGTGCGTCTTCTGTTCCTAATTTTTTTCTAAAGCCATATTGTCTATTGGTTATTTTGTCAGTTTTTGTTAAGTAATGGTCAAGTCTTTCTTTAACAGTTTTTTCTAGTATTTTGCTGAAGTTAGTTTGTAAGGAAATCGGTCGATAGTTAGTTATGTCATCTTTTTTACCTCTTTTATGTATCGGGACAACAATACTTTTTTTATAATTAGAAGGAATCAATCCCGTTGTGAGACTGAGATTGATAATATGAGTTAAGGGTTTAATGATGTATGCTGATATGTTTTTTAATATTGAACTCTGAATTTCATCATGTCCTGAGCTACATTTATTTTTTAAATTCATAATATGTTTTAATGTTTCTTTCTCTGTTGTTCTAGAAAATGTTCCAAATTTGTTCTGTAAGATATTTTGTGTGTTGGATGTTTGATTATTAGTGTTATTTATTATAGATGTGTTTATTGTGTTTAATGTTAAATCTGTGTTACTTTCAATTTTTTCACTAAGGTTTTTGCCAATATCATTAAAGTATTGATTCATAATATTTGATGAAATCAAAGTATCTGTTTCACAGTTATATACTATATTATTGTATTTAATTTTCTTTATCTCATTATTTTTTTTATTTTTGTTCATAAAGTCATGTAATATTTTCCAAATTTTTTGTTTGTTATCTTTATTTTCATCAATTTCTTTCTTTAAATGTAGATTTCTTGCTGTTCTAATTGCTTTAGACAAAATGTTTCTTACTTTTTTATAATAATTTTTAAGACTCTGATTATTTGGGTATTTTTTACACTTTGTTGCTAAAGAATCTCTATTACGAATTGATTTTAGTAATCCTTTGGTCATCCAAGGCTTCAAAGGTGTAAGTTTGTTTGTGTAAGTACACAATTCTGTGCAAGATTCAACAATATTCTGTATAGTTTCGGTCAATGTTTGTGAACAAAAATCTAAATCCATAGAATCTGTTATTACTTTCCAATCTATTTGTGATATTTGTTCTGTAATTTGGTCATAGTTGATTTTTTTGTAAGTTTTTTGTGACTGTTGATTCGTTTAGGTTTAATTTGTTAGATTTTATTTTTATTACAGTAGCATAGTGATCTGTTATATTTGTTTCAATTATTGCTGTTTCAGGTTGACTGTTCAATATAGTATTTTTGTACATGATATGGTCTATACAGGATGTAGTTACATAGTTTTGTTGAGTATTGTATCGTGTATTAATTTGTATTCTAGTTGGTTCAGTTACAAATGGTATAAGGTTATGTCTGTGTAATGTGTCTAAATAGTCATTTCCTAACTCTGTGATGTTTTCGTTTAGTATGTTTATATTCATGTCTCCAATTAGTAATGTCTCTTTATGATTGTTTAGTGTAAGATATTGGTCTAGGTCTTCTATAAAGAGTTTAGTATTATTTTCTGGTGAGCGATAAATTGCAATAATAGTAAGAGTCTGTTTCAAAGTCGAGATAGTAAGTTTTATGCAATTGGTAAGTTTTATGTCACTTATTTCTTCAATTTCAACGTTTAAGGAAGATTTAAAAAATACAGCAATTCCTGAGTTTTGATTAAATTGTAGAGAAGAAAAATATTCAGAATAACCATTAATTGAGAAAGAATAGGGACAGGATGAGTTATATCTAGTTTCAGTTAGAATTATTACATCTATTTTAGAGATATAAGGTGTAATCTGTATAATAAATTCGTTGAAATGTTTGTTAATACTGCGAATATTCATATGAAAAACTGTTAGATCATTAATAGACCAAAAATCTTTAGTTTCATCAAAAAATTTAAAAATCTGACATTTATTTTCATGGATAATATTAGGTATTACATCAGTTATTGTATTAGTCATCATTATTTAAAAAAATGTATATATTGAGAAATATTATTAGACTTGTAAAAAATATTAGTAAATTATGTGTAATGATATCTGTAGTAATTATTTGTTTTATATTGATATTGGTTTGAAATAAAGTGTTAATATAATTTTTGTATTTGTTTAAAATTGTTGAAAATAAATTGATGAACATTGAGTATATAAAGATAATTGTCTGAAGTATAAATGGTTGATGATAAACATCAAATCTCATCTGAGTTGAATTTATGTAAAATTTGAAGAGTTAGTAGAATCTTCCAAATTGATGATTTCATGATACTCTTCTTCCTTTTCCTGTGTCGATTCTTTCATCTTGATTTCTTCGGTCTTCTTCACTTGACTTCCAAAAATTCTTTCTATGTCATCTTCATTCCTCACTACAAACACACGTGACGTATCACTCTTTCGCACCAATATTTTGCCATCTCGAACCCACACATACTTGAACAAATGGTCCTTCTTCATTTTCTTTGTCTCGGATAGCAGATCTTGGTTTCTTTTAGTAAGATGTTCATTAATATAGATTTTCTGTTTCCATAATTTGTGCTCTCGGAATGCTTTGGTCCAGATGTCTCTCGTCTTCGAGTTTAGTAGTCTGACAACAATTGGCTTTGTCTTTGATGAATTCATACTCTTAACCCGATGAGCCACCTGGATGTGTGATGCAGGGTTAAGGATGTTTAACTTGTCACCCAAGTTCTCTACCAGCTTATGTATATCGTCGTTCTTAGCTTCCGGAATCCCATTGATGATGATGTTGCTTAGTCTCGATCGTTGTTGGAGATCGTTGATGTCATCCCTGGCAATTTTTAAATTTTTATTCAATTCCTTATTTTCTTCTCTTTGTTTGTTCAATTGTAATTCTAAGTTCTCGATCTTTTCTTTTTGGGCAGTCACAAGTTCAATGATGTAGTTCATTTTTTTTCCAAAGGAAGAAGAGTTTGAAGGTCTTTATTCATCTTCAACATCAATTCTCTGTCTGATAAGTTGTCACTTTTGTTTGCAGGCATATTTAATAGCAAAAATAGTGAAAAAAAAACTAAAGAATTTCGAGAAAAATTAGTACACTTTTGTGAAAATATATTATATACATTATAAATGTTATATAATGTATAAATGTTTATATATTAATTTATACATATATGTAGTGGTCATTCGTCCGATGGGTCATTAGGTCAGCTGACAGTCCATCCATCAGCTCCCGGTGTCCTTCTGCCCGAGTGACCGCAGGTTCGGTTCCGCCTCATTACCAATTCCGCCACCGTGTCTGATTCGATGCCGACACAGAGCCGGGACATTCCTCGCGCTGATCTACATATCAAGAGTGTGTCTTGATGACATTCAAAACAATGGCAAACTAATAGTCTTTTTTCTTTTCTTAATTTTATACTGTTACCTGTACTTCGTCCTTCTAATAAAGCTTAAAAAAAAAATAGCGCACTGGCTTACGAGTTGAATAGCGCACTGGCTTACATGAACGGTGATGTGGGTTCGATTCCCAGCAGCGCGAGCGCAAAAGATTTCATGCTCTGTTCTTGAATTTCCGGGGTCCACTCATACCTTATGAGGAAGAATGAGTAGTGGCGGAATCATAGGGAAATATAAGATATATTAAAGATAGATATATTAAAAAATATTAAAAATAAGGAAAATTCTGCGCTATATACTAAAAATATTGTGATATAATACCACAAAGAATACACAGTTATTTATTTAAAAACGAACTGTTATATCGACATCAGCCACCACTCATTTTCTCTCACCTCTTTTTTTCAATCTCAGGAGTCCAACTACATCGTCATCATCCAAGGACAGAACTTTTGGCCCCGCGGGATATCAACCCAGGACCTCCAGCTTGCCAACCCAGTGTGATACCCCACTGAGCCACGGTGTTTACTTCATAACAGAACTAATAAGTTATCTGTCCACCAGGCCATTCTCTACATACTTCAAGTATGTGAAGTGTTTCCATTAGGTACACCGAGGAATATTAATTTATGACGATACTAAATGTCTTGCTTTATTGATATACCAATGATATAAGGTGCTGCTAATTGGTCCAGCCACCAGCTGAATCAACTTTTGATCGACCGCCAATTAACTTATTATCCAACTGATATAATTAACTAGCCGTTTGCCCGTGCTTTGCAACGGGACTAAATTTCAAATTTACTAAGGCATGGCCGTACTGCTGGACAGCAATGCCTTTTTGAACTTTTTATAATTTTTCTGGACAAAGCGATAATGGTTTTGGGGGGGTCAATTCTGAGACGTTTTTCGCTATCTCTTACCGTTTTGGCTAAACAACTCCGGACAAACAAACAAACATAGGTAGGTAGGTAGGTAGGTAGGTAGGTAGGTAGGTAGGTAGTCCTTTTTTCTGTTTTATATATAGAGATTACATGGCGCTACGCACGGCGATAGAAAAAACCAACATATTCATAACAAATTACTGTGTTCACACTTAATTTTTGCTAATAAGTCAGCCATAATTAGCGGTTTCGTACAAAGCTAGTTGTTATCGCCATAGACTCTGCAATAATTAAACCGCTGTTAAATAGCTAATTATGTTATAAACATTAATAATTTCAATGATATTGATAATAATAAACATAAAAGTATTTATACGGTGCTTAAAAATAGCCCGTAGAAACTTTACACACATCACGCAGACATGAACACATAGTAATTATGTTGATTTTTTTTTTTTTTGGTTAATGAACAAAGTATCAATCTTATGTTCATTTTTAGTATAATTAGGATAAATTATGGAAAGGTAGATCTCGTGAGTAGGTATTTATGCTTGTTTCAGTAGCCGACAGAAGGTTGCTCAACATATTACGGGAGATAGGTAGTACCTATTATACAAAGGTGCCTATGTATCTTATAATATAAAATAAAAAAATAATATATATATATAAAGAAACTGATGATATAAATTTTAAACACCAAATAATATCGATGGCACGTTGAATACTCCAGTTCTCGTCCGAACACTGAAGTTGAGCCACGTCCTGTGAGGTCAGGACTTGGTGGGTGACCAATTCGCTTCTGATAACACAAAGAGGTGTAAACCACAAATTTTTGAAATCGTTTTTATTGCTTAGATTGAGTCTACTTGTGCTATATTTTGTTCTCACAAATAGACGTAACCCAATTATAATCCAAAGAAAAGATACAACACAAATTAAAATCAGGTGTATCCCTCATTTTCTCTTTTTCAGACAAATCAAATAGGCGTAAATCGATAGTCACAGTTAAATAATCAAATTTGGCAACAGAAAAAGTTCGTATGGTCATTCACGGGTACAGGGAAGTGATAATATTCCTACCGTGAACAGAAAATTTATGCACAAGAAAAACTCATTTTGGCTCTCCTGTAAAATTTCGAAAATGTTGTTTACGCCTCTTTGTGTTGTCAGAGGCGAATTAGCTTTGAACCCTTCACAACTCGACCCGCGATGAGGTGAGAAGCTGACCAACATCGACAGCATGAGAGAACTCACCGAAGTTTCATCCAAATCAAACGTCGTCGGTCGCGTTGAATGCAACGGTTCTCGTTGGACAACCGAAGTTAAGTAACGTCTATCGCGGTGAAGACTTCGTGGCTTTCCGGCCCTACCCAGTCTAGGTGATGTTAATGTGGCTAGCAGGTTTGTGAGTTTCCTGCGAATGGAGGGTAACACCCCCGTCGTGATATGACCATGCAGTTGTAAGCGATGTTAAAGGTGAAAAGGACAAAACACAAAATTGAAATATCCACATTAATGAATACCTACCAGAGTAGTTTGAACAATAAGACGGGAGATTTAAAACCTGGAGGTCGGTGGTTCGAGTCCCAAGCTCGGAAAAAAATTTAGCAGTGTGAGTTTGAGTCATAATATTGTGACGGTAATGTGACGTCATAATAAAGAGATTAAAGCAAAGTACATAATATGGTTATACTAAAGTGATTAAAACAAATATGATAACTATTTCTGCAAGTAAGTATCCAAATTAATTATTATTTATTAGATAACTTTAATTACATATTTATTATGTCTCCTTCTCTCTATGAATGATTCATGCTTATTAAAAGACCGACTTCACTGTATCAGACGATAATAAGTTTGTGGTCTGTGGTTCACAGTGTCTATAATTTTTAATAAGCAATAACCTCAGACACCACAGATATCTCTGGAACTCATGAAGCCAAAGCAGTTATCATTTTAATAACCATATTGTTCAAGTATTACCTATAGGAGGTTCATAGAGTAACTACCTAGGCCATAGGGTCCTAAACTATGTACCTATAGAGTATAGAGTATAGTTGTTCATGTCTCATCAGTAAAGTCAAATCTGTCACTCCTTGCCAATACATCTGAAGGAAGGACATGGCAAGGTCGTTTGAATTAAGGACAATACAAATTATTATAATAATTCGAGTCATTTCAGAATGGACTTGACAATGAATAGTAGCTACCATGCCTCTAAAGTTGAGTTGGGAAATAACTATACCTACCTTAATATATGTAGGAGACATCTTCGTGTGCAAATAATCAAGTTGGAGTGTCACCTTCATGACTCCTTTCGTAAGTCAGGACGGTGTTATGACTTCCTTTGTAAAGAGTCCTTCCTTCAGAATGCTTTGCAAGTACTGAAAATTCCTAATTAAAAGAGTTGGATGGCAGAGATTGCCATAGACAATAATCACACCCTTTCTACATATATTGTAATTTCTTACATTAGTGTCATATAAAGTGTCTTATTATTATTATTATAAACAGGCCTTTAACTAGAAATGTTACTCAGCTATATGCTATGTAATACATATCGAATTTAGTGTGTAATGTTTTATGTGAAGTTTCAAAAATTTCCCGTAGATCCCGAAAACATACATTTCCATTTAATGGAACAGGGTGAATTTGATAATTTCCAGTAAATTTCCCAAGTAAAGGGTCAAATTTATTCAGGGATACTTCCAATGAGCGTGGTACCAATTCGTTAACCCGCTCTGTCACCCTGGGGCAAAATTCTCAGATGACTCAGGAGTCAGGTTCAAAACTCGTAACTAATAACTGAGTAGAATGCTATCAGAAAGACCCCGTGGCTATTTGGAACATCAAGTAAAGAGTTTATCTGGTTGTTAATTATTAAGAGCTAGTTTTCAGGTGTTGAACTAATTAGTATCAGGCGTAAGACATCGACCTTGTGTGGAGATGATAACAGATACCTTCAGGCGTTGTGACAACTTGTCAAACATCAATCTGGAATGTCTAAAGATTATTATTAATTTGTTTAATTTTTAGGTAAGTATCGTAGCAGGTTTTTTACTTTAAAAGGAATGACTGACTTAAAATTTGAAGAGTCACTGTGATGTCAGATTGTAGAAGTTAAGGTAAAGTAAGATCACACTTCTACATAGTTGCCAAATTCGATGAGTGGAATCAGAATCAAAAATCTAATTATTCCACCCTTAAGGAGCCCGCCGCTCGCCCATTGGCAAATGTAATGGGACAGCACCCGCCACCCACTAAACAGCCACAAATTTTGATTACCCAGTGAACGTTACCTCAAACCCCTAACAAAAGAACAGGTTCATGGTTCATAATAGCTGCGAATCTATACCTGCCAAGTGGGCAACTGCCCCAAGTATTGAGCTTAATCAACATTGCAGACAAAACCGAGGGATTACCAGACAAAATTAAATCTAGTCTTAGTTCATAATAGAGATGACTCAGAAAAGTGAAAGATCTTATAAACATTTGGTATGTTATCTATTTCCAATTCTTACTAAGTTAGATCCAAAACTAACAAGATAGCGATACTTTCAATGCGTCACACGATAACTTCTTCAGAAATCACCAATTTCCTCTTCGGTAATATATCTCAGCAAGAGATCGCCGGAATTCTGCAAATAGTTCAAATTAGAAATCACAGAAACAACCAAATTCCTCGCGTGCATGGAATTCAATTACTTGAAAGAGCATTCATTTGCAGAAACAAAGTCCTGCTGGTTTAATGAAGCGTCTTAATTGGCAGAAATTGTGAAATTTATCCAACAATTCGTTGTTTTATTGTTGTTCTTGACTTCACATCCACATAAATTGAAAGTGTTATGGTGTTGACTGTAGAATAAATAAAAGACGTTATGCAATAAATATAAATGGGCAACACAGCAATCTGTCAAATTGATATACATTGTGTACATCTTCATTGATTGAGCTTTTACCTATGCCAATAGCACGTTGAATGCACTTGTTAAAATATCACAAGTTTGGCAATATCCAGAAAAGTCCAGAAGGTTGATACTTGATGGATAAGCAAACCAAGGTCAAGGAGTATTGATTCTGACTATTTCCGACACAACCCATGCTGGTAAGTTAAGTATAAGTAGCGGCTCTGAGCTCTGAGAGCTTTCAATGATTAGAGGGTGAAACCCTCGTCTTGTATGACTTCCAATAGACACGTTTAAGTAAAAAATCAAGGAACAAAAAAACAAAAATCTTCCAGATTTCAAAAAGTTCTTGAATATTTTGATTTAAATTCGCAGTTATATATGTATATTATGATAGGTTGTAGTTCCTCATACACATGTATCTGTATATCTATTATTAATAAATGATAATATTATCTTCATAGTCACCTATGACTAATCAGCCAATGTGACTTCAGACACGTAACTTCTAAGAAGTCAGACTTTAGATATAAGAAGATGAGCAAGAGCATTTTTGAAAGTTTGTTCAACTCTGGGTTTATCCGGGTTCGCTGTAAAATCTTTTTAATTTACTACATAATTATATTTGATGTGTCTGCTGATACCTTTGTATCGTTTTGATGACTCATTTTGACTCTCAAGATTCGATGACAAATAACGGAATTCACGTCAGTTTTTTTAACCTGGATGTTAACTTTGAACAATTTCGTCGAACCAGATGGTTGACGTATGAGATCAAAAAAATTGACACAGAACTTACAGACGATGAACTGCAGCTGAAATCATTTGAGTTCAAGACTATGAATCTGTATTTTGCCTAATCACCCGCAATTTATGGGGAAAAAATGCAAAGAAGTATCTTCTATAATATTACTTTTCATAATTCTACAAGACAAAATAATCTGCACAGTATGCAAAATTTCATGTTCAGGATCACTTGAAATTCCCATATCACCTGCCCACAATCCACCCAAATAGTCTGTCGCAGCGATTCCATGAAGATCTACTTATTGGGATATGTGAAACAGATGACAAAATTCATCAGGGTCCATTTGCAAGAGAGAGTTGGGGACAATCATTTAGATAGGCTGATGAAGAATATACTTTTTGTTGTAAGGAGTGAAAGAGTTAGACCGGGAGAAATTGTATAGTCGACGGTGGGTGTCAGTTGATTGTATTTGAGCTATCGAAGGTTTACCACAAAGAGGCGAACTGTCATTACTACGGGATACGGGCGATGAAATGTTTAAGTTCAAAATTGGATGCCAAATTACAATAAGCAACAAACTACAATCACTTGAAATGAGAAAGTATGGCAAAGGAATTAAGTAGGATTTTGATGGGAATGACATTTGAGCTATCCAGGGTAGGTATACCAGTATACACTATACAGGTATACCAGTATAGAAAGGTGTAAACATCCTACTTATTGTCGATAAAGAAGGTGGATAAAAAGATTTAATTCAAAATTGATTGGCAAATTACAATAAGCAACTACAATCAGTTGAAATGAGAAAGTATGGCAAAGGAATTAAGTAGGATTTTGTTGAGAATGACATTTAAGCTATCCAGGGTAGGTATACCAGTATAGAAAGGTGTGAACATCCTACTTATTGTAGTAGATAAAGAAGGTGGATGAAATGCTTGAATTCAAAATTGATTGGCAAATTACAATATTTCTATAATAATCAAATACATACATAAAAGAAGAAGAAATTAGGATTTTAGAAGAAATTTACTTAAAATTCATGAGTGTTGTGCAGACAACTGTTAAATCTAAAGGACGTGATTTCTATTACCGCCCGAAGTAATTTTTCTTACCCAATATGTTGTTTATACATGACGCTTTTAATTCATACATGACGCTTTCTTTTTGGCGTGCTTTGCCTAAACTTTCATATTTCTGTTGAACTAAGTAGAATGAATAATAATATCACCTCATTTATACTGCAAGATTAAGACTATTAAAGTCCCATGAATCCAGCAGTAAGCCCAAGACATATTATTATGTGGTAAAAAACCCAATTGGGAGGATAACTCGTCATGTCCCAGCTGGGTTTTGAACCCACGACCTCTGAAATCTCTGGATTCACAGAGTGCCGCCTTTACCACTGAGCTACCGGGACAGAATACAACCAAGTACCCAATTAAAATTCTCTAAAGCATCCCCTGATATCACGGGATCCGCGAGCTGTAGGGTGTCGTCATGGTGTTGTTATCATGCTAATGCTAATGATAGAGCGCGCGATTAGCTCAGTGGTTAAGCACTCGCTTGCCATGCGGAAGGTCCCGGGTTCGATCCCCCGTGCCGACAAAAATTTGTATTCTTAATTTGATTACAGTTGCTTGTAAGGGATAAATACCTTCCGGTGCGCTCGTGTTGACCCAGCACCTAATTGGGAAGTATTGTGTCACTTTTCGCCCATCAGAGGGGAGGCATACTACGGGATGGGCAGGCTTCAACACAGACCAAAAGCGTCTACACTAGCTTCTGTTTCATGGCTACGAAATAAAAAAGGCTGTGAAACACTCATCTTAAAAAAAAAAGTAGTTTCTACCCCCACACCTAATATTCCTCATAACACCCATTTAGCCGAAAAGCATTGGTAGCAGATGGTATTTTGTAGGAAAATATCTTGATAACGTTGTTTATCTGCATAAAGAACCATTAGAAAGGTGTAGCCAGCAAAAGGTAGGTATAGACGAGCAAAAGCTTTGTTGACCAGCAAAAGAATGCCGTTGGCATTAACACCGCCCTTGATCAAGTTTTGTTTTATTAATTTCAATTTCTATGTAAATATTCTATGTACTTTATTGTAAATAAAACTTGATCTAACATGTTCAATAATAATACAAAGAGAAGCCTTAAATTTTCTAGATGTACAATTTTAAAATTGTACTTATAGTATAAGTACAATTTTACATACATATTGTTATCAAAAGGTATTGAAAATATTTTCCCAGCTTGTAGTACATGACAACATGACTATCCACTTACCTCTGGTTATTAATAAAGGTCTATGTCATCCAATGGCTGAAATTAAGTCCTTGTTGAGAAGATAATCGCCAATTGCTGAACGAAAAAGGTTCACTTTATCAGAAAAAATAAATATGTTAATATGTTGGTCATGAATCAAAAATAAATGTTTAGTTAATTCATTGGTTACAATTAGTTGTCTTAAATAATTTTGGATTTACACTAAGAAAAACTGTTACTTATACAATATACATGTATCTGAAAACTGTAAAAAGTTAAGAGTTGATTATAAAGTTAGATTTGGCATAAGTATTCTTAGGAATAGATATAAAAATAAAACAAAATTAGAAAGCAAATTTGAAAATTCCAAAACTATGTAAAAAAAGTAACAAGGGACAAATGCAAAAAATTCATTTGCGAAAGCCAACTGATACAAAAAATATCCTAATATAACACCCACTCAAATTTGATAAAAAATATCCATTTTTGGAAGTGAATAAGGATCACTCAGAAAAATACAATCCTGAATTTTTTAGGTAAATTTTGATTATATCAAGAAGCGGTTTTTGAAAACATGTTCTTTTGTAAAAAAAAGAAAGAAAACGAACCTTTGTCAACCTGATATTTCCCAATTTTATTTCATTCACTAATATACCCACAAACAAATAACCTATCATTCTGTACATGAAAAAATCTACTAAAATTAACAAAATTCATCTGATCAAAAATTAAAACTTTTTCAAAGAAAATAGCTTAATTTTAAGTTTATAAAAGCCCCTATTCACTGTCGAAGGATTATTCAACTGAAAAAAAGATCATTTCCGTCCATATTCAAGCAAACTCACACGTTTTTGAGCGATCTTTCTTACGATATTTTTTGCCTGTTCGTTCTCGTAAACCAGCAAACTAACGTGTACCAACCTCACGAACCCACAGCACGCACGCTAATGAGCCAGAGTCGCAGCGGGCAATCGGTTTTATCAAACCTTCTCTTGGACAGTCCGGTTCCACCGGGGAACCGAACCCAGGAGGAAAGTGCGTTTGAGCAGGAAGGACCAAAGTTGGGATGAGTATGATGGGGAAAAAAATAACAAAAAGAGACCAAAGGACTTAGAAAGGGCTTGATGCCTAAAGTGAAAAAGAATGCCTAGATCAAAATTAAAATGCCTGGATCAAAATTAAAATGCCTAGATCATAATTAAAATGCCTGGATCAAAATTAAAATGCCTAGATCATAATTAAAATGCCTAGATCAAAATAAAAATGCCTGGATCAAAATTAAAATGCCTAGATCATAATTTAAATACCTGGATCATAATTAAAATGCCTAGATCAAAATTAAAAAGCCTAGATCGAAAAGCAATACTTTGCGCTATAATTAAAAGAATTTTAAAGTCGACTCCTATCTTATACTTATTGAAAAAAGTAGAAAAGCAACCCAAGAACCTCTAGTCAAAGTTTTTTTTAAGTTATCATACATGTGTTAATCACTTTCGTGATATCACAACTACTCAAACTCGTTTTACTAAATCTTTGCTGAAACCGGGACTTGAATCACCGACCTCCAGGTTACAAGTCCGCCGCCTTATCGATCAAGCTCCTGAGGTCAGTTTCTCCAGTCAAAGTTGATTTAACCATCAGTTCTCGTGAGACTTCTGAAATCAAGTTAGTCAAGGTAACGTCCAGCGATGACAGCAATTGGTCGGTGACTCCTCAAACCCAACCAAAGATGGTTGATCATTCAAATTCAAACCCCCTTATGATGCTGATGACTATTCCCGACCTAATCCAGAATTATAGGTGGTGTTAATGTGGGTTGCTGATTTGTGAGTTTCCATTAAATGGAGGGTAAACCTTCGTCTCGATCTTAACCGTTGAAAAATACGTTGAACCCTATAATAATAATTAAAATAATTCTGTGCCCGTGAGGTAGGTATTGATACCTAAAACACGGTGGTGAGAGGATTATATGGACGGCCAGATCCTTTCATGTCCATTGATTCTATTTGGTTTTAACGTCCTGACTTAAGGTAGATAGGACGGGGGTTTTACCCTCCATTCGCTGGGAATCGTACCAGCTACCCACTTAACCTCACCCAGTCTGGGTAGGGCCGAAATTGCCAGCCTCATATGTTCGAGGGAACAGAATTTTCTGTGCGAAAAGTCTGCTCCAACCGGGAATCGAACTCAGGATCTTTGGACTACGGGCAGTAGTCACAACCGTTACGCCACGGAGGTTGAACCCTATACAATATACACGATAACATTTATGTCGTGCTTCTGCCAAACCCACCAGCTTGGACTTGCCTCAGGATTTGGAAACTCATTGACCGGATGTGGAAAGTACGCCCAATTTTTAACAATAACAACAACAGAACAACTCTACCTCATTTCACTCTCACTCTGGTTGGTAACGGACCACAGGACCTAGTGTATTCATGCTCTTCCTCTACATTCCTTACTCATTGGATCACTGGGTTTCAGCTCTTCTCTACTTCCGACTCATTGGATCACGGGTTTCTTGCGTCTTCCTCTCACTACTTACTCACTGGATTACTGTAAGGTTTCTGCTATCTGATAATCCAGATTTCAGTTTCACTTGTGTGTGCTCCACAGTCATGGCATCATCATCTACATAGTAAAACAGCAGTACTTTTGCTTTCTTTCGTATCACTTTGCTGAAAACACATGAGTTGACTTACTGCATGTGACTGATGCGATAGCGCGGTTAACTTTGAGCGGGACCATGGCGTATGTCCTGTGTTCGAAACCCGTGCTATATAAAATTATCTGCTTACATGTAACAATACATTTTTCTTTGTTTTCCTCCTTTAGAGATATGATATATATAAAATCACTGTGATGGAAACAATAACGTGGGAAATGGCTATAATAAGAATAATATATAATAAATATCCCCTTTATTTATATTTGCCGAATAGGACGACAAAGTCCCATTATTCCAGCAGTAAGCCAAGACTATTATTTATGTGGTAAAACCAAATGGAGTTATCCTCCCATGTCCCGGTTTGGGTTTCGAACCCAACGCCTCTGGAATCTCTGGATCACAGAGTGCCTCCTTTCCCCAAATGAGCTACCGGGACAACGTAGAATAATTAAAATAGAATTTAAAAATACAGATAGTAGCGAGTATATAAGTTACTGACAGGGGACAATATCAGGGATTTCCCTTCAACAATTAAAATGCTTTTTGGAGGCGTCTTACTGCTAGCGTTTACGGCCGGTCAGACGCTGTGACTGAGGACCCAGGAAGCAAGGCTTGCGTCTAGCAAGTCACCCTTCGTAAATACACTGAAGAAGTGGTGTGCGGTCTAGACGCGTGCTCAGACGCATCTGTGAGACGCTACGGAGAGTAGCACCACTAGCACCTAATAATAAAAATAATAATATAATAATGTTTTTTTATTGTATTTTTACATTTGGTGTTTACAATGTTTCTACTTATTGACTAGCTTACAATTAATTAATGTAAATATGTAAATATTAAAATCTAAAAAATGAGAGCGTCTACCTAACACAATACCTTACTATCTCCTAACTACTTCTTTTCTATCACCATGTGGAGATCTACAACTTATTTCAGTGTCAGTCAGTATAAACAGAAAAGTGAGAATTGTATTAGACGTTTATGAGAAATGCAATTCTTCTGTGAGCTCATCATATTATGAAAATCCTGCCGTAAAAAACTGATACTTTATCATATTGTGTTGATAACAATATTGTCATAATATATTATCACATGACTTTTTAACTCGAAGCTCGAACCACTGACCTCCAGTTTCCGAGTCCACCGTCTTATCGAGCAAGCTTCGATAGGTCAGTAGAAAAAGGTGAGGTTCAGTAAAAAAAAAAAAAAATAATGCTTATAGTTCCTCAGAAATCGAACCCAAACCTCTTGCATGCAAATCCAACATACGTCTCCATCAAGTGGAGCTATTACACAAGCACAGAGCTGTCTCATAAATTACCAGGAATTGTTGTTCTCGGCCTAACACAGCTAACGAATAGCTCTTAGCTGACAGATAGTTCCCTATTAAGGCAATTCCTAATTGTTGGGTATCTCGCACGGATCTGGTAGGTACTCCTAACCTAGAGTAACGCGGATAGCCGAATGGCCATTTCTTTGCAAAAATGTAATAAAACCCGCGCGAGTGCCTACCTGGTGAACAAAGCTAATATGAGCGGAAATATCTCAATTCGATCGCAAAAAAAGTAATGTATTTTCTTTCAGCATTATGTAGATACTCGTATATTATGTACTTATGTATGTGAATAAGTATACAAATATGTACATAGGTATTATGACAGGTCCTTAGGAAAGTTTTAGTGCTGGCAGGGGAAGAGGAGGGTGGGGGAGAGAAAGAGGGATCACACCATGGAATACACCGTGGTTCCTAACAGATCACTGAAGTTAAGCAACGTGAAACATGAATAGGACATTCATTTGTCCAAAGACGCGTATTCTTCAGAACCGTACCTTCTTAATAAGTAATGCCTTATAAAAATAATATCGCGTTTTACTTATTAGTGTCCATTTTGTCCAATTAGGAATATTAACTCCCATTTTTTTTCAGCACTTTCATCAGTAAGCCCAAGAACGTATTATTATGCTATTAAAAATCCCAATTAATTTGAAAGGATAACTTGTCATGTCCCGGCTGGGTTTCGAACCTGCCACCTCTGGTCAATTGATAGATCCACCCAGAGCCTCCTCCTAACGTCTCTCCTGATGTTTGGTTACCCCACACTACAGGTATTTCTGGATAACAGCTAAAATTTCTCCAATAATATCTGGGTATCTAGTCAAGCAATATCGCGAAACATAATACATACACCTGAAACGTTAGCTTTATGAAACTTTTAGATTTAGGTAAGTAAATACTGGGTGGTATCGGTAATAAAGTTGAAAAGGTTAAAGTATAAAATTAATTATTGTCGTGAAACAAGAGACTCTTGACATTTTTTGTGGATAGCAAATTATTAGCAAGTATTGACTTTATAATTTACTCGAGCTTTTTAGGTCGCAGTGTTAATTGAAATGGTTTCACTGAAAACCTGTATCCAGGTCAAATAATAACGATCATACAAGCAACTGCTTAGTTTTCCTCACGAGATATAAGTGGGACCACGGACATACAAATTATTCAAATCCAGGGCCTTTCTTCAGAAAGCCCTCAACTCTAACCCCCATCTCCCTTTTCAACTGTCAACACGCAACTATGATTGGTCAATTTTAACGAAATAACCAATCAGAGTGCGTTGTTGATGGTTGAAAGGAAGATTTGGAAGTGAGAGTGGTTTTCTGGAATGTGGGGGCCACCGTGCGTGCAAACCTAGTACGCTACTCGCCCCCGAGTCAAGTGGTTATTGCGCTAGTCTGGTAATCCAGGTAGCGTAGGGATCCGTTGTTTCGAATCCCACCCAGTGCATGAATTTTTCCTCATTCATTGAGTTTGTGACCACATAATAATAAGACTCAGCGGGTTAGGATGTAGAAAATGTTTGAGCATAAACTTCGCCTGGTAGTCATCTTTCACTAAAGAATATTATTATTGTAAAGTAAAAAAAAATCTATGAACGTCGAAATATCGAAAACCAATCATATTCTAACAAGTCCCAAAAACATCTACAAACACCCCATATACACAAGACACAGGTCTTATGATTTATTCGATTACAAGATCGCGTTGATTATTATTATATTTTCTCGGGCCCAGATTTAGTAACGGCGGACCTTTTTCTACAGGTATTATATGTTTGTGTGTTACCACAGATTCGGTCCGTCAGGTTTGCGAGATAAAGGAGATTAGAAACTGCAGTGCGTACGGTAGAGCAGTGAGGCAAACTGAGAGATGGCGCTGTATTTTTGCTAACGACTCTTTAACATCTATAGGTATTGTAAGTTGTAAGAGCCAAATTATGAAACAGGATTAATGTTCAGATCAGCCAAACACGCCGTCAAGTTGGAATTTCAATCAAAGACACCGCACTATACCCCGAGTTAAGAGAGATAGTGTCCACTTATCTAAATTATAATTCTATTTCATAATTCTGTCCTAAGTTATTCGAGGCGGAAGGGGGTGGGGGGGTCTATCTTCTTTTGCCAAAAACTCACAAACTTTCCCAAAGCACCCATAGTGAACTCACACCCACTCTAGGTTTGGCCAGGAATGGTCGAACTGGTGCAGCGTCACGAGAAATTGCATTTGAGATGGCATCCACCAAGTTCTGACCTTGCTGGACGTTGCTTATCTTCAGTAATCTGACGAGAACTAAAATATTCAACGTGACATTGCTGCTGGCTTGATGGCTTTTTTAAATTAAAATTAGATTTTTATTAAATTTAGAATTCGCTTAAAAGTCTTCACAAGTCATTTTCAAAAAATCCAAATTTTAACTAATATTGCCTACCTAGATTTTTGCCGTGAAACGTGAAAAGAGACATTTTTTGAACACTAAAAGCTAAGGATATCGATACCAAGAACATACGAAAGTAATATACAGGCAAAATGTCATCTGGAAGTACAACCAAGCATAATTTTACTATGTACAATAATTGTACGTTTATCTGAGCTATAAATGTAAAGTGCTAACATCCTATGTACAATTTAAAGTACATATGTCTTGTACATGTATTCCTACACCAAAAGAACAATGTTCCAACTGGACTGCTTGTAAATAAACGGTATTACACTATGACTGTCCACATTGCCCCGGGCCAATCTATCGCCGAGATAAGACGAGCCTAGACGAGTTTGAGATTCAAAACTTAATAAAAATTGTTTTATTTTCTATGTGTTATAGTTAACGTCTTTTTAACATTCCACTTCGCAAAGGTATTTTATAGTTTTACTATTTGTGACTCCCAGAAGCACCTTGTAATACACGCTCAAGAAAGCGTGATTCGAAAGAGTGAATCCTACTCACTGTAAACGTGATTGTCCTTGAATTGTACTGCTCACGTAAACATTCAGCCGCCAGCGTTCGAAGGCGCGTTGAATGTACGGGTTCTAGTAGGATCACCGAAGTTAAGCAATGTCCAGCGAGGTGAAGTTCTATGCTGGCATTCCGCCCAAACCCAGGCTGGGTGAGGTTAATGTGGGTAGCAGTTTGTGAGTTTCCTGCGAATTGAGGGTAACACCGCCGTCGTGATATGACCATGCAGTTGAAAGCGATGTTTAACCCAGATTTAAAAAAAAAAAAAAAAAAATCATTCAGCACGCTTGATGTGGAAGGTTGTTATCAATCTTCCGTGTTAATGTAAATTGAAGAGAGGGAACAAAAATGATTTTATATTTTTGTTTTTTGAAATCGTAGTCAATCAATGTAAATAATCTGCAGAGATTTGTTTTTTCTGTTTTTCAGTATTTGTTGACGCACAATAATAAAATTAAAAATAAAGTATTTGTTCGATTAATAATTAATGTCACCAATGTTTTAATTTCACAAGACCAACAGAAGCCAAAAGAGAACAATAAAATTGTTAGAATAGGAATTAAACGATTGTTTTTCAGACGATAAACAGTATAAATAGTTGGGCACTCGATTAAAAAAGCCATTTTCCACGGAGATCACCTAGTAGCGTTCCACAAAGCATCTCATAATCCCCAAATCTCCCTTTCTCCTGTTTCACTGTGTTGTACTTACTCATTTATTATTTTGTAGGACTCTCTAAGTAGGGTAGCTGGTTCCATTATAGTACCTATTTTCCACCTATAATGTATCATAAAACGAGATGGTCCATTGGTTTGTGCCTCATACTGACAGGTAAGTCAAACCATAATTCCATTTGTAATCACCATGATTAATAGAGGTTAGTATCATGGATATCAAACAACTGTTGAGAGCAATAATCAAACAGCTGTAGTAGTCGTTTTATCTAATACAATTCCATTTTCTTTTTATATAAACGATTTAACTTTACTTCAAGCAAAACGTAGTTTTGCAACGAAGAAAACAAAACGAACGTGTATACTTACGCTAAACCTAGTTCGTATGTATTTTCTTTTTTTCAAAGCATTTTTTATTTTTTGAAACTTGCCAAGATTTTTAATATTATCTTTTAGCGTTGGTAAATAGCAGAATTATGGGAAATGTCATGTCCAATCCTCAGTTTGATTTCTGTGCGTGAGACTCCTTTCTGGGCAAATGATTTCCAGTTTAGGAGAACTTGTATTTGATATCAGTTCCTTTTTAGGCAAAAAGGATAAAAGGATTGTATAAACGATTTGTTTATACATGATCATATTATCATGTCGGGGGTTTTACCTCACAAACCAGCTACTCGAAACTCAAATTAACCTCACCCAACATGAGTGGGGCCGGGAATAGCCAGCGTCACGAGAGTTCGAATTTGAAAAGTACTAGCCTCGCTGGACGCTGTCATACCGAGTCATAACGAGAACTAACGAGAACTGGAGAGCGTTCCAAAAACACTTTCTACTCTCCAATCTCCGAATATCCCTTTCAACTGTCAAAACTCAAATTAGCCAATCAGTGGGCATTGTGTGACGGTTGAAACGGAGATTCAAGAATTTTGGAGAGTAGAGAGTGTTTCTGGAATGGTCAAATTGTGTATTCAACTTGCCAGCGACGCCTTGCTGGCTTTCCGTGTGTCCTCTTCATGCCAACTTCACGTAGTAGGCAACATAATAATAATATGGAATCTAATAAGGGCAAAGCACGAATAGCTCAGTGGTTAAGCACTCGCTTGCCATGCGGAAGGTCCCGGGTTCAAACCCCCGCGCCGACAAAAATTTGTATTCATAATTTGGTTACAGTTGTTTGTAAGGGAAACCTTCCGGTGCGCTCGTGTTGACTCAGCACCTAAATGGGAAGTATTGTGTTAATTCTCGCCCATCAGAGGCATACTGCAGGATGGGCAGGCTACAACACAGACCACAAGCGTCTGCAGTAGCTCCTGTTTCATGGCTACGAAATAAAAAAAGGCTGTGAAACATTCATCTTTTTTTTTAAGCATAAATCCATTAATCCTAGAACACACAGAGCTCTATCATTGAGGTAGGTACTTTCAGTAGGTCCTTTTAGGTGCATGTGAAACATTGTGTTTTATACTTGTAGTAAATCACTTTATGTGCAAGGAGTATGAAAAAAAAATGAGAAGAAAAAAATGTTTCTAGGAAGAAAAAAAAAAGTATTTTACTGATGGATATGCTGTGTTCTGGCAATCAGCAAAAATGCTGACAGCATCTTTGTTTTATTTTTTTTCTAATAAATAAAACATTTGTTTCTCACAGGATATTCCTTAGCCGACAACTATCCGTCGAATGCCAATACCATGAAACCCTGCGCGCGCCGCAAGAACACCATCTTAACTCAGGGCTCCCTGTGTGAGTGGGACGTCGATACGAAAAGCTACTTTCCTCAATCCGTTGACACTTGTACAGGTCCTTTGAAAAATGAATGTCCCGAGTTCAACCAAGCAAGCTGCGAATGGTAATAATTCTTCTTCTTCTTATTCTTCTTTTACTTAGTGTTTAATCCCGCTCAAGCGGGGTTGACATTTTTTACCAGTTGTCAGGCAGTTTTTACCAGTTGTCTCCAGGTCAAGAGCCTCACCACCCGTTATTCCTTTTTCTCGTAGGTCTTCATTTATATTATTTTTCCATCTCTTCTTTGGTCTTCCTTATCATAAATGACCTCCTCATCAATAGTAATAATAATGATACTCTTTAGTGGAAAGTTAACTCTCAAAGCATTTTCTTCCACCTAACCCTCAGAGTCTTGTTATGTGGTCACAAACTCAAATTAATGAAGAAAAATTCACGCAATGGGTGGGATTCGAACCTACGGATCCCTACGCTATCTGGATGCTACAATTTTTGCTCCGATTTCAATTTTTTTCATATTTCTAGACGTTTCATAACCTCCTAAGAAAATTTGATCATGTGTCTGTCTGTCGGCCTGTCTGCCGGTCTAATAAGTACATTCCTTCTCACGCGCAAAATTAAGAAAACTTGCAGAAAATTCGACTGAGAAAGTTTGGAGATACAAGTGTTTCCGTAAAAAAAAACTTAAAATATATCGATAATGAAAAGTCTCTAAATTTTATCCACAAGTTAATGGTGCCCATTGAACTGTGGATAAAAATTTAGAGACTTTGCATTATCGATATATTTTAAGTTTTTTTGTCCTGCCATAAGTTTTGTTAGAAAATATGTGATTTTGTTTATCATTTGTTCCTCCCAGGAATAACGGAGTGGACTCCTGTAAGCTCCGATACTACGCTAAGGACAATACCTGGATGGAGGTGTTCTATTCTAATCAGTATATATACGGCGACTATAGCGGAGACGGCACTCATGATATAGTTGAGCTTCACCGCATGGTCGATCCAAAATACGAAAAGGACTTCGGTAAAGTCAGTCAGCCCAATTATCCAGACAGCTGTGAGTCGCACTTTCTTCTTCTACTTCTCTTTAGAGTCAGCCAACACTTCTTCTTTTACTTTGTCTTATCCCGCTCAAGCAGGGTCGACGTTGTTCAGCCGTTAGAGTCAGCCAACACGACGGAATTAAAAAAAAAAAGTATAATGCTTTCTTTAGACTGTCAGCGCAAGACAGGTAGTCCTGTTATCCCAACAGTTTAGCAAAGCACCTCTTTGTATATTTAAGAGAGAAGTCACCGTGGGCGAGTGAGTTGGGGCGCTAGGCATTGCACGCACGGTGACCTGGGTTCGATCACCAGCGGGGCAGGATTTTTTCTGCTCTGTTCTTGGGAGTTCGGGGTTCACTCATACCTCGTGAGGAAAAACGAGTAGCATCTTTATTGTGAACAGCGACCAGTGGCGGAATTATGGGCAAAAATAAGATATTAGGATATTAAAAGATAAGGAAAAGTCCTATAGTTCTGCGCCACCCACTAAAAAAATGTGATACAATAACACAAAGAAACACATTTGCATTTTTTTATATATATTCATTCAGAGTAAATTTTAGTAATTAAAAAAATAGAGAAGTTGGACAGGACATGTTGTCTATTCCCCAATAATATCATTTCTAAAAGGTCACATACTCAAAGAGATGAGACAAAATCCAAGAATTGGATAAGATCCGAACCAAAGATCAAAGTAATTTTCGACCATAATGGATTTCCTTGTTTCAGTTATTGATCGTAAAGGATTGCGTGGCCTGAAGTGGATCGAAGTAAAAACCCCGAAGAAGCATAATTTCAACAGCACCGCCATCATGTGTCGTAATGGCTCGGATGTTCGTTGCAGTGATTCCCCATCAGGCTCTAGCTACCAGTACCTCAAGGAAAACTATCCCGACGGGTTTGATCCGACGGTCAACATCCCGAGAACCCCCTACGAAGACAAGGTCAAAGCTACGATAGAAATCATCACCGAGTCCAAGTGTCGAGATGCTATGATTGACAGCGTGAGAGTCCCTACTTGCACCACCTACTACAGAAGATACGGCGTTCCTGCTGATAACAAATCGGCCGTCACACAGTTCATTTTCCTGGAGTCGCAATTGATTTTTGATGACACAGGAAAATTTCGGATCAAATTTGCGTACTGGAATATTGAAACTATCGGAATACGGGACCTTATTTTCAAGGATAAAGATTGGAAAGGTTATCGGGTGCAGTGAAGGGTGGGTAGCTGGTACGATTCCCAGCAAATGAGGATAAAACCCCCGTCCTAATCCAGGACGTTAAATTAAATAAAATCGTTGGCGTTAGGAAGGGCATCCACCCGTAAAATAAAATGTGCCAAAACCATGAGGTTGAACAACGTCGACCCTGCTTGAGCGGGATAAGACAGAGTAAAAGAAGAAGATTTGTTGTAGTGATGAACAATTGAACATGTAGAAGTCTCATATAATATAATATAATGGTTTTGATAAAATATTAAAGACAATAAAATAAATCCAAAAGGATTATTATTAATTATCCAATTTCCAAGTCTTCAATTTTGATTTTACAATTATTTTTCGAGAGGTAGTAGTAGTAAACTCTTTATTGAAATTTATTTACATAAATCACAAAGGGCTTGGTTATTGTCTAAGGCAATATTTGCCATCCAACCCTATTCTTGCAGATAGGATTTAAATCACAAAGGGCTTGGTTATTGCCTAAGGCAATCTCTGCCATCCAACCTAACTTAAAAATTTAAATAGAAAGTTGACCTCTTGCTTTACTTAATAACACTTCTCAATAAAATAAAGAAAAATAGAATAAGAAGAATGAAGAAAGGAAAAACTGTAGGTGTTAAGAGGAGAGAAAAGAAAAGAAAAAGAGGAAATGGAAGAAGGAAGCTCACAGAATTACTGATTTTAATATTCTTGCAGGTGGGATTTACAAGTACTGAATTTACCCAAAGTTAAAGAGTTCCTCAATTTTGTTGCCTGTACAGAAAAGGATCGTGTGAAAAATTCGGTGCTGTGTACGAGAATCATCAGAAGAGCCTCATCAGACGACCTAGTGTTAAATACACGGAATAATTATTTTTAATGTGCCAAGCATTGGCATATTTATTCAATTGCGTAACAACAATGTTACGCACATAATGATTAGTGCGCCTACGCACACAATGTGTATATATTACACCCAAAATTTCGAGCTGGTTTTACCCGTCTCGTATATTTTCTTCTTCTGAATCTAAATATTCTTCCGTGAAACATAATTTAATGAAGAACTAATTACAAATGAACTATGTAAAACACTAATACACATAAACATACCGATAGACCGTAAGACAGACACAAAACCCAAGTTTCTCAGGAGTTATTAAAAAAAAATTGAAATCGGAGCAAATAAATATTTTTGTTTACAAAAACGAACACAATACTTCCGATTTCTAATTATTAGAAATTTCTCAGAAGTAATAACTTAAAGCTCCAAGTAAAATTGATGTCAAGTTACAAGATTTTGTTTTGTCAATAATTGAGGCACTTCCCTTGTTCGTCAGAACTTTAACTTTCGAGTGTAGATAGGTCGTACGATGCAATTCATGGAAGAAATCTAAAAAAAAATGCTAAATTACATTTTCAAAGGTTTAAGATCAGAGTCGATCTTGAGCAAGTGAGCAACCAATATCGAAAATTTTCGAGTGAAGGATATTATAATCAATCTAAAAAAACAAAAAAATGCTATTTTTTATTATGAAAAACCTCAAATCAGGGTCAGTCATCGAGCATACAAAAATGGTAGATTTTTGTGATCGAAATTGTTCGGAATTTAAATCGGAAGATTTTGTAGGCTAGAATTATGCTGATGACGTTTCTGTGTGAGAAAATATTGAAAATAACAACTCTAGTTTTACCTTTCTGTCAGCATGAGACACAAGACCACCCGGTAGTGTAATGCAATATATTTAGCTGAATATAGAATATTGTAAGAACTATGAAAAGGACTTGTTACAAAGTGTCAGATCTAAAAAATAACTCGTCCTTAGCCGACGGTCTGTCAAGATGATTCACAACTAATTCATTCAAGAGATTTAACAGTTTCCAAAGTATAGTAATCACTGGAGATGGTCTTTACTAATTGAATTTTCCTTGGTTCCCCAGTATTTATATCGACAGTTTATATACGGTCGATCATTCAACACTTGTTTCAACAATGGTTACATTTATTTTTTGTGTAACGTTCTCTTGTAAAATCACTTTAATCCCCAATTGAGCAAATATTGCAAATTGCTGCAGATTTTGCCACAATCTGCTTGTTCTATGCCAGCAAAGTACTTTTATATTCAGGGTTAGCTTGAAGTTTAAGGGTTTCAAAAAAGTGAACTTTACCAACGTAACAAAAAATTACCATTTGTTTTCGAGTTCATAGCATAATTTGTCCAAAGAATTTTGTAAAAGGGGGAAAAAATAAACAATAACATTCGTTTAAACTAAGCATATAATTTTAGTACAATTTAAGGGATATTCTTTATTCACACGGACATATCAATCATATTTTATAGACCCATCCTTAAAAATAAGGTCCCGTGTCTGGACATCTTCAATATTCCAGTACGCATATCGGAGCTTAAAGTTTCCTTGATCATCACAAATGATTTGCGACTCCAAAAAAATGAATTGTGTGACAGCGGACTTGCCGTCAGCAGGAATCCCGTATCTTCTGTGGTAGGTCGTGCAAGTGGGGACTTTTCTTCTGTTAATGAGAGCATCCCTACACCAGGAACTGTAGGTAATTTTTATCGTAGCTTTGACCTCGTCTTCGTAGGGGGTTCTCGGGATCTTGACCGCCGGATCTAACCCGTCGGGGTAGTTATCCTTGAGATACTGATAGCTGGAGCCTGCGAAATACTCTTCACTGCAACGATAGTCCTTGAACGAGTTATTACACAAGCTGATAGGGTTGATGAAATTATTCTTCTTTGGGTTTTGTACGTCGATCCACTTCAAGCCACGCCCTCCCTTAGGATCAATAACTGAAACAAGGACATTGAAGATTGAGAATCTCTTGAATAAAAGCAAGAATCGGCAAAGTGTACCACTTTTAGTGACTCCAACGTTAGCGAATTCTTTACACACTTTCCGGACTAACTGTGAGTTTCCTGCAAATGAAGGTTATAAAACCCCCGTAGAATTTAATTGAAATATACATATATGTATTTATTTGATAAATCTTAATATATAAATGTCAAAGTCACTGACTGACTGACTGACTGATCATCGCTCTACAGCCCAAACCGTAATACCTAGCGAGCTGAAATTTGGTAGGTAGCTTTGCCTTACAGTCTAGATGTGCAATAAGACGGGATTTTTTGAAACTCCCACTACAACACCTGCCATTGGCGAAAAAGGATTTTTTGCTTTCACGGCCATGCCTCGGCCCGCAAAGCGGGCGACAGCCCGCTAGTTATTTATACATGGAAAAACATCCCCTAACATATGTAATTATAAATTATTGGGGGTGGTATCTTCTTCTATTTTGTTTTTATAGTAACTCAATATGATCCATTATTCTCATATTGTATAAAAATAATGTAAATTTTATTTCTTCTAATTTTCTCTTTCAGGTTCTGATTTTTTATTACTATGTCCTGAAACTAATTGAGTAAGAGCTTGTAAGGTCGAAAGTGAGCTTCTTTAGTGGCGTTAACTATCAGCTCAAATCTGAAATGATATAATAATAACACTGTTTACTGGAAGGTAACCACCAGGCGATGTTAATGCTTAAAACATTTTCTGTCACCTAACGCTCAGAGTCTTATTGTTGTCACAAACTTAAATTATTATTATTATTAACTTAAATTAATGACGAAAATGTTATAAATAAAAAGGTATGTAGAAAGAAAAGAAATGCTACTCACCATTGTTTGGAAAATCGAACTGACTGACATTACCGAAATCTTTTTCGTAATTTGGGTCGACCATGCGGTTGATCTCGATGATATCATAGACTTGGTCTTCTGGCTTGTCATAGTCTTCGGGCTTGTACTGGTTGGCATAGTACACCTCCATCCAAGTGGTTCCTTTTGCTTTGTATCTGAGCTTACAACAATGGATGCCTTTGTATCTGAGAGGAACAAAGTACATTAAGGCGAAATTCATAGACGTTTTTGTGATACCTGTGTGGAGCTAAGTTTAGATGGATGGAAAAAGACAGTTCCGTGAGCTAATGATATCAGTGTTTAAAGTCACAGTAAGTGCTTAAAGCTTGATTAAGACTCTCATGTCCAAATGCTTTTAGATGCCTTTGCAGGTAATATTGTTAGAATTAAGGGTTGGGTGGAAGAGATTGCCATGGGCAATAACCCCGCCCTTTAGTTAAGACATATGTTTTTATATGTATATACTAGCGGGCTGTCGCCCGCTTTGAGGACCGAGGCATGGCCGTAAAGCAAAAAATCCTTTTTCGCCAATGGCAAGTGTTGTAGTGGGAATTTCGAAAAATCCCGTCTTATTGCACATCTAGACTATAAGACAAAGCTACCTACCAAATTTCAGCTTCCTAGGACTTACCAGTTCGGAAAAACAGTGATGAATCAGTGAGTGAGGCAGTCAGTCAGTGAGTGAAACTCTCTTTTATAAGTATAGATATTTATTTATAATTAAATGATTGGCATGGTAAACTAACTCTTTAAAAAGGTGAAAGAGATACTTTAGAAATTCCATTTTAGTCTGGATTATGTGGCAGCAACCCCAAATGTCTGTCCCGGTAGCTCAATGGTAAAAGCGGCACTCTGTGAATCCAAAGTCTCCAGAGGTCGTGGGTTCGAAACCCAGCTGGGACATGACATGTTATCCTCCCCATTGGGATTTTTACCACATAATAATATGTCTTGGGCTTACTGCTGGAATAATGGGACTTTAATAGTCCTAATCGGGCAGTATAAATAAGGCGATATTATTTTTATTATTATTCAAAAAATAGTTTTCCCACCGGCCGCGCCTGGTTAGTAGTAAAAAAATCTTACAGTGCGCAGGTCGCTTGGTTGAACTCGGGGCATTCCTTTTTCAGGGTGAACGTAAAACTTGTACGATTGCAAAACTCCAAGGAATTGGTCGTGTATTTCTTGGCGTTGTCGTCCCACACACAGAGGGGGCCCTTAGTTAAGATGGTGTTCTTGCGGCGCGCGCAGGGTTTGATGGTGTTGGCGTCAGACGGATAGTTGTAGGCCAAACAGTTTCCTAGAAATGGTCAATTCCAGATTCCAGGAGTTAGCATTCAGAGTGATTGCATTAACATTAAAGTGACTAAGGGCAGAGTTATGAAACTGGATCAAGGGTGAAATTAATAGACAAAATCGATAACTTAAGTCATTGCTTAGTAAGAAAAATACTAGTTTTTTAACTGTAAACCTACTCGTATATATGTATTTCCGAATGAAAATGTCATGCCAGGCATCAGCACATAAAGATATTTCATTTAATACACCACTCGATGTGTTTCAAATTTAAAAAAAATATAATATATAAACCGGCCTTTTTATTGACCTTTTCCTGTGTAATCCTGGTTTGACTTACCTGTCATCATGAGGTAAAGCCCAACACGGAGAACAATAGTCCATCTGGTAGAGTGATACATTGTCACTGCTTATAACTGGAATATAATATGTACTATAACTAGTATAGTTTTGTGAAGTGTAAACCTCACCCAGAATCTCTGTGTAAACCTCACACACCATCAGAAGTTTGCATAACCTTAGGAGATAATATTAAGAAATAATATTATTATTGTACAAATGTACAAATAATAAGATCCATATTATTCAGATCAATTCTTATCGAATACAGTCAAAACTTGGATACAAGAGAACTGAATATAAGAGAAACCTGGATACAAGAGAAACCTGAATACATCAGAACTGGATCTAAGAGAAACTTGGATACATGAGAACTGGATCTAAGAGAAACCTGAATTCATGAGAACTGGATCTAAGAGGAACTTGGATACATAAGAACTGGATATAAGAGAAACCTGAATGCATGAGAACTGGATCTAAGAGAAACTTGGATACATAAGAACTGGATATAAGAGAAACTTGGATACATGAGAACTGGATATAAGAGAAACCTGGATACATGAGAACTGGATCTAAGAGAAACTTGGACACATGAGAACTGGATATAAGAGAAACCTGAATGCATGAGAACTGGATCTAAGAGAAACTTGGATACATGAGAACTGGATCTAAGAGAAACCTGGATACATGAGAACTGGATCTAAGAGAAACCTGGATACATGAGAACTGGATATAAGAGAAACCTGGATACATGAGAACTGGATATAAGAGAAACCTGGATACATGAGAACTGGATATAAGAGAAACCTGGATACCATGAGAACTGGATACTGGATATAAGAGAAACCTGGATGAAATAGCAAAAAACTCTGGTCCCTTGAATTCTCTAATATCCAGGTTTGACTGTATAGATATCATATCAAGCATCAGGACATCAAGAACTTACATACAGTACCCCACTCGATGAATTTCAATTAAAAAATACATCAAACAACCCACATTTGAGCTACCAAATGACTCTTTTTTTAGCACAGTGCAGCTTCCTTAGCTTTCACGATCACAAAATTTCACTATTAAAATCAAATGTAAATTTTTAACCACTTTACAAGCCTGGCTGGCTGAATAAAATTGCAAAAATCATTTTCAAATTTCACCATGTCCCTCAGGCGTCCCCGGGTGTTTGGGTGGGTGGACTAGTTCGCCCTAAAAACAATAGGTAAAATGCTAGGACTTCAATAAGCATGTACTCATAAATCCAATTTGAACTATGTATATTGAAGAAAACTGTTCCGGAGTCATCGTGTAACAGACAAACGAAAGTCAAATTATTATTATTATTATTATATAATTCTTTATTAGATACAAAAGGACATTATGTACATATAAATAATAATTTTAACAGTGAAAAATCAAAAAAACAATATATACAATAAAAATGAAAAAGAATAGAAAATATTTGAAAACATAAATGTTTTCATTTATGTTTTCAAATATTTTTATGTTTTCAAATCGTTCAGTTACCAAATTAAAAAAGAAAACCTCACTTGGTGAAAACAGAACCTCACTTAGTGAAAACAAAACCTCACTTAGTAGAAACAGAACCTCACTTAATGAAAACAAAACCTCACTTAGTGAAAACAAAATTTCACTTCGTGGAAACAGAACTGCACTTGGTGAAAACAGAACCTCACTTAGTGAAAACAAAACCTCACTTAGTAGAAACAGAACCTCACTTAGTGAAAACAAAGCCTCACTTAGTGAAAACAAAACCTCACTTAGTAGAAACAGAACTGCACTTGGTGAAAACAGAACCTCACTTGGAAAAAACGCTCACCCTTCTGCGAAAGTCTCACATAAAAATTAGTATCACACGAAATTCAAATCAGATTCCTAGGCGATTAAAAACGAAAAGGAATACTTTTATTTTTTTACAGTATTTAAACAGTTGTTAGTTTTTTTAGCTCTACAGATTTGTTGATATGGCGTGTGAATAATGTAAAAATCCATTAATCCAGTAAAAAATTAATCTTTTAAAAATTAATTATTATTTACATTATACATTAATCTAGTATAATAGCAAAGTAAATAATGTAAAAAACCTGCTCTTTTTTACAATTTCTATTAAATGTTTATTTTTCTGCAGAAATAATCGGTATTAATTTGATATCTGTTTGTAGAAATGCACATATTATGATTCAAAATAAATTGTTTGTAGAAGAAGAACAAGAGAAGTCGCAAGATTTAAAATTTCACGGAATCAATAATGAGAAACATAATATTTTTTAAAAAAAAGTGTTATTCCTTACTAATGAGAAACATAATAGTTATTCCCCAAAAATATCATTCTTAGGGGCGGAAAGTCCACACAAGCCTTTTCTTACGATACGTTTTTGAAATCAGGTACTCAAACCACATCATCTGGCGTTGAAATTTTTCGTGTACCTTTCCACGTAAATTTTAGCCAAATTTCGTGTTTTTCAGCCGCTCGCCACGGCCAAACGCCTCCGAGGTGGACTGCAAGAAAACGGTTTCCTATACATTACATACTCGCCATTCCGCACACCATCCAATGGTCAAAAGTTTTGTACCTCTCCACGTAGACTTCTCCACCCTAGCTCCTCGTCTAGTATTTCTCACTTGTTTGCGGTGAGACTAATCTTGACCTCATTTGCGAAATTTGCGGGTTTCATTAGCAATAATGAAAAATAAGATTCAAATAGGTAAGGTGTAATAGTATGCTTACCAATATTATACTTATCAAATTATTGAGACGTATAATATACCTATTATTATTACTATCTTCATTTCATCTCAAATATACTTTTCGGTATTGCTTTCTTTGACCTACTAATTCTCTTTTTTACCGCCTAACCGATAAACACCGATTGTACGCCAATGTTCTCGAGTTCGATTTCTCTTAAGTCTCTTTTCTTCCTTTTTTAAACATCTCTTTCATAGCAAGGCTTTTTGAGACGGTCTCTTCTTCTTAGATATGTTTAATTAGCAGTCACAGCTTCGAAAAGACGAGATAGGCAACCAGTTTCAGAATTTCGACCGGCGCGCGGCGGCGGGATTTATCTTAGAGATATCGAAAAATTAATGAGAATTGCCCGTAGATAAAACCCGCAAATTCATGATAATTTTACCTTTAAATTCGATGGCACGTTCAATACACCAGTTCTCGTCATATCACTGAAGTTAAACAAGGGTCTAACGAGGTCAAGACAAAGTGGGTGACCACTAAATTTCAAACTCTCGTGATGCTAACTGTTCCTGGCCCTAGCTAGGCTAGGTGAGGTTAATGTGAGGAGCTTGGTTTATGTGTTTCCAGTGAATGGAGGGTAAAACACTCATCACAAATAACCTAAATGTTAAAGAGACTTTGAACAAACAAAAAATAAAATTTCAGCACTGGCAACTGACAGTTCTTTCTTTAGTATTTCGCCTGAAAATAAGTGGTACAATTCGCGAATACTCACTTCCGAAGGTGGTAGAACTCGTGACCGCAACAAAAACAAACAGTTATTTCGACACAAGTAGGTAACTACCGATAACAAATAGGTGTTACTAGAATGGTATCTAAAACTACATAGCTTGAGCGGAATTACTGGAATTGGTGCTTATTTACCTATTGATGTTGCAAATGGGTTACCTACATACCTACATATATGTTCAGAAGGAAAAAGAACTTTACAAGAATAGATACCTATGTTATGTATGTGTATATGAAATGAGAATTTCACTGGAATGGATATCTATCGTATTGATATAGGAAATAAGAAATAAGGTTTACTTGAAGCCAATGTGGTGATAGTTATTAAATTTCAGTTCTCCGGCAGGATTCGAATAGCAGGTCAAACGCCAGCACGATTTCAACACCTCGGATTAATTCATAAACGTATCTAATTTAATTGAATAGTAATGGTTTAATTAAAGAGAAGGTGGTTTCTTTTGAATTATCTCTAGAACAGCTTGGTTTGTATAGGAATTTTATACTGTCCATACAGGATGTTTGTCATGTTTGATGTCGTCAAACGGACATTTCGTGGAAACGGCCTTGGAATTTTTGAAAGGATTCTGCTTGAAATTTGGTAAACTTGGTTTGCATGTGGTTTTTCTCTGGTGGACAGAGAGAAAGTTAGAAAAAGAAATTCAGCAACGAATACTTACTTATTTTGCCAAAAATTACATTTCTATTATTATTATTATTATGTCCTCGAAGTGAATTGGACACTGCAAGCTAGAGTTTAAAAGACAGGTCTTACAATACAATACTCTGTTTATCCTGCAAGAATGAGACTAAAGAGTCCCTAGGAGCAAGGACTCTGATTGTTAAGTCTCCTCTGTAAATAAATATCATTTAAAAAAAAGAATCCCTTTACTGTCACAGTTCAAACAAAGTCTCATTTATTGGTGAGAGTAATCTGACATTTTCAGACATATTTATACTGGTTTACTGCCCATTGCCCAAGGTCTCACCTGTAATAATAGTAAGCACTGTAGTTTCTGGGAGGCGTTCTTCGCGAAACGACCGTTTCGCTTGATTTTTATCAATAGTTTGTTCATTGCCCTGTACTAAATATTTAGAGCACTGTAATGACTGGCTAGGTGTCACCTGCATTTTTTTAGTTACAATAGTTTGATGATCACCCTGTACAATTAATATGAAGAGCAATGATGATCGCAATGGCTGGGTTAGCTGTGAAAATGTCTATCAATAGTTTGATGAACATCCTGTACAAATATGCAGTGCAGTGATGATCAATGGCTGGGTTAGGTGTGAAAATGTATATCAATAGTTTGTTGATCATACTGTACCAAATATGCAGCGCAATGATCATCGCAATGGCTGGGTTAGCTGTGAAAATGTCTATCAATAGTTTGATAATCACCTTGTACAAATATGCAGTACAATGATGATCGCGATGGCTGGGTTAGCTGTAAAAATGCCTATCAATAGTTTGTTGATCACACTGTACAAATATGCATTGCAATGATGATTGCTATAGGTAAAAATCTCTACCAATGATTTTTTTATCACCCTATAGCACGGATGTAGTGCAGTGATCACTGTGCAGCACCTTTACTGTTTCAAGCACATCTCCAACACTTCTTATTTCACTTTTAAAAGCTCTTCGGCGGCTTGTGGCAACAAAATCTCTCAACTTGGTTTTTCTTTGTACTTCATTTCGTCTGTCAAGGTAAAAAAATAGTGTCTAAAAAAGCATTTAATATAATAACACTAGACCCACTAGTGCCAACAAAGATGAGATGGAGAGACAAAGTTGAAGAAGATCTAAGAGAGAAAAACTTGAGAATAGAGGACATGCTAAATACGTGCTAAAGGTACTCTTTAGTCTCATTCTTGCAGGATAAACAGTGTATTATATTGTATTGTAAATAGGAAGATATGCAAGGAAAGGATTCATGGAACAAATGCCGACCCCAAGTAGGTTTGGGACATAAGGCAAAGTAAAAGAAGAAGAAAATCAGCAGCCTCAACGGAGTCCCGAAAACAGACTGTCCCGGTGATAAAGGCGGCGCTTTGTGAATCCAGAGATTCCAGAGGTCGTGGGTTCGAAACCTAGCTGGGACATGACAAGGTATCTTCCCATTTGGGTTTTTTACCACATAATAATACGTCTTGGGCTTACTGTTGGAATAATGGGACTTAAAGTTCTAATCGGGCAGTATAAATAAGGCGATATTATTATTATATCAAGAGGTAGGTACCAAGGTACCAGGGTTGAGTTTGCACATTACTACTTCGTCTGAATGTCAGCGGGCCTTACTTTTTTTTTTCTTTTTTTTTTTTCAAAATACTCAATCATAATTTATTTTACATCAAAATTATATGTACAAAGAAACAATAATTAAATATTAAAAGATAATGTAATGTTTCTGTGATGCCTCTAAGTATGAGGTTGTGCTGCATCACAGGATAATCATATCAGGAGCACTTCTGCGCACAAGTCTTTGGCCGCCCCGCGCAAGGATCAGGAGCACAGGTCAATCATGATGCCGTTCTGAAAGTAGAGAAAAATGCTGCAGACGCCTTCCGCTTGGCTATCAACTTTCATTAGAGCGTGCAGCACAGAGGTATAAGTTAACAATAGACAGGAGGAACATCCTCGACACCTCTAGAGGTTCCTAGACCGTGGTATAAAATAAATAAATAACATATACAATATCTACTTATAAAAATATATATATATTCTATAAATATATAAAATCTACACTTCCGATATCTAATACTTACAAAAATTATATAGAATCTATGTATAGATATACTCGATAATAAAAAACATTTCAAACGAACTTTCTTCATAATCAATCTTCTTCTTTCACTTTTTTTTCACTAATGTTTTCCTAACATCGTTGGGGTCGGTATTGTTCAACCTCTTCCTAATGGTTGAGGTTGGGTTGGTTCGGGCACTCCTACTTCAACATTTACGGGTGGATTCCCTTCCTAACCCTGTTAAGGTCGTTGTCGCCAATGATTTGTGTTATTGTCTTATGGCCTTACAAAGCTGGTACCGTATCTATTTAATTTCCTCAAACATTTCTTCAATCAATATAAGTATACAATACACTGGCGATTATGGACACAATACTTCCTCATGGTTGGTTCACATTGTATACACGTGGAAGTTTTGAGATTTTATACTTGTAGCTCCAAAACCGCTTGATTGAATTTCTTCAAATTTGTTTTCATGGTAGAAAACCGTTTTTCCTACATTTGCGCGTTACAAGGAATGTTTTTAACAGATCGAAAGACTCAAAAACAATTTTGTTGAGGAGGTTATGAAACGTCCAGAAATATGAGGAAAAAAATCAAATCGGAGCAAACTAAATAAAAAAAAATACAAAAACGAACACAACACTTCCGATTTCTAATATTAGAAATTTATCGGAAGTAATATACCTACGTACAATATACAAAATATGTACTCTAACAAAATCATGTTTCATTATGGGTAGTGACTAGTGATAATGTCTTTAGCACTCTCCTATAAGATTGTTTTATTATTAACTAATACTTGGTGTGAAAAATTGATCTTTATGGAAAACTCAGGAGTGAACGAAAGCTACCCCTCAATTTCAGAACGACTTAAAACCGACATAAATACCAAATAAAAACAAATTCGTACGAGTATTAACTTTACTATCAATATTACTACGAGTACTGTCTATTGTGATAGTCAAAATCCCCCCAAAAACACCACTTCGTGGTTAAAAAAAGAAGAACGCCTCACTCAAAAGAATGATTATAATTAGCTAAAAATAAATGATATCAAATTGAGAACACCTTACCACCTTTCTTTCTATATCTCTGCACTCCTCTCTGATTTTATTCCTCTTATGTTTATCTTTCTTTATCTTTTCTAGGGGTCATCCCAAACTTGATTTCTCTTTAAATTTACTTGTTGCACGGCAATAAAAAATGGCGGTCGGAGTATGATTTTTCTGAACTTATTTGATTTGAATCGAGAAAATTATACCGCGACCGCCATTTTTTATTGCCGTGCAACAAGTAAATTTAAAGAGAAATCAAGTTTGGGATGACCCCTAGAAAAGATAAAGAAAGATAAACATAAGAGGAATAAAATCAGAGAGGAGTGCAGAGATATAGAAAGAAAGGTGGTAAGGTGTTCTCAATTTGATATCATTTATTTTTAGCTAATTATAATCATTCTTTTGAGTGAGGCGTTCTTCTTTTTTTAACCACGAAGTGGTGTTTTTGGGGGGATATCAGTTCTTTTTGTACGAAAATATAAGTTCAAACACTACTGAAACATTATGAATAACAAAAGTAAATAAGCTGGGAAAATGTGAATGTACCAAGTTGTCTTTTTTTCAAGATACAGTTTTAGCAGTACGTATTTAATTTTTCTAAGGTCAATATGTATTTGGATCACAGATTTGGCCCCCAGAGTCCCTAAAGTGAGTAAATAATATAAAAATTTGCAATGCAAGACCTTTTGATTCTATACTCAACATGATTAGGTTTATCTTTCAATGCTAAATTGACCTCGGAGTTTTCTATGAGGGACAGTAAAACACCTTGATTTACAAATGCCAAAGAAATTAATTTGTAATCACCTTATCAAGGTGAGGCAATGAGTTCTCTCCCGTTGACCTTTTCTTACCCGAATTCTCTCCGGCTTGTTGCAGGGGTCACCACGAGTGTCTCTCCCGGAAATAAGACCATGCTTTTATACATTAGGTATTTAAGAAAATGAAAACTATAAAATTATCATTTTATATAAGAATCGGCCTTTTGTAAGGAAATCTTTTAAATCTCCAACTAATGAAAGGCAATGCCTTCAGTGTAAAGTAGAGTTAGGTAAAATAGATAGGCCATGCCTCAGGAATATAGTAGGGTTAGGTATAATACATTGAAGGCAATACCTCGGATTTATAGTAGGGTTAGGTAAATATATAGAAGGCCATGCCTTGGGTTTATCATAGGGTTAGGAAAATACATAGAAGGCCATGCCTCAGGTCTATATCAATGATTCCTAGGTGTTTCGATTATAATGTTTATGCTAGGCCTAAAATATGTAGATTTAAACTCAGGTAAAAATGCAAGCGACGCGACGGGAGACAATTCGGTGTTGATAAAACCATGAGCGGGAGAGAACTCGGTGGTGACGTCCCTTATCAATACCTCACGAGGTATGAGTGTACCCCGGACATAATGGACAGAGAAAAAAAACTTCCCTGAAGGGGATCGAACCCAAGTCATCATGCGTGCAAGCCTAGTATGGTACCCACCGGGCCAAAGTCACTACTTTGTCACAACAAAAATCAATCTCGTAATGCCGCCACAGGTCATTGCCCAATTCTGCAACTACTAAAATTTTCCTCGCGAGGGTAATGGGGTCGTCATGAATATCAAATATAAAGATCGGAAAAACAAAACGTTAAGCCCAAATTGAAAATATAGAGCTAAAAAATTTCGTCCCCGCCAGGATTCGAACCCATTCTGGCTGGGTGGCAGGTCGAGCATGCTACCAATAGACAAGGTTATCCTCTAAAGAAACGGACAGAAAATGAACTAAATTAATACTTGGAAACTTAAACATATAAATTTTTCAGAGAGAGAGCGAGGTCATCTCAAAAAATACATACTGGCCAAGATCTGACCACTAAGCTAAGGATTCGAAGGTACCTACCCGCCAAAGAAAATGAAAAGGCCACCAGGTGCCACCCAGTGGACCGGATGAAGGAATAAAATCAATAAATTTGGTATCTGCTCATCAAGATCTTTCATTTGATACCACTTAAGATTAGTATTATCCTTCAATTCCCGATTTGGGCTCCCAAAACCCGAGGCCGCCCAAATGGGCCGCCCTCTTATAATTTAGAATTTTTTTTTGGTCCGGGCTCATCTCCATTATATCTTGATCACTTTAGACACCTCATTTTATCTTCAGTGCCAAGTGAAAGACACGAAGTCTCAAAGGATCCGTATGAAAAAAAAACGGAAAAAAAAAAAAAAAAAAAAATTATGAATCTTTTCATGTCTTTCACGATTGTTGGGGGGTCTCGAAAATAGGGTTCCCGGTGGCCTAGGAAGTCAAACAAAAAGTCAAATCAACTTATTTTTCAACGTAGAGCCCATTTCTGCAATAAAAATCGCGATTTTTGAACCTTACACTCTGCCGGGCTGTCTCTTTCTTTGTATAGGCGTTCTTCACACCTCGGCCGAGGTGTTTGATACTAAATTGGTAGATAGATAGCTTACTACTGAATGTTTTCAAATAGCTAGCTACCTTACAGTTTTATTTTCTGTGCCAATATAATACGAAGTCCAAAAATAAAAATTAGCTCAGTCTTGTATCTCATTCACTTTTTTAACGTTCGCTCATTTATGTTCAGCTTTCACCCCTCATAAAATTTGTCCCAGTAGCGGATGAAACGCGATGTTAAGTGCTCGTCGTAAAACAATGGCACACTGCCTTGTTTGATGGTCAGAATATAATTCCTTCTATGTACTTAGATTTATATCTACTTGTAGATTAGGTAGGTATATAGGTAAGGTACTTAAGTGATAGGTGCGAGTGTTAAAGCGATTAATATACACTGCCAATTATGTGGACACATCGATTCCTTGCGAATATTCAGTGTATACATTTGTCGATAGAAATTTAATAAATTATTGAGCTTTCGATTATGTATGTGCATATATTTGATATACAATAGACTTAGGGCGACATTCATAGACAAATTCTACATCACAAGTCATTGCTAAGCGTCGGTTTTCCCTATCTTACACAGTACGCAATCCGTGACTTTGAGCCACAGAGGTATTACAAAAACGTCTATTAATTCCGCCCTTAGTCTGAGATGTTTAGACACTTCATTTTTTTTAAAATTCATGATTCACACGTTTATATTTTCATACAGAAGAGCTCATATACAGGGTGAGCATAAAGTCTCACCCCACCCCCCGTATCTCGAGAATGGCTGTAAATACAAGAAAACGTAAAAACCCGTGTTCCTTAATTTTTAGGGGGATTAATTTTCACCCAAATGTTTTTTACCTACACGGCCCCAGTCAGGCTGGGCATGGACCAACTTTAAAATCTTAAATAGAATAGTATGTCTTGTGGCATATTGTTTTAAAGGTCTCATATAGAGAATTTCAGTACAACAAATTTCAGTGAGCTACGACTTACCGTTCTCGAGATACAGGGTCGGACGTCCTGCGTAATATCCATATATTTTGACCTATAACTCGTTGACCGTAAATTCCAGAAAAATGAAATTAGTTGATAATAAGTCCTTATGGCAAGAACTTTCGAACAAGTTAAATTTTGATTTGTTTTTTCGTTAAAAATTTTCGGACTGTTCGTCCGGCTGGCTGACGAAACCGCCCAGAAACTAATATCAACAGAGTATGTCGAGTTATACCTTTTTCGACAGGGCTTGTCATAAGGAGTTATTATCAACAAATTTCACTTTTCTATAATTTACGGTTAACGAGTTATAGGTAAAATATATGGATATTACGCAGGACGTTCGACCCTGTATCTCAAGAACGGTAAGTTGTAGCTCACTGAAATTTGTTGTAATGAACTTCTCTCTATGAGACCTTTAAAACAATATGCCACAAGACATACCACTCTATTTAAGATTTTAAAATTGGTCCATGCCCAGCCTGACTGGGGCCGTGTAGGCAAAGTTTTTTTGGCTGAAAATTAATCCCCCTAAAAATTAAGGAACACGGGTTTTTGCGTTTTTTTGTATTTACAGCCATTCTCGAGATACGGGGGGTGGAGTGAGACTTTATGCTCACCCTGTATAAGAGAACCCAAAGGACCGGAAATCTCTTATATCCAGGTTTGACTGTATTGCCAACTTCAGTTAATTTTTATTTTTAATCTTCTGTTAATAGAATCGCACATTATTTCCACAAACATTCGGTTTCACGGTTGGTTAGAATATTTGCTAGGATCTTGGAATGTTTGCTATCATTGTCTAATTCTATTGTTTTTTTTTTTGTTTTTTTTTTTTTTTTTAGATTTTCTTTTTGTATATAAATGTTAATCATGTTTTATTTAAAATGTACAGATGAAATGTTTTTTAAAAGAAAAATAATCCAGCTAGCTTTGCATACTTCAAATGCAAATGCAAAGGTATTCGATTCTCTGGGGCATGGTAGTCTATTGTATACTTGGGACTCGAACCACCGACCTCCAGAGTACGAGTCCGCCGCCTTATCGATCGCGAGCTACTGAGGTCGGTCAATTATAATAAAAGTGGTAATAAAGAAATTCCTGAGACGTGTAATCCGCGAGCTGGCTGGATCTCCAGGTGTGTCACGTCTCTCAACTGGAAAGGTCTCGTTGTCTATTGAGAAGAATGAAACAATAAAAAAAAAAGTTCAGAACTTTTTTTTTCAAAGTTGGAGATCTGTTAACCTTTGTGTCGAGCAGTAATGGCGAGATTAAGATCGGAAATACCAACCGAAGAATAAATACCCATTTAGAACCTAAGAACATCAAAAAACAAACAGTACCTACAGGGTGGAAACAAAATTTCGAAATTCATCTGAATAGAACAACAGTAGGAATACTTCATAATATGACAACCGACCTCAGTAGGTTCATCTATAAGTCGCCGGACTTGTAACCCGGAGATCGGTGGTTCAAGTCCCGGTTTCAGCGTAGACTTTGTAAAGCGAGTTTGAATAGTTGAGACATCACGAAAGTGATTTACAGAAATATGATAACTTTCAAATTTTCTAATATAATTATGACTGTATACTTCATGGAGAAGAGAAGGTGTACCTAGTACTAATTAATTTCGAAATCTGAAAACTAAACACAAAAAATTGCAATGAATACCATTAAAATATAAATTAAAAATAAAAAAATGTTAATAATCCTCATTTTGTTTTTACATTTGAGTGATGCTGCTGTATTGAAATATTACCTCCTACATTCCAGCACCTACAACTCTCAAAGTACTGGTGCTTTCTTATTTAATATTGTTACACCTGTATGCGTCTGAAGGCGAAGTACTTAACCTCTTAATCTCTCAGGTCATAAAAGTTATGAACCCCTCCTGGGAGCTCTGGTATCAGGGTTCAGTTCTATGGAAGCTCCCAAAGTTGACGGGATTGACCCTCTAGAAAATCTAGTCCTAGAATAGGGATCAAACAGATTTTTTGGTGTCTGGTACAATATCAATTAGATTAAATGCCAAATAAAAATGGCTTAGGATGGGTCCTCAGAATACAAAAAAGAAATGAAAAATAAAACAAATGATTTATTATTATTATTATTGAAAGAGACTTTTTGGTGCAACTATTATGAAATGTAATCAGATTATCAACAAAAAAAAATTATCCATTGAGTGTGGAACCTGATCTAACTGGATCACCAGTGCTCAAAACACTTAATAGATACTGTGGCTCTGAAACAATGGTTTGTCCATATTTTTTTTACTATCAATTTTTTAAGTATATTTATTTTTTTATTAAATATTTGTTAAATAGTGAGAAATATTATTTTTCTTCTTTCACTTTGCATTTTCCCAAACCTATTAGGGGTTCTCATTGTTCAACCTCTGCCTCATGGTTGAGGTTGGTTGATTCTGGCACTCCACATTTTATGACTTTTGTTTTAGTTTTGATGTTTTCAATGTCTAATTTTAAGTGTTTTTATTGTAAAAATGGGACCAACCCATAAATTTATACAAACAAAAAATGCATTCCAGAACAAAAAATGCATTCCTAGTTTTCGAATCCATCTCTAGAAAAGTTTCTGCTCATATTTCGGTCCTGACTGGTTCTTTCTTTGTCAAGTGATTAAAGGTTAAAGCTAATTTCTGGTAAACTTTTTGATGTCGCGATCGGTATGTTCAGATAGCGAATCTATCTATTTGATGGATTTGTTCACATGAGGATGGTTCCAAAAAGCTTATAAGTCCTAAGCTATTATGAAGAAGAAGAAGAATTATAAGGCATTTAAAGTATAGGCATTAATTTATTTGTTCTTAATATTCTATTAGTCTTAACCGGCAATGCATTTGCCAATCGTTTAATGCCGATATGGAATGTGTTTATATAGAATTCGTTGTAATGATCTCCTTCACAGTCCCCTACACTAGAAAAACTCCATCGAGAAAATCCCATTGCACCAAGAGCTTTTACCTCTTAAAACTCGTACAAACAGTTTACAACTTTATACCCAATTATGGCAAAAGATGTTGGTAGAATTTGAGAACAACTTTTTCCTGAAGTTATAGTGCTGACTTTTACCTCATATACTAACAGTTTGTACCCCATAATGGCAAAAGATGTTAGTAGAATTTGAGAACAACTTTTTCCTAAAGCTCTATTGCTGACTAAATCAAGCTGTTATTCTCCGCAGCTTCTCATAAGTCACGCACTGGTTGTTCCTCCTCTGAAAGCTGCATGACTCAAAAAAGACATTGCCTTTTGCACCCATAAAACACAAATGTACATTCAGAGCGCTTTCTTTTCAAATCCATAAAATCGAATAACAAATACTCTAAAAGGCCATAAAAGTCAATCTGACCTAACGCACTACACGGTAATATACAAATCCATCAATAATTCAGCACTTATGTATTATATGATCTCAATGCTCATAAAGTTCGGACCTACCACAGAGGGAAAGGATTAAATTATTTATTGGTGACATATTTTTCCTACCATAAATAAAGGTATGCTTTTGAAAATAGACATGCATTGAAGAATAAAACCATGTTTGTGGATGACCATTTCGATTCGAACCTTCGTGAAAAAAAGCTATTCCAGCCCCAACTCAGAAGTTAATGTGCGTAACTAGTTACATTCCAATAAGTTTATTAGTTCGTTAGTTAGATAATACAACATAATTACGAGTAGTAAATCCATTACTCAGGTATATTATTTAGCTACTTGTGAGTTCTGCTGTATTGTTAACAAATCCTCAGTATGAGTAAACAAACAAAACTTTCACGTAAAATTAACCCATGTCTTATCCTCTTCAACCTCAGTGTGATATTGTTTTTTTTTTTTTTTTAACTAGGTATTTTTAAATTATTTGTACTGGGCACTATAGGAACATTTAAAATGGTCTGTATGTATTGCAAAATACTCCATTATACTCGTATATCTCATATTTGTAATGGTGATAGTTTCAAAGCAGCATTTTTTTCACAGAGGTTATCCTGGTGTATAAACTTGGTCTTGGAAGTTAGGTGAATAGTGGGTACCTATACCTAACCTACCTAACTTACCTAATACTCGTATAGTAATATTTTCATCGACTCTTGTAAAATCAATATCGGAGCTTATAAGTCCATTAGGAGCTTTTGAAAGAACAGTCTGATGATAAAAAGAACTGAATAGAAAGAAATACACAGGGGGGGAAACAATTAATATATTTATTAATGTACTGCTCACTATGTGAGTTGCCAAAAGAACACAGTATACAAATCAAACTAGTTAGTTATTCCATTTTTCTTTGTTGTTATTATTTTTTTTTCTTCTATTTTTCATTTTTTCTTCTTTTTTTTTTCTTCATTATTCAATATTAGGTGTATAGATGTTTGTTTATAATATGAAGTGTGTCTTTCAATACGGTCCGGCACATATCTTTCAGCGTCTTTTTCTTGATGTTGTGTGTTTTGAAAAAATTGCACAGGAAAGGAGAAGCTGTTCCCCTGACTCCAAACCACAGTCCAATTACATCCCAGTCATTGATATTGTACTTTTCCTTGAAGTAGGGAACTGTTGGAAGATAAATTAGCCTCTTTTCTTCATTGATATCAGTGTCTTGTGTTTCAGTATTTGTTTCCCAACGAAGGGTGGGATCCAAAATGAGACCTCGATTTTTTTTGCGGTCAAGGACAACAATGTCTGCGCGCCGATTTTGACTACTCATGTCATCTTGTATTGCCTCGCAATGGACTTCTTCGTAGACTTCCCAGTTTTGCTGTCTGAACTGATCTGCTACAAGTGTTCTTATCTTATGATGAGCCGCATTCCGAAGATTTTCAGATCGTGGACAGGAGCCGCGAATGTGAGAAATAGTTTCCATGAGGTTTTTCTCTCTGCAGGAAGGGTTCCTGCAGAGGGGATTTCCCACACTACGCCCACCTGTTGCACGATTAGACATGGAATTCATTGATAGTTTTATAGCATTAGTCCACTCGCTACTTGTTAGCCCTTCTTTGTTTGACGTCCAACTGTTTGTCATTGAACAATGTTGGTACCATTTCACACCAATCCCTCTTTGAGGTAATTCACTCCATTTTTTGAATTCCAGAGATCTTAATTCAGCCCTCATTGCTCGAACGGTAGATTCTGATGTGATTGAGAGATGTTGTTTACACGTTTGCAATTCTTTGTCAATATCGCGAGAGGCATGTAAATGAAGATCATTACATTTCATCAGGGTTTGGCAGATATTGATATGTTGTAATGATGCCTCCAAAGTGGTTATTATTATCTTTGTTTTTTTTACTTCAATTAATATTAAAGTAGTAAGTTGTAGTTGTAGTTTTAATTTAAAAAATAAAATGATTTCAATATCATGAGGAGCCTTCATGGTTCAAACTATTTTTTTTTATACCAAAGTAATAATTGCACAGGTTTCAGATTTTATTATGAGCTCAAACTACCAACCTGCTAATAAAAATTTATAGATATTTGTATTTTGGTAAAAGTAGGTAGGTCTTAAGAATGTTTTGTTTTAGTTAGCAGGCCCCCAGAGAGATATCATCAACTGAAGGATCTATTTGCTACTGTTTTGTTTTCACACCGGACGATTAACATCTAAATCATCATCATCATTATTACTGTCATCACATTACCATCTAAATCACTGTGCTTAAATTAGAAAGCCCATCTCTTCACATTCACACATCTCAGCAATATCTCATGATAGGGGAAGGTGGGCCAATCGACACCCCAGGTTAGAATGAGGAATTGTGAAACAACGGATCGAGACGGGTTTTATTTCATTAACTAATAAATTATTCTTCTTTCCGTGTTCATGATGGTTGTGTCATGGTGATGGAAGGATTAATGGGGTAGGTATAACCAATTTGGACGCCCAGAAGCAACTTTCTGGGCTCCTTCCATATCCTGTATAATATATTATTGAATCGTTTGAATATGAGACGGTCGATAATAATATTTACTATTCATACTTAATTAGGAACTTTTACCAAAAAGTTGCCAGCGTCGATGGCGCGTTGAATGCACTGGTTCTCGTAGGATCACCGAAGTTAAATAACGTTCAGAGAGGTGCAGACTTGCTGATGTTCGCATTCCAGCCCAACCCAGGCTGGGTAGGGTTAATGTAGGAGCAGGTTTGTGAGTTCCCTGCGAACGGAAGGTAAACCCCCGTCGTCGTTAAACTCTAATATAACTAAACTATTCCAAACTGCCACTATGATCACCAAGTCGAAAGATTTCTTAAGCCAATTTAAATTTTTTGACAGCGTTCCAACGTTCCCCTATCAACAAAATTGTTTTTACATTATTAAGTGTGCACATAAATTTTCATAGCAGTTTATTTTCTAATGGAATGATATCTCCACGAGTGCGTATCATGTGAAAGAGTGCGATTTACTTTACATGGTGTTAAACACCAACCTACAGCCTACAGAGGAAGAGAATGGAATATTACACTCGATATTGTGGAGCTCATTAAAGAGATATGAGAACTTGCATACTAGCGGAACAAAGAGAAAATATAGTCACAACTTCACAAGTTAGATTCTTTTAGAATCCTGCTGAAATTTAAGTAGGTACCTACCTACCTACCTAGTGATAGTAAATTCTGTTATTAGTACATATAGGTATACTATAAGATACTATATAATTACAATTTTAAACGTCGTAAGATAATAAGTGCCACTTAATTTTATAATCATCATCATAGGGTGAAGTCATCGTGAACGATGGTAGCCAGACAGTGGAGGAATGACTCAGCACTTCTACCACTGTCTTTACAAGGAGGCTAATAATTGACAAGGACCCCCAGAACCAAGCCAATGCTGGTCTACTCCCTTTTTATAGTCCCCCAGCCAGACTGCTGTGGACAGTTAGACTACCGACGCGACGAAGAAAACTAGGAAAATCCATAGCCACACTCTTATAAAAGACAACCGCTTACTCACTGATTGATTGGTTAATGAGTGACCATTGAATCTCCGAAACAACACTGTCTTACAAAACCGAAATTAAAAGAAAAATAAAATAAAAGTGCTTTCATACACTTGTTATCTACATAGATGTACAATAAGATTGGATTTATGAAAATCTAAATTGTTCACCAGTCAGGTTTAAAAAACCTCAGCAAAAACCATGTACCAGCCAGTATTGAGCTTGAAACACAACAAACACAGGTATACCACTAGTACAGATTCAGATCCTATTAAAACAAATACTTTTGTACCTCGGAAATAGATTCTGGAATAATTACTTATGGTGAAATAACCATCCATTGAGCTATCACTTGAAAATTTCATTTCCCTTCTTGCAAAAAAAATTAAGCACTATATTAAATTCCTCGAAATTATTCATGTAAATATTTTTAATGATGGCGAAAGCCAAACAGGTTGCCAGTTGGCAGCGCCCGTGCGTAAATCGAGACATTGAATAATCGAAACCCCTTGCACAAAGAGGAGGAAAACCAGTTGGCTAAAATAATTGTGAGGCATGATAATTAAGCGAACATAAAGTGACTCTATTATAAAGAGAACTGCAATGTAAATTAGCATGCTTCTGTAGTGGTCACTATCTATTAAAACATTAATTTTGCAGACATAAGAAACAGACTAGGTTTTTGATATTAATTAAAAAATAATGTATGTCCGCTTGAGAAAGCATAGGTTGTCATTGAACCTCTAGATCGCTGGTTTGATTCCCGCCGAGACACATATTTCTGCATGTGTAGTATTTTGTTGCCTCTTGGGCTGATTTCTATTCAGTGTTCTTTTCTCTTCTGTGGCTATTTTTTTTTTTTTTTATTGATTGTTTTATTTATTTATTTACACTTTATTTTTTATACAATACAAACAACATCAAATTATTAACAAAGATAAAAAAATAACAATATTTACAATATAAGATATAGAAAAAAAAAATATTTAAATTTATATGTACAATGTATTGTAATCCGGGGCGAAGTTAATGCCTTAGGCATTCTCTGCCACTTAACCCCGGATTGTCTAGTAAACGCGTTAAGGAGAGACGTCTTCTTGCTGTAATTTTTTTTTTTTTTTAAGGATGAGTGTTTCATAGTCGTTTTTATTTCGTAGCCATGAAACAGGAGCTACTGTAGACGCTTGTGCTCTGTGTTGCAGCCTGCCCATCCCGTAGTATGCCTCCCCTCTGATGGGCGAGAAGTGACACAATACTTCCCAATTAGGTGCTGGGTCAACACGAGCGCACCGGAAGGTATCCCTTACAAACAATTGTAACCAAATTGAGAATACAATTTTTTGTCGGCACGGGGGATCAAACCCGGGACCTTCCGCATGGCAAAAGTGAGAAGTTGTACTATATGTACATGAATATCAGAACATACCTGGACAGCATAATATGTGTACAATAATTCTATTACCAGGTTATCGTACGAGTAGTTGTGTTAGTCACAAAATTATTGTCATAATAATAATACTCTTTAGATGAAGGTAACCACCAGGCGAGGTTAATGCTCAAAGCATTTTCTACCACCTAACCCTCAGAGTCTTATTATTATGTGGTCACAAACTCAAATTAATGAGTAAAAATTCGTGCACTGGGTGGGATTCGAACCAACGAATCCCTACACTACCTGGATTACCAGACTAGCGCGTTAACCACTTGGACTACCAGTGCACATAATATTACTGTCACCCGCCTTGCGAGTTCGAACCAACGACCTCCAGGTTGCAAGTCCACGTCTTCACGGTTAAGTCACTGTCACCAGAACTACCAGTAACCTACTGTCACAGTCACCAAGTCACCATAGAGGATAATGGGACTTCCCGTATTGTCCATGGCAAGTTCACTGGGGTCCAGAAAATGAAACTTCTGCTCATCAAGTTTCTACTCTAGTAAGTTTTCAAGTGCGAAGTTCCTGGGTTCATAATCAGGGCCAGACATAAACATTTCGATAATGGGTAGGACAGGAGTTTTGATATTTATCTTTATTGGACCCATTTTCATTTATTAAACATATTAGGTAGATCAAGTTATATTTACATAGAATATATACAAAAAATATACATACATATGATTGAGATTAATAAAACAAAACTTGATCAAGGGCAGTGCTAATGCCAACGGTATTCTCTCCATTTAAGGGAGTTTTTCCTTACAAATCAATTCCAAATGTAGCTAGTAAATTTTCACTGTTAAGAACGTATTAAAAAGGGGTCTGACATTTGACAATCTCAAAATTAACTCCTCAACTGCGCATTCCCCTGGCTGACAGCTGCATTCACCAGTCAGGCTGTCAGCCGAACTATAAAAAAGCTTCATTTTCACAAGTTCAAGTGTCTTATACTGTCCCAGTTTTAGTCTCAATGGGTTCTCAGGGAAATGGACCACCATACATGTATTGGTGGTCAAGAGGTTAAGGCGCTCTTTCAGGTACCTAATATACATATACTGCAATACCTATACAAGTATACATATACTGCAATACATATACATAATATACTGCAATACCTATACATATACTGCAATACCTATACATATACTGCAATATCTATACATATACTGCAATACCTATACAACATAATATACTGCAATACATTGTGTGGGTCTCCGGACCATTATAGCAGCTAGTTCAAGAAAACTTTTGAAGGACGAATGATAGAATATGATTAAATTTAAGATAAGCCAGACACGCCCTCAAGTTGGAGTTATAGGTATATTAAAGTTCGGACTTATTGGTTTTGTTAGGGCAGTATATAAATAAGTGAGTTATGAAATATAATAGTTAGTAATTAAGTAGTCACCGTGGTCGAGTGATGTAGCGCAGAAGACTTGCACGCACGATGACCTGGGATCAAATCCTAGAGGATGCGTATGTTTTCGGCTCAGTACTTTCTATGCGGGTTCCACTCATCTCGTGAGGAAAAATAAGAAACTGATTTTTTTGTGAGCAACGAACGGTATTGTAGCTTGCCCATCCTGTAGTACACCTCCTCTCTGATGGGCGAGAAGTGTTCCAACACTTTCAATTTAGGTGCTGGGTCAAAATGAACGCACAGGAAGATATCACTAATAAACAATTACTGGGAAAAGATGCCCAAGAGATGGGAATTGATCCCTGCAGTTGGGAGGAAGCAGCACAACAACGTCTTGTTTGCAGGCAAGCTGTTGAGATGGTCGCCCAGGCCCTAGTCACGGATAAGTAAGTAAGTAAGTGAATTGATTATATATTTTTTTTGTTTTGATTCTAGGGTTCGAACCCACGATCTCCCGCATGGTAAGCGAGGACCATAGCCTTCCTCGTACACGTAGGTCCTGAGGTATTTAAAACCAATAAAAGCGAAGCACACATGCTTCGCCGTGAAGGAGCGATAAAAACTTTAGGTGTGCGCAAACATTAGAAAGTTACTCTTATAGAAAATTTCAGCCAAATATACAGGGTATCCTAGTTTGAAATCGACCTTGGAACCTAGAGGTTCAAAGTAGGGCCAATCCTTGGAATCCTTGGACAGCTAGGAATACTACGAGTTTCTATCAGAACTATTTTGACGCTGTTGGAGCTATTTTGAAAATTGCGTTCTCCAAAAAAAAAAAAAATTTCAAACATACCGATTCACTTTTCATATATTCAGGACTAGATTCGGTTAAGCTGGATACATGCCTCAACGCCTGCAAGGACTTCACCTGAATTCGGGGCCACGTAGCCCGTTAGATTTAATTTAGAACAAAGAAGAAAAAAAACCAAATCAAATTATCAATGGCGCTCGTCAAGTAGCGCCAGCCAACAGGCCTATATTAACACGAAACAGAGTTTATATGTATTTTTTTATTGTTAATAGACAGGGAACAAAAATGCAAAATCGTTCCTATTTCAAAGATTTCCTTTGCTCATCCAACGTAGGAACTCTGATAGTGTTTTGGGTACTCTTCCCAAAAACTCAAAGTTTGAAGAAGTGATGGAGCTTTTTTCTTGATTTTATAATAATAATAATAACACTCTTTAGTGGAAGGTTACCACCGGGTAACCTTCCACTGGTAACGTTAATGCTCAAAACATTTTCTACCACCTAACCCTCAAAGTCTTATTATTAAAGTGGTCATAAACTTAAATTAATGAGGAAAATTGCATGCACTGGGTGGGATTCGAACCAACGGATCCCTACGTTACCTGGATTACCAGAATAGAGCTTTAACCACTTGACTACTAGCGCAAGTATAAAATTATAATCATCATATTTTAAGTGTTATACAGGGTGGGGCAAAAGTCTGGAAACCCCTGAATAACTTTCGAATGGCTTCTCCGGTAAAATTAAAATTTTGTACGGTAAACCAGGCTAAATTTAAATTTTACCGAAGAAGCCATTCGAAAGTTATTCAGGGGTTTCCAGACTTTTGCCCCACCCTGTATAACTGGTTTCACTCCGCACCTGTTAAAGCGAGCTGAAACAGAACATTCACACCATACCAACCCTGTATACATCAGAGGTGCAACCTACTTACATCGTGCAAAAGTTCAGTCAAGTTATGGCAACACGGTTACCGATGATATTCGATTTAGATCGATCAATAAACATTACGGACCCGACAAGGGAAGTAAATACCTAATCGGTCCGGAGCTATCTGATTTTTGTGCCTAGGAATCATGCTAGTGGAGTAAGTGTATCATAACTAGGTATAAACATGAGTATAGTAGGAGTGTTCAATGAGCGGCTGATGAAACTTAAGCCAAGGCGGCTTGAGAAATTACTCTATTTTTTTGTTGCTGGAATTAAAAAAAAAGTCATAAGACTTATAACTTATAACACAAAAGTCATAACACATAATATATGCTTTCGGCTCTTCCCTCAGCTGAGTTTGTAGAAGTCTACAATCTATAATTTTATTTGTAAGGGATACCTTCCGGTGCGCTCGTGTTGACCCAGCACCTAATTGGGAAGTATTGTGTCACTTCTCGCCCATCAGAGGGGAGGCATACTACGGGATGGGCAGGCTACAACACAGACCACAAGCGTCTACAGTAGCTCCTGTTTCATGGCTACGAAATAAAAACGGCTGTGAAACACTCATCTTTAAAAAAAAAAAAAAAAAATTCTTCAAAGTTTGAATAATGAGAAGGCGAACTAATAGCACAGCCCTTGCGTCTAGGATGAAAACAAACTCTTTTTCAGTAAGACTGCAGCCGCCATATGCTCACTACTGTACAGAGCTATAAAAATTACTCGCATGTCGTGATCTACCTTGGGATATTTCAGCTAGGAGGAGGTATACATACCTATATGTAATATTTATAAGTATAGATTGGTACATATTGTAACACACATTGCAGGTGGAGTATTATAAGAATAATTATAAGGGATAACTGTCCGTTTTTTCAGTTTACCTGACATGAACATTTTTTTAAACAAGGTAGGTATAAAAAATATAAAAAAACATTTTTTAAAGTAGGTTTAATAAATGTATCATCATAGCGTATAGTGTGGCGTCATCGTGAACGATGGTAGCCAGACAGTGGTGAAATGAGTCAGCACTTCTGCCACTGTCTTTACAAGGAGGCTAATAATTGACAAGGGCACCCAGAACCAAGCCAATGCTGGTCCACTCCCTGTTTATAGTCCCCCAACCAGACTGCTGGTCTACTCCCTGTTTATAGTCCCCCAACCAGACTGCTGGTCTACTCCCTGTTTATAGTCCCCTAGCCAGACTATTGAAAAATGCAATAAATAAAAAAAAACATTCATTAATGTCTTCTTCTTACCTGGAACGAAAGAGATATTTTGAACATGTTGTTTATATATGACATCTTTTTGTGAATTTAATATTGAAACAATTTTTATGTCTAGGATTCAAATTTTGAAATTATTCGAAATAATCGAATCTAGATATAGAATTGTTTCAATAATAAATTCTTTTATTTTATTTATCTACTGATTCGTTTGACAAAAAAAAAAATAAGAAATTTTTGATTAAGAAAGAAAAAGACACTCGGATTTCGTATAAAAATGTAGTTTGATTAAAAATAGGTAATTTTATTTCATCATTCAATAGTTAGCTAACGAGTTTGAAACTTTGAGCGTGAATAAAATAGTAGAGTGTATTGTATAATAAAAATTTAGATACTTGCTTATTTTTACTTCCGAATTATCTAAAGGTTCGTGGAACTTTTGCAAGCTTTTATACCAAGGTTTCCTGCGAAAATCACGGATTCCTAAATTGTGAAAGAAATTAAAAAATACATACCCATCTCATAACTTTCTAAATAGGTTTAAAGTACTTATTTAGCTAAATGTCAATACAGCTCGGTTATAGTTATGTAAGTTATTCGAGACCTCCGTGGCTCAGTGGTTAAGAACATTGGTTACTGACTCGGAGATTGCGGGCTCGAATCCCGGCCGGAGCGGAAAATTCTGACCGAAATTTTCCGTTTCAGCAATGGCATGGATGTAAAGGTTAAGTGCCTTGAAGTAATGCGAAAGCGGATCCGGGGCACAATTACCTTTTTTTTCTTTTTTTTTAAAGTTATTCTAGACCAAGGCTACCCAACCGAATCTGCCGGCGAACCAATTTTGATGCCCAGGGAGCCACTTTGTGTACCGCAGGCCTGTTGAAACCTTGTTCTAGAGCTACTCGTAGACCTTTGCTTCACTCTACCGTTAAATTGACTTGTGCTTCAATTCATTAATAAGGTACTACTCTAGACCTGTGCTTCCAGCCTCCTTGTCTCGGACTGAGGCGCCATGTAAGGGATTTTGTTCCTCGCTATGAGGAGCCTATAGAGGACGGCGTAGCTTATACCTCCCACTAGCAGTAAGCCTCCGTGTAGGAGGAGCATGACAAACCAGGAGGGGAGACCCAGGCTTTCTGGAAGAATCGAGAACAATAATAGAATTAATAGTACACCTATGTTATGTCTTATGGTACACTCAAACCTGGATATAAGAGAATGGATTTAAAAGAAACTTGAATATAAGAAAAAAAATTCCATGTCAAATTTACCTCTCTATGTACCTATAAGGGATAAAACCTATTGATACGAGGAACTTGGGTATACGAGAGAAAATATCTGGTCTTTTGAGTTCTCTTATATCCAGATTCGACTTCATAAAGGCCGAATTGTAAAACAGGATTAAATTTAAGATAAGCCAGACACGCCCTCAAGTCGGAATATATAACGAATAACGAATATTGTTATTATTATTCAACATGTTGGATCAAGTTTTATTTACAAATGATACAGAATATACATATCCGTCATATACAATTATAGAATATACTGTACCTACATACATAGAAATTGAAATTAATAAAACAAAACTTGATCAAGGGATAAAACGAATAATTTATCCCAAACCTTTAAGCCTATGTTTATAAATGTTGTAAAGTTAACATGCTGAATTTTAACACAGGATTAAATTTAAGATAAGCCAGACCCTAACTCAAATCAGAGTTTCAACCAATCACAGCACATTATGGCTCAAATAATTCGGCACTAAACTGTTTAACGTCCCTTTTAACTGCGCAGGTCATACCAATATGAGTTTAACCCTCCATACGATGGGAACTTACAACCGGCTATCTACATTAACCTCACTCAGCGTGGGTTGGGCCGGAAATCACGGTCGGAAATCACAAGCAATCATGATTTGGGTATTTGAGTGGTCACCCCTGCAAATCCTAACATTTCTGGACGTTATACATTAATATAATATCAATAAAGCATTTCTTCTGAAATTTGGTATTCCTTCCTCTGGATAGAAAGTAGGTATGAAAAATATTAATAGTGTATCAATTTGAATTACTACCTTATTGCACATTGCATAACTAAAAAAATTCAAGGCGTTCATAAAATTTATTTTGAGAACGAAAATCTACGTACACATAACTCTTACATTTTTACTCTACAATAAAACTATGGTAACTTTAATGACTCGGTAGTTATTTTAATTATTTTAGGTTAGAAAAAAGGATTGGTATTAGTTAGTACAGCAAAAAGTTAGAAAGTATTATAGTTTGTCCTTGTGATGATACCAATAATTATTACCCTGATTATAATCAGTTTTTTAACTACCTTGATTATAATCAGGGTAGTTAAAAGAGAGGTAGACCGTACTATAGTATGTCCTTGTGATGATTCTAATAACTAGATCAGTTCAAAAAGAGACTACTGGTATTAGTACAGGCAAAATACTTGTGAGGCGAGCAAGACAGGTAGACCTTACTATAGTATGTCCTTGTGATGATTCTAATAACTAGATCAGTTAAAAAAGAGACTACTGGTATTAGTGCAGGCAAATTACTTGTGAGGCGTGCAAGAGAGGTAGACCTTACTATAGTATGTCCTTGTGATGATCCTAATAACTAGATCAGTTAAAAAAGAGACTACTGGTATTAGTGCAGGCAAATTACTTGTGAGGCGTGCAAGAGAGGTAGACCGTACTATAGTATGTCCTTGTGATGATTCTAATAACTAGATCAGTTCAAAAAGAGACTACTGGTATTAGTGCAGGCAAATTACTTGTGAGGCGTGCAAGAGAGGTAGACCTTACTATAGTATGTCCTTGTGATGGTTTTGCGACCTCGCAGTATCTTCCTTCGACCTTCAACCTCTGCTAGCAGGATGCTCAGGAGCACTGGAAACCAAAAGAAATTAGGATTTGAAAAAGTTATCATATTCTTATACTTTATTTCATTTTTCATGTAATACTTGTTTCTATGAAAATAGGGCTTGTCCAGTTAAATATAAATATATACAATGCATTACAATATTTTTGTTAATTACAATCGTGATACCACAATTACTCAAACTCGCTTAACAAATGGCCGGGACGAGACGCGACTGCCCAGGTCTCTGCTCTGTGTATAAGTATATGGGAGGAGGGACCCAGCAGCCGCAACTAGACCCTGCCATAAATCTTTGCTGAACTTGGGACTCGAACCACCGACCTCCGGTTACGAGTTCGCTACCTGATTGATTAAGCTACTGAGGTCGGCGGATTTGTAAAAAGTAAAGGTTACTTCCTCGGTTCAGTGATCATCACCGGGTTAGCACACAGGAGGCACGGGTTCAAATCCTGGCTGGGTAGAATTTCTACTCATGTTCTTCTATGTTTGATGTTCGAGTTCCATACGTATATTTGGTAAAAGAAAATATTAATAGCGTGAGTATTAACAATACAGTGAAACTCTTCCTTTACCACAATATTTTTTTTTTTTTTTTTTTTTTTTTTTGAACTTTAGTTCGCATATTATATGGTACAAATGCTGATTCTCTTTACACTCTTTACACATAGGTATATCATTCCCTTGACAGACTTATACACAAAATCTGTTCCTAAGCATTTCATTAAAATAAAAATTGATCCCTATTTCTCAATTTTCATCTATAAAACGAGAGTTGTTAAAAGTTGTTATTGAAACTTACCTATCGTTATCAGAAGCATGCATGATAAACGGGTTCCCTTTAATTTCCACATGGTTAAAAGTATTTCTTTCTGCAACGCTCTTGAGTGGCTGAGTCTTTAAGATTAAAAAAATGGATTGCTTTTTAAAGTAAGTAAAATAATACACTCTGAGTGAACAAATATTTCTCAAAAGGCACTCAAAACTAGTAATAAAAAGTTTATTTAAATATTTATTATTATTTAGAAAGTTAAATAGGTCAAAATGGTAAAATAAGTTGAATAAACCGTTTCAGGTTGTTAAATAGGCGTGCAAGAAGGAATCGAACGTTTAGCAGGCTGGAAAGGAATCGATTCTTCTGAATCTTAATCGAGTATTGTAGGTAGATCATTGTGATGGGTGGGGTGACTCGCGAATACCAAATCCTGGCAGGTGTGACTCATCATTCGGTGAGTCATTTCAGAAAAATTTGTGAGTCGAATTTGACGAACGATGTGCTTGAAAAATACGAAAATTCTAGGAAAATGAAGAGACACTAGAAAAAAAATTCGGTCGAAAACACAAGATTGAAGCACCGAAAACACAAAATTCGGTTGAAAACAAAATAATATGTTCAATGTTTCACTTAGGAAAAATATTAGAAGTCCTGGATATTGCAGGAAAATAAACTTACTACTAATTATTGTTGTCTAAAGTATTTCAGTTTATCTCTGTGTTAGAATTTAATAAAAAAGGAAAATACCTCTATAAGAGTTCAACGAAAAAAAAGCCCACTATTTCGTGGAGATTGATGAAAAATTAATAGATTGGATTTCACGAAAAAATGTCACAGGGTTTTGTGTAATATAAACAGAGAACTAGATAAGTCACGATAAAGTTGTTGGAACAGATTTACACAAATACTGATAAAATGTCGATCAAACGTTTGTTTATGGTCAAAAATCCTCCCAGGACTATTTAAAATTGATCTCCTGAAAAATCTGTAAGAAACAGATAGGACGTTCATGTAGTACTCTTAAATAAGATATATCGCAATGATTGACACACCTAATAATTTCCTATTGTCATGAATGAACTGATAACGTGCTGATAATGCTAATGATAGTATGAATGCTAATGATATCAATGGTGTTAATGCATGATAGAATGCTAATGATATCAATGGTGTTAATGATAGTATCAATGCTAATGATATCAATGGTGTTAATGATAGTATCAATGCTAGTGATATCCAGTGCCGGATTACCCATATGGCGGATTTGGCAGATGCCAAGGGCCCCGCGCTTTAGGGGGCCCCGCGCTTGAGCAGCTTACACTAGATATTATGAGATTTTTAAAAAGCTTGCACTAGGTATTATGAGTTTTTTAAAAGCTTACACTAGGTATTTGCGAATAATGAGTAAGAAGAAGAAGAAATAAAAGGGGAAAAAACACACACTCACAGCAATGTATATAATTGAAAGAAAAGCGCGGGGCCCCCTATTACTATCTACTCCTCGAATCAATCACATGGACACTAGCGGATTACCTACTCCAATTGCGGATTTGGTAGATGCCAAGTTCCCCGCAGTTTTGGGGACCCCGCGTTTCGGGCAGCTTACACAAATTATAAGTTTTTTTGAATGGCCTTCAAGTCGGTTTTTCTGGATTTTAATATTAAATAAAATCATAGCCAGTTGAGCAAAATATTAAAAGAAAAACCACGGGGCCCCCCTTAAAATGGACCACGTATATGAAAATAGGTAGATCTTTATACCTCTTGCCTGCGGCTCTTTATATAATATATAAATGTTATATAATTACTCGTATTTGAAAAGAATATTATTGACAGACGTGATTATCACCTTCGGTAATCTCTGCCATCAAACCCATAAAGTGTCTTCTCAGCGCTCAGTGATTGGCTTTATCGACATCTTAACCAATGATCTTCATTATAGTCGCCTGCCACGCCTTTAGGTGATGTTTTTTTCAAGATATTTTTTTGTATCTATTTTCCGAGTACTTTACCCCATAACTTTGCAAAAATTTCGCCTGCGGCGCCGTCAAATTTACTTATCATGATGTTTTGGATTGTTTTTCAAGACGTGCAATTCTAGTATGTGTATATGTACCAATAAAAGAAAAAAAGTCTTTGGGCATTTTCGAAATGCCTTTTGATAGTTTCAAATTATTTTGGGCAGTGACCTCTTAAAAAAAGTACATTCAATACTAGCAATAAAATCTCCACAGTAATCGATGATCTACTTTCTACACATCTTACCTAATGACATCTTTCTACTTATATTGTTTTCATAATGCATATTTAGATATTTCTACTATTACTCGGAAAAAATGTTGCCTTCGGTGTTATAAACGTCGTTTTGGATATTATTATGGATTAGTGCCCAGGACATTTGGCTTCGGTTTCAAGGTTCTAAAAATAGTATTTTAGAAAAAATTAGTTCAATTTTGGGGCCCCGCGCCTTGAAAATGCCAAGGGCCCCGCGCAGCCTTAATCCGGCACTGGTGATATCAACAATGCTAACGATAGTATCAATGCTAATGATATCAATGGTGTTAATGATAGTATCAATGGTTGTGAAGATGATAATGTCAGGTAGAATTTGTGATAGTAGTGAGGCAAAGTTCTCTGGGGACATTGCTGGTTTATCTCGCGGTGTTGCGTCAAAATCTGTTAGTTGTGGTGGCTTATGTCTTCGGCTATTGTGATAAGCTAGAGTTCAATCCCCATCACTGTCAAAATATCTGAAATTTGTTTCTTAATTTACCTTTTATGAACGAAGTAAATTTTTATTTCATTGCTATAACATCTCTTGGCATAATTTGCATAAAACAACCAGTGATTGAATTTTATTACAATTTGATCTCAAATGCATATTGTAATTCGAATTTTTGAACCCAAACATAAGTATAAGTAAGCATGTATCACGTGGTAGCGCAGGCAGTGTCGATGGTACATTGAATCCAGCAGTTCTAGTTCTACCACTGGAGTCAAGCGATGTTAGAACTTTGATTGGTGACCACTGACCATTCAAATTCAAACCCTCGTGATGCTGGCTATTCACGGCCCAACCCAGGCATGGTGAGGTTAATGTAGGTAAAGGTGGTTTGTGTTTCCAGAAAATAGAAAGTACAGTAGAACCCCGTTATTATGAACTAATTGGGACCAGGGGTAGTTCATAATAGCGGGGTTCCATATAATTACATACCTAATGCATAAGTAAAATAAGGCAAATTTTGGTCATACGAACGGGAGTACATGTATTTGAATGTTATTTTAAGTAGAGAATAGGTACATACGGAAATACTGCATAGACCTCTATTGTGAGGATCTAAAGAAGTCAGTAATTCTTGTTTGCTTTGTTTGTTTTCTCCTCTTCTTTTGAGCAAGATCTTTCATTTGTTTAAGCTGTAATAGCTGTACAAAAAAAAAAATCGGCTGGAAAAAGTTCATTTTATCCGAAGTTCATAATAACGGGGTTCTACTGTAAAATGTTTTGGCACTGAAAACTGACTACCAAATTCCATTTTGATAGTCTTTTGTTCCATTTTGGTCGATTCCATTACTTTCCTTTCTATAGGACAAGGAAAGTAAAAAACAAACTTAAAATTTGGGCCTTACATGCCCGCAGCCGCCCCCTCCCAATAACAGCGCCAGAACAATATTATAATAGAGTAAACATAGGCTCCTCCATCCTTCACCGAGTCGTTATCTTATCACTGGTTCAGTGCTACACAGATAACCAGAGCTATTTGTCATAGGGCATTAGGGCCCATCATAGCGGTTGTTATACATATTTCAGTAACAGGTATTTTCGGTATCCAATAATACTAACTATGGATTGCGTGGTCATTAACAGACTGATAAACTCGTGAACATGATGGGTCATTAGCCATTTAACTGCATAAGATTTCACAAGAAAGTTTTGTTTAAAATATTTTCATTTGTAGATATACACAGTCAAACCTGGATATAAAAGAAGCCTGGATAATAAGATTCTTATCTTATTTTCAGGTCAAATTCACCTCTCCCTAAAAGAAAATTATAACTCTTTGTAAAAGGTTATAATTTTTTTTTTATCGAGAAAATTATGACAAGGGTTTTGTGGAAGAGATTGTCATAGGCAATAACCCCGCCCTTTAGTTAGGACATATGTATTTATCTATTTCTTTCCATTTTATTGTTTATATTTTTCCATTTTTCTATTTTTTTTTTTTTTTTTTTTTTTCAATAATTTGTATTGTACATGCATTATTGCATATGTCTTTTTATTTAATAAAGCATTGAACAATAATAATAATAAGAGCAACCTGGTTATAAGATAACAAAAATCTGCTCCTCTCTTATATCCAGGTTCGACTAAAATTCAAGGTTTAAAAACTTTATCATTTAAGTAAAAACTTGATTGAATTTGTTTAATAATTCAAGAAGGTCTCATTTAGTTTTATTGGGCCAAGGCATTTCTTCGTAAATGATATTGTGACCCCCCCGTGGGTCGTTATTCACCCCCCAATACACGATGGCCTGGGGTACCCCCTCCATACTGTGGTGTTTGTTGAAGAAGTCAAAGACCACCGGATCAGTAGCCTCGCAGTCTTTGGGTCCAAAGAAGCCATACAGCCAGCAACGGGGCCTTGGGTTGCTTTTGTCCTCTGCAAAAATAAGTTTAGAATTATTGACAAAATAAGTTAGAGCAAAATCGCTTAGGCGCAGAAGATCAAGAAAGAGAGTGATGGCCCTTCCTTATGAAGATGGTGAACAAAAGAATAACAAGTTTGAACAAAACGTATTGTATCTATACTCAAATTGTATCTATACTCAAATAAATAAAGAGGTGCTTTGTTAAACTGTTGGCATAATGGGACTACCTGTCTTGCACTGATAGTCTAAATAAAGCACTACTTATACTTATAGTCACCACGTGAGTTTTTACTTCCGAGAAATTTCTAATATTAAAAATCGGAAGCATTTTGTTGTCTGTTGCTATTAAGAATTAATTACATGAAGGATTTCTCAAAATTATTACGAGAAAGTTTAATAGGTACTTAAGTATATCCTATCCCATTCGCGATCAACCTAAGAACCAAGTATTTGAATAGATTACCCTTAATTACGCCACAGGTCGCTTCTCATGTTAGAGTAACTAGTTTTTTTTCTTCGCAAGCTATCAGTGGACCCAGTATAATCTAAGAATGCCAGCGTCGATGGCGCGTTGAATGCACCGGTTCTCGTAGGATGACCGAAGTTAAGCAACGTCTAGCGAGGTGAAAACTTCGTGATGCTAGCATTCCGGCCAAACCCAGGATGCAGGTTTGTGAATTTCCTGCGAATGGAGGGTAACGCCCCCGTCGTGATATGACCATGCAGTTGAAATCAACGTTAATCCAAAACTATAAATCTAAGCATAGACTAGAGTTGAAAAATTCTTACTATTCATAATAATAACGCACATTCCGTCTTGCAAAATGTTGATATTCATGGTTTCGTAAAACCCATTCTCGGGTTTCATGGAAGCTTTCATTCCCTTGCAGGCATCAAATGTCGCGGAGATGTTCTCCACACACAATCTGGTTTTTTTCAAACTTGGATATGTCTCGAAAAAACCCACGATTGCTGAGAAAGAAATTAAATTGTTAGTGTTTTTACCAAAACTGATAATAATTGTACATAAGCTAGATGGCACGTTGAATACACTAGTTTTCGTCCAATCTCTCGAGTTAAGCAACGTCCAAAGAGGTGAGGACATGGATTGGTGATCGTTCTGGTTTCAAATCCATTCATGGTCATCATGGAAATCCTTGATGACACCTTCTGCTGGCTATTCCCGACCCCATGCAGACTATGTGAAGTTAATTTGAGTTGCTAGGTTGTTTTTTTCAGCGAATGGTGTGTAAAGTCCCTGTCGTGATAATCATGACCATTTAGTTGAAAGCTACCTGAAACTCAAATAAATAATTTGTACATAACATTTTTTTATACAAATTAACGGGTTAAACCCATGTATGATCTTACTGAAGTGTAGAAACTTGGAGCATGTAGAGAAAATAGATTTGTGACAGTGGCGGCTCCTCGGGGATGAGGTGGAAGGACCTCTTCCTCAAAATTTCAGAGTATCATAAAGAATAAAATATTATGTAGACCAGTGATTATATCATAAGTAAAATTATAAATTAATCCCCTAAATCCTAAATATTTGCACTTATTGCATCTATTATTGCATAAAGAATAATCGTCATAATGTCCAGGCGCTCCATGGCAAGAGTTCCGATTCTCCTCGTCCGATGACCTTGAAGTCTTGTTTTTACAATGGGAAAAGGAAGCAGAAGAGAAGCTCCTCGTCCGGCGAGAAGCTAGCATCATAATACTTGTGACCATAAAATATCACGCGAAGAATATACAGGATAATCCTGTGGACTAATACCGATTTTTTCAAAAGAATGATGCTATCCTGAATATTAGAGAAAATTATTTAATTAAATTACTATTTATTTCATCGTACAAAATATGGTAAATTAAGGACAGTAACTAAATAAATTAAAGTTCGAATAGAGTTTTAAATTATTTTGAACCTTAAGAATCTTTTGGATTTCGGCACACCCTATCTACTTTCAAGTTTAGTTTTTTGTTGCCAGTAACACGCACATCAACAGCGTTGCATTTGTGGTGCTAGATATAGAACGATTTAAATAACATCTAGCAAAATTTTGGCATCAGAGATATCATTGTTTTTGGTAATATATATTAGTTTGTTTTTATTATGTAATGAGGTATAAAAGAAATCCATTACTTACCAACCTAGCTTGAGAAAACTTTCTTGAAAATGAAACACAACATTGAACATCTTGAGGAAAAGAATTTAGCAATATCATAGCGCCTTTCTAAAGGTATCTAGTATCAAGCCCTCACAGAAAACCGGCAACACTGCATTTATCATTGCGCGGTTTAAAATTTAAAAATGATAACAATTTTTTTGCAACAATCAATCAGAAATCTTTTGAATTCTTTTCTGTTATGAGCTTAAAAAATATAAATGTTTGAGTTTGAAGTTAAAGCTTAATAGTTTCATGTTTTGATATTCTGGAAGTTATTTTAGTTGTGAATCATTCAAGTACTAGATCCATAAGATTAAAAACTGTTATGTTCTATCCTTCAGGAACTAAGTAAGTACATAACATACAATAAGAATATATTCTTGAGATGTAGATTTAGGTCACATTCCTCTTCCCTTGAACCGAAGGGCACGAGCCGCCACTGATTTGTGAGCCTCATGGGTTCAAATCGATCCATGTTAAACTTATTCTAATTATTGTATTAGCCATAATATACATACTTCCTATGTATCCCATACTTTCTATGTATCATAGATAAAACATCACCATGATATACTAATTGTGTATGATAAAAGCAGTTGAAATATACATGAATACATAGAAATAGGATGTTGAAGTAATATTTAAAAGTACCACAACGGTTTGGTTTAGTATTGATGAGGAGCCGCGGGTTTTAGTTAGGTAGGCAGCCATGGATACCGGGTGGTCCATGTCTGAGTCCCTCACTTTTCAACATAAGCTTTCCCCACCTCAAAAAAAAAACATACAAAAAGAAACCTACTTGTTACAATTATTACATATCATTCTATAGTTAGATTTGAAAAGGACTCACCAGTATTTTCTCAAAGGGTTTCTATGCATTTTCTTTTATCAAAGCTTACCATAGTGTATCTGTATATGTTTCACTCTAGTAGTCAAGGATAAAAGGCACAAAAAATCCGTGTGTGAGCAGTGTGGTCATAAAAAAAGGACCAAGACTAAATGAACGCAGAATGCCTATATTTTTAAAAGAGAATCCTTACCTTGCTCGGACAAAGAGGTAATAGTGACTGTGGAAAAAAAAAGATTCAATAATAATTAAGAACGTGAATATTGTTTTGCGGAAAATAAAGATATTAAAAGATATTTTGAAGAGAAAGTGATAGGCTCATGGTTTCAACTCATAGTAATAATATTACTATTTTATTTCTACTGCCCGAGTAGGACTAATAGGTCCCATTATTCCAGCAGTGCTCCCAAGGGGTATTAGAATCAAAATCCCAAAATGGGAGGAAAACTTCTCATGTCCCGGCTGGGTTTCGAACCCGGGAATTTCGGATTTCAGACAAAAACACACTGCCAATTATGGATGGTAATCAAAGTTTTCAACATATTTTATTTTCGCTAGAATCAGATATTTTTTACTGAATCACTTGATTTAAATTACATAAGTTCTCAACCGATTCTCTTTTAGAAATATTGTTTTTCCTACATTCTACAAAAAATTCTGTATCAACAAGTCCTGAACCTTATTTTTTTGACTTTTTTGTCCACAATTTCGGATTTCTGAAATATCAGAGCTCAATCAAAAAATATTTAAAAATAAATATAAAGTATGCACTATGTACAACTCTAATACGCATATACATTATACATACAAAATTTCATCAAAATCAGATGAACCGTTAACGAGTTTTAAGCGTACCTATAAGTTTTAAAAGTTAGTCGTCAGGCGCAATATCATCAAGAACCGCTAGTGCGAAGTTGATTAATTTAAAATGGGACCATCTACAGAATGTCTCCTATATGTGTACAAATTTCGTCGAAATCCGTTCTGTAGTTTCTCAGATTTGCGCGTTACAAGGAATGTATTTAACAGACCGACAGACAAACCGACAGATAGACCCTTGATCAGACTTTGTTTACCTTTAATTAATTATACCCTTTCACAGTGTAGGTACCTGTATATAAAAATTGTAAATAAAGTTTTATCAAAATTGTTGAAAAATAACCCTTTGTACAACTCAAGAGAGCTCTTCAAGCAAATTTAGTTAGTAAAATTATCTTACCCAGAACGGTAATTAAAGCCAAAATGTGAACTCTAAACATCACCATTATTTTCGAATTCAGTGGACAGTGAAGTCTAACTAGGTACAGAACCTACCTATAGGTACATTCAAATTACTAAGAATAAATTTATTTAATAAAAATTTCGCAGTATCTAGCATGTGTAGGACTGAAACATGAAAATTCGTACCTACTTGTCACACGATTCACCTAACCAAACATTTTAAAATAATATGTATACATCACGAGTAGAGCAAATCAGGCTCGAACATTTTGTTTTACTGTTGTACTACCCACGAAGACATTATAAATGGATTATTCAGACTTTTTTTCATTATAGATATTTATTTAATTTTCAAAAATAATTTCGGGCCCTATCCAGGGTGGGTTAACAATTCTGGGCAGTTAATGTGGGTCGCTGGTACGATTCCCAGCGAATGAAACCCCCGTCCTAGTCACGACTTTAAATCAAATAGAATCGTTGGTATTAAAAAGGGCATCCAGCCTTAAGAAATGTGCCACAACCATTCATTCAACCTCAACCATGAGGTTGAACAATGCCGACCCCAAGTATGTTTGGGAAAAGGCAAAGTGAAAGAAGAAGAATTAGACATCACTTGTTTGTACTGCCTGATTAGGACGAATGAATCTTTTTATTCCAGCAGTTGTTTAGATCTTTAGATGCCATTTTTTAGGTCGTCTCAAACATAGGTAATTATGAAGAAAAGTTAATGCATTTGGTGGTACCGGATCTGAACCAACGAATTCCTACCTGGACACCGGACTAGCGCCTTCCCCACTCGACCTCCAACGTGTGTTATTTTAATGTATTTCTCATTAATATTTATTTAATAAATAGGTATTTGATGAAAACCAGAAATTTTCAATTTTTGCTGACACCAAAACAAATGTAGGTATGTTGTTGGTTTGGCCATCTGTATTTACTTAGGTAGGTACCTACCATAAATTCTGTGTTGAGTTTAGATTTGTTCAACCCTGATTTTTGCCATAAATTATTAGGTAAATGAGAATGAGATCAATATACGAGGTTTGGCTATTAAATTCGTAGACTCTTTCCATAAAACGATGTGTGTTTAACTTACCAACTTTAGTAGTTATCCCCTTCAATGTACACCCCTCCTCTATCCCTACAACGTTCTAAGCAAAATTTCCATGATCGAAACAGTGGTGGAGGTCATTTTGTGTGAGGCCTTTCAAGACTTCTGCCGGTTTTTTCTTAACGTCATTTACGCTGTTAAATCTGGTACATTTCAGGTAGATTTGATTTTTGGGAATAAGTAAAAGTCGCACGGGGCCAGGTCGGGTGAGTAAGGAGGGTGTTCCAACACTGGGATGTTGTGCTTGGCGAGGAACGTCTTCACGGAGAAGGCACTGTGGACTGGCGCATGGCACCATTTTTGCGCAAACTTTTGTCATGTTGAAATTTTCGTGCAAAATTTGTCTCACACATTATCTATTCATTTTAAGTGTATCAGCCATTAGTCCCAGAGTTAATCTACGGTCAGAACGAATCATAACACCAATTTTTTCAATGTTTTTCGTCAGTTTTTGAGGTTTGGGGGCGACCAGGACGTGGATCGTCCTCAACATCTTCCTGACCACCTTGAAACCGTTTTAAACCACTTATAAAGCGTTGATCTTTTCAATCATGACTCCTGGTACACTGTATTTAACAAAGAAAAAGTTTTACCAGCAAGTTTTACGTAAAATTCAATAATCACTCGTTGCTCAACGTTTGTATCTATCATAATTCCGGCAAAATTAAAAAAGGTGTCTTGGGCGTCGGGCTATCACAACAGAACTAATTACAGTACAGGCATGTGACAGCTATCGATCAAAACACAAGACTTGAAGCTTTCTAAACATGTTCATCATAGCTTCCTAGCATGGACAGCTTTTGCGTAGCGGCTCGCGTCTACGAACTTAATAGCCAAACCTCGTATTTATTCCTTTCCATATTTCTATGCATACACATTAGGTACACAATTACACACATCTCAGCAATACCATGACGCGAGCTATATCAAAGCTATGTTCCAGATGGTCTCTTACTGGGTCAGTTTTTTGGTCCACTGCCAAAATAACCGGGTCAGTAAATAATGGTTAAAAGTATTTTTGTCTCTTTTAACATTTTAGACAATTATTCCGCCAGCTAGCACCGACCTCAGTAGCTTGATCAATAAGGCGGCGGACTTGTAACCTGGAGGTCGGTGGTTCAAGTCCCACGTTCAGCAAAGATTATGAATGCGAGTTTGAGTAGTGACATCACGAAAGTGATTAACACAAATATAGATTATAACTTTAAAAAACTATTCCCATCTGGCTCTTCCCACATTATTAATTTGAGTGATTTGATGCGGGACCAACCAACCATCTTGATTACTTTGGGCTTTTTTGTCGGTGGTTCAAATCCCAAGTTAAGCAAATATTGAGTAAAGCTAGTTTGAGTAGTTGTGATTAACACGAATATGATAACTTAGTAGCCTAGTAATTGTACCTAGGTACCATACAATTTTATTTTATACATATAGGGCTGGCAGCACGGTGCGACTGTTACTGACTTAGCGCTCGAAACTCTCCTAGCGGTGAGATTCTTAATGGCATCAGTGTTTGTGTTTCCGCGGGAATTTTAAATTTTTGAAATAGTTTGTAATTTGGTTTGGTGCTTTTTGATTTGTGTACTCTAGCCTAGCATTTCTAGCCCAACTCAGGCTGGTTCACTTTAATGTGATCTGTGAATTTGTGAGTTTCCTGTGAATAGACTGTATAACTCTTACCTTAATGACTGCCACTGTTAAATTTACGTTCAGCTAAAGAAACAGGTTTTTTTTTCAGTTTTGTCTTTGATCTTCAGATTTCTTCTTCCTGAGTTCTGACCCTTTAACTCACTGCCAATATTACTAATTCACTAATCAGTTTCAATATTAAACAGTAAACTGATTAAACACTACCATTTGGAATTTTGACCACATTTTGTCTTGGGCTTACTGCTGGAATAATAGAACATAGTAGTGATAGTCAGGTAGTACTACATACTAACACTAGGTATATTATTATTATAATGTTTGTTCTGTTTGTCTATCTTATTTACCTATTATGAATGTGTAGAAGAGGCTAAGAAGTAACATATTCTGTATGTTACTTCTAAACCTTCCAGTAGGCTTAATTTTATTCACAAACCATCTTCAAGATAACAGAAACCAAAAAAACTTTAATCTTTCTGCCATCAACTACTTTTTATAAGTACTACTATCGAGAAATCTCCATACTGACAAAGTTTTTGATATCAGATAACTACCATTTACAAGATAATTTATTCATTAATAAAGTTGAAAAGAGCTTAAATATTTCAAAATGAAACAGTTTGAGTGTACATTGTGTTCAAAAATATTCAATCATAACAAAAATCTTAGAAAACATGTTTCTATCTCTCATCCTGAAGAAAATATTGATTTGATAGCTCCAACATTGACTTCTCAAAAAACTTTTATTCTTGAGTGTGAACTTTGCCAAAAACATTTTAAATCAGATTCTCAACTGAAACATCATGTGAAAAAACAACATACTGGTTACACTTGTGCATTTTGCTTTCAAGATGCCAAAAATATGAAAGAGCATCTCTGGACAGATCATCAAGTAATAGAAGAGCACCTTGAATTTAACTCTCGTGATGATTTCTTAGAATGGAAACTAGAAATTGAAAAAGATACCCTCACAAAATTTGCCAAAGAAACCACTTATAGAGGGTCCCAAACCACTACTGAATATTACAAGTGTCATAGAAATGGTATATTTCATTCAAAATCTACAGGTAAAAGACCTCTAAGATCTCAAAGCTCTTGTAAAATTGGAAAGCCATGTCCTGCAAATATTAAATTGACTATTGATGCTCAAGGAAAGTTTTGTGTGGATTATGTTCAAACACATATTGGACATGAGTACAGGCCTGATGAATCTCTGAAGCACTTGCACATTATCAAACTAGAGGAAGAGAAGATTGCCACATACATTGCTAATGAGGATCTGGTTGACAGTAATTGTGATAAATTCAGACCTGCAGACCTTATTCCATCAGAAATAACATCTGATGAAAAAGAAAGCAAGAGAGATATTATATTGTATCCAGTGAATGAAAAAGCTTTTGATGAAAGTTGTACTCTTGGTAAGTTTTAAATGCTAAAGTGCAAGTTTGTTGGTCATTGTTTGGTACATCAGGCCCTCTGTGCCTCCTTGCAGTCATTAGTGCTGATTGTCTTGTAAATGGAAGCTGATGTAATAAAAAAGATCTTTGAGATAATAAACCTTAAAACATTTTAACATTTTTAACATAATGATCATTAAATTAAATAATATAATAATCTACATCTTTTAGTGTTAAAAAAAGGACAAAAAACTATTTTTTCTGATTATTATTTTATTTTATTTTTTGGTTTCTGTGAAACCAGAAGGTGCCCAGCAATCTTCAGACTAAAATTTCTTACTATGTAATTTAATTTTACAATCATAAATGGAGGAGTCAACTTCTGGATAATTTGTGATAACAGTTTTTTTCTTCTTCAATCAATATTTCTACATTCATGGATCTAGATTGTCTGGCAGTAGTCCGTGATAGACATCCTAAAATTTTCTAGTTCAACTTGTCATCTCTGTTTAGCCATGTTTAGTATTCCAGGAATAAAATTACATTCCCGTTGCTATTGAAATTCTACACTGGCAGTTTTAAATTCCATGTAAACCTCTAAACTAGGCTCCTTGAAATGTCCTCTGCTATATCTCCATATTCTGGTGAGTAAAAGTAAAATGCTATTTAGGGGTTTTGCTTATCTATTGTTGTACTTTCTGACCATGCAAGCTAAGGAGGCTATGGTAAAAAAAATGGGGTTATTGAATGAAAGCTCTTTGTCTGATGTTTGATGTGTCATTTTAAAATTAATTAGGAAATATGAGTGAAATCTACAGTTCACAGAACTACTAGTGATAGTGGTTTTTAAATAAAAAAATATTCATAATTTACTCTGGAACATTCTAAATACTTGCTTGTGTTGCTATTCTAAAAAGTTGCCATCATCTTAAGATTTTTTGATGAATTTAACAAGAGCATTTAACTGTAGTTATGTAAATGTTGTCCACATTGAACCACAAATAATCTGCAACAGATCATTTTATCAGTCAACTGCTTTTATTAATTTGGAGGGAACTGCATTACAAGTGTTTAGTATTATTTAGATACAGATAGATAGAAACTTCCTGAAAATAACTAGTTATAATAATGAGAATATATGTATATCTCCCTTGCCTTTATCCCATATCAGCATATGTTGCTTTTTGGGGTCGGCATTGTTCAACCTCATGGTTGAGGTTGGTAGGGTGGAGCATGTTTTGTATGACTGGATTCCCTTCCTAACGCCAACGATTCTATTTGGTTTTAACGTCCTGATCTGGACGGAGGTGTTACCCTCCATTTGCTGGGAATTGTACCAGCTACCCACATTAACCTCACCCAGCCTGGGTAGGCCCGGAAATGCCAGCCTCACGTGTTTGGAGGGAACAGAGTTTTCTTCGAAAAGTCTCCTCCAACCAGGGATCAAATTCGGGATCTCTGGACTACGGGCAGTAGTCACAACCATTACGCCATGGAGGCTGTGTGTAATAATGAGAATATATTGAAAGAAAATAAATCAATAAATAATTAAAGTATTTTCAATGTTACAGATGAAGAGAAACAGTTGATCAGTGTAGAAAAAGAACTTTCACATGTAAACAAAGAAATCAAGAGACTTACGGAGAGGAGGAATTGGCTGATAAAACTGAAGGACAAATTGCAGGATGAGATCCTGCTGAAGAAGTCAAACACTCATTGCACGGATGACTGGAATAAGGATGGTGAGATGAAATGATTTCTTTTCTTCTTGTTTCCCTCTTTGAATTTTTCCAGAGTTTAAGCTTAGAAATGTTTTGCTAGATCTGAAAACAAAATTTCAAACCTATTGAGTCAGAAGTTTTATCAATTACCTACTACTAATAATAATAATAATTCCATGTCCGTGAGATAGGTTCAACCTCATGGTTGAGGTTGGTAGGGTGGAGCATGTTTTGTATGACTGGATTCCCTTCCTAACGCCAACGATTCTATTTGGTTTTAACGTCCTGATCTGGACAGAGGTGTTTACCCTCCATTTGCTGGGAATTGTACCAGCTACCCACATTAACCTCACCCAGCCTGGGTAGGACCGGAATCGCCAGCCTCACATGTTTGGAGGGAACAGAATTTTCTGTGCGAAAAGTCTGCTCCAACCGGGAATCGAACTCAGGATCTCTGGACTACGGGCAGTAGTCACAAATGTTACGCCAGGGAGGCTGGCAATTACCTACTCAGTAGTACTCACAATGTCTGTCCACCATTGTTCTGACTTTTATTCATTATTTTCTCATTACATTTATTATTATTCCTTAAAATACAGAAGTAATAAAAAAAACTTGCTTCTCTCAATATGTGTAACTTTTCATCAATTAAAAAACCTATTTTGACCTCTAATACTTACTTCATATTATCAGGTGTGCCCAAAGCCAATATCACAAACCAATTTTTAAACTGTGAAAACATAGGCAGTGGTGATCATGGTTTTATCACCCACATATACAAGAACAAGAACTTGATGGCTTCCTGTCACAATTCTGATGTGAGCAAATTCACTACTAGAAATAGCTGTAAAAATAATGATAACCAACTATCCAATAATCGGACAGTTTTGAGTCAAACTATTGCTAATGATATTGTCAATGCTCTTAAAAATGGATTAAAAGAACAAAGTAATCTTTCAGATGTTTATGTTGACAAGGATTTTGGTGAGGAAGTAAAAATATTAAATGTACATTTTTCTTCCGAAACTAAGAAATCAAATCTTGATGTTCCCTTGACATGTAAAAAAAGTCAGAGTTGTTTTCAAGAAAAAGAAATTTTGGAAAAGAGTAAAACAAATATGGTAGACTTTAAACAAAATAAAGCAAGCAGCCTTGAAAGTTCAAGTTTGGATCTTATGAAAATAAATGAAGAATTTAAGAGGTTGAGAGAAAATTATGGAAACAAAGCAAAAACAAGCTACCCAGCTCAGAATAGAAATAAAATCTCACTTATTGAAAGAAAAGAGCCATCCATGTCCATAATAATCGATCGTAATGCCGAGTGTCTTTTAAATACAGATAAGCAACACTCTTTTTTGAATAAGTTAGAATATAATGAAAGCAATGATTATCTTTCTAAACAACCTTATGAAAGAAAATACCTTACTTATGAAAAAAATAAGGCAAACGAAGAAAAGAGAAAAAACCATCTTGTTCCAACTGTGAGAACTAAAGATGATGTTGATGAACAAAAAGTATTGTACTGTATTTTTGACAGACGCAATGAGATGAAAAATGATGACAGCAGCAGTTGGGAAGATTTTGAAGATGATCTTGATAACAACAACATAATAAAAAATCAGTTAGATATTAAAATCAGTGAAAATGGTATGAAAAGTGGGATGCACTCAGAAAATTCTAGACTGACAAAAAAATGTGGTCGCATAGAAATAAAAGATGAATCCAGCAAGAGAAAAAATAAATTTTACAATAAGAAAGAAATCAACAACAAGACTAGAAAAAATGACAAATATTCAGACAAGTCCTGCAAAGCTGAAAACATGAAAAGCTCCCAAATCTTTGTCAGAAATACAATTGAGTTGAATAAAATCAAATCTAAGAATTTCCCATTTGCAACTAAAGGGTCAAATGAAAGAATAATCCAATGGCTTAATAATGGAGATGAAAAAGAACAAAATAATAAAAGTTTTCGACCTATATCTGAAACTTGTGAGATACTATTTAGTCCTGCTGTAGTAAAGACAAAAAGAACAAATATCAAGGTAAAGAACTACTAACTTTTTATTACAATTATACAATTCAATCAAATTTTATTTCTATGCACAATAAATAATTGTACATACATTGAAATGTAAATATCTGTACAAGATTTTTAAACAAAATCTGATCAAGTATCTATAGGCTTTGGGATTTTTTCAACTGCTAGATTGATTTTTTCACAATTCTTCATTTGTGGAGTGACTTTCTTAGAGAATAAAAATCACATTCAGTGTCTCGTTTCTAGCTGAAGTAGACATTGAAAAATGTTAACGACACAACAGGTCACAAAAATGAAGACAATGCTCGATGTTTCCACGAATCTGCAGCTTGCGAACGTTCGATTCGACCTCGAAGTACATGGTCAGACAACTCCTCTAAAGAAATGGTGCGATGTAACTGGTACTCGCACTCGAAAGAAAGAAAGAATCATAGTTTTGATGATTTTATTGATATATTCGAACATTGACCAATTCTGTATTTTTATACCACTTGATTAGATTTAAAAAATATGAGGTAGGTAAAGGTTATGTTTCGAACTCATGAATGGATGTTATTTTTTTTTTTTTTTGTCCTTCCCGCTGGAAAAAAGACTTGGAATTTGGATGGCTCTCTAATGAGTGTTTTATTTTATGTGAATCTATAGCTAGAAAATAAACGTAAAGTCATGCGTAGTTAGTGACTTAAATTCAGTAATTCTTCGCAGAGCATTGTACCGTTTATTCCACCAGAACCTTTATTAAATTTGATAAAACAAGAGGTGGAAAGGTTTCAGTCAATCTAATGTGGAACATGTATATAATTTTTTTGTTTTTTCTTTGCTAATGACTGAAATAAAAATGACATTATCGATGCACTCTCTATGAGTCAGTTCTTATCATTTAGATATTCTTAACGTAGAAAATTATAAACTGTTAAAACTGACGCGAATTAGTTGACAGGTTAAATTCAGTCAACACTTTCGCGAGCGTTTACGAATTCATTCCACAGCTTAAACTTTGCACCTACTTGACATGTGGAACAAGATAGCTGTATTCTGTAAATGATAAATAAAAAAAATTATCATTATTCCCAAGCTTACATTTAATATCTTACGAGACATTATCATGAAACAAATTATTCAGGTTAAATCACACATTTCAAGCGGAATCCATTCCGAAACTCCAGGACATGTGTCACAAGGATGCGACGAAAATATTATGAATCGGACCACTCAAACTGTAACAGGAAAGAGTCCGATGAAAATCAGTACACTCTCCTGTCCTTTGTGAAGAGTCCAAGTGTTGAAGCAAGGGCGTTTGCGGATCAGAATTCAGGTGATCAAGCGTAGTGAGCAGGAAAGCTGAGTTCAAATTCCACTACGGAATGTTCTTTTAAACATGTATTATGCAAAATAGACATGGTTTTCGTGGAATTTTCGAGTTTTTTAATTCGAACTAGGACTACTATACTTTCAAATTCGATTCTCGTCCAAACTTTTTCGTCTTTTAATTGAAGAATTGACAAAACATTCTCAATCTTTAGCGGTAGGGACATGGAAATGATCTGAAAATCATCTCTTTTTCATTTCCATCGTGAGTTTTAATTATTACGTACTAAATAATAGAAAGAATGAAAAATAGCAAGCACTCAACATTTTCTCTCTTTAATCTATCTAAAGAGGATTATCCTCGCCCGGTGTTAACATTCCACAAAAGAGAATTATAATTATCATCTAAAACACAAACGGTTTCCATTTAGTGCTGAGGATGAACAAAGATTCGAACCCCGCCGCAACTGAAGTTCCTCAGTGTGTCTACCCGAACCAGACAGAGCTCCTGCAGAGTATAAACAAGTATATTTCCGACGGGCAGTCTAAAGATTCGCCCACACTAGCGCGAGCACAAGATCAGTTTACTCGAGCGAGGTGTCGTCGGAGGCGAAATTTCAACACAAGTCTTAAAAAGAGATCTTCAACGTCAGTGTTCCACAGGACGCCAGGTATTTTTGAAGTGAATTATGGACTTCCACGCTCAAATGGTTACAAGTAGTGACTTAGTTTACAGTGTGTTAATTCGATCTCAAATAATGTTACAATTTTTAACTCATAATAACTGTCTCACTTCGTTCAATTTTTTTGGTACAGATTCGTATTTCAGACTCTGAGTTTTAATTGATGTAGGAAATAAACGGTAAGCACTAGATTTTTTTTGGTTTTCTTTTTTCCAGGGATGCATCTACGAAAAATTGACCTTAGTAGTTTTAATGGTTTTACAATCAACCCATTACAATTTCCAAGAGACATCCATTTCTGATCGTGTAAAGGCGCCTCACTCTTATCACTGGAATCAACAACATGTGTTGAATTTAATTTATTTCTGCAAAACAGAAAATTGTGCACAACAACACGGAAATAATTACTTTTTTAAATTAATTTTAATTCATTGTGTTTTATTAAATGCATTGTTTCTTCAACTATTTGTATCGTTCTTAATAGTTTTCTAATCAATTAATTTTTACAATTAGGTTTTTTAAGATTTCGTGCATATCTCCATTATATTTCTCGAAGTAAATTTAAGAGAACCAAGTTCATGGCGTTGAATGTTAAACAAAATTCATAAATGATTTGATCATGGGTTGAATGTTCTTAATGTTCCTGAGTTAAAACAAGTGTTATTGCTTTGAATTGATACCAAAATGATCACTAGTTATCGTTTAGCTAGTTGTCACAAAAGATCTATCTAAGGTAGCAGTGACAAAGACCTGTCGTAGCCGATAGCCCTACTTATACCAATTCCAATCGCCTAACTAGCGCTGTTAAGTGTCTGACCAGACACTTATATTTTTTAAACAGAGCACTGTAACTTCCACCGCCAAAACTCCTTTCAGCGTACCTGTCAACTTGTTCAACCAACAATCAATCTCTGTGTGAATTAGAAAACAAACTATTGCGAAAATATCTGTCACGCAAATCGCTCAAATCAATTTTGTCTTCGGACTTGAAATTAGATATGCCAAACAAAAGTACAAATTTTATTAATAATAAAATTTCAGTACCAACTACGAAAGTAACTCCAAAATTTCTTGGTCAAAAAACTTCCAAAGTTTTTGAATTGATGTATCGAAATCCCAGTGTGAACTTATTGTTGAATAAGGGAGATTCGATATGGCCGAAGGATACTCGAAATCTTAGTAAGGCAAAATGTAGTGAAGAAGAAGGTGCTAAGCTGAAACTTATGAAATCGAAGAAAAATATTCCTGAAGAAAACACGATTGAAGATTGCAAGTGCACCAAATTGCTGTGTCAAGGTGCCGGTGATTTCATTTGTACTAATCTCCCCAAAGATTTTCACGGAAAGAACAGTCCACACAATGGAACCACTATGCTTCGGTTGAATCAGAATACTGCTATTGATTTGAAAGACAATTCAGGTAAAAAATCAATGAAAAAATAAGGAATGTGCCACCGCCTACGCTTGTTTTACCACCCATCAATATTTAAAGAATGTCAACCGCGTTGAGAATCGCTTGTCACAATGATAATAATAATACTACTCTTTAGTGGTAGGTAACCACCAGGCGAGGTTAATGCTCAAAGCATTTTCTACCACCTAACCCTCAGAGTCTTATTATTGTGTGTATTTTTTTTTATTACAGAAAAATCGATTTCCGTTCTCATAACGAAAATCCCTTCTCTATTTCTCTTCTTCAAGGGTATTTGAAGATGCTAAACGCTCGTAATTGTTCCAGTGCACTCCGTAGCAATGGACTTAGCACCCGCAGACACTACGAGTTGCTACTCATGGACCGATTCAAATATGAGGAGAGTCTGATCGACGAAAAGTATCGACGAGTCCTTGAGAAACGGCAAAATCGTAAATCAAACCATCACTGGGTGTCAATTGATGAAGATATAACGAACAATCACGATCTAGCAAATTATTTTGATGGATCTAGGAAATTAATTGATGTGACAAAAGCTGGCATTATAGCAGACAACCGTGATACTCAAATCCATAGCAAGTTGATAATAGATGGGAATGTAACTAATGCTTTAAGAAAAGATCTCGATATAACAAGCCATGGCGACATGACAAATGATGCCTTTTCAACAAACTATGGCAATAAAAGTGTTCGGATACCGACAAATTATGAGCATAAAATAAATGGTCGCAAATTAACCAGGTATAGTGACATCAAAAAAGATTGCAATATAATAAACAATCAAGAAATTGTAAAGCAAGAAATTGAATTAACAGTCGATGACAAACTAACAAATAAATTTGAACTAATAGATCATAATAAAATAAACGACCGTGAGTTGAAAAACAATGTCATAACAAAAGATCGCGAAGTATCCAAACATGTTCATTTCATAGACGAGCGCAATTTTAAAAGCATACCCGTGAAAAACTGTAAATGTAAAATTGCAGTTCTTCACAATCTGAGTGATGTCAAAGAGAAAAACCTCGACAAGTTTCATACAGATCTTGGACTAATAAAAACAGTTCCTGGTGATTTCGATGGCAAACCGACAATGACCAATAAAGAAAATGGTAAGCTAGATGAACGATTCGAAGAAGTCAATGGAGACCCAAAAGCAGACGAATCAAAACATTTGAAATCTGAAAAGAGCGATCATTTATTGACACAACCCTGCTGTAAAGAACTCAAATCATATCCTAACACCCGTACAGGAAATGTCTGCGATATTTTAACAAATAATGAAATTGATGGACATTTTAAAGAACAAATTAAGGAGTATACTAGCAAAATCAACTCCATTTTGAAAAAAGAAACAGTGAGTACAAAGGATGAACATTCTCCGGAATTGCAGTCAAATTTCAAAGTAGTTTTTGACCATATTAAAGAATTGCAATTGAGAAACAGTAGTTCGTCACACCCTTTAGATAATAGATCACTTTCAAAAAAGATTCATCGCGAAAAAAGCACCTTCTCTGAACAAAGTCATCAGAAAACGTTTATTAGAAACAGCAAGGATTTATATTTTAACAAGGGTAAAGTTGAGAATATTTCTAGTAAAGTTAATGTTGACATATGTAAATTCAAGGAATTTCATTTGAGGTATTATAATTTGCACAACGGTCTGCAAAACGGTGAATCATTCGCAAAAAAGTATAGTACTTTGTTAAAAACTGTTCAACGAACTAATAAGGTTTATGAAAAAGTTGGAAATTTAATTCAACAGAAAAATGATAATGCTCATAAAACCACCAGTGAGTCTCAGAAAAATACCAATAGATTTGACATTTCTAACATGCAGTGCAAACTTACTTTCTGTAATAGTTTGGAAAAATCGAAAAATGAAAGTAGTTTTAAAATTCTAACGGAGAATTTTGATACCAAAAAATCAGAAATCAGTGTAATCAAAAAAATATCTGTTGGAAAAACCATAAGTAGTGATAATATAAAAAAGATTATGAGTGCAAACTGTAAATTTGAAAATATCAATTCTAACAAAAATGTCCTGCTCAGGAGTAAAAGTTATCACAAGACATTAAAGAAAAACATCAGTAAAAAATTGTATTTTAACAAGGATCATGTTGCAAATATTCCTAGTAAAATAAATATTGAGAAATATGAATTCAGGAAAACTGATTTATTAAACTCTAACCATCAAATTGGTGAATCATTCACAAGAAAGGATAGTGCTTTGTTAAAAACTGTTCATAAAACCAGTAGGGAAAACAATGACGAAAAAGTTGGAAATTTAATTCAAAAAAATGATAATGAAAAGAATGTTTACATCAGTGGCCCAAACATACAGAGCACAATGGCTTCTTGTAATATTTTGGCAAAGTCAAAAAATGAAAATCATTTTAAAATTTCAACAGATAATAATGCCGAAATCAAAAAATCTTTCGGAAAAAGTGCTAATTATAAAGAGAAAAACGCTACTCCAAACAAAGATGCTCCTCTCAAAACCATAAGAAGATTTATGACCGAATCCAGAAGGAGAATTAATCAGCAAATACGACTGTGTACGTCAAAAAATAATACAAAAAATAATAAAAATGAGTGTAATGAAATGAAAAGCAGAGAAAACATTATGGAAACTTTTCAAAATAACAACAAAGCACAAATAACACGTCGAAGAAAAACCAGAATAACACGTCGTGTTACTAAAATGTTCGGCAAAACCAAAAGAACCACATTACTCGTAAATAGTAAAAAGTGTGAAGAAAATGTTAGAACAGAGGACAAAAAGCATGAAACTAATACTGAATTAGGTCAAGGTAGCAAAGATCAACCAAATGGTCACTGTAAAAAATCATTGGCGCGGCGAGTTACCATAATGTTTTCCAAAAACAGAAAAACAAGTGGTAAATTATCCGGCCTGCAAGGGAAACCCAAACCAAAAGATGCAGGTATGAAGAAGAAGTATGCCTTCTCTCCCTTGCAGATCGGAAGAAAAAGAAAACGCATGTCTTTTTGGAAAACAGAGAAAAAAGTTGGCAAATGCGTGGGTAAAAAATGAAAAAAATACCCTCGCTAAATTCTAAGTTTCTAAATTTGTAGATCAAGTGCAGCAAATATCTCTTATGAGCTTTTAAAAATAAATGATCACGTACTGTGTTTTATATTTTGTAATTTTAAGTAAATGAGGTAAATATGTATATTCAGTACACTGCCTGGGAGAGGTATTCTAGAAGAAGTTTTTTATGTGTTGGTTACAATAATAAAAGAATAGTTAATTAAAAAACAAAAACAACATTTCCTTTTAGTGAACAACCCTTACAATAAATTATTGCATGTTGTATAAACTTAATATATTATAGTTGTGTAGGTACAACAATCATTACTATTTAGTTCTCAGAAGTTGTTAGGAGTTAGGACAAAACACTTTTAATTTGTCAGTTAACTGTCCAGCTTTCTAGGTAGGGGTTTTTTTTCAAGTTAAATTGAACCTCTTTTGACTAATCAGTTCACGATCACTTGATTTCTTAAATAAAAAAAAGTTTTTCAAACTATTTTCAACTCTGCAAGTCTAATTTTTATTCCTCTAAAATGAATCATCTATATTATAGTTTGTTTCAAAAAAAGATTAAATTTATATCACTGAAATAAAGTTTTCCTCTCCCAAAAATGTAACCGAAGTCCCTACTACAGTCCAATGCTATCCCACTATTACGCCTGGTTCCTCTTGCCTTGTGTGTTTCAAGACTTCGCCTGGAGCTCGAAAGTGTATACGGTGCTTAAAAACAAGTTCAAACTCGCCGAATTTCGAACCAACCAGTTGGCCGCTATCAATGTGACGCTACTCAAGAAAGATGCCATCGTCATCATGCCCACAGGTAACTCTAATTGGTGGTCAAATTGGCCAAGGCGCTAGTCTGTTGATCCATGTAGCATAGGGATCCGTTGGTTCGAATCTCAACTATTTTTTTTTTTTTTTGCTTTCTTTAAAGTGGCAGGGTTCTCTTCCACTCAACCACTATAGAGAAAAGGAAAGAAAGGAGAAGAATAATAAAAAAGACAAGAATTTTTTTGACAATAGGTATTAGTTAGTCTGTTAGGTGAAAAATATTCATGATTTTTTCCTCGTTTATTTGAGAATTCAATCACTAATGGAACCAAAGCAACTGCTGGAATAAAAGGGAATCTAGTCCTAGTCAGTATTAATGTCTATTTTTTACAAAAAGATAAGTGTTTTACAGCCGTTTTTATTTCGTAGCCATGAAACAGGAGCTACTATAGACGCTTGTGGTCTGTGTTGTAGCCTGCCCATCCCGTAGTATGCCTCCCCTCTGATGGGCTAGAAGTGACACAATACTTCCCAATTAGGTGCTGGGTCACCACGAGCGCACCGGAAGGTATCCCTTACAAACAATTGTAACCAAATTAAGAATACAAATTTTGTCGGCACGGGGGATCGACCTCGAACCTTCCGCATGGCAAGCGAGTGCTTAACCACTGAGCTAATCGCGCGCTATTCCTTCTCTATGTTAGTCTGTTTGGTGAAAAATATTCCATGGACAATAGGAATTAGATCCTTTTTCTGCTTCTCTTTTTTGTCAATTGTTCCCTCTCTCCTGTAAGTGCATAGTAGGGTGTATGTTTCCAATCATTCGACGGTAAAAGTGACCATAATTTTGGACACATTTTTTCAACCCATTCCTCTACTTTAGACCTTAGTAATAATATTACCCCATTTAAAGAAATGTGTAAAGAGGCTCTATCTTTTCCCTGTAATATTTTTTAATTTAAATCCTGTTACCTGTTTACGTAATTGCATAATTAATGAATAACTTTCGCAACCAAAGTCGCAGTATATTTACACATAATATAAAACAACAAACATATACATAATATAAAAGTAACTTTACATGGAAAACTTACAGAATATAAAAGAGGAGAATGACACAATTTACATAAATGAACCATGTAGAATGATGAAGAAGATTACAATTTTAAATAACTGTACATAAACCCCTTTTTTATGTCTCATACTGTATATAATATGCTTTCTCAATTATGTCATAATATTACATCTGTATATTCATCTTTAATTGCATATAATATGCGTGTAAACAGAGATAAAAAAACCCTCGTAAAAATTTTCACAAGAGTCCTCACGTCGTGTAAATGTCCCCCAGGCAGTGGCAAGAGTCTGTGCTACCAGCTGCCCGCCCTGCTAGACCAGGGCATCACGGTGGTGATCTCCCCCATGATCTCCCTCATGGAGGACCAGATAGGCCAGCTGAGGAGGCTGAACATATCCGCGGAGATGCTGCAGGCATCCAACACGAGGGAAGAAAACGGCAGAGTCATGAAGGTGAGGCTGGAAGTGAGAGGGTGAGGTGTACACTTGTACAGCATAGTGTACACGCGGTCCACTGTAGAAAACACTCGTGTACACTATACTGTACACGTGGCGCTGAATGTGTTAAACTGGAAGTTTTATTCTACTGTTGAACCTGGACGTAAGATATCCATTTCCAGGTCAAACATTTACCTCTCTATATAGCCGTATTTTTCTTTCTAACCAAAGTTAACCAAACGGGAATAAAATGAACCAAACTGGAAGCAAGTCATTTTTTTTTTTTTTTTTTTTTAAGAAGAAAAACCTCTTCCAAAGTTAACCAAAGTAGAAGTAGAAAATTCTTGCTTCCAGTTCTTTTATAGGTTAAGTCCATTGTTTATCTTTAAAACTACCGAAATGCATTTTTCTTTTACGAATGTGGTGAAGTTGACCTTGGAATAAAATGGAAATATCGAACCTGGAATTTTTTTTAATCCAAAAGAAAAACAGGCCTCAAGTGTCCTCGGAATTAGCCGAGTTCGAAAATTTCATAACCGATTTATTTTAAAGTGATTCTTAGCCCTATCGATTATTTTAAATGAATTGATTCCTTATCGAGTTTCACAACGAAAATCGATTCCCCAGCTTATGGCGGAAAGGAGTATAATCTCTATGTATCCACTTTACGCTTCACTAAAGAAAGTCGCCGATATATAATAATAATTCCGTGTCCGTGAGATAGGTATTGATACCTAAATCACGGTGGTGAGAGGATTATATAGACGCCCAAATCCAATGTCTAAGCTCCTTTCATGTCCATTGATTCTATTTGGTTTTGACGTCCTGACTTGAGGTAGACAAGACTGGTGTTTTACTCTCCATTCGCTGAGAATCGTACCAGCTACCCACATTAACCTCACCCAGCCTGGGTAGGGCCGGAATTGCCAGCCTCACATGTTCGGAGGGAACAGAATTTTCTGTGCGAAAAGTCTGCTCCAACCGGGAACTCGATTCTTTCACTATCGAATTTTAAACTCGATTCTTTCACTATCGATTTTTAAACTCGATTCTTTCACTATCAATCTTTTCTCCATTCGATCTCCCCCAGCTGATGGCGGATAAAAGCAGTCTGAAACTCCTGTACGTGTCCCCGGAGAAGTTAGCCAAGAGCAAAACCTTCATGACCAAACTGCAAAAGATGTACAAGGCGGGGGCTGTGGCCCGCTTTGCCATCGACGAGGTGCACTGCTGCTCCACCTGGGGACACGACTTCAGACCAGGTAATTACCCCCTGTTCGTAATTACCCCCCTTGACCTTATATAACGGTAAATACTCGTATAATTTATATCTAATTTGTCGGAATAAAAATCCATGTTGCGATGAAAAATAGTCCTTTATTTTTTTATCAAAAATCACAAATTTAATAACGAAAGAATATTATGTTTCCAAAATAAATATAACTTCATGACGTCACTAAAGCTCTTCTGGGAACACTCGAAAAGTTTCATAAAACATATGATTATGAATGACCCGTCAGAAATTAAAGAAACGATTATAAATTAGATATCCAGTGAAAAAAGGAGTTTTATGTCTGTCCCGGTAGCTCAGTGGTAGAGGTGGCACTCTGTGAATCCAGAAGTTCCAGAGGTCGTGGGTTCGAAACCCAGCCGGGACATGACAAGTTATTAAACAAGTTGGATCAAGTTTTATTTACAAAATAATGACATAGAATATATACATACATACCTAGATATTAAAATTAAGAAAACAAAACTTGATCAAGGGCGGTGCTAATGCCAACGGCATTCTCTTCCGTTTGGGAGGGCAAGTTATCCTCCCATTTGAGATTTTTACCACATAATAATATGTCTTGGGCTTACTGCTGGAATAATGGGACTTTAATAGTCCTTATCATAGGACTTTAATAGGACATTAAAGCGCATTAAAAACTTTACTTCCCAAAATACTAGACTACTCCTGGTCAAGTGTTATGCTCTACCCATGTTTGAGTACTGCGCACCTCTGCTGAATGGGCTCACTGAGATTCAATCTACAAGAATACAGCGAGCTCAGAATGCATGTGTGCGGTACATATACAATGCCAAACGCTGGGAGCATATCACTCCATATTTCAACAGGGCTCGATTGCTTAGGGTTGAGGTAAGGAGGAAAATACTTACTCTCTGCTTTCTGTTTAAAATCCTCTCTACACAATGTCCTTCTTATCTCTTTACTCAATACAAATTCCGCTCCTCAATTGTATCCAGAGTAACTCCTAGATCCCATGACCTACTACTTGAAGTCCCTCCTCACAACAGTGCCTCATATTCTAATTCCTTTTATATTCACTCTATAAATCTCTGGAACAAAGTACCATATCTAACCCTTAGCTCTCTATCTCCTTACTCATTCAAAACCTCATTACTGCTGGCTGTCAGCGAAGGTCACCTTACCCTTTAATCCCTTTTTTTATTTTCTTCCTTTCCTGTCCCTATCCCTTATCCTATCCTTAGCAGAATTACTGGTGATACCATCACCTTTCACTGTATGAGTGTTAGTATGAATGATTGATTGAATTAACGTGTGATTGATTGATCGCTCGCTTGTATGGTTGTTTTGATTTTTATTTATTGTTAATATATCTGGTTTTTATTTCTACATTTACTTTTTTTATTATTTTATTCATTATCATTATTATTTTATTATTATTATCTTCTTTTTTTTTCCTTTTTTTTCAAACCTAAGCAAGGTTTTTTTCATTTTATGTATATAATCTTAAGAATATTAAATGTATGTACAAAATGTCTGTTTAAATTTGAAAATAAACGAGACCTTGTTTAGACTGCTGGAATAAAGGGACTTTTTAGTCTCACCTCGGCAGTATAAACAAGGTAATTTCTATTCTATTATCGGGCAGTATAAAAAAGGCGATATTATTATTATTAATATTACTTTGGACCACTCGGACAGGAAATGCAGCCAGTGTCATGTGTTGGCCATGTTCCCTGAGGTAACCATCCTAGGTATCATGTTGTTGTTGTTGTAGCCAGCTTGGCTACAGCTGGAGGGGTGAGTGATGGTCTCCAGCCAACTTTATTTTAAAGTTGGCTCGTCCTGAACCACATATTTCTATGCGCGATCAACCATCATGAGGACTTCCTAGGTTTCATAGCCACTACCAGAGTTATGTTGGATGTTTCATGGACCACACTGTATACTTGTCTATGTTCTCTCCTTACAGACTACCAGTACCTCTCTATTCTGAAGACCATGTTCCCTGAGATACCTATCCTAGGTATCATAGCCACTACCAAAGTTATGTTGGATGTTTTTATGGACCACACTGTATTTTTATCTATAGTCACTGTGGCAGAGCGAGTTAGCGCGCTAGGCATTGCACACATGGTGACCTGGGTTCGATTCCCAGCGGGGGAGGATTTTTCTGCTCTGTACTTGGATGTTCGGGGTCCACTCATACCTCGTGAGGAAAAATGAGTAGTTACTTGTATGAGTAACGACCAGTGGCGGCATTACCAGAGTAAAAAGAAATTAATGTAATAGAATAATTCGAAATGTAAAGGAGGCTCTTAGTAATGCTGCGCTACCCACAAAAATTGTGAAGAGGCCTTGTGCTTCACCACAAAGAAATTCGTACATACATACATACTGTATTTTTATCTATGTTCTCTCCTTACAGACTACCAGTACCTCTCTATTCTGAAGACCATGTTCCCTGAGATTCCTATCCTAGGCCTCACAGCCACGGCTACTACCAAAGTTATGCTGGATGTTCAGAAGATGCTGCAGATAGAGGGCTGTGTTGTGCTCAAGGCCCCCTTCAATAGACCGAACCTGTTCTATGAGGTAATGATGTTATAATAACACTCAGGCCAGAGCGCACGAATAGCTCAGTGGTTAAGCACTCGCTTGCAATGCGGAAGGTCCCGCGTTTGAACCCCCGCGCCGACAAAAATTTGTACTCAAAATTTGGTTACAGTTGTTTGTAAGGGATACCTTCCGGTGCGCTCGTGTTGACGCAGCACCTAAATGGGAAGTATTGTGTCACTTCTCGCCCATCAGAGGGGAGGCATACTACGGGATGGGCAGGCTACAACAGAGACCACAAGCGTCTACAGTAGCTCCTGTTTCATGGTTACGAAATAAAAAAAGTCTGTGAAACACTCATCTTTAAAATAAAAATAAAAAAACACTCAGAATTAATAAACAACGTTAGAGCGGAGACTCTACTGCTGTTGATATTACCATGGTAACATTAATCACAGAACTAGCTAGTCACCGTTGCCGAGTGAGTTAGCGCACTAGGCATTGCACGCAGGGAATTTTTTTGCTCTGTACTTGGATGTTCAGGGTCCACTCATACCTCGTGAGGAAAAATGAGTAGTAACTTGTATGAGTAACGACCAGTGGCGGCATTACCAGAGTAAAAAGAAATTAATGTAATAGAATTCGACAAGTGAAGGAGGCTCTTAGTAATGCTGCGCTACCCTCAAACTCTTTTTTTGTTATTGTTTCTTTGTTCAATCTATTTATTTTTTCTTTACAATCTTCCTCTCTTTATTTCTTTTTCTCCCTCTTCATATGCCTTTCTTTTTTTCTATCTCACTGTTCTATCTCACTCAGTGGGATCCCGACTTCATGGGGACATAATTTCCTTTCTATTTTAAACTCTTTTTATTAAACTTGATTTTGTGTTAAATAATTATTTTCCAACCTATCCATGTTATCACCGACCTCAGTAGCTTGATGGATAAGGCAGCGGACTTGTAACCTGGAGGTCGGTGGTTCAAGTTCCGGTTTCAGCGTATATTTAGTAAAGCGAGTTTGAGTAGTTGTGATATCACGAAAGTGATTAACACAAATATGATAACTTTTAAACTTAACCTATCCATGTTTTGTCATATTAATTTTATTTCGTTTTTTTTGATGGTTTTTTTTTTTTTTTTTTTTTTTTGATTGGGATTAATTTGATTTCCTTTCTATTCCAGGTGCGAGTAAAGCCAGCCGCCCAGAAGGATTGTATGGACGAGCTGGAAGGCCTCCTGAAGAACAGGTTCCGCAATGAGTCTGGCATCATCTACACCACCTCCATCAAGGAGTGCGAGGAACTGAGGGACGCGCTGAGGGCCAGAGGACTGAGGGTCAGCGCCTACCATGCCAGGCTCGAGTCTGATATGAGGTGAGACTTTTTTTTTGCTTTCGAAGAAGAGGAAAACCTGGGCTTCATTCCAGTTGTTGTTGTTGTTGTTATACTAAACTTTGTAAAAAAATATATAAAAAGCGAAAATCAACACCCACTAAACTACACCAAAGAAGAGTTAAAAAACACGTTTAGTCAAGCGAGTTTTTTTTTTTTTTTTAGCATTGTTCCAACAAAGCAATTTTACAAGCTCCACTTACAATAACAATGAGAAAAAGTAAAGAAAGTGAGAGAGAAAAAAAAAAACAATAATAACAATAAAATCAAGTTGGTACTAATCCTAGCATCTCCTTACATAGTATTTTATAGTGAGAGGATTTCATTGCTAGATCCAATTGTGATTAATAATGATTGAAAAGTAGCATAGCTGCAATACATGGTGAATTGAGGCTTTCGAGTAAACAGGGACAGCAGTTTCTAATGAAAAAGAAATTTCTTTGGGGTCTAATTCTTAAGGTTCTTATAGGAACATTGATACAAATATCGTCTGAGTATTTAGATATTGAGATGTTATTGTTAAAATTATTGTATATAAAAATAATAATAATCTTTGGTAATCTCGACGAGCTGTTAGAGTTTGAGTAATTGTGACATTCCTAACCTCGCTGGATGTTGCTTAACTTCAGAGGAATAATGAGAACAATTGTATTCAACGCGCCATTGACGCTGGCTGATTTTATTTTTAATTTGATTTTTTATTTTTTAAAGATGAGTGTTTCACAGCCTTTTTTATTTTGTAGCCATGAAACAGGAGCTACTGTAGACGCTTGTGGTCTGTGTTGTAGGCTGCCCATCCCATAGTGTGCCTCCCCTCTGATGGGCGAGAAGTGACACAATAATTCCGATTTGGGTGCTGGGTCAACACGAGCGCACCGGAAGGTATCCCTTACAAACAACTGTAAACAAATTTTGAATACAATTTTTTGTCAGCCCGGGGGTTCGAACCCGGGACCTGTCAAGCCAATACCAGTCAGTAGTGGCCACTATAGCTTTCATACTATTGTTTCTCCCTAGATTCAAGGTAAAACCCCAAGTGGCTGTCAGGCGAATACCAGGCAGTAGTGTCCACTATAGCTTTCATACTATTGTTTCTCCCTAGATCCAAGGTACACACCAAGTGGCTGTCAGGCGAATACCAGGCAGTAGTGTCCACTATAGCTTTCATACTATTGTTTCTCCCTAGATCCAAGGTACACACCGAGTGGCTGTCAGGCGAATACCAGGCAGTAGTGGCCACTATAGCTTTCATACTATTGTTTCTCCCTAGATCCAAGGTACACACCAAGTGGCTGTCAGGCGAATACCAGGCAGTAGTGTCCACTATAGCTTTCATACTATTGTTTCTCCCTAGATCCAAGGTACACACCAAGTGGCTGTCAGGCGAATACCAGGCAGTAGTGTCCACTATAGCTTTCATACTATTGTTTCTCCCTAGATCCAAGGTACACACCAAGTGGCTGTCAGGCGAATACCAGGCAGTAGTGGCCACTATAGCTTTCATACTATTGTTTCTCCCTAGATCCAAGGTACACACCAAGTGGCTGACAGGCGAATACCAGGCAGTAGTGTCCACTATAGCTTTCATACTATTGTTTCTCCCTAGATCTAAGGTACACACCAAGTGGCTGTCGGGCGAATACCAGGCAGTAGTGTCCACTATAGCTTTCATACTATTGTTTCTCCCTAGATCCAAGGTACACACCAAGTGGCTGTCAGGCGAATACCAGGCAGTAGTGTCCACTATAGCTTTCATACTATTGTTTCTCCCTAGATCTAAGGTACACACCAAGTGGCTGTCGGGCGAGTACCAGGCAGTAGTGGCCACTATAGCTTTCGGCCTGGGCATAGACAAACCCAACGTACGTTTCGTGATACACCACTGTCTATCCAAGTCTATGGAGAACTTCTACCAGGTAATGTTCCTATGTTCCCATTTAAGATGGGCAGTATTTGTTGTTTATTTATTCATTTAGAAACTCTTTATTAGTAGGTAGAACATATATATACAGACAAATAATGGTAAAAATTAAATATAAAAATTGACAATATTAATAATATAAACAAGAAAAAAAACAGGGAGTAGACCAGCATCGGTTTGGTTCTGGGGGCCCTTGTCAATTATTAGCCTCCTTGTAAAGACAGTATTAGAAGTGCTGAGTCATTCCTCCACTGTCTGGCTACCATCGTTCACGATGACGCCACCCTCTATCCAGGGAATAAATGTGAATACCGAGAAGTGAGCATTTTGGTCAGATCAAATTTAATTGTGGAATTAATCTGCTCTAACAAAGGATTCTAAAAGAGAGCATCATTTAGGATGACATCCCATTTCATATTAGAATGAAATTGAATCTATCTTCCAAAAATATTACTGGAGTATTTCAACAATCAAGTTATACATTCCACTTTTAAATATAATCCACTTAAACCAAATACCACAATCATGTAAAATATACAATAAACTGCTAGCGTAATGGGACTTCTTGTCTCGAGCCGACAGTCTAAATAAAGCACTACTATACTTTTGCTGTATTCTTTAATGAGAGCAAACACGTTGGTCGGTCTACTACCTATGTGTAGTACTCCACCTAACCTAACTTCATCATTCTGTCCCGGTAGCTCAGTCGTAAAGGCGGCACTCTGTGAATCCAAACATCCCAGAGGTCGTGGGTTCGAAACCCAGCCGGGACATGACAAGTTATCCTCCCATTTGGGATTTTTACCACATAATAATATGTATTGGGCTTACTGCTGGAATAATGGGACTTTAGTAGTCTTTATCGGGCAGTATAAATAAGGCGATATTATTATTATTATTATTATTTGTTGTGTGGCTGGCGGACAGTAAATAAAGCACTACTATACTCTTGCTGTATTCTTTAATGAAACCAAACACGTTGGTTGGTCTACTATCTATGTGTAATAATAATAATAATTGTTTTCATTCAGATTTTCATACTATGTCACATCATCTACCTCCTCTTAAGTACTCTTGTACTTTTCGGTAGTACTCCACCTGACCTAACTGCATTATTCACTGACTCACTCATCAACCTACCTATTCCAGGAGAGTGGCAGAGCGGGCCGGGATGGCAAGACAGCCTACTGCATCCTCTACTATCGCCTGAGCGACGTACTGAAGCTGTCCCCGATGGTGTTTGACCAGCAAACGGGCCTGCCCAATCTGTACAACATCGTGTCCTACTGTCTGGAGCCTTCAAAGTGCCGCCGGTCGATCATCGCGTCCTACTTTGATGAGCCGTGGAGCGACGTGGATTGCAACGGCATGTGCGACCACTGTTCTCAGCCCGCGGAGGCGAAGGAGGTGGATATCAGTGAGTGTAACACTTAATAATAATAAATAATAATAATAATATTGCTTTATTTATACTGCTCGATTAAGACTACCAAAGTCCCATTATTCCAGCAGTAAGCCCAAGACGTATTATTATGTGGTAAAAATCCCAAATGGGAGGATAATTTGTCATGTCCCGGCTGGGTTTCGAACCCGCGACCTCTGGAATCTCTGGATTACAGAGTGCCGCCTTTACCACTGAGCTACCGGGACGGGAAATAGTGTTGGCAACGTGGCCGAGTGAGTTAGCCGCACTAGGCATTGTACGCCTAGTGACCTAGGTTTAATTTCCAGCGGGGTAGGAATTTTCTGCTCTATATTTACTTGGATGTTCGGGGTCCACTCAGAGCTCATGAGGAAAAGTTAAGCTGCTTTGATGTGAGCAGCGACCAGTAGTGGAATTATGAACAAAAATAAGATATTAGGATATTTAAAGAACAGAAAAAGTCCTATAATTCTGCCTACACATTTGTGCTGTACAATTGCGATATGATAACTAATAACACATAGAAACACATTTACTCATTATTCTATTCTATTCCCCTACATCTAAACACGCACGCGTACCGTGCTAAAGCATGTCGCAGACAAATCTGTATTCTCTTCTATTTTATTTTATGACCTCAGTAGCTTGATCGATAAGTCGGCGGACTTGTAACCTGGAGTTCGGTGGTTCAAGTCCCGGTTTTAGCGTGGATTTAGTAAGCGAGTTTGAGTAGTTGTGATATCACGAAAGTGATTAACACGAATATGATAGCTATTTTATTTTATTATATTCTATGGCCCCACTTTTTTAATTTTATTCTTTTCTATCTCCCCACTTCTTTATCCTATCTCTATATATAAAACAGAAAAAAGGACTACTATGTTTGTTTGTCCGGAGTTGTTTAGCCAAAACGGTAAGAGATAGCGAAAAAAGTCTCAGAATTGACCCCCCCAAAACCATTATCGCTTTGTCCAGAAAAATTATAAAAAGTTCAAAAAGGTATTGCTGTCCAGCAGTACGGCCATGCCTTAGTAAATTTGAAATTTAGTCCCGTTGCAAAGCACGGGCAAACGGCTAGTAAAATATATAAAACCTGTTTGACTGCTGGAGTAAAGGGACTTTTCAGTCTTACCTTGGCAGTATAAACAAGGTATATTCTATTCTATTCTTTTATTTTATTCTATTCTATCCCCCCACAGCTAAACACGCGCGCACCCTATGTACCATCCTAGACAAAGGTGTATCTCTTCTATTGTTTTCTATTCTATTCCTCTACAGCTAAACACGCGCGCACCCTATGTACTATCCTAGACAAAGGTGTATCTATTCTATCCCCCCACAGCTAAACACGCACGCACCCTATGTACCATCACAGACAAAGGTGTATATCTTCTATTCTATCCCCCCCACAGCTAACACGCGCGCACCCTATGTACCATCCTAGACAAAGGTGTATCTCTTCTATTGTTTTCTATTCTATTGATACTACTGAGTTTGACTTCTGACACGGTCTTATAATTATAGGATTATAATATGTATTTATTTTGTTATATTTTATTTATTATTTTATTTTGACAGTTTATTTGACATGTTGTGGTTATTTCACAATTTTCAATTTATTGTACTTTCTAGGTATATTTTATGAACTTTAGTTTACCCTTGTGATGTATTTTGTGATTTATTATTAGTATTTTTGTAACGTTTGTTTATTTTTATCCTTTTATTATTAATATTATTTGTGTAAATAGAGCTCGGCTCGTTAATATATACCCGTTCTGCGGGCATTTATCATTATCATCATTCTTCTTCAGCTAAACACGCGCGCACCCTATGTACCATCCTAGAGCACGTCGCAGACAAAGACGTGAGTGTGACGGCGGCCATGCTACTGGACCTGTGGTACAGACAGAAGGTCGCCAAAGTGAAAGACGTCCCGGGTATACCTTCCCTCGGACCACCTAGCTTTCCGCGAATTACTGGTAAGTAGAACAAGATGTAAAAAATATGATGATCAATCTTTTAAAAATATAATAAATAGGGTGGCATCATCGTGAACGATGGTAGCCAGACAGTGGAGGAATGACTCAGCACTTCTACCACTGTCTTTACAAGGAGGCCAATAATTGACAAGGGTCCCCAGAACCAAGCCAATGCTGGTCTACTCCCTGTTTATAGTCCCCTAGCCAGACTGCTGGTCTACTCTGTTTATAGTCCCCTAGCCAGATTCAATCTTTTATACTGTCGAAATTACTTTTTTCGCTGAATAACTCTTTAACATGTAGGTCATTCGAAACGGGGTTTTTAACTCCAATTCGTTGGAAACACACAAACCAGCCATACACATTAACCTCACTCAGTCTCAGTTGGGACAAAAATAGCATCACGTAGTTAGTCACTAACTAAGTCCTGACCTCGCTGGACGTTGCTTAACTTCAGTGATTTGAATGACTACTTACGTTTAAATTCCTGAAGTTGTTTTGGGTATATCCAACAAATGCACAAATTTTGCTCAAACACAACTCTCAATCAACTATGCCCAAATCCTGCACGTATTAGGTAACAATTTGTTGTTTTCTACATTCTCACTGAGTAAAGAAGAAAAAAAAAACGATTTATTTCGTAGCCATGAAATAGGAGCTATTGTAGACGCTTGTGGTCTGTGTTATAGCCTGCCCATCCCGTAGTATGCCTCCCCTCTGATGGGCGAGAAGTGACACAATACTTCCCATTTAGGTGCTGGGTCAACACGAGCGCACCGAAAGATATCCCTTACAAACAATTGTAACCAAATTAGGAATACAAATTTTTGTCGGCACGGGGTATTGAACCCAGGATCTTCCGCATGGCAAGCGAGTGCTTAACCACTGAGCTAATCGCGCGCTCTTTAATAATGATCATTTACAATCATTCATACAAATACAGATTTATTATTAACACACCTCCCTCTTCTTTACTATCCCCAACACACTTGTCGCATTTCCAACTTGCACAGCCATCAGATCAGTTTGGCTGTCCAAGATAGCACTAAAGTACCCCCCTGGTTTTTTTTTTTTTTTTTTACAAGTTCACGAGTTATGCCCATTTCTGCAATAAAATACAATAAAGTAGACATTAGTATTCTCTATCTATCTATCTTTTATTAGATTATAGTGCTGCATGTCAACATCTATGGTCATACACACCACGACATTAGTATTAAACACTTATGACTAGAAAAAAAAAAAAATACTTATGAGGTATCAATAGAGAATTATACAGGAAAACCCTAACCACCCTACCTGGATAACCAGTTCACGAGTTATGCCCATTTTTTCAATAAAATACAATAAAATAGACATTAATATGAAACATTTATGACTAGAATTAAAAAAAAATACTTATGAGGTATCAATAGAGAATTATACAGCAAAACCCTAACCACCCTACCTGGATAACCAGACCACCTCGACCACTTGAGCTGTCTGTGAAAGAGATTAGCCCCGCCCTTTAGGTAGGACATTAACTTCATTCTCTTTTTTTTCTTGTATATTTGTTTAATATTTTTGTTTTTCTTTATATTTCATTGTATTCTACTGTGTATATTTTTTGTTCTACCTAATAAAGCTTACTCTAATAATAATAATAATAATTATTATATTTTTTTCAAGCCAGGCACGCGCCGGTATGGCTGCAAGTCCTGCGCTCGAATTTCTAAATTTTCAACATCAAAATTTCAAGTACATAATTATAAATGTTAAAAGGAGCTGAGTCCAAATTATCTAACAAATGAAATACATTGCGAAAAACACGGAGACTGTAATAGAGAAAGAAGACTGTAGAGAAAAATTAAAAAAAGGCAAACTAGTTTGCGAATTAATTATATAATTAAAAAAAAAAAAAATAATAATAATAATAATGATTCCAGGTGAGAACATTATCGCCCACCTGCTGATCAAGCTGTACCTCAAGCAGGACTTCCACTTCACGCCCTACTCCACCATCAGCTACCTCAAGGTGGGACCCAAGGGTTCGAGTCTGCTGCATGACAGTGAACACACAATCACCATGACCATCCCTGCTAAACTAGACGTCGTCGCCGCCGACGGCAGAGATAGCGACAAGAAAAAGTCGCCCAGAAATACCGCCCGGAAAACAAAGCCCAAAGCGAAAGAAGATGGTCCCAAGAGAAAGAATGCCAAAACTAGAAGTGATAAGGTGGGTGGTCCAAAAGATACTTGTAAGGATGCTGTGAGAAGAAAACGATCTTTAAATGATAACGAGCTTGTAGAAGTAGTTAAAGATATATGTAAAGATGCTGTTAAAAGAAAACGATCTTTAGATTATAACGATCTTGTAGAAATAGTTAGTGAAAGCAGTGACAGGGAAGAAATAGATTTTAAGTGTGTTAAGAGTAAGGTCTCCGAACCTCGAAGTGACAAGGTGGGTAGTCCAAAAAAAGATCGATTAAGTAAAGATGCTGTTGTAAGACCCTCTTTGGATGATTATGACACGCATGACGATCGTGTAGAATTAGTTAGTGATAGCGAAGATGTTGATGTTAAGAGGAGAAAGACTGATGTAGAAAGTAATCCTGATGATGAATCCGGAGTCTCTAAAGTCACGTTATTGCTAGTGAATCCCAGTGATATATCGGAAGTGTCCACAGTGATAGACCTGAATAGTGATGATGAATGTACATAGATGATACGTCTGTCCCGGTAGCTCAGTGGTAAGGGCGGCACTCTGTGAATTCAGGGGTTCCAGAGGTCGCGGGTTCGAAACCCAGCCGGGACATGACAAGTTATCCTCCCATTTGGGATTTTTACCACATAATAATATGTCTTGGGCTCACTGCTGGAATAATGGGACTTAATAGTCCTAATCGGGCAGTATAAATAAGGCGATATTATTATGATGTATCACGCATTATGTATGAAGGAAAATAAGGAATGGGATATTAGAGAAGGAAATATAATTGTAAGTACTTTACTGAGAACAAGATGAAGACTGGAAAAACAAGCAGGAAAAGTATCTAAGTAAACAACTGATGTTGCTATGGCAACATTATACATAAATATTATATAGACATAAAATATACAACACAGTCGAACCTGAATATAAGAGAACTCAAGGGACCGGAAATTATTTCTCTTATAAAGAGGTTATTTTCACTATTCAGAGTTAAAATGGACATGGGAATCGTTCTCTTATAAGACACAGGTTTCTCTTATGTCCACTGTATTTACAAAATAAATATTTTTTATCCCATTAATAGAATTTTGATTTTCTTTTGTATTTACTATCTGTACAGTAACAACATATCCTGTGTATTTATTTTCATTTTAAGTAGGGGTGTTCATTTTACAAGAATGCTTTCTTTGGTGGGAATATTAAAATCATGTGATTTGAAGTTTCTTCAAGGAAAATGCCTTGCGGATGGATTTAGTTGCCGGCTTTTGTCACAGGCAAAACACTGCCCTTTACTAACATTTTTTTTTGCACTTCATTAGTAAATAAATTGAGTAACACCAAGTGCTTATTAATTCCTCTTGAAATTGAAGTAATTGTCACGGAGTTTAGAGCATCGTTGGTATAGCTTATATTAAATTAAGCTATAAAAAGGCCCATATGACAAGTAGTGTGCAAATTTATTTTTATTCGATATAACACCATTTTTACAAAATATAAAATATTCCTTCCAAGTCTTCCAATGGGCCGAAGAAAAGCTATTCTAAATGCAGACTTAGCTTTTCGGAGTTTCTAGGTCATTACCCATCATACCTAGGGGTTGAAATTTTTGTAATTTTAAATTTTTATTTTTTAGAAATTAAGCCCCTAGCTCCCGACATGCATCCCGTAATAGCAGATCCCAAGGATTCCTTAATAAATTATTTAAAAAAGCGAAATAATTACGATGAGGCACTTAAATATTTATGAAACAGTGAAACACCCTGTACAGCACACAAGTGCTACACAGCTACAGTCTGGCGGGAAAATCCTGAACTAATTTTCCGTCCTCTTTTCCTCCGCAGTGAAAATCAATGGGTTTTCACTTTTCCACTACGGGGTGTCTGAACACTGAGATGTTGTGGAAGCGATTTTTTTTTGGGTGATAAAAGTCGGGCAAGGTTATTTATTTTATTTTCTGTGCAATAAATTCACTTTAGAGGTTTTATAAATGGTACGATCTTTTCATTTTTGTAAGACTAAGGGCCACATTAAGAAACAGGATTAAAGTTCACCTAAGCCTAAGTTCCTAGTAAGGTCGTTTATTGTTTAATTTTTTAATTCCGCTCAGTGTAAACTGTTAGAATCAATTCCTAACTCCATTTTTGTATTTTTGAAGATATTCATTTTTGCACGTATGTTCCTCAAATATGAATATGTGATATGACCAGCATGCAGTTGAAAACAATGTTAAACACAAATTTAAAAAAAAAAATCCTGTTTTATAATTCGGCTCTAAGGGCGGAATTAATAGACAACATCAATAACTTAAGTCGTTGGTAAGTGTCGGTTTTCCCTATCTTACACAGTACGCAATCCCTGACTTAGCGCCACAGAGGTATTACAAAAACGTCTATTAATTCGACCCTAAGAATTATGAAATTATTTCATAATTCGCTTCTCCTCGCCCTATGGTACCCCCCATGCTCCGCCGTATTGACATTGCCACTCGCTATCTCCCAATTTCCATATGCTTTTCACGTCTGCTCCTATCTCTCTTATTTGCTCTTCGTGCTCGGGTGAACCATTTTACCAACTGAATGAACTCTTGTTTGCGTTTCCAACTGTTCTAGTGTCCTACTGATAGTACAAGTGGTGTATATGTTAGGCTGGAATTAGGTCAAGAGATAAACTCCCCAAAAAGGTAGCTGGAAGCGACCCCTTTGTGATCTATTGTGTTTAGCTACTAATTACTCAGTTGTAAAACTACTCATTCATTCATTCGTTGTTTGGATTGTGTATTTCGTTACGTTATTTTTCTCTATTTAATATTATATATAAGATTTATTATGATTTTCGTGTTGCTGTGACATTTCTGCGCCTTACATTTTATGAGAAAAAAATTGAATCTTGCAATCTGCTAGATTTTGCTGATATGTGTTCAATATTTTTTTTATATTATTAATATTAATGATTTTACAAGTTTACACCCTGTGCTTTTGTTGGAGATTTAAATTTAATTAATTCAATTGTTTTTAAATTATTATTTTACTAAATAGGTAGAAACAAAATAATATCTTCTTTCGTTAGACGTAAGCATGTCTACGAAGTTTACAGAACGTGTGTGCTAGCGGTAATTAGAGGTTGTGCATTCATATTGGTGGCTAAGTAGAATATAAATAATTTGCAGGTGCCTTCCACTATTTTGAATGATAAGGAACCAAGGTGCTTGCATAGATTCACGGTTCACTGAAAGTGTAACGAACAATATGTGACCAATAATTGTTAAAATAACACCTGTCCAAGTTGCATTGCCAACCCACGCTGGGTTAGGTTTTTCATAGTAATTTTCTAGACATCTCGGCGCAGTATGCTGGTTTAGCTATGGATGACATTGTCACTGATGGACTGATTTAATCGGGAATTTAATCGGCCATTAGTAATTTGTGTAAAAAGTTGTTCGTTAAGTTCATCATTAAGTATGTCGATTAGTAAATATGCAATTGGCATTTATATTTTACTATCTGTTTAATCCGTGCTTTGCCACGGTCGCTACCGTAAAGTTTTGAATTTTTCCCCGTTTTAAGTAGTGTGTGCTTATAAAAATAATCTCGCATTATTTATACTGCTCGACTAGGCCTGATAAGTCCCATTATTCCCGCAGTACTAAGTCCCTTCGACCTCCATGGCTCAGTGGTTAAGAGCATTGGTTACTGACCCGGAGGTTGCGGGTTCGAATCCCGGCCGGAGCGGAAATTTCTGACCGAAATTTTCCGGAATGGCATGGATGTAAAGGTAAAGTGCCCTGAAGTAATGCGAAAGCGGTTCCGGGGCACACTTACCTTTAAAAAAAAAAATAAAAAAATTTAAAAAAAAACTAATAAGTCCCATTATTCCCGTAGTAAACTCAAGACGTATGTGGTTAAAATCCCAAATGGGTGAATAACTTTTCATGTCACGGCTGGGTTTTGAACCAGCTACCTCTGGAATACCTGACTGAAATACAGCTTTGTGACTACTGAGCTACCGCGACACACACACACACATAGGCTAGGTTTCATTTGTGGCGGGTCGTAATCCCGTCTGAGCAATTGTAATAAATTTTCTTCTGACTGGCTGTCAGGTTGTGCTACAACATTTATGCGGATGAACGCGCTTTACACCGTCTGTCATAAGTTATTTTTGATCAGTTTAGACTGAAACTGTTAAATTTAAATCGGATCGAGGCCTACGGGGGGCCTTCTTTAGGTTAAGTGATTGCCTGAAAAAATACATTCGCTTTCAAATACATGCAACTGTGTCTAGACTTTAATTTTTTGTAAGCAGGAATGTAGATACCTTTTATAACATGAACCGATTCTTAGAATAACAATGAAGTTAATGACTTAGTGATGTGGTTATAAATAAATCGAGTAACTGGTAATGTCGCTTAGCAACTTACTCAAGAAAGCCACTGAGATATTCACAGGAAGCAACCCTTCAGATGTGGGTCACCCCGTATATCAGGACGGAGAAACCATATTCTGTAAGTAAATTTCAATATTCTAATTAGAAATAATATGTTTAAGAACACCTTTACAACTTGAGTTTTATTAAGTATTATCTACCCAAAATCATAAAAACAATCACATATAGCTAGTAAATTCGAAAAATCATAATGATAATAATTATACTGCCCTATTAAGACTACTAAAGTCCTATTATTCCAGCAGTAAGCCCAAGACATATTAGTATGTGGTAAAAATTCCCAATGGGAGGATAATTTGTCATGTCCCGGTTGGGTTTCGAACCCACGACCTCTGGAATCTCTGGATTTACAGAGTGCCGCCTTTACCACTGAGCTACCGGGACGGACATAAACTCCTTTTTTCACTTGATATCTAATTTATAATCGTTTCTTTAATTCTCTTTTTCTGACGGGTCATTCATTATTATATGTTTTATGAAACTTTTCGAGTGTTCCCAGAAGGGCTTTAGTGACTTCATGATGTTATATTTATTTTGGAAACATATTCTTTCGTAACTAAACATGTGATTTTTGATAAAAAATAAAGGACTATTTTTGATCGCAACATGGACTTTTCAATGCGACAAATTACATATAACTATATTTACCGTAATATATGCACTGTAGTTTCTGGGAGGCGTTCTCCCGCGAAACGACCGTTTCGCTTGATTTCCGTTGTTGAAATTTCCTCTATCAAAAAACACATCATGATTTGTTTTCCCTCAGGTAAGAACAATGTATGCGTACACCCGGCCAGTATTCTCCGAGAGGACTACGATCTAGTGCATCATCCTGGCTATCTCACCATTCACTACACTGCTACTCGGTCTGTACCCGGCCTACATTTGGTATGGGTCCCCAACACCTCCTTGCACAAAACTACCGCGCTGCAGCACTCCAGAAGATCACAATCGCTGAACAGGTCAGTGAAGTGTCCGATATTTGGTGTTCCTTACGTCATACTCCAAGTACATTTACTGATGAACTTTACTTCACTACCATGAGAGCGACAAGAGTAAAAATTAAACAAAAAATCGTGGCTAAGTGGCAGAGAATATACCTGAAGCAGAGAATATACTTTTTCACGGATTGCTACAAAATCAATATTTGGATACAAGTTTGTATTTACGTTTACATTACATTATACAGGGTATCCATAAAGTCTCACCCAGGCCTGGGTTTCTCGAAAACGACTCAAAATATCCAAAAACGCAAAAACCCGTATTTCTTTATTTTTAGGGGGATTAATTTTCAGCCAAAGAAAATTTGCCTGAAACACGGCCCCAGTCAGGCTGGGCACGGACCAACTTTAAAATCTTAAATAGAATGGTATGTCTTGTGGCATATTGTTTTGAAGGTCTCATTGGAGAATAATTTTATTCTCCTTCGCCCTGTTTCAGATATGATCACCCAGACGTGCCAGGGAACTCGCCTCTCAGAGCCAGAGTACCTCGCTGCCTATCGCACACGAGACGCGACTCGCTCGAAAGTCAGTGCAGCGGGTGTTCGCCTAGTGTTGATAACGTGTCGCTCGGTAGCATCGATAGTGCCAACGAAACTGTCAACAACGACAGCGGCGGTGAAACAGTCAAAATATACTGTGAGAATGAAACAGATGATAATAAAATTGCCAACGAAGCACTGAAAACATCTGATGGTGCCAAACAAGGTGTGATAGACAAGGATGTCGGTGAAATTTTGATAACATATGATAGTGTCAGAGAAATAGTGCAAGATAATCAAACAAATGGAACAGACAAAATTGCTCTTCCATTACAAATCAATGTTTCCGAACTAAATTCTAAACCTGGTGCTCTACAATCAAATGGTGCAGTTCATCTTATTCAAGCTAATTTTCCACTTGACCTTTCCGCCAATGATACCAAAACTGAAAGCCTACCTCAGACCTCCGACCAAAAGACACACGAACAGAACAACGAGCCCGCCCAAAGTGACGCGTCTAAAAATTGTAGAAATACCCAAATCCAAGGGAACAGTCATAGTACAAGACAATGCCATATCAGTAGTCATAGCGAAACCAAGTGCCAAACCCATGAAACTGCTCAGTTACCTTCCAAACCAATTAGTTCTAATATTAGTAGCGTAGAAAATGGCATTAGCCGTGTTGTAGAAAACAATGCAAAATGTATAGAAAATAGGTCCGAACCAAATGTAGATGTCATATCCAATCCAGAATATCAACTCCAAAGCATATCACAAGAAACAGACGAGGAAAACATTGGAAATAAATGTGAAGATACCTCTTGTCAAAATCTAGACAAAATCAGCACAATCAACAGTAAAAACATAACGTCCGCCATAATAAATGACGTTCACAACGAACCAAGTAATATTATTTATACAAACAATAGCACTGATGAAAAAGATAATGCCAATAACGGTTCGAAAATTAACAAGATAATGTCAGGAAATCCAGATGATGATACAGAGGAACTAGAAATCTTCAATATCAACACAAGCGTTCGACGCATACCCAACGGAACCAAACCCAGTGCAAATGGACCAAAGGTTTCAAACCAAAAACCACCACCTTGGCCCAATAACCCGGAAGTCACAGCACCAGCTGGTCTGAGGAATCTCCAGGATGTCCAGGGCCAGAACCAGAGTCTTCCCTGCTCTCCCTATATGTCGAGGAGCAAGAAGTCCTGTAGGAGATTCTCTGTGGATCTGAACGAGATGAAATCGCTTCGGCTGTTTTTCTGTGATGCAGCTAAAACTAGAGGTATGTGGAGTGCTGATAGAGGAAGGCTTGCGATGAGAAAGACTACTTGAACAAAATTGTCCACTGCTTTGAAAAAAAAAAAAAAATATAATAATAATAACTTTGAAAATAATGGGCGAGTTGAGATACTCATGCAGCTCAATGTGAGCAAGCACTTTCCACCAATCACAGAGCTCCATGGAAACCTGTGATTGATGGAAAGTTCATGCCCAGTCTGAGCTAGTAGCCAGCATGAGTATCTCAACCTAATGATATAAATGAAAAATTTCAACTGGTCTTCACTAAACTTGACGTTTTTAGATGAAATTTTTCATTTATGTCATTATGAAGCTACTTGACAAAGTATCCTTGTTGGAGAATTAGTATCTCAACCGTTCTATTAAATATACTTACTCGCATCATCATTCCTATTTTCAGGTCAATTCGTGATCGCCTCTAGGGAGAGTCAGTACAAGATCCTTCACTTCCACCATGGGGGCCTCAACAAGCTCGCTAAGCTTCTCAACGAGTGGAACTTTGTCAAGACCCAGACCAACCAACCAGGCGAGGTAATGTTCCTTACAAGGGTTAAAATTTTGTACTCTACATGTAGACCTAACAATTTTTATTATTATCATAACCATTTTTACATTTTTTAAATATTACAATTAAGAGATTTATTGTACAGGGGTTTTTTTTTATCTCTATCCTTTTTTCTTCTTTGTTGATCTCAGTCTTTTAGTGGTCTATATCCCACACTAAGATACCCTTTAACCATTAGATATGATAATTCGGTTTTAGTAGCACACACATTTTAATGGAAAGAAAAGATTCATGAGACAAAACCCGATAAAAAAGAAGGCAAAGTGAAAGAAGAAGAATAAGATCAAATAAGTTTGAAAAGACTGTCAGATCACAGAAGTCCAAATTCCACTTTACAGGAATTTATTGAATGTCACTTATTGCCTTGAAATACATACGAGAAGAAGTACCCGTGTTTGAAAAAAGAGTGCGAGATACTTACATTTTTGGGTTCTATTTTTCGACGTAGTCTCCTTTCAAGGCTACACACTTCTTCCAGCGATCCTGCCACTTTTTTAGCCCTTCCAAAAAGTAGCTCCCTTCGAACTCCTCAAAATAGCCCTTTGTCTGGCTTATGACGTCATCATTTGAGCTGAACCTCTTTCCACCGAGCCAAACTTTCAAGTTAGGAAACAAAAAATAATCGCAGGGGGCTAGGTCAGGTGAGTAAGGTGGGTGTGGCAATAATTCGTATCCAAGTTGATGGATTTTAGCAGCAACAATTCCAGATGAGTGAGCTGGTGCATTGTCATGGTGAAACAAGACTTTCTTTCTCGCCAAATGGGGGCGTGTCTCCTTCAATTTTGCATCAAATCGTGTCAATAACTCACTATAATATGCAGCAGTTATTGTTTTTCCTTTTTCCAAGAAGTCAATAAGAATAATTCCCTTTGCATCCCAAAAAACGGTAGCCATGACTTTTCCGGCCGATTGGACCGATTTCGCCTTCTTTGGGGCAGATTCTCCAACCAAAGTCCATTCTTTTGACTGCTGTTTGGTTTCTGGGGTATAGTGATGTATCCAGGTTTCATCAACGGTCACAACTCGACGCAAAAAATCATCTGGATTGCGATTGAAGAGTTCTAAACTAGCCTTTGAACAATTCAGCCGAATTCGTTTGTTGTCAATTGTGAGCAATCGCGGCACCCATCGCGCCGATAGTTTTCTCATGCCCAGCTTATCATGAAGGATTTTAAAAACAGTTCCATATGAAATGCCCACACTCTCAGCTACTTCACGCACTTTTGTTCGGCGATCTTTGAGAATCATATCATGAACTTTTTCCACGACTTCCTCGGTACACACGTCTTCTGGGCGTCCTGGGCGGTCCTCGTCAAAAATGCTTGTGCGCCCTCGTTTAAATTCATTAAACCAAAAGCGAACAGTGGTCATAGAAGGTGAAGAGCTCCCGTACACAGCATCTAACTTTAATTTTATCTCATCACATTTTTTCCCGTCCAAAAAAAGGAATCGAATAACTGCTCGGTACTGTTCTTTTTCCATATCACTCAACTATACGCAACACAACAACTTCAAGTGACCGATAAATGAAAACTAAGAGAGTAATCAGTTTCAAACTTTGGATGTGGTCATTTGAGATGTCGTTCCATCAACAAGTTTCACCAATGATGTAACATGTCCCTAAACACGGGTACTTATTGATCTACCTACGTATGTACTTTAATAACGCATGTTTCAATGTTGACCAACAAGTGTTGTTTTGTACTTAGTACTGTATCCGCAAAATTGAAATCTTCTATGTTTGATGTAATCAATGTATGTAAGTGGTTGCATTGTGTTATTAATGTTATTATGTTTTAAAACTGTAGAATGGCTAGCTCAGTATTATGAATCGCCAAATTTCATAATTTTCCAATATCCATATTCCTTCTTGTAATGGTTGCCATCCATACAAATAGTTATTATTATTTTTCTCACAAGTGGACCACGGTCATCCAAGTCATTGCAGAAAAGTTGTGCGCTGCCGAGGATCGAACCCAGGCCACCGCAGGGTTTTATTTTTTTTATCGAACCCAGCTGGGACAGGACATGTTATCCTGCCAATTGGGATTTTTACCACATAATAATATGTCTTGGTCTTACTGCTGGAATAATGGGACTTAGGCCGAGGCTACGATAGGAGCGGCAAGCGGTGACCGACAAGCGGCAAGCGATTTTTTATCGTAGCGACCTACTAAGCATTTCCAAATTCTCATTTTGCCGCTCGCCGCTCACCGCTTACCGCTTGACGCTCCTATCATAGCTTCGGCCTTAATCGGGCAGTATAAATAAGGCGATATTATTATTATTATGGCATACAACGCAAGATAATTTATTTTTTATCCGTACAATACAAATTACTAACATCGAGAATAAACCATATTCTTTGGATGTTAGCTAAATCGCTTTCAATTATACACCAAACTTTCTGAGAATGTGGGCTGTACCCAGGATGGCACATGATTGCACTTCGGAAACATTGAAATATCCTGGAACCATTTTGAGGTTTGCATCGAGTGAAATGGTTACATATCCAAGTGCTCCAATGATGACTGGAAAGATGTTACAGTTCATACCCCACATTCTTTCTATTTCAATAGCTAAGTCCTTGTTATTATTATTATCATTTTTCGCCTTCCAGGCCCTACCGTACGAGCACTTCATGGTGTACCAACCCTCCGTGTCCGAGTCTGAACTCCACCCTGACGAGAGCACATTCCCGCACCACATCGACATTCTCTCCTTCTTCAATCCTGCCGGCCAGATAGAGGATGAGCTGGCGTTCCGCCGGTACATCTTTTTCAACGGGGTGCCGCCCAAACATCGATCCCTTGTATGGCCGTTCCTGTTGAACTACTATGCGTACAATACTACCTCGGAGGAGAGGTGAGGACTGAAGAAGAAAATCCCTTCTATGGGGTTCGGTGGAAGAGAAAGCCACAGGCTTTAACCTCGCCCCTTGGTTCACTACGTACTCTATTGTGTTCTTTTTTTCCATGTCCTATTTTGTTGAATGTATCATGTAGTTGACCAATAAAGTGTTAAATAATAATAAAGAAGTTTTAAACATCGGAGCTTTAGCTAGATACCAAACTCTAGCTAGGAACCAACCTCTAGCTAGGTACCAAACTCTAGTTAGGTACCAACGTCTAGCTAGGTACCAACCTCTAGTTAGGTACCAACCTCTAGCTAGGAACCAACCTCTTCATGTTATATTTTGTTGAATGTATCATGTAGTTGACCAATAAAGTGTTAAATAATAATAATAAAAAACTCTCTACTTTTTCTCTGTCTTGCAGGGAATCGATCGTGAGGTCCAAGCGGGCAGAGTACGCCTCCATCGCGGAGAAGCGCCTCCGCCTGGCGGGGAGGGAGAGGGAGGAGTTTGAGAGGGGGGTGGAGAGTGTGGTGGAGAAGGATGTGGTGCGGACAGACCGGGGGAATCCCTTCTATGCGGGACACGGGAACCCGCATGTGGAGGTCATGAAGTAAGTTGTGGAGGTCGTGAAGTAAGTTGTGGAGGTCATGAAGTAAGTTGTGGAGGTCGTGAAGTAAGTTGTGGAGGTCGTGAAGTAAGTTGTGGAGGTCATGAAGTAAGTTGTGGAGGTCATGAAGTAAGTTGTGGAGGTCGTGAAGTAAGTTGTGGAGGTCGCGAAGTAAGTTGTGGAGGTCATGAAGTAAGAGCCGTATTTTTCTTTCTAACCAAAGTTAACCAAACAGGAATAAAATGAACCAAACTGGAAGCAAGTCATTTTTCTTTTGGAAGAGGAAAAATTTCCACTTCCAAAGTTAACCAAAATGGAAGTAGAAAATTCTTGTTTCCAGTTCTTTTATAAGTTAAGTCCATTGTTTATCTTTAAAAGTACCGAAACGCGTTTTTTCTTTTACGAATGTGGTGAAGTTGACCTTGGAATAAAATGGAAATATTGAACCTGGATTTTTTTCTTTAATCCAAAAGAAAAATAGGCCTAGTTGTGGAGGTCGTGAAGTAAGTTGTGGAGGTCATGAAGTAAGTTGTGGAGGTCATGAAGTAAGTTGTGGAGGTCGTGAAGTAAGTTGTGGAGGTCGTGAAGTAAGAGATTGCCATAGGCAATAACCCCGCCTTTAGTGAGGACTTATGTTTTTATATATTTTCTATTCTTTTTCATTTTCATTGTATATATTGTTTCCATTTTTTTCATTGTTAAATTAATTATTTTTATGTACATAATGTCCATTTATACCTAATAAAGCGTTGTATAATAATAATAAGTTGTGGAGGTCGTGAAGTAAGTTGTGGAGGTCGCGAAGTAAGTTGTGGAGGTCGTGAAGTAAGTTGTGGAGGTCGCGAAGTAAGTTGTGGAGGTCATGAAGTAAGTTGTGGAGGTCGTGAAGTAAGTTGTGTGGAGGTCATGAAGTAAGTTGTGGAGGTCATGAAGTAAGTTGTGGAGGTTGTGAAGTAAGTTGTGGAGGTCGTGAAGTAAGTTGTGCAGGTCGTGAAGTAAGTTGTGGAGGTCATGAAGTAAGTTGTGGAGGTCGTGAAGTAAGTTGTGGAGGTCGTGAAGTAAGTTGTGGAGGTCATGAAGTAAGTTGTGGAGGTCATGAAGTAAGTTGTGGAGGTCGTGAAGTAAGTTGTGGAGGTCGTGAAGTAAGTTGTGGAGGTCATGAAGTAAGTTGTGGAGGTCGTGAAGTAAGTTGTGGAGGTCGTGAAGTAAATGTGTGGAGGTCGTGAAGTAAGTTGTGGAGGTCGTGAATTAAGTTGTGGAGGTCGTGAAGTAAGTTGTGGAGGTCGTGAAGTAAGTTGTGGAGGTCATGAAGTAAGTTGTGGAGGTCGTGAAGTAAGAGCCGTATTTTTCTTTCTAACCAAAGTTAACCAAACAGGAATAAAATGAACCAAACTGGAAGCAAGTCATTTTTCTTTTGGAAGAGGAAAAATTTCCACTTCCAAAGTTAACCAAAGTGGAAGTAGAAAATTCTTGCTTCCAGTTCTTTTATAAGTTAAGTCCATTGTTTATCTTTAAAAGTACCGAAACGCGTTTTTTCTTTTACGAATGTGGTGAAGTTGACCTTGGAATAAAATGGAAATATTGAACCTGGAAAAATTTTTTTAATCCAAAAGAAAAATAGGCCTAGTTGTGGAGGTCGTGAAGTAAGTTGTGGAGGTCATGAAGTAAGTTTTGGAGGTCATGAAGTAAGCTGTGGAGGTCGTGAAGTAAGTTGTGGAGGTCGTGAAGTAAGTTGTGGAGGTCATGAAGTAAGTTGTGGAGGTCGTGAAGTAAGTTGTGGAGGTCATGAAGTAAGTTGTGGAGGTCGTGAAGTAAGTTGTGGAGGTCGTGAAGTAAGTTGTGGAGGTCATGAAGTAAGTTGTGGAGGTCGTGAAGTAAGTTGTGGAGGTCGTGAAGTAAGTTGTGGAGGTCGTGAAGTAAGTTGTGGAGGTCGTGAAGTAAGTTGTGGAGGTCGTGAAGTAAGTTGTGGAGGTCGTGAAGTAAGTTGTGGAGGTCATGAAGTAAGTTGTGGAGGTCATGAAGTAAGTTGTGGAGGTCATGAAGTAAGTTGTGGAGGTCATGAAGTAAGTTGTGGAGGTCATTAAGTAAGTTGTGGAGGTCGTGAAGTAAGTTTTGGAGGTCATGAAGTAAGTTTTGGAGGTCATGAAGTAAGTTGTGGAGGTCGTGAAGTAAGTTGTGGAGGTCGTGAAGTAAGTTGTGGAGGTCATGAAGTAAGTTGTGGAGGTCGTGAAGTAAGTTGTGGAGGTCGTGAAGTAAGTTGTGGAGGTCATGAAGTAAGTTGTGGAGGTCGTGAAGTAAGTTGTGGAGGTCGTGAAGTAAGTTGTGGAGGTCGTGAAGTAAGTTGTGGAGGTCATGAAGTAAGTTGTGGAGGTCGTGAAGTAAGTTGAGCTGTTGTTATCTAGTTTGGCCACAGCTGGGGTGGAGTGACTCATCCTGAAGCACATGTTTCTATGTGTGATCATGATCAACCATCGCGAAAACTTGGCCTTGCCTATAAACGCTTGGAAAACTGGAAGCTAGTTGTTGTTGTTGTTGCCAGCTTGGCTACAGCTGGAGGGGTGAGTGATAGTCTCCAGCCAACTTTATTTCAAAGTTGGCTCGTCCTGAACCACATATTTCTATGTGCGATCAACCATCATGAGGACTTGGACTTTTCTGTAAAAGCCATTAAACCCTTAGGAAACTGCAAGCTAGCCTGGCTTGTAAGGGTTGGCTAGTCTGTTCTCTGTTTATAGTCCTCTAGCGAGACACTGGTCTTCTCTAGTTTGGCCACAGGTGGGGATGAGTGACTCATCCTGAAGCACATGTTTCTATGTGTGATCATGATCAACCATCGCGAAAACTTGGGCTTGCCTATAAACTCTTGGAAAACTGGAAGCTAGTCCTGAACCACATATTTCTATGTGAGATATGCAACCATCGGCATCGCGAGGACTTGGGCTTTGTCTTTATAAGCCATTAAACCCTAGGGAAACTGCAAGCTAGTCTGGCTTGTAAGGGTTGGCTAGTCTGGGAAAACAGGGAAAACACCATAAACAGTCTCGCTAGAGGACTCGACTAGACAAACACACACAGACACACATACATAATAATAATATCGTCTTATTTATACTGCCCGATTAGGACTATCAAGTCCCATTATACCAGCAGTAAGCCCAAGACGTATTATTATGTGGTAAAAATCCCAAATGGAAGGATAACTTGTCATGTCCCGGCTGGGTTTCGAACCCGCGACTTCTGGAATCTCTGGATTCACAGAGTGTCGCCTTTACCACTGAGCTACCGGGACAGACTACATATACATACACAGTATTACACACATACTCGTACACACACACCACACAAATCATTTTATAACATAAGATTATTATCTTCCCCAGGAATATCCTGCTGAACTACGCCGTGTACGATGCAGGGCTAGGCTACACGCAAGGCATGTCTGATCTCCTGGCCCCTGTCCTGGCAGAGATCAAGGTGGAGCCTGATGTGTTCTGGTGCTTCACGGGTCTCCTGAGGCGGGGCCTGTTTGTGTGCACGCCCACCGATAGCGACATGGAGCAGAATCTGGTGAGCAGGGGCGTAGCGAAAGCCGTATTTTTCTTTCTAACCAAAGTTGACCAAACGGGAATAAAATAAACCGAAGTGGAAGCAAGTCATTTTTCTTTTGGAAGGGGAAAAATTTCCTCTTCCAAAGTTAACCAAAATGGAAGTAGAAAATTCTTGCTTCCAGTTCTTTTATAGGTTAAGTCCCTTGTTTATCTTTGAAAGTACCGAAACGCATTTTTCTTTTGCCAATGTGGTGAAGTTGACCTTGGAATAAAATGGAAATATTTGGAAGAAACTTAACCTGGATTTTTTTTTTTTGGTTAGAAAGAAAAATACGACTTCTATGTATCCACTTTACGCTTCACTAAAGAAAGTAGCCGAAATATTTGGAAATATCGAAATATTTGGAAAAAAAATTTTAATCCATAAGAAAAATAGGCCTCAAGTATTCGGGGGCCCATCCGCACACTGGTCAGGCGCGGTCGGTGCTATGGAGCTGCGGAACTACCGCACCCCCAGACACAAAGGAAAGAGATGATTTTTTCAAGTCTTAGCTCGGGCCCATCCGCAAACTAGTCAGGCGTAGCCAGTGCTAAGGAACTGCGGAACTGCAGCACCCCCAGTCACAAAGAAATGAGATGATTTTTTCAAGTCTTAGCTCGTACACAATGAAAATTATCGCCCATTTATAGAATAATAATAATTATTATGATTGGCATGGTAACAAACTCAAACCCTTTAGGTACTAAAAGAAGACTCTATAAATGTCATTTTAGTCCGGTTTATGTGGCAGCACCCCAAATCATTTTCTTGTTGGCCGCGCCTGGAACTAGTGTTTGTTCATATATTATACATATTAAAATAATTATATTAACAAAGGTTTAATTTGTTACAAAAGCCACTGAAAACCGAAAGCACTCACAAAATCTAATTTTCAACCATCATATTTCTTTGAAATAACACAATTAGTTTATTGTTTACCCAAATAAGAACCCTATCAGAGTGCAGTTAAAAGGACGATTTGGGGATTAAGTGAGAAAGCTTTCTGCAGTGAGGTCGAGGCGTGGTTGATGGAACGCAAGTTCTATGAGCGTCACCCTTTTTCTCTCAACCTTAACCTCGCTTGGCGTTGCTTAACTTCAGTGATATAAGAACCAGTACATTTATGATGGCCGGGTCGAGACTGGACTGCTGGGTCCCAGCTCATGTAGATGTAGCGTCACTTGATCTATTTGGAGCTCTGTGATTGGTGGAAATTGATCACGTGACGCTAAATCTACATGAGCTGGACCAGCAGTCAAGTCTAGACCTGGCTATTAATGAGCCGTTAACTCTGATTTTTACAGAACTATAATACAAAACCCACGTACATACGGAGACATATATGTACTATTTTCTAACCACAAACAATATACTCATTATCACCACCCTTTATCAGGCTTTGTTTATATTTATTTCTCAACTTGTTACCATGTTCATTGTATATAAAAGATGTAAATAAAGATTGATCCATTATCATTATCACCGAAGGCATTATCACCACCCTTGATCAGGTTTTGTTTATATTTATTTCTCAACTTGTTACCATGTTCAATGTTCATTGTATATAAAAGATGTAAATAAAGCTTGATCCAACTGTTAATAAAAAAAAAAATACTCATTTAATAATAATTAACGAACTGTTATTAATACAATATCAATCTATATAAACACGACCTCATTGGCTGCCATGATAAAGAGAATAACCAAAGCCAAAAAAAAACTCTGATTTTACTGAATCGTTAATTTCAGAACTACTTCCGAGAGCTGATGAGGTTGATGGAGCCTCAGTTCTACGAGCACCTCACCAAGCATGTCGACGGGATGGAGCTGCTGTTCTGTCACAGGTGGATATTGCTGTGAGTACTTCATGAGCGGCCTCGTTCTGAGTGCAACATTTTGTCTCGCAACTATGCGCAACATTTTGTCGATATAATCAAGAACTTATAAAAAAAACTTTTAACTTAAAAAAAAAGATGAGTGTTTCACAGCCTTATTTATTTCTTAGTCATGAAACAGGAGCTACTGTAGACGCTTGTGGTCTGTGTTGTAGCCTGCTCATCCCGTAGTATGAGCCCCCCCTCGTGAGAAGTGACACAATACTTCCCATTTAGGTGCTGGGTCAACACAAGCGCACCGGAAGGTATCCCTTACAAACAAACTTATTAATAATAATAATAATTCCGTGTCCGTGAGATAGGTATTGATACCTAAATCACGGTGGTGAGAGGATTATATGGACGCCCAGATCCAATGTCTACGCTCCTTTCATGTCCATTGATTCTATTTGGTTTTAACGTCCTGACTTGAGGTAGACTGGACGGCGTTTTACCCTCCATTCGCTGGGAATCGTACCAGCTACCCACATTAACCTCACCCAGCCTGGGTAGGGCCGGAATCGCCAGCCTCACAGGTTCGGAGGGAACAGAATTTTCTGTGCGAAAAGTCTGCTCCAACCGGGAATCGAACTCAGGATCTCTGGACTACGGGCAGTAGTCACAACCGTTACGCCACGGAGGCCGCCACAAACTTATTGAACTTAATATTGAATAACTTGCTCACCGTACAGATGTTTCAAGCGTGAGTTTCAAACGGAGAACGCCCTGAGTATCTGGGAGTCCTGCTGGTCCAGCTACGCCACTGAGTACTTCCACCTGTTTGTCTGCCTGGCCATCGTGTCTGTCTACGGCACTGATGTGATAGCCCAGAACCTGCGCACAGACGAGATGCTGCTGCACTTCAGCTCCCTGGCCAACTATATGGACGCGAAGCTGATCCTGAGAAAGGTACTTACTTCTTGTTAGCCCTTAATAAGACCGCGGTAAGTCTATTACCACCAGATTTCCCTCCAATAAGACGAAATCCTGGATTCCAAACGATTTTTTTTCCCCACCAATGAAATTATCAGTCTAGCTGGGGGACTTTAAACAGGGAGTAGACCAGCAGTCTGGCTGGGGGACTATAAACAGGGAGTAGACCAGCAGTCTGGCTGGGGGACTATAAACAGGGAGTAGACCTGCAGTCTGGCTGGGGGACTATACACAGGGAGTAGACCTGCAGTCTGGCTGGGGGACTATAAACAGGGAGTAGAACAGCAGTCTGACTGGGGGACTGTAACCAGGGAGTAGACCAGCAGTCTGGCTGGGGGACTATAAACAGGGAGTAGACCAGCAGTCTGGCTGGGGGAATGTAAACAGGGAGTAGACCAGCAGTCTGACTGGGGGACTGTAAACAGGGAGTAGACCTGCAGTCTGGCTAGGGGACTATAAACACGGAGTAGACCTGCAGTCTGGCTAGGGGACTATAACCAGGAAGTAGACCAGCAGTCTGGCTGGGGGACTATAAACACGGAGTAGACCAGTAGTCTGGCTGGGGGACTATAAACAGGGAGTAGACCAGCAGTCTGGCTGGGGGACTATAAACAGGGAGTAGACCAGCAGCATTGGCTTGGTTCTGGGAGTCCTGCTGGTCCAGCTACGCCACTGAGTACTTCCACCTCTTCGTGTGCCTGGCCATCGTGTCTGTCTACGGCACTGATGTGATAGCCCTGAACCTGCGTACAGACGAGATGCTGCTGCACTTCAGCTCCCTGGCCAACTATATGGACGCGAAGCTGATTCTGAGAAAGGTACTTCCTTGTTTTTTTTTTTTAAGCTTTATTAGGAGAACAAAGTACAGGTAACAGTATAAAATTAAGAGAAGAAAAAAAAAAAGAAACAAATGACAAAATAAATAAGTAAAAATAAAAAAAAAACAATAATGTCCTACCTAAAGGGCGGGGTTATTGCCTGTGGCAATCTAAGAGCGTGGTAGACTAGCAGTCTGGCTGGGGGACTATAACCAGGGAGTAGACCAGTAGTCTGGCTGGGGGACTGTAAACAGGGAGTAGACCAGCATTGGCTTGGTTCTGGGAGTCCTGCTAGTCCAGCTACGCCACTGAGTACTTCCACCTGTTTGTCTGCCTGGCCATCGTGTCTGTCTACGGCACTGATGTGATAGCCCTGAACCTGCGCACAGATGAGATGCTGCTGCACTTCAGCTCCCTGGCCAACTATATGGACGCGAAGCTGATCCTGAGAAAGGTACTTCCTTGAGAGAAATAGAAGGGGGGAGAGAGAAACAGGGAGATAAAACGGGAAAGAGAGGAAGGAACGAAACAAAGAAAAACTGGGAACCTAAGAAAGAGATAAGAAAGTCTGGCTGGGGGACTATAAAACAGTGAGTAGACCAGCAGTCTGGCTGGGGGACTATAAACAGGGAGTAGACCAGCAGTCTGGCTGGGGGACTGGCCGCGGTAAGTCTATTACCAGTCTGGCTGAGGGACTATAAACAGGGAGTAGACCAGCAGTCTGGCTGGGGGACTATAAACAGGGAGGAGACCAGCAGTCTGGCTGGGGGACTATAAAACAGTGAGTAGACCAGCAGTCTGGCTGGGGGACTATAAACAAGGAGTAGACCAGCAGTCTGACTGGGGGACTATAAACAGGGAGTAGACCAGCAGTCTGGCTGGGGGACTATAAACAGGGAGTAGACCAGCAGTCTGGCTGGGGGACTATAAACAGGGAGTAGACCAGCAGTCTGGCTGGGGGACTATAAACAGGGAGTAGACCAGCAGTCTGGCTGGGGGACTATAAACAGTGAGTAGACCAGCAGTCTGGCTGGGGGACTATAAACAAGGAGTAGACCAGCAGTCTGGCTGGGGGACTATAAACACGGAGTAGACCAGCAGTCTGGCTGGGGGACTATAAACAGGGAGTAAACCAGCAGTCTGGCTGGGGGACTGTAAACATGTAGTAGACCAGCAGTCTGGCTGGGGACTATAAACAGGGAGTGGACCAGCAGTCTGGCTGGGGGACTGTAAACAGGGAGTAGACCAGCAGTCTGGCTGGGGGACTATAAACAGGGAGTAGACCAGCAGTCTGGCTGGGGGACTATAAACAGGGAGTAGACCAGCAGTCTGGCTGGGGGACTATAAACAGGGAGTAGACCAGCAGTCTGGCTGGGGGACTGTAAACAGGGAGTAGACCAGCAGTCTGGCTGGGGGACTGTATAAACAGGGAGTAGACCAGCATCTTGGTTCTGGGAGTCTGCTGTCCACTACGCACTGAGTATTCCACCTGCTTCGTGTGCTGGCCATCTGTCGTCTACGGCACTGATGTGATGCACCTAGAACCTGGCACAACGAGATCTGTCTGCACTGAGCTGATGGCCGAACTATACTGGACGGAAGACTGATCTGAGAAAGGACTACTTCCTGAGAGAAATAGAAGGGTGGAGCGAGAAACAAGATAAAACGGGAAGAGGACGTGAGGACGAAAAAATAAAAGGGACTAGAAGGATAGAAAGTCTGGCTGGGGGACTATAAAACAGGAGTAGACCGCAGTCTGGCTGGGGGACTATAAACAGGGAGTATACCGCAGTCTGGCTGGGGGACTATAAACAGGGAGTAGACCAGCAGTCTGGCTGGGGGACTATAAACAGGGAGTAGACCAGCAGTCTGAGCTGGGGGACTATAAACAGGGAGTAGACCAGCAGTCTGGCTGGGGGACTATAAACAGGGAGTAGACCAGTAGTCTGCTGGGGGACTATAAACAGGGAGTAGACCAGTCAGTCTGGCTGGGGGACTATAAACAGGAGTAGACCAGTAGTCTGGCTGGGGGACTTTAAACAGGGAGTAGACCTGCATTGCTGGCTGGGGACTATAAACAGGGAGTAGACCAGCAGTCTGGCTGGGGGACTATAAACAGGGAGTAGACCTGCAGTCTGGCTGGGGACTATAAAACAGGAGTAGACCGCAGTCTGGCTGGGGGACTATAAACAGGGAGTAGACCAGCAGTCTAGCTGGGGGACTATAAACAGGGAGTAGACCAGCAGTCTAGCTGGGGGACTATAAACAGGGAGTAGACCGGCAGTCTGACTGGGGGACTGTAAACAGGGAGTAGACCAGCAGTCTGACTGGGGGACTGTAAACAGGGAGTAGACCAGCAGTCTGGCTGGGGGACTATACACAGGGAGGAGACCAGCAGTGGGGCGGGGGGACTATAAACACGGAGTAGACCTGCAGTCTGGCTGGGGGACTATAAACAGGGAGTAGATCTGCAGTCTGGCTGGGGGACTATACACAGGGAGTAGACCTGCAGTCTGGCTGGGGGACTTTAAACAGGTAGTAGACCAGCAGTCTGGCTGGGGACTATAAACAGGGAGTAGACCAGTAGTCTGGCTGGGGAACTATAAACAGGGAGTAGACCAGCATTGGCTTGGTTCTGGGAGTCCTGCTGGTCCAGCTACGCCACTGAGTACTTCCACCTGTTTGTCTGCCTGGCCATCGTGTCTGTCTACGGCACTGATGTGATAGCCCAGAACCTGCGCACAGACGAGATGCTGCTGCACTTCAGCTCCCTGGCCAACTATATGGACGCGAAACTGATCCTGAGAAAGGTACTTCCTTGTTTAATTTGACTGTAACAAATTACCTAAATAAATAAAGAGGTGCTGCATTTCAGCTCCGTGGCCAACTATATGGACGCGAAACTGATCCTGAGAAAGGTACTTCCTTCCTTGTTAACCCTTAACCCCCGTTCCTACCAAACCTCGAGTTTGCAAACCCTCGAGTCAGGGTTTGCCAGAGGGTTTGAGAATTTTGCGTCCTACCACGAAACTCGAGAGTTACGAAACGTATTCTCCATCGCGGGTTTCCTAACTCTCGATCGGGATAAAAATGTAGTCTGGCAACATCATTGTTCTTCTGAATTGGTGAGGGCAACTATGTTTTTATGAGTTGTGCTAGCTTCACTCTTATAACTATTTTGTATTAAATTTGAATTTTCGGTTCCGAAGCTGAACACGTGGGTTCAATTCTTGAATTTTTTTTTGTTACACTCGATTTCTTTTTTTATGGATTACTTGATGATAAAAAATAGAATGCTTTTGGTTTCTATGTCTTGGTATTAGTATTTCCCAGAAGCTTAGTGGTCAAGGCGTCTGTCTGGTAATTCAAAGATCGCGGGTTCGAAACCCAGCCGGGAAATGACAATGTTATCCTCTTATTTTAACCACATACATATAATATTTTAACCACAAGACATATTATGTCTTGTGTTTACTGCTGAAATAATGGTAATCGTTAGTCCTAGTCGGACAGTATTAATAAGGTGATATAATAAATTACTATTGTACTCATAATACTTTGGTAGCAGATTTATTTCATAAGTATGTATAAGATAAACGTCGGAGTAATATTACTACAAGCTAGGTATCTATCTAGGTGCAGGTCAGATTCCCATACTCTGCAGATTTTTTTTCACAAAACAAAAAAATCGCCGTCGGACTTAAAACTTGAATTATCTTAAGTTTAAATAAAGTTCATTGTCTAATCGTCTAGAGATAAGTACAGTAATGTTATTATATTGTTGTTGTGTATTTTATTATTAATAATTTAAATAATCTCAAAAGGAATAAAATTAGTACCGAGATAGTTTTTTTTTTTTTTTTTTAAATCTAATTTAATTTCTTTACGATACCTACCTATCGTATTGATGAGCTTCAGAATTCGGAAACCGAAAAAAAAAATATGAACGAGATCCGCCAGTATTATCTAGATAAAATAATTGAACATTTTCACCAAATTAAGGAAGATTATAAACTTTCTCTGAAGAAATTTTAGAATTAATTCATAACCATTTTAAATTTGAAAATACAACATAAAAAACCATTCCTCAATATAGGATAAGGAAAGTAAAAATACCTACAGTATTTTCTTTGAATAGTGATTATAAATTATTAAAATGGCCGCGCGAAAATGAACCAATAGGAGCCCGGGTCTGAAGTAAACTCTCTCTTGATCCGAGAGTTTGAGCACTAGCGCCAAATACGCACAAAAACAATGGAGGGTCACGGAACTAAACTTGGTAGGACGCTAAACTCGAGTGTTTGAGCAAACCCTCGGCAAACTCGGCTTCGTAGGATCGGGCATAATAAGACCGTGGTAAGACTATTACCACCAGATTTCCCACCAATAAGACGAAATCCTGGATTCCAAAGGATTTTTTTCCCCTCCAATGAAGTTATCAGCTCTGTAGAGTGTAGATGGTCTTAATAGGGCAGGGATGGACCCTATCATATGAAGGGTTAAATTTGACTGTAGCAAATTAGAGGTGCTTTTTTCAACTGTTACCATATTATTATTTTTTGAGGGGAAAATTTGCTTGGTCAAACACAGGTGTAATTTGTTTTAGAGCCCGTGAAAGGGTGTTTACCCTCTTAAAAAACCCCCATGTCTAAATATCACTTGCGCTGACAGTTTAAATATAGCAGTACTTAATGTGTGATTTGATTTGATCAGCTTAACGTTTCTTCAACATTGGAGGTGTAATTTCAGTTTTTTCTTCTAACGTCTCTTGAACATCTATCTAGGTAATTCAAAACTGAGGTTTTACCCTCTATTCGCTGGAAACCTGCAAAGCAATCACCCGTATTATCCTCACCCAACTTGGAATGAGCCGGGAATAATGAAAATTCAAACACTTTTTATATGAGACTTAATATTTTTTTTAGATTTAATAACAACGGCCAACCTTTCAAATTTTGTCCGACAAATCTCATTATTATACCTACTCCAAAATTCAGAGTTGAAAAGTTAAATTTATGATAATCACAAGCGTGGAATCGTAATTGCTCAAACTCAACTTACTCAATAATTGCCGTAATTAGGACTCAAAGTCAAAACACTGACCTCCAGGTTACAAGTGCGCCTTAACCATCGAGCTCCTAAGTTTGGTTCACAAAACACAGAGAACAACAATAATTCTTATTTCTGCAACTCTCACATCGTTGGATTTCTCTAATAGCGTCTGTCCCGGTAGCTCAGTGGTAAAAGCGGCACTCTGTGAATCCAGAGATTCCAGAGGTCGTGGGTTCGAAACCCAGCCGGGACATGACAAGTTATCCTCCCATTTGGGATTTTTACCACATAATAATACGTCTTGGGCTTACTGCTGGAATAATGGGACTTTAATAGTCCTTATCGGGCAGTATAAATAAGGCGATATTATTATTATTTCTGCAACTTTCACATCGTTGGATTTCTCCATTACTGTTCCCAGGCTCGAGGTCTTGTGCACAACTTCCGGCAGCTATCTGTCATACCCTGTACACTGGTGCGTCTCTGTCAACAGTGCGGACCCGGTATATGGGACAGCTCCCATGTCCCTGCGGTGGTATGCGGGAACACCAGCCGCTGTGATTGTGCCTACCGGAACACCGACTGAGAGTCCTTGGTTCGATACCCTGCGCTGCGCTTACTGAAACGATCATGTCTGTGTCGGAATACTGGCTGAATCCAGTATTTTCTTTTAGTATTTAAAAAAATATGTTTGTTTTTTTTTGGGGGGGGGGGTTATATACATTCGAACCTGGATATAAGAGGATTTCAATGTCGAATTGACCTCTGTAAAATGGAAAATAACCTCTTTAAAATAGAAACCTGTACATGAGAAAATATTGGCTCCCTCGAGTTCTCTTATATCCAGGTTCTACTGTATTAAAATACAAAGTTTATTCGTATCTACCTATGTATGTGACATTACATGACACTGTAATGTGGTGCACTGTTCCTATGTGGTACTTCGCTTTGGCTAAAAATATAGAAAAATGTGTAAGCCATGCTGGGGGACGTTAAACAGATAGGTTACCACTTTTGTCAGTCTAAAAGACATAACACAACACTTTGATACAGTCATCTAGCCGTAAATGTTGAAATGAGAGTGCCAGAACCAACCAACCTCAAACATGAGGAAGAGGTTGAACAATGCCAACCCCAAGTAGGTTTCGGAAAAGGCAAAGACAAAGAAGAAGAGAGTGCGCCATGTCTGTCGTATTGTGTTTAAAAAATTACACGAACTCATGAAGTGAAGATTTAATAAAATAATAATACTCTTTTAGTTGAAGGTAACCACAAGCGGGGTTAATGCTCAAAGCATTTTCTACCACCTAACCCTCAGAGTCTTATTATTATGTGGTGACTTACTCAAATAAATGAGGAAAAATCCATGCATTGTGTGGGACTCGAACCAACGAATCCCTAAGCTACCTGGATTAGCAGACTAGCGCCTTGACCGCTGGACTACCAGTGTTTATCACAAAGTAGAATCAGCTTCCAGCTAATCGATCTCCTCCGCAGTACTATTACTGGAACTACATATTTTACAAGTAACCATATTAATGTCTTGTGTTATAAAATATCTTCATAAGAAATACAAGAACTGCTTTATATTTTGCAAAATTACCTAAATGAGATTTTTTTAATCTTTTCTTTAACTTGTTTAATTTCTAAAGGAAAACTCCTTTCTAAATCTTGGACGTTGAGGATTTTTCAATTCTTTTTTCATACCTAGATTCTTGGAAACAGAGATAATAATAATACTCTTTAGTGGAAGGTAACCACCAGGCGAGGTTAATCCTCAGAACATTTTCTACCACCTAACCCTCAGAGTCTTATTATTATGTGGTCATAAACTCAAATTAATGAGGCTCAGAGTCTTCTTATTATGTGGTCATAAACTCAAATTAATGAGGAAAAATTCATGCACTGGGTGGGATTTGAACCAACGGATCCCTACGCTACCTGGATTACCAGGCTAGCGCGTTAACCACTTGACTACCAGTGCACGGTAGTCAAGTGTTCAAGGATAGATCATAAACGACAAAAAATACAACTGGCATGTAGGAAAATAATATAAATATATGTATTTTTTATCCTTAAATTAAATTTATAACTCATTTAAATATTACCTTGTTTGATACAAGTGAAGAGACTTATCAAACATAAATCTGATATCAACAGAAAATATAGGACAGTATAGATAATACATTTTAAATAAAAAATAATTCATAGTTCTATTCGTTTCTCTTCGAGCAATTTTCCACAAAACTGATAGCTCATATTGAACAAGTAACTTTTGAGCCAATCTTCAACTTTATCAGTTTATATTTGATGTGTAAAAAAGAAGACAAACCTAGAAAATATATGCAAAGACAAACAACCTTAAAAGAAAATTAAACTGATAGCTATAGCACAACACAAGTTTCGGCTTAGCATTCTATCTAGCAGAAGAATAGCTCGTATTTTAGATATTCACGAAAAGTTCGAAGCGACATTGAAAAGAAAAACAACTTAACAGAAAGTATTCACTGAACATGGTGAAAGCTTGAATAAATTTTATACCACTTGACCTCCACAGCGCTATTATGTGGTCAATGTTTGTGAATATCAATTGATGGGGTTGGGGGGAAGCACCGTGGCTAACGCTAAATGTGAATTTTCTGACAGCCAAACAATCGACAACATCTGACCTCCCGGCTATTGTATTGTATTGTATTACCTCTCTCTATCTTTAATAATAATAGTAAATCTTGTAAGGGCAAAGCTTTATAAGTAATGCTATTAAGCCCAGAACAGCTATTAAGCCCAGAACAATTTACTTTCTATTCTGATGTAAAATGGGCATACAATGCTCATATGATAACCAAAATATGTGATTAATATTATTTCAAATAAAATTATGCATTGGTTGGGGATCCGAACCTAGGGATTCTGCCTGCTTGGCTCTTACTTGCTCTCCAGGATAGCACCTTAGAACACTCTTACACATGATAGTGTTAGGTAAATTCGATACACATGAGTAAACAATGTAAACATGTTGTTTAAAAATCTCTAAAGATTTCTGCAGCCTTGGGTTACGAACACGAGTTGGCTCTGAAGAAGATTCTTATCCAATGTAAGTTATACTTAGCCATCACTTGAAGTCCATTGTTTGTTCATAAATGTCACTGATAAACAATCTAGAGCAACTATTCACCCAATCTTTACTTTACAAATCCGTCTATCATTACAGTGAATGTTGTCATAAATACAAGAAATAGATTAAATATAAATATTTACAGAATGAAAGTTATGCAAAGGAGACATGTCTAATAGTTATACACAGTAGAAATCAAAAATTTTAGAGAAGAAAAAGTAAGAAGAAGGAAAAATTATTATTTGTAACTTATTTAATGACTTAAATAACTCAAAAATATTCTTCCGAAGATTACAAAGAATTTTAAGAGAAGAAGAAAAGTATAGAACTAATCGCGAGTCAATAACTGTCTCATTAGACCAGTCCTTTTGAAAGTTCCAAGACTCGCTGAACAATACTTTCTACTTTCTATACCTCACAGGTAATAGAAAGTAGAACTCAGGTGACTACAGAGCTCGATTTTTTCTGTCATAGAATGACAACAGAAAGGCTTCTTTTTCTTTCTTTCGAAAGGTATGTACAAGGAGTTGTGTTAATCACAATCTTGATATCACAACTACTCAAGCTCGCTTACTAAAAATTTGCTTAATTTGGGACTTGAACCACCGACCTCCGATTACAAGTCCGTCGCCTCATCTATCAAGCTACTGAGGTCGGTTGTATGTACAAGAAGTTAAAAAAGTAAAATTTCTGTAAAACATATTATATAGAAATGTTACTTTTCATGTTTTTGTTAATCACAATCGTGTAGTCACAATTACCCAAATTCGCCTTACTAAAAATTGTCATACGTGGGACTCAAACCACAGACGAGTCCGCTACCTTATCGATCAAGTTTCTGAGGTCGGCACATTATATATTTTACTACCCCTTTTATATCCTTTCAAAATTTCTTGTCAGTCGAAATCTGCCATTTCACTTGATATCACACACACGATCTACAGTTTCATTGAACAGGTCTGTATGAGAAGATACAAACAGTAAGAAATAATATTGCATAGTTAATAAATAATCATTATTAAAATAATTAAACAATTAGATAATCTAAACCTAGTGGGCACGTTACACGATACTATCCTCAGCTATCATTTCTTCCTTGATCAATATTGCCGCTTTATTTCAAAGTTGCGCGTTCGAATTTAAGGCAGGGCAAAGTTTTCTGACTATCATGTAAAAAAAAAAAAATTAAACAATATTTTACTGTAAAAAATTTTTGAATAGTATTCTGAACCGTGTAAAGTGCCTTAAAAATAGCTCATCATCTATCTCCCTCTAGCAACTAGCAGTCTTAAACCTTGTTACAGCCAGTTATGATACTTTTCACTTCATTCAAAATGAAAACATTTAAATATTCATTTCATAAAACTCACCAGAAACCATAAGATTGAAATTGGCGAAAGAAAATCAAAAACTAGTTAAGTTAAGTTATCATAGTATTTGTGTTATATCACTTTCGTGATATCACAACTACTCAAACTCGCTTTATTAAATCTACGCTGAAACCGGGACTTGAACCACCGACCTCCAGGTTACAAGTCCGCCGCCTTATCGATCAAGCTACTGAGGTCGGTGAAAATCAAAAAATCAAAAACTATTCTGCATGTCTTTTATTTCATTGTTGGCCTAGTGAAACCTATTAAAATCCACCATGCCTTGAACGATAACTTTAAATACGATCGTACTTATTACATTACATTCTAGTTCTGTACACGAAAGTTATGTCTTGGACGAAAATATAAAAATACACTAGACAGAAAGCAAATAAATAAAATGTACGAAACATTAATATAGAAGAAGAAGAAGTAAACAAACTTTTCACACACCCATTGCCTGCTGCAAAAAGTGTGGCTCTGATTTCCAATACTCATATTTGACAAAAACTGTTCCCGTTTGCAGTTATCACAAGTTATTGCACCTCATTCTGACGAAATTTTAATTCCGTCAGATCGACAAAGTCTGGCGAATAAAAATTAATTTCGTTAGACCGACTCATCGTAGACTTTTGACGATGAAAAGTTGATGTGTGTACACACCTCACCAACATTGTGAATCGTACGACTCGAGTTACACCTAACTTGAGTTGACCACGGGCGAAAACACACTCACTTCTCAAAGAAAGTGAACAGAACAATTCATTTCTCTCACACAAATCACAAAGATGCTTGGTTCTGCGCTCGGATGAAATCAGCCAGAACCTCTCACTATTCAACATCGCCAATGATTCCGCTCCGAAGAATCGGTCATCATCGCCAATGTTCGACATAGTTCGGGTTTCCGAACCCGGTGGCGCTGCCTCAAGAGAGGAAAGGGTTGGGGGGTGAGGGCACCAGGGGGGCGGGGAGGGTGCTGGGCTGGAAGGGGTCATTGACCGCGGGCGGGGGCGGGGCGGGTTGAAAAGCGTTCGCTTGGAAGGGCGCACTCTGGAAGGGGGACGCGCGCAGCTGGTTGATGCTGGCGGGGCGGGGGGCGGCGGGCGTATCAAACAAGTTGGGCGCCGTGCCCTGGGTGAATACGGAGCCCGTGGTGCCCGGCGTATGGAAGGCTGAAGACTGGGTGCCACCCGTGCCGGCGCCCGTCGAGTTGAATGGATTGGCGAGGGGTCCTGGGGGAAGAAATCAATCCACATTCAGGACATTATTGTTATTTTCTTTTTTTACGTATTTATTTTGTCGTTTTTTTTTTTTTGTTTTTTTCTTAATTTTAAAATGTTACCATTGTATTTACTTTGTCCTCCTAATAAAGCTTTTAAAAAAAAAATGCGTTCTATTCACTTACAATTACTTTTTAGGAGAGAATGCCTTAGGCATTAGAACCGCCTTTCATCAAGTGTAAGGGACTGTTGTTCTGCGCATGCGTTAGGGGACAACCGTCACTCAATTAGCTTTGAGGGTCGTTTAAGAATACCGGCCCTTGTCTGTCATATAAGTAGTGTCATATAAAACATAAGTATAGGTACTGTTTTACATAAGTATAGGTACTGTCGACTGTCAGTGCAAAACGGGTAGTCCCATTATGCCAACAGATTAACAAAGCACCTCTTTATTTTAGACTTAAGCACATAGATTTCATCCAAAAAATACGTGTGAGAAGGAGTAAAGGAGTAAGACTGCAATGCTGGCTTCATTCATCACTGAATAAAAAATATCTCTTTTCTTTCTTTGATCTGATTTCTACAGATGGTCTGCATCACACACGAAGCGTTACATAGCTGTGACACTTGTGACTTTTTGGGGGGGGGAGCAGGGAGAGGTTAACGTCTCTTTCAACTGCACGGTCATATCACGACGGGGGTTTTACCTTCTATTCGCTCGAAACTCACAAACCACCTGCACCTAACTATAATGTCACAAAAGATCTATTTAAGGTCACAGTGACAAGAAGCTTTCGTAGCCGACAGCCCTATTTATACCAATACCTAACTATGAAATACATAAGACCTGTTCAACTGCTGGAGCAAAGGGATTTATCAGTCTCACCTCGGCAGTACGATCCAGGTATATATTCTTTTCTAACCAGCTACTCAAATTAACCTCACCCGGCCTAAAAAGGGCCGGGAGGTAAGTATGAACCCAATAAATATTCTTTTCTAACCAGCTACTCAAATTAGCCTCAACCGGTCTAAAAGGGCCGGCAGTTAAGTATGAACCCGATATATAGTCTTTTCTAACCAGCTACTCAAATTAGCTTCACCCGGCCTAAAAATGGCCGGCAGTTAAGTATGAACCCGATATATATTCTTTTCTAACCAGCTGCTCAAATTAGCCTCACCCGGCTTGAAAAGGGCCGGAAGGTAAGTATGAACCCGATATATATTCTTTTCTAACCAGCTACTCAAATCAACCTCACCCGGCCTAAAGAGAGCCGGGAGGTAATAATAATAATAATATCGCCTTATTTATACTGCCCGAGTAGGACTTTTATGAAGTCCCATTATTCCAGCAGTAAGCCCAAGACATATTATTACGTGGTAAAAATCCCAAATGGGAGGATAACATCTCATGTCCCGGCTGGGTTTCGAACCCGCGACCTCTGGAATCTCTGGATTCACAGCGTGCTGCTTTTACCACTGAGCTACCGGGACAGACAGAGGTAAGTGCTCACCAGACTTGGTCGTGTGTAGCGTGGTAGGCAGGGCCGGCACCGTGGGGGGGGAGGGGGTGATCAGGTTGTCCAGGTTCACCAGGGCCGAGTTCTCGCCCAGGAAGGAGAGGGGTGTCTTCTTGAGGGGCTGGAGGGGGGTGGGCGAGGGGTGGGTGAGGGTCGTGGAGCGCAGGTCCTCCGTCAGGGTCGACACGTCGAACGGATCCGCCGCCCCGCCTGGCAAGGAGTGAACGAAAAATCAGTATAATCAGTATAAACAGAAAAGTGAGAAGTTGTATTAGATATACATGAATATCAGAACATACCTGGACAGCTGTTTCGAGCTTATTTGCTCTCATTAGCAGGTAATAGTTCAGAATATTCATGTCATCAACCAACCTCTCTATTTTAATCAGTATAAACAGAAAAGTGAGAAAAGCTTGAGTAGAACCAGTTAAAAGGGTTGGGTGGAAGAGATTGCCATAGGCAATAACCCCGCCCTTTAGTTAGGACATATGTTTTCAAATATTTTCTATTCTTTTTCATTTTTAATGTATATATTGTTTTTTTTTTCATTTTTTCACTGTTAAAATTATTATTTGTTTGTACATAATGTCCTTTTGTATCTCATAAAGAATTGTATAATAATAACCAGTGTTTTTTTTGTGTGTGTGGTAGGGGGGGGTGTAAATTGCTGGAACTGAGTGACGGGGTGCTAGCATCAAGCCTACAGTGTGAAAAACTAATAATGGTTTAAGTGTTTGTTAACGCTATAAAGTACTAGTAGTAAAAATCAACTTATAGGTGAATATGAAGAAAAGAATCCGAGCTAAAAATTAGGAGTAGTTTTTTTTGGGGGGGTTTAACGTCGTTCTCAACTTTGTGGTCATATCACGACGAAGGTTTCACACTTCATGAGTGGGGCCGGAAATAAGCAGCATCGCGATCCTAATTAAATGGAAGTTACGCTCTAGTAATAAAGGTGGGTATACCCTCATTGTTTGTTGAAGATATTATTGTGAAATATAAATACATGGAAACTTAAAAAAAAAAAAAAATATGCTTGTATCAGATTTTTATCTCTTGAAATGTTGTAATCTTAAGAAAAAAATCATGATAATTAGAACCTACCAAATAGTTTTAACTTATAATAAGCAGAAAAAAATATAGCGATTTCAATACTGAAGGGTCGAAAAATCACAAAATGTCCGCCATACACTGGAAATGAAGCACTGTCGACAAAATAACTGTAGAGTATTTTTTATTTCAATGGACGAATTCTATCAGCCTTAGAATTTTGGTCGCCTAATTTAGATTCACCCTGTATATAAAACTTTCTTAGGAAAAATAGGTGGCTGGACACCATCACTCCCACAAAATACAAAATAAATTATAATTATCTTGATTCAATTGACAACTTTTTGAAATTATTAAGTTTATTTTTTTGTCATGTATTTAGTTAGGAAAAAAATTGTATTAGTGAGGGTCCGCCAGTTCAAGTGTAATAAATAAATAAATAAATAGTAGCTTGATCGATAAGGCGGTGGACTTGTAGCCTGGAGGTCGGTGGTTCAAGTCCCGGTTTCAGCGTAGATTTAGTAAAGCGAGTTCAAGTAGTTGTGACATCACGAAAGTGATTAACACAAGTATGATAACTTTTTTTTAATAAATAAATAATTTGATTTGCTTTGCTTTAAGCATCGAAGTGGAAAAAACAGCCTACCATTCACCGGACTCTTGTTCCTGTTGCTGAGCTCCGCAAACTCATCCGGGGGCGTATTCAGGCTGGGGGGCAGGGACCAGGGATCATTAGGGGCGGGGGCAGGGGTGGGCGACACACTGGGGACCGGGGCCCATGGGTCTGCTGAGAGGACAGAGAGACGAAGTAGACATTGAAAACGGGACAAAAATAAATAAATTTGGATTCACCTGTAATCCTTAATACTGTTCGGAAGGAACAGAATTTTCTGTGCGAAAAGTCTGCTCCAACCGGGAATCGAACTCAGTATCTCTGGACTACGGGCAGTAGTCTCAACCGTTACGCCACGGAGACTGGCGATTAGGACTATGAAGTCCCATTATTCCACCAGTAAGCTCAATTATTATGTGGTAAAAATCCCAATTGGGAGGATAACTTGTCACGTCTCGGCTGGGTTTCGAACCCGCGACAGGTACATGCTTCAACAAATACTTTTCTTGTAACATATTTCGTATAGGTACAGGGGTTATTGAAATTACCCAGCCACTATCTTTTTCTCGAGAACGGTTTCAGCTGGGACCTGGGAACGAAAAAAATAGCCCCATTTGTGGCGTGATTGGAGTCTGAAGTTTCTTGGAAAAATTGTTGAACCATCGTCCATCATTATAATCTGACCTGGTTTTTAATTTTTTAATTTTCATAAATTGACGGGGTAAACCCATGTTTATTTGATGATAATATATATAGTTACGATACATAGAAATATAGTTCAGATACATAGATATATAGTTAAGATATATATAGAAAAAAGACAATAAATTTTTTATCTTATAAATATAGGTATATCCTATGATTGTAACATATATTAAGTATCTAATATCTTTCTTAATTTTTCTTTTATTTCATTGATTGAACAAGAGAAGGGATGTATGGATGAATCGGACTGAGAAACTTTGTTAAATAATCTCATCATTCTATTTAGTGGTTTGTGGAAGGTATAGTTTTTTGAGCAGAAATCTAAATCAAAAATGTCTTTGTTCCGAGTATTTCGATCTATATTACGGAATCGGATATTTTCTTTTAATTCAGGCAATACTGTCAGCTCATTTAAAATTTTATATAGAAAGATTATGTCGCTATTGTCCCTTCTGTTGTCTAAAGATAAAATATTATTATTTTTCATGATTTTACAATAGTCATGGTCTGTAAAAGCCATTGGAGTTCCTTGTCTATAGGCGAGATTTCGAAGGAATCGATGCTGTACTCTTTCAATTTGTAATTTGTATTTTTCATAATATGGCGACCAAACAGGAGATGCGTACTCAAGCAAAGAGCGAATAAAAGCGTTATATAGAAGGATGTAAGTTTTAGGGTTTTGGAAATCTTTTGAGTTTCGGTTTATGAACCCGAGTGTTTTGTAAGCTCGACTAGTAATATTATTATAATGGTCATTGAAACATAATTTGTGGTCAAAAGTTACACCAAGGTCCTTGATGCTGTAAACTCTTTCCAGGGGAATGCCATTAATTTTGTATTCAAATATGATTGGGCTCTTTTTTCGATTAAAGGTGATGACTTTGCATTTTTTTATGTTTAATTCCATTTTATTAGTCGAACACCATAGGTAGAGATTATCCAAAGATTTTTGTAGAAGTACAGCATCGTTTATATTATTAATTCTTTGTCCAGTCTTTTTGTCATCAGCAAATAACCAAAAATCTGTCAGTAAAAATAAATATATGTCATTTATAAATAAATCGAAGGCTAGTCCTGATATGTGTCCACCTTGTGGGCAGCCAGACTTAACTTCGAAAGGGTCAGATATAATGGTAATCTGGTTATTTATACTATTGGATATGCAACCACATTTGTCATTTTTCAATGTCGATTTCAGCTTAACCAATTGAGTTCTGTCAGAAAAATAACTATAAAACCATGTCAGGAGGGGATCATGTATACCATAGGCTTGTAATTTGGCACATAAGATGTTAATGTTAATTTTATCAAAAGCTTTGCTATAATCTGTCAGAATGCAGTCAAATTGGGCTCCCTGGTCAATGACTCTGTTTATGTGGTCAGTAAAAGATAAAAGATTTGTAGTTGTTGATTTTTTATTTACAAAACCGTGCTGATGACTGGTAAGAAGGGGAGATAAAGTAGGCGCTAAAATGTTGTAAATGAGACATTCAAATAACTTGGGAATGGCGGAAGATTTACAAATTGGTCTGTAGTTCGTTATGTTATTTTTATCACCATTCTTAAAAATGGGTATTACAAAGGATGTTTTCCAGCTGTGAGGAAACATCCCTGTACTTAAAGATTTATTAAATAACAATTTGAGAGGTAGGGCTAAAACAGTGGCACAGTTTTTAAGAATAATAGGTGGAACATTATCTGGTCCACTAGATGAGTCAGCTTTTAATTTCTGTAATAACTTGAATACTTGATTCTCAGTAACAGAAATCTCTTTCAGTGTCGGATTGAGGATATTGTCAAATTTAAAATAAGGTGGTGCCAGCTGTTCAGCTGAGTAGGCTGGTGAGAAATTTTCTGCAAATAGATTGGCAATAGTGTTAGGATCAGAAGAGGTTTTATTTTCATGTGTCATTTGAGATGGCATGTCATTATCTTGTTTCTTGGACTTAATAAAAGACCAAAATTTCGCCGGTGTTGTCTTAAACTCGGATTCTTTTGTTTTAACAAAATTTGAATAATCAACTTGAGATTTTGATTTACATTGCACTCTCAAGAGTTTAAATTGGTCAAGATGTTCTTTAGAACCCGAAGACTTGAATATTTTATGAGCTTTTTTCTTCTGAAATACAAGATCTTTAAATTCAGGGGTAGCCCACTCGGGGAATTTCAATTCATGTATAGTTTTTAAAGGGACAAATTTAGCAATGTTTTCGTGGAGAATCGAGTAAAATTTGGAAAGAGCTTTGTCTATATCGTCACAATTATCAAATATTGTTTCCCAGTTCTGGTTATCAAGAGCGTTAGAAAGAGATCTATAGTCACCTTTTTTAAATTGGTATACGTCATCAGCACGCTTATGCAAATCACAAATTAAATTCTTAACTCTAGGAGCCATCGCTGGTATGTTTAAACATATGTCAAGAGGGGGGTGATACTTGTCAATCGGAATTGATAGAGGGTCCAAACATTTATCTACTTTTACTCTAAAATGATTAAAATTAGTAAAAACAAGATCTAATATGCTATCATGGTCATTTTTTATACAATTCATCTGAGAAAAATTATGGTAGTCGGATATAGTTGATAGAAATATTTCGGATTGAGCAGTATGAGTTCCCTCAGGTTTCAGACGCTTGTTATCTGTTATCCATCTAATATTTGGGAAGTTAAAATCACCAAACATTAATATGAAACTGTATTTTGAGATTACTTCCTCAATACATTCAATAAAATCATTAATAATATTTAATGGTGACCTGGGTGGGAGGTATGTATTTGTTAATACTAGTCGCGTCGAGTGGTATTTTATATGAACAAAAATGCTTTCAGTTTTATTATTAATTGTATTAATACTGTAGGATGGTATAGATTTTTTTACTGCAATTAATACACCACCACCACTCTTTGCGTTGGATGTGTATTGAGATCGGTCAGTACGATATACTATGTAATTAGAGAATCCTAGCTCGGCGTTTTGCACGGAGTCACTAAGCCAGGTCTCACTGAAAATATAAATATCGGCCGGTACAGCTCTTGATACAAGGCCACATGATAGCTCTTTTAATTTACTATTTAACCCTCTGACATTTTGGTAGTAGATTAATAAGTTGGATTTTTGGGTGTTAATGGTCATTTCACCAGTCTTTTTGTGTGTTGTAGTGGGGGGTTCAAGAGGGTTATTAACATTATTTTTACTTTGCGAATTTTTCGTACTGATTGGTTTCTTGTAGAACTCGTCTAAAGCATACTCGATGCTGCATGCTAATTCTACATTGTCCCAAATTTGTTTATAGGTATCAGGGCCTAGTTCATTAATCACAAGATCATGGGTGGATCCTGGTGTTATGTCATTGGGAATAAAATCTACATTATCTGGTAATGTAGTACTGTCAAAAGATAAATTACTATGTACAATGTCATGTGTTATTTTCGCGAGAGGCGAATCGTCTGTATCTATGGAAAATTTCGACTGTTACGGTACAAGGAATTAGTCCAACGCCTGGAACTATTTCTTGGATTGTACCGTTCTCCATAGTTAGAATAGAGGTTATGAGGGAACGAGATTGTCATCTCATTTTCCTCATTCCTAGGAGCCCTAGATGTGGACTTGAAACTTTTATATGTGAGTGTGTTCGTGTTTGGTTGTAGGGTTTTCAGAGAAACCCTTACAATTAACACTGCGACCTTATTATTCTTGTTGTTGTTGTTGTTGTAGCCAGCTTGACTACAGCTGGAGGGTTGAGTGATGGTCTCCAGCCAACTTTATTTCCAAGTTGGCTCGTCCTGAACCACATACTTCTATGTGCGATCAACCATCATGAGGACATAAGACTTTTCTTTATAAGGCATTAAACCCTTAGGAAACTGCAAGCTAGCCTGGCTTGTAAGGGTTGGCTAGTCTGTTCTCTGTTAATAGTCCTCTAGCGAGACACTGGTCTTCTCCCTGTTTAACGTCCCCCAGCTAGACTCATATATAATGTAGAATTGTATACTGTACTAATCTACACTCAGATTAAAAGTTTACCTGGTTTGGCCGGGAGGGCGCATCCACCATTAGTGACTGGCGCCCATGGATCTGCAGGGGGAATAGCAGCGGGGCAGCTCCATGGATCCACCTGGCGAATGGATCAGACAATTATAATGAGAATATTTTACTTCCGAGTTTATGAATACATATCGGAGGTATTGAAAAAAATGCTTCGATTTTTTTGTCCTTCTTCTTTTGCAAAGTATAAGAATATTTTTGTGCTCATATTAGTAAATATTAAAACACAAACATTAATTATTTCATCTTCTTCTTCTTCTTGTTACGCCGTCTCCGAACGAATGTTGGCGATCATAATGGCAGTGTTTTCCCTTGATTGAAGTGTGATGTAAATTTCTGAAGATGTAAGACCCGTCCAAAGCTTGATATCCTCTATCCACATATTTCTTGGCCTTCCCCTTGATCTTGATCCTTCAATATCTCCTTTTTCTTTCATAGTAAGTTTAAAAACATATTGAGCAAAAACTATTCCCTTCATGAAGAAATTCAATTTTTTTCAATGTTTTACCTTCTTTAAATTGTACACAACAGAATTACAGAACTACAGGAATTAAGTTAGTCAAGAACAATCACTTGAACAAAAATAACTTTACAGTACCTACACAATTTAATTAGTAAATTTATTTACTAAAAAATAAAGTAAATTTGACAGATAAACGTATAAACTACAAGAATTTGAAATTTTCAAGTCATTAGTCCCACCAACTTACAACAAATGACAAATCTATGGAAATAATATTTCCTATCAATATACCTTTAACTATGAGAATTAAATTACAGTATTTTCAATATAAAAAATGCAATGTATTATCTTATACATAAAACTTATGACAAAATATTTGGAAACATACCTACATTTTTCATAATGAAAAACTGATATTTTACATAAATATTATGATAAATAACATCAATATTATGATTAAAAAATAGCAATACTTTTTATTAGACTATTCTAGCGAATAATGACAATGACACAAATTCTAAAGCTTTAGTGCCAATCATAACAATAGAAGCATCAAGGGGTCAGTATGAGCTCTAGCAACATGAAAGTACTTTAGTAATATCAGGTATTTCAACAGATACACAACACTGCGGCTTACCCACGAATGCCAGGGAGAGTATATGAACCCAAGTGTCTGTTACATCAGAGAAACAGAAATAGAAAAGACAGTTTTCATTTCTAAAAAATTAACTACTTGAAAGAATAAAAAAAGAAAAAAAAAACATTTAAAATTTCCTAAAAACTGTGTATAACCACTTTTAGCTATATAAATGCATATTTTAATATTAATTAATCACATGATTATTATCACAATAATTAAAATCTACCAATGTAATATTTTTATATAAAAATAGGATTCTTTAAAAAATAAAACTCACTGACTCGAGTTTGGCCTAAGTTTTGGCTTGATCACGATTACTCGAGTCGGTGAGTGAAAAAAATTAAATCCTAGTTTTACATAAAAATATTACACGTAAAATTACTTTGGATTTTTAATATGTACAAATAATTCAAATCTACCCTAGTAACAGCTCAGGATTCGACCGAATCTTTACAGTGAGACTGTCACCTTATGGCTGAATTGTAAAGCAATCTGCACACTCACCAAAAATAACCTATAAATTTGCGAGGAATTCAACTTGGAGAGAGAGTAAAACACTCGCAGTTTTCAAACCTACAATCTATCAGTTTGCGAGAAATTCGACTTGGGGAGAAAAAAACTCACAGTTTTCAAACCTACAATCTATCAGTTTGCGAGGAATTCGACTTGGAGAGAAAAACACTCGCAGTTTTCAAACTTACAATCTATCAGTTTGCGAGGAATTCGACTTGGAGAGAAAAAAAAACTCGCAGTTTTCAAACCTACAATCTATCAGTTTGCGAGGAATTCGACTTGGAGAGAAAAACACTCGCAGTTTTCAAACTTACAATCTATCAGTTTGCGAGGAATTCGACTTGGAGAGAAAAAAAAACTCGCAGTTTTCAAACCTACAATCTATCAGTTTGCGAGGAATTCAACTTGGAGAGAGAGTAAAACACTCGCAGTTTTCAAACCTACAATCTATCAGTTTGCGAGAAATTCGACTTGGGGAGAAAAAAACTCACAGTTTTCAAACCTACAATCTATCAGTTTGCGAGGAATTCGACTTGGAGAGAAAAACACTCGCAGTTTTCAAACTTACAATCTATCAGTTTGCGAGGAATTCGACTTGGAGAGAAAAAAAAACTCGCAGTTTTCAAACCTACAATCTATCAGTTTGCGAGGAATTCGACTTGGAGAGAAAAAAAAACTCGCAGTTTTCAAACCTACAATCTATCAGTTTGCGAGGAATTCAACATGGAGAGAGAGAAAAACACTCGCAGTTTTCAAACCTACAATCTATCAGTTGGCAAGAAATTCGACTTGGAGATAAAAACACTCGCAGTTTTCAAACCTACAATCTATCAGTTTGCGAGAAATTCGACTTGAAGAGAAAAAAAAAACTCGCAGTTTTCAAACCTACAATCTATCTACTCTTCCAGAATAGATCGGATATAAGTAAAATATTTGGTTATGTGCAGGCAGCTTTGAGGATTCGTTCTTTTATCAGAAACGAATAAATTAATGATAATTATGTTAAGTGGAATAGTAACTTTGTTAGTTTAATTTGTTTTTACTATATTTTTGCTAACAAAATGCAAGGGCCATGATGTTATTTTTATTTTTAATATTTAATTTTTTATTCTTTCTTATATTATTTATTTTTAAGCTCATTTGAAATTATTCATAGTCTTAATGCCAACCATTGTAACAAAATCTGATTTTATTACAAATAAAATTTATCTATCTATCTACTCCTCCACCGGTCTCTCACCTGGGGACGCGACACGGGGGGTATGGTGGGGAGGGGCGGTGCCACAGAGGAGGGGAGGGGGGCGCCCCACGGGTCAGTGCCCCCCACCGCCCCTAGCGTGTCCACCTCGAGTAGGTCAAGCATGTGACTGCTGGAGCCGCCACTGGCTGTGGGGCCCACGCCACTGGTCACAGGTAAGTGATGCCTGGTGAAACAGAAAGCAAACGGTGGTGCTATTATTTATTTTACGTGTTGTACACCACAGTAAATCTTATACAGGGCCCGCAAAAAAAAGAGCCACTCGAAATATATAGAAAACGGATTAAAATTTTAAAAAATACTAAAACACATGTTTGTTGTATGTTAAAAAATACTGTTTGTTGTATGAAGATACAGTTAAATAAATCATGAAAAAAAAAATTAGGATAGGTCAGAGCATCCCTAAAAAAAAAAACACATGTACCATTATATCGAGGGGGAATCCTTTTCTATTAGATTTTGAGTTTTTATCATTACCAGGGGCAGCCCCGGGGGGTCAACTTTGGAATCTTAAATGGAACCACCCTATTTGCTTTTACGCCGATTTTAGTAAAGCTTTCGACAAAGTCAATATTAATATGCTTTGTGCAAAGCTCCATGCTTTGGGTATAAATGATCCTGTCCTATCCTAAGGCATTAACTTCGCCCCGGATTACAAGACAAATTGTAAATTTAAATATTTTTTTTTCTCTATACTTTATTTTGTTAATATTGTTATTTTTTATCTCTGTTAATAATTTACTGTTGATTGTTTTGTATAAAAAATAAAGTGTAAAAAAAAAACAAAAAACTATCTTACTGGTAGAACCCAGACCATTAGTTATAATGGATCTCATTCTGCGCCCACTTCTGTTAATTCGGGTTTTCCGGTAACATATTAAATAAATAAATAAAATACCGACCTCAGTAGCTTGATCGATAAGGTGGCGGACTTGTAACCTGCAGGTCGGTGGTTCAAGTCCCTCCCGGTTACAGCGTAAATTTAGTAAAACGAGTTTGAGTAGTTGTGACATGACGAAAGTTATTAACACAAATACGATATCATCATAGGGTGGCGTCATCGTGAACGATGGTAGCCAGACAGTGGAGGAATGACTCAGTACTTCTACCACTGTCTTTACAAGGAGGCTAATAATTGACAAGGGCCCCCAGAACCAAGCCAATGCTGGTCTACTCCCTGTTTATAGTCCCCCAGCCAGACTGCTGGTCTACTCCGTGTTTATAGTCCCCCAGCCAGACTGCTGGTCTACTCCCTGTTTAAAGTCCCCCAGCCAGACTGATGGTCTACTCCCTGTTTATAGTCCCCCAGACAGATTGCTGATCTACTCCCTGTTTATAGTCCCTCAGCCAGACTATTAAGTAAATATTTAAATAAATATGAAATAAATAAATAAAAGGAAACGCCAAGTCAACGTACTTGAATTCGTTCTCGCTCTGACTCAGAGCCAGCTGCAGTCTCACGTCATCGCTCTTCTTCTTCTGCTCCTCCTGCTCCGCCTCTTCTCTCGACATGGCTATCGCTAGTTGCAGCTGAAGTTCTTCCTCTCCTGCTGTCTGAGGTCGGGCACTCTCGAGCTCTACTGGAACAATCAGCCATTCATTTCAATGAGACATTTTTTTAACAAACATTTAACACATAGACGACCGGCATGATTTTAGTGAGTTCTCCCGTGGGACCGGCGATGTTTAGGCTATTCACAGGCGTAGAGCATGCGTGTACCACCGGTGGTACACTCGGTCCATTCCGTACAGACACGAGTGTACCACCGGTGGTACACCCAGTCGTCTAAGTGTTAATAAGACTGAGTTCGCTAGTTTGATCACCGACGTTCAGTACTGGACATGAAACATGAGAATCGTACCAGCTACCCACATTAACCTCACCCAGTCTGGATAGGACCGGAAATGCCAGCCTCACATGTACGGAGGGAACAGAATTTTCTGTGTGAAAAATCTGCTCCGACCGGGAATCGAACTCAGGATCTCTGAACTGCGGGCAGTGGTCACAATCGTTACGCCACGGAGGCTGGCGTCTTCTTGGTAACTTCTTGAGTGGCTACAGATAAAGTGATTTAAAAATGATGGTAAAAATTACATTATAATAAAGTTGGCAGATTATTTCGCCAAATGAAACACTCCACGCAGACACAATGAGACGAATACCAGCAGCTGAGTGACGGGCTACTAACATCAAGCCTACAGTGTGAAAAACAAATAATGGTTTGAGTGTTTGTTAACGCTATAAAATACTAGTAGTAAAAATCAACTTATAGGTGAATATGAAAAGAATGCGAGCTAAAAATTAGAGTAGTATTTAGGGGTTTAACGTCATTTTCAACTGCAATCACGACGGGGGTGTTACCCCCATTGCTCAGGAAACTCACAAACCTGCTACATTGACCTCACCCAGCCTGGGTTGGGCCGGAGTGCCAGCATCACGAACTCGCTGGACGTTGCTTAACTTCGGTGATCCTACGAGAACCGGTGCATATAACGCGCCATCGACGCTGGCGAAATAGAGTAGTAAACTCTTTTTTGAAATTTATTTACGTAAATCACAAAGGGCGGGATTATTGCCTAAGGCATTCTCTACCATCCAACACAATACATGATCTTGCACCACTTAAAAATATGTAGTAAACTTGCTCATAGAAAAACTCTGTTTTACAACTTTTACAATCCCCAACAGAGAAAAAACTCCCATGAACAACTTTTACATACCCGGAGTCTATAATTAAACAGTTAGAGATTGGTTATGTTATTCGTGTGAAAACTATAGCTCACGATTTGGCTGTTCTAACGATAGAGCTACGAAATTCACAACAACACTCATTGAGTTATTTCCATCAGTAGTTTCATACTTCCAAGAAATTGCTCTAAACTACTCTGGAATAATCCATGAAAAAATATCAATTACTTCTTCTCAGTAATGTTCAAGATTATTTAGAGATGGAATTTATTGGGGGGGGGGGGAGGGGGGGGGGGGGTTTAGTAGGAATGTGTTGATGAAAGGAGGGGCACACCTGTTACTACTTTACTATACTAGTAGGTAAGTAACATTAAATGGTACATTAAATTCAGCAAAAAAGAACAACAGAAGAACCTACCTCTATTGGGAGGATCAGATGAGCAGGAATTGAACCGTGTTTCCCTGTTGAGCTGAAAACAGAACATCAAATCCCATTAGATCACTCACTAGAATAATAATAATACTCTTTGGTGGAAGGTAACCACCAGGCGAGGTTAATGCTTAAAGCATTTTCTACCACCTAACCCTCAGAGTCTTATTATTATTATTATTAGAACAGTTAGAGACGGTTAGCAGTGGTTAGGAGTGCTAACTTCGCATGCAGAGTTAATATTAGAGGAAATACCTATTTTGTCTACAATGCATTCAGAAGAAGAAAAAGGATTCGGTGGAAGAGATTGCCACAGAATGCCACAGGCAATAACCCCAATTTTTAGTTAGGACATTTATATTAATTCTTCTTTATTTATTTATTTTTTCATACTAATTTATCATTTATTTATTTTTTTTCTTAATTTAGGGTGCGATTATCAGTATAGTCAGTCAGTATAAAGTATATCAACTGTCACACTTGTTTTACTATCCCACTCTTTATCTTTTATATCAATTTTAATGAATGGTTAACTTCCAATTTCCAATGGTACCTACTGTCCATTAATCATGTGTCATTGATAAACATACCTACAACACTAATCAGTTGATTAGCTTCAACAGCCTGTTTAATGTGAATTGATAAACGCAACCTTGCCAAAGATTGAAATTCTTAAAATTCGATTTGAATTTTGATTTTTTAATTTAAAAATCACGTAACATTTTATGATAGTTGAATTTCAAAATGATAAAAGGTTGTTACTAAATCAAACAATATGGAAGTTAAAGTTAAATTATGATTTCTTTGTGTTGAAGGTATCGTCACATTTTTTGTGTGAAGTGCAGCATTACAAAGACTCTCAATCACTTTTCTAAACCCATTATATTATTATTTTATTCGCTGGTAATGCCGCCACTGGTCGGTACTCATGCAAATGACTACTCAATTTTCCTCATGAGGTATGAATGGACCCCGGACATCCATGTATAGAGCATAAAAATTCCTGATCGAACAAGCCACTGCACTATACCAGACGGCCACGGTGACTATCAAGCAATATGGCGTATGAAGTGTATATTGGAACTATATTGAAATTTGACTAGATTCAAGTTGGGAGGAAGAGATTGCCCCAGGCAATAACCCCACCCTTTAGTTAGGACATTGGTATTATTTTCTTCGTTATTAATTATTTATTTTTCAAACAATTTTATCATTTATTAATTTTCAAACTGTGTATTTTATATTGTAAATATTGTATACTTTGTTCTTCTAATAAAGCTTGATATAATAATACTAATAATAAGATGTAATCATTTAGTCACGTCAAATATTTCTTTAAAAAGTGGGTGCAACAACTTTATCAATCAATGAAGAAAATTAATTAGTTATCTATACTCTTTGTTTTCATTTCTTTGCATCATTCTTAGGAGGTCATGCTTGGTTACACTTTTTTCTTAATAAATTAATGTTTTTTAAAGACATTTTTTATCTATATCTATAAAAGAAAGCTGTCTGTATGTGTGTATGTGTGTATGTGTGTATGTATGTATGTTCTTTATACAAATCCACACCGTTTGACCGAGAAACCTGAAATTTTGCACATAGGTCCCTTTGGATCAGGAAATTCTTCTAGGCTAGATTATATCTCCCTGAGGTTAAGCTACAATGAGTAAGGATAAAAATGGATGGGTGACGCAAAAAAAATTCACGTTTTTTGACATAAATGACATTTTTTCTCGAAATTTGTCGCGACGACCTATCAACTCAAAGCGAGAAAGTTTTAGCCAAGGGTTTGAGCTTTCAATTGACATATCGATCGCGAATTTCTGATGAGCCGTTCTTGAGCTACGCCGGGTAAGGTAAAAAAATGGATGGGTAACATGTAAAATATTCACGTTTTTTGACCTAAATGACATTTTTTCTCGAAATTTGAAGTGACGACCTATCAACTCAGAGCGAGAAAGTTTTAGGCAAGGGTTTAGGCTTTCATTTGACATATTGATCGCGAAATTCTGATGAGCCATTCTTGAGCTACGCCGGGGAAGACCAGAAAATAGATATTCAGGGCGACAAAAAATATTCAGGTTTTTTTCAAACCTAAATGACATTTTGTGTGTGTGGTAGTGTGTGTGTGTGTGTGTGGTGTGGTGTGTGTGTGGTTGTGTGGGTGTGTGTGTGTGTGTGGTGTGTGTGTGGTGTGTGTGTGTGTGGTGTGTGTGTGTGTGTGTGTGTGTGTGGTGTGTGTGTGTGGTGTGTGTTTGTGTGTGTGTGTGTGTGTGTGTGTGTGTGTGTGTGTGTGTGGTGTGTGTGTGGTGTGTGTTTGTGTGTGTGTGTGTGCTTTGTGTGTGTGGTGTGGTGTGTTTGTGTGTGGTGTGTTTGTGGTGTGGTGTGTGTGGTGTTGTGCGTGTGTGGTGTGTGTGTGGTGTGGTGTGGTGTGGTGTGTGTGTGGTGTGTGTGTGGTGTGTGTGTGTGTGGGTGGGTGTGTGTGCGTGTGCGTTGTGTGTGTTTGATGGGCTGGCGAAGCGGCGGGTGTAACCCGCTAGTATTATATAAAATGGCATGCAGAAGATTACTAATAGCCTTGCTTATTACTCTGGATTAAAAAAAAAAAAAAATATTAATGGAAAACAAATTTATCTACTTCTAAGATATTATTATGTTGCAGATCGATCTCGATAATCTAGAATGAGTGGAAATGTTGAAACCTAAAATTATAATTTGGTGAACTAGGTTAGGTTAGTGTTCAACTAGTAATATAATCGTACATACAAATTAATATACTGGTATTTAATTGAGAGAAAAAATCAATGATTTTAGGGCGGAATAGGCGGAATACATACAAATTTTAGAGAGAAAAATCTTGATTCACTCGAAATCACCATAGCAACTAGTACTATTTCCTCTGTCATAGTAATGATCATAATATACATCTTTTTATATACAGTCTGATAAGGACAAAGATTGTATTTACTTCAGCAGGTGTTTGGTGCTATTATTATGACATGGTTAAATTATCAAATATCATGAGGAAACATCCATGCATTGGGTGGGTTCCTAACCAACGGATCCCCGCGCTACCTGGATTACCAGACTAGCGCCTTCACCACTTGAACCACCAACGCACAATAGTAATATCAATAAAAAATTAGACGCTTGTGGTCTGGGCAGGCTACAACACAGACCACAAGCGTCTAAAGTAGGTAGTGTTTTATGGCTACGAAATAAAAAAGGCTGTGAAACACACACTCATCTTAAAAAATAAATAAAAATAAAACACAACAAAAAAAATATTGTTTTCTTTACGTCCATGAACTTTCAAATGTTTAAAAGTACTTGTGTACTTTTAAGGACCAGCATGGCATGTTAATGTTAAAACCTAGCTAAGGAGTGATTTTTTTTTCATAAACATAAATTCCGCCCTTATAATCTACGTCACACCATGGAGTTATTTATGTTGAAATCAAGACATGAAAGGTTCTGTCACACAGAGGAGATCTAACGCGACGCTCAGGTTCAATAAATAATGTCATAAGGGAAGAGATTGCCAGAGGCAATAGCCTCGCCCTTTAGTTAGGACATGTGTATATATTTTTTTCTCAACTTTTTTCTGTTTTTTTTTTTTTTTTTCTTCTTCTTTTATTGTTTCCAATTTTGTATATTAATTTGTAATTATCTGTTTGTATATAATGTCCTTATTAATAAAGTGTAAAATAATAATAGGGGTGTGAGCATAGCTTGGGATCCGATCCACAGATCCATGCGCTAGTTGTTTACATTACAAGTCTAGTAACCACATCGATATTAATGCTTACTTTTTTGTTGTTCCGTTCCCATTTTATCTAGATGGTGTTTGTTGGTGTACCAATTGGTACATAAAAAAAACAGAACAGCCGATGATATACAAGGAACAGTGATATTGTTTATTTTTTACTGTTGTGTCAGTGTTAATTCCTTTTAACGAAAAGTTATAATAATAATAATATTCTTTAGTGGAAGGTTTACCACTAGGCGAGGTTAATGCTCAAAGCATTTTCTACCACCTAACCCTCAGAGTCTTATTATGATGTGGTCACAAACTCAAATTAATGAAGAAAAATTCGTGCACTGGGTGGGATTCGAACCAACAGATCCCTACGCTACCTGGATTACGAGACTAGCGCGTTAACCACTTGACTACCAGTGCACTTGAATACAAAGTGAATGTCGCGTTAGAATGTTCTGTGTGACATGGTCTAGTGGGACCATGTCATAGCATGCTAGGGAGGGCTCAATGTTAACACGTTGGGTCAGGCAGGACATGCTGGGGGTTGGGTGGAAGAGAACTTACTGTGGAGGTTAGTGTGGGACTGGACGGAGACAGGACATCCTAAAATTTTGTACACATAAGGGTTAAGTTAGACAGAGTTTCCTTCGATAAGTAAGATTACAAAATGATGGGTTAGTTATTTGGTTTTAGAGTGGCCAACTAACCAGGGCAGTGCAGAGGATTATATGGTATTTTATAGTATGTACAACAAATGTGAAACCAGAGATTAATTGAGTGAGATGTTCCAATGTGTTGCGATGTATGTACAATGTACATGGTATAAATTTATGCAATTTGTAAAAAACCCAATCAATGCTTATAAGGATAAAATCTTACAAAGTATCTAAAACTGGATACCAAAGTCTTGTTTTAGAATAAGCATATGGTAAATTTGACACAAATTAAAAAAAAAAAAAAACAGATTCTACAATCTCTTTCAGATATATCCTTATGAAGTTTTTTACAGGTTTTTTATATCGTGTTCGTAAACAAACCAGACGAGCAAAAGTTTAGCATTAATTTTTGGTGATTTTTTAATTAAAAAAGCTCTGAAACCTGTCGGAAAAGTGTTTTTCTTGTCAAACGAAAGTCTGTTTATCGGTGAAATTTGAGTTCTGTTTAATTGGTCTGTTATTCGAAGTGAAATTTATAAAACACTCACCGAGTCTTGAACTGAGGCTGGAGATCCTTTGTGTCGTGAGGGTGTTATGAACTTTCGAGTTATTTAGCGATTAAACTTTGTAATTAGTGAAAAACTTATAACTCTAAAGCAGTTTTACTAACTTATCTAGGATTTTTTGATGTTAGAGTACCGAAAATAAGCTTTAATTCGCAATTTGAACGAAAATTCGGCATATTCTTGTGAAAAAAAAAATTTAACCGCCATTATTAGTGTTCCAAAGAAAATTAAATAAAGACAGAAATAAACAAATACAATATAAAGTGGTAACAACTTTTTTCCGTTTAAACTACATATTAAATTTCATTACTTAGGTCAAAATTCGAAAGAAAAAAGAAAAAAAGGAAAAAAAAAGAACTGTCCATGTAATTTTAAACGAGACGAACTCGATCTCGCAGTCAGAAATTTTACTATCAAACGAGTTGGAGTTGATTGACCCCTCATTCATCCAAAACTTATCAGTACCTAAGTTACCTATTATCTCGATTTAAATTCTATCCGTTAGAGAATCGGATCCTCTTCAGTCTTCAGTTTTGATATTTACAAATCAGCAAAAATGATGAGTGAAGAAGCAGTCCAGCAAATGAGGGAAATTATGCAATCGGAAATAACGAGAGCAATACCTTTAATTGTCTCTTCGCTAGAGGCCAAGATTAAGGAGAAAGTGGACGAAGCAACTCAAGAATTGCGCGCAAATATGGAATCCCTGAAGGCGGAAGACGAGATATTGGATACAAAAATTGTGAAATGTGAGTTGAAATTTAATGATGAGATGAAACGGAAAAACTTGATTATATACGGCCTCGGTACCTTGAAGGATTGGAAGGACAGGGACCTCGCGGTGTTTCAATTGTTCCAGGATAAGATGGGAGTTCCGTGCAAAAACGAAGATATAGACTCAATTATAAAACTTGATAAAAATAAAAATGATGGTCCCGTTTTGGTGAAGTTCACTACTTTTAGAAAGAAAATGGAAATACTGGCAAATAGAAGACTTCTGAAAGATACAGATATATACATAAATGAGGATTACAGTAAAGAAGTTGTAGAGAAACGCAAGGAGATGAAAAAAATAATGAAACAACTAAAAAGTGATGGAGTAAAAAATGTATATCTGAGACGAGACAAGCTCTGGGTGGATGGTGTTATGTGGACAAATGAAAATACACCGATGGCACAAACAAGTGATGCTGATGTAGAAATGGAAGACGATAGTATGCAAGAAAATATCAAAGAAGGAAAGAAAAGGGGCAGGTCACCATCGGACGCAAGTAGAAAATTGCAAAAAAGTAAAAAGCCGGGAGTCCCTAAAAACCAAACTACTCTCCAAACTTTCTTTACTAAAGAGTTGGAGCCGAGAACAAGATCAAGCTCAGTTGGACCAATTCTAGGACCCGAAGTCGCAAAAATTGTGGACAAATTTTCCATAAACGAGATACAAAGGAACAAGGATCAAGAGGAAAGAGATAAAGAACAAGGAGCGGCAACACTGGGGACCGGCCACGGAGTTACTGAAGAGGGAGTTCGCGAGACAACAAACTAGCAACGAGCACAAAGTCAGCACCAGAGGCAGCGCGGAAATTTAAACAAGGTTATTTCAAATTTAAAAGTAAATAAAAATAGTCAGGACTCAGGATCAGGAAAAGATATTTTTTGTAGGAATTATAGTGATATAGAAAGAGCAATACCATCTACTAGTCAGGAATCCAATGTAAGTACAGACTTGGTTCATTATGATTTCATAACATATAATTGTAGGTCTTTAAAGCAAGAGTGGAGGTTGAGTGAACTACAAGAGGAATTGAAGAATGTGTCATGGAGAGTAATAGGTCTAAGTGAAGTGAGAAGGAGAGGAGAGGAGTGTGTTACACTAGAGAATGGAGACTTTTTATATACAAATGGGGGGGAAGGGGTAGTGGGAGGCACAGGGTTTTTGATTAATGCAAAATTTAAAGATCAAAAAGTTTTGAAATTTGAAAGTTTCTCTAGTAGAGTGTCTTCTCTTTTAATACAAATAAATAGTTATAAATTTCATATAGTACAAGTGTATGCACCAACATCTGCTTCTACTGAAGAGGAATTAGAGGTCTTTTATTCAAACTTACAAGATGCAATGGATAAGAATAATGATTTAAGTCGAAAGTTTTGTATGGGAGATTTTAACTCAAAAGTGGGAAAAAAGAAGATGGAGAGATGTATGGGAATATTTGGGTATGGGGATAGGAATGAAAGAGGGGAGTGTTTGATTGAGTTTGCAGAGGGGAACAGTTTACGAATAATGAATACTTTTTATGATAAATGTGAGGAGGATAAATGGACGTGGGTATCACCGGATGGGAATGTAAGAAACGAGATAGACTTTGTGCTTAGTAAGAAATGGGATAATGTTAAGATTGTTGAAGTAGTGAAAAATTTTGATGCAGGTAGTGACCATAGAGCAGTAGGAACGGTATTGTTGGAGAAAAAGAGACATAAATATTTTAAACTAAAAAAAGAGAGAATAGGGCTAAAATCAAAAGAACTTATTGATAAGGGTTTTGAATTTCTATTAAAAGATAAGCTGAATATTGAGAACAAAGAAAAGAATGTTGAAATTTTGAATAATAAACTAAAAGAATGCACTCTGGATATAGAAAATAAAACAACACAAACCAAATATAATTGTAGAAATTTGCCAGTGCAATTAAAAAGGTTAATGGAGAAGAGGAGGAAGTTGAAAAAATATGGGGAAAAAAAGGTGGAATATTCAGAAGTATCTAAGTTATTAAGAAAGAAGTTGAGAGAATGGTTAGAAGAGAGAAAAATAAAAAGAGTGGTGGATGCACTAGAAAATGGTGGGAAATTAAAAGAAAAAGCAAAAGTTAGAAAAATGATCATAAGTTTGAATGATAAACAGGGAACGGAAATCAGGGATAAAGATGGATTATTAGAGAGAGTCAGAGAGTTTTACCAGGAACTATACAGAGGAGGAGAAAATAAAGAGGAGGAAGAGTCACAGGAGATAGAGAGCAGTGAAGAATGGATGGATATAATGAAAGAAGAGGTAATAAGAGCAATCAAGGATACTGGGGAGGGAAAAGCAAGTGGTATAGATGGGGTGACAATGGAAATGATAAAAGCAGGAGGAGACACAGTGGCGGAATATTTGACAGAGATTTTTAACAAGTGTATGAGAGAAGGGAACTTACCTAGGGGATGGAATGTAGCTAAACTAGTATTGTTATTTAAGAAAGGGGATCCAAGAGAGTTAAAAAATTACCGGCCTTTGAGTCTATTGAATGTGGAGTATAAAATACTATCAAAAGTAATAACTAAGAGATTACATAGATATTTTAATAACTTTTTGTCAGTTGAGCAGGCAGGATTCAGATCAAATTTTTCAACAGTTGACCATATCTTTGTACTGAATGAATTACTTGCAAAGGCTGCAGAATACAATTTTAAACTTGTGTACCTATTCATAGATTTCGAAAAGGCCTTCGATTTTATTTCAACCTGCAAAGTGTTATCAATGTTAAAACAGATAGGAGTTGACGATAAAATTGTAAAGTATCTGGAAGAGGTCTACAGAAAGTCAAGTCTGGAATTCGAACTGGAAGCAGGGTATAAAACTGAAATGAAAGTAAACAGTGGTGTAAAACAAGGGGACGTCATATCGCCGACGCTTTTTATAGGGGTTCTACAAATAATTATGGATCAGATAGATTGGGGAGATAGTGGAATTAAAGTGGGAGGGATGAGACTGAATAGGTTAGCATTTGCGGATGACGTAGTTCTGATAGGAAGTTGTGTGGAAGAAGTAGGAAGTATGACTGTAAGGCTGTTAAATGAGTGTGAGAAGTATGGTTTGAGAGTGAATGTGGATAAATGCAGACTGATGGTGACAGAGGAAAATGGAGAGGAAAAGTTGATGATAAAAGGAGAAGAAGTGAAGAGAGAGAAAAATTTCGTATATTTGGGGCAGTTATTGAGTGTAGAAGGTCAGTGGGGAGAAATTTGTAGAAGGTGTGCAATAGGATGGGGAACTTTGATGAAAAATAAGGAAATATATAAATCTGGAGTGAAAATAGAAATAAAAAAGAAACTCTGGGAAATGACAGTTCTACCCAGTATGACATATGGATGTGAAACATGGGTGATGAATGCAAGAGTAAGGAATAAATTGAGAGTTACAGTGAGAGCAATGGAGAGATATATGTTAGGTAAGACAAGGAGAGATAGAATAAGGAATGCAAGGATAAGATATATGTCAGGATTCAGAGATATCGTAGATATAGTGATTAAAAGAAAATGGAAATGGGCGGGACATATAGCTAGGACCAAGGATGATAGATGGACAAAAAAGATAATGGAGTGGTATCCCAGAGAATATGGACGAAGAAGAGGTAGACCAAAGGATAAATGGGATAAGGAAATGAGTTTAGTTTGTGGAGGAGTAACATGGAGGAGAGTAACTGAGGAGAGGAAAGAGTGGAAGAGAATGGGAAAAGTATATAGGGAAATATGGGTGGAAAATCAGGGAGGCTGAAGAGCAAGTAAAAGAAATGAAGAGGAAGTGAGTGAGTGTGAAAGAGATAGAAATTCTTTAAATTAATTTTATTTTATTCAAATTAATTCTTGTTCCTGGTTGGTTTGTTTGTGCCATCTATTATTTTATTATTTATTTATTATTTTCCTTTACAGTTTACAAATTTAAAAAATTTTATCCTTAAAACCAGTTGTTTAGATGCCCCCTTTACGTGGGGAGGCCTCAGATATTAATCTGATTTTGTACAAGATGCCCATATATACTATGTATTTATGTTGTGTGTAAATTTAATTGTACAAATAAAGGCTACATTACATTACATTACATTACATTACAAGAGACATACTAGTAAAGGAATTTTTTATTTACAGGGTAGGTATTACAAGTAAAAATGAGTTAGAAATAAATGCTAGGTACCCAAAGATCAGTCACCGAAATTTCACACATTACACTCAACAATAGAAACGGTGCTACACTGAGAAATAAGATCCTAACAAAAAATATCATCGCTACATTTTCACCAACAAAGAAACAGTTACTTCAAGCGGGCTGTCACATATACAAAAGTTCAATCAAAACATACCAATGTCTTTGCAGTAAAATTTCCATCAACAAAAAACAGTGATATCCCCTCAAAAAACTTATCGCGTGTAAAAATTATCCGCGTAAAATTTGCTCTCCCACTCACCGAGCTTCCTTCACTTCCGAAACCTGACGATGCGGCGGATCGCGCAAATCTCTCTCGCGCTTTCAGTTGTCTGGCTCGCTCGTTTCTCAGTCGTTCTTCGTCGCTCAGGAGGGTGACGAGGGCTTTCGCTTTCTCTCGCACGTTGACCCCTTGGTCCTTGCCTTCCTCCAAGTACTGGAAGTCTTTCAGGGTCTCGATCAGATATATGTTCTCCTTGCACTGGGACGCCACCTGGGAAGTGAAAAAAAAAGTCGGTCTGGTAATCCAGAAGTCGGGGGTTCGAAACCCAGCCGAGGCATCACCCTCCCCATTTGGAATTTTGACCACATAATAATACGTCTCGGACTTACTGCACGAATAATAGGACTCAATAGTCCTACTCGGGTAGTAAAAACAAGGCATTATTATTATTATTATTATTATAAAGGTGACGAAAGAGCTTTCTTTAGTTTAAATGTCTGGTCCAAAAACTATTTAAAAAGGCGTCCTTGAGAAGGGTCGTAAAATGTGGAAGATCAACAAAAAAAAAATAGGATTACAACGAAGACAAGGGAATACCAAGATGGTCCTTAACCAAGATACGGAGGCACTTATCGGAGGGCTGGAAAGTCCAACTTGAGATTCCATGCGGTAAATACCGAAAAAACAACAACAGCAAAAATAGCTTCTCCAGGTCCTGACGTAATGTTTCATAACGGTTCCAGTGCCATAACTTTAAACATCAGGAGGGGTTTTTAAGAGGGTACAAACATCTTTGGGACGGCAAACAAATAAGCCTCCATTTAAATAGTAATTTTTCCCTTCCATAGTTTTTATTTTCCTTATCCAATATTAAGGAAAGTATTCTATTCGTCCTTTTTTTTTAAATTGGTATTAAACGTCGCTCTCAACTGCATGGTCATAATTGGTCATATCACGACGGGGTTGTTATCCTCCATTCGCAGGAAACTCACAAACCTGCTACCCACATTAACCTCACCCAGCCAGGGTTGGGCCGAAATGCCAGCATCACGAAGTCTTCACCTCGCTGAACGTTGCTTAATTTTATTTTTTAAATATACCTCCCACATTAACCTCACCCAGCCAGGGTTGGGCCAGAATGCCAGCATCACGAAGTTTTCTCCTCGCTTGGACGTTGCTTTATTCTATTTTTTTTTTTTTTTTAATATACCTCCCATTACCTCCCACATTAACCTCACCCAGATAGGGTTGGGCTGGAATGCCAGCATCACGAAGTCTTCAAACTCGCTGGACGTTGCTTAATTCTATTTAAACCGTTTACAACAAACCGACCTCAGTAGCTTGATCGATAAAACGGCAGACTTGTAACCTGGAGGTCGGTGGTTCAAGCCCCGGTTTCAGTGTTGATTTAGTAAAGCGATTTTGAGTAGTTGTGATATCACGAAAGTGATTAACACAAATATGATAACTGATAACTTAATTCTATTTTTTTTTAAATATACATATGTACCTTCTCGGATCCTGTCTTGATGAGATACTCGAGCAGACTGAGCGCCTTGTACACATGCCGCCAGTTCTTCCCGCTGTCGTTGAGCCGCTTCCAGATCATCTGCATGATCTCGGTGAAGGCGACCACGTTGTAGGTGAGCTCCGCTATCTCCCACATGAGCGAGGAGCTGGGGCCCCAGTGGTCGTTCGAGGTGGCCTCCCGGACTTTCACCTGGCGGGGGAAAGGGCGATTGTAATCTTTACTAAAAAATAAAGTGGCTTATTTTTGGCTGACTGCCAATCTTCTCAAAAAAAAAAGAGATTATAATAATTTTCTACAATAAAATTACACTTTCAAAGTTTGCACTAATAACCACCAGGTAACAATAACAATACCAGGTAAAAAAAAAAAATAAAAAAAAAAAAACAAAATAATTGTTTGGGTGGAAGAGCTCAAGCAATTTGAGAATCCTGCCATTAAAGCCTTTAGAAAAAAAAAAAACAAAAAACAAGGTAAACCACCAGGCGAGGTTAATGCTCAAAGCATTTACTAAAACCTAACCCTCAGAGTTATATCATTTTTCATTTAAATCATTTATCCATATTATACTGATATTATATCCTCTTTAAAGGTATTATTTCCTTTATCTGGAATTATTGTTTCATTTATTTCCAGGATGTACGAGTTTATCTTCACAATTTACATACGAGCTCGTCACTTTATTTCCAGTATCACAAATCACACATACAGATAGGAACGGCAGAAATTTTCCTGGAATCACTTATGAAGAATCCCAGGTATTAGATTCAGTCAACAATAGAGAGCACCAAATTTTACAGTGGGCATGAGAAAATTAATTCATATTTCGTGCTCTCCGACTTGAATAGCCTGCATTCAGAGTTTCAGACTCGGCAGAATCCAATTATAGATAACTGCACCCAGGAGATATAGTAGACGGACGAAGACGGCTCGTGTAAAATATGTTTGTGAATCATAATTCTAATGTCACATTAGTAATAATAACACTCTTTAGTGGAAGGTAACTACCAGGCGAGGATAATGCTCAAATCATTTTCTACCACCTAACCCTCAGAGTCTTATTATTAGGTATGTGGTCACAAACTTAAATTAATGAGAATAAATTCATGCACTGGGTGAGATTCGAACCAACGGATCCCTACGCTACCTGGATTACCAGACTAGCGCGTTAACCACTTGACTACCAGTGAAAAGCCCCGTTGTGACCTTTTGAATTCAACCAACCGGTGCGGCGCGGCGGACTGACCATCTTGACAAGAGATTCCTGGCACACACAATCTTCAGAAAAATAACATATGATAAAAAATTAAACATGGCAAGAGCCCTTCGTTATATGTCAACAGCCTTTTGTAAAATAACATTACAATCAAATAAATATTACTTCCGAGAAATTTCTAATATTAGAAATCGGAAGTATTGTGTTCGTTTTTGTAAAAAAAAATATTTTTTTGCTCCGATTTCAATTTTTTTCAGATTTCTGGACGTTTCATAACCTCCTGAGCAAATTTGGTTTTGTGTCTGTCTGTCGGTCTGTCGTTCTGTCGGTCTGTCGGTCTGTTAAAACGATTCCTTGTAACGCGCAAATCTCGGAAACTACTCGACCGATTTTGATGAAATTTTGCACACATCTAGGAGACATTCTGTAGATGGTCCCATTTTAAATTCATCCAATTCGTACTAGCGGTTCTTGGTGAAAGAGCCCATGCGCCTGACCATTAACTTTTTACTTAAACGCTTATATCTCGTGAACGGTACACCCGATTTTAATGAAATTTTGTGTGTGTATGCATATAATTGTTTTACATAGGCTATTTATATATATTTTTTTAATTAATTATAATTAGACTCTGATATTTAAGAAAATCCGAAATTTTGGACAAAAAAGTCAAAAAATAAGGACCACAACTTGCCGATACAGAAATTTTTGAGGAATCTAGAATGTAGAAAAAACGATTTTCTACCATATAAAACAAATTTGAAGAAAATCGGTGCAGTCGTTTTGGAGATACAAGTAATTTAGTATAAAATCTCAAAATTGGCACGTGTTAACAATGTGAAACAATCACGAGGAAGTATAGAGTCCATAATTGGCAGTGTTTTTTTTTTTTTTTTTTTTTTGGTTGAAGGCAAGAAAAAATCTTTTAAAGACACCCAGGTCATCCTGACTTGGGGTGTGGGATTTTCACACACTAAAAACCCATCTTTTGTCAAAGAGCTAACCGCACCTGGAACCGACAAATATCATTACTTCAAGTGCGGCAATGTAGGATATTAATATTATTATTATTCATTGTCAAGAGCCGCCCTTGATTCGGATCTCCCGGATAGATTGGATTTCTGTGACAATCTGACAATGAACTAGAGAGAGGAGGACAAGGGGGGTCAATAGCCGGAACTGGGATCTTATCACTGAGGACCGCGCGGCGTAGGCAACTAGGCTTGTGGTTGTGTGCGCAACAATTGTATACCTACTTCTAAATCTGAAGGATGTGAGTTCGAATCACACAGGAGCAGAATTTTTTGACGAAAAATTTCCGCTCTTATGAAATGGCTCGAATGTAAGTTTTCATATCCGCAATCAATAAAATTATAACAGTATAATCAGTATAAACAGAAAAGTGAGAAGTTGTACTCTAGATGTACATGAATATCAGAACATGCCTGGACACTATCAGTAGATATTAGTTCTGATTATGCATGCCATCAACTAACCTCTTTATTTTAATCAGTATAAACAGAAAAGTGAGAAGTTGTACTAGATGTACATGTACAATGTACATGTCACATGAATATCAGAACATACCTGGACCATTAGTTAATTGTTTCAGTGGATTCACACTGCGACTCAATCTTGTTATTATTTTTTATTTTTTTAATTTACTTTGGAATTCACTCCGAATCATTGTATTTTGTATTGTAAATAAATTCAATTTTTCAAATGAAAAATCAAGTTCTAATCCAGGAAAGATGAATCTATTTTATTTTTTTTATTTATTTTTTTTTTTTTTCTTCTTTTTTTTGAAGGTATGGAAGGAATCGAACCCGGGACACTGACCTGGGCGTCCGAGTAGTTGTGCGCGAGGTTCTTGATATTCCGCCGGATCCCCGCCACATTCACCTGGATGTCTTCGCGCTGTCTTCGCATCTGAAACCACAACCAGAGAGTAAAATCATTTAATAATATATAATAATAATAATATAATAATAATATCGCCTTATTTATACTGCCCGATTAAGACTGTTAAAGTCCCATTATTCCAGCAGTAAGCCCAAGACATATTATTATGTGGTAAAAATCCCAAATGGGAGGATAACTTGTCATGTCCCGGCTGGGTTTCGAACCCACGGCATCTGGATGATCTGGATTCACAGAGTGCCGCCTTTACCACTGAGCTACCGGGAAAGACTGTTTAGGGCGAAATTAATAGACAAGTTCCATATCTCAAGTCATTACTAAGGGCGGAATTAATAGACAACATCAATAACTTAAGTCGTTGGTAAGTGTCGATTTTCCCTATCTTACACAGTACGCAATCCGTGACTTAGCGCCACAGAGGTATTACAAAAACGTCTATTAATTCCGCCCTAAGAGTCGGTTTTCCATATCTTACACAGTACGCAATTCGTGACTTAGCGCCACAGAGGTATCACAAAAACGTCTATTAATTTCGCCCGTAGAGCTTTTCAAGTTAAGTAGAGCTTTTGGTTAAGGTTGGTGGTGAAACGCAGACGAGTGCGTTAGGCCATAGCACCATCAAGGTTTAACCCACAAAGGACGAGCGTGACACATATGTAACAGCGTGACACATACCACATACCAGACTGCTGTTACATATGTGTCACACTCGTCCTTCGTGGGTTAAGTATTTAAGAGTTACTTTGATGATTATTATGCACTTTATTAATAAGGACATTATGCAAAGAGATAGTTACAAATTAATATACAAAATTGGAAACAATATAAAAGAAAAACTGAAAATAAATGTATATAATAATAATAACACTCTTAAGTGGAAAGTAACCACCAGGCCCGGTTAATGCTCAAAGCATTTTCTACCACCTAACCCTCAGAGTCTTATTATTATGTGGTCACAAACTCAAATTAATGAGGAAAAATTCGTGCACTGGGTGGGATTCGAATCAACGGACCCCGCTACCTTGATTACCAGACTAGCGCATTAACTACTTGACTACCAGTGCACGAGGTTATTGTCTATTCCACCCAACCCTTATGAATTTTGATATGAATGTATTCATTGTGTTATTAAGTCACATGTGTAGTGGTTAGCTCAGTATTACGGAACTCCAAATTTTATCATTTTCCAGTATGCATATTCTTTCCGGTGATATAGCCACTGATAGCTATCCATACAAATAGCTACTCATATATCCTCACGAGATATGAGTTGACCCTGGACATCATTCAAGAAAAGAGCAGAAAATTTTTGCGCTGCTGGGGATCGAACCCAGGTCACTGTGCGTGCAAATATAGGGCCATGCCTTCTTAGGCAACTAGTAGTATAGAGCCTCCTCAACACGGAATGACCAGACCTCTACATACATCAGTGAGAACTAGACTCTAGCCAGGACCAGAGGATAGATCACACAACGGAACCTTGGTTTTCCATCTACATTTCTGATTAAGTTTTGCGGTCAGCGAGCATCGAACATGCACCAGAAAGATAGTCGTGAGTTAGCACGACTCTCTCAGTGCTTATTTGAAGTGAAAAGGGTCATTCATTGCATTGATGTAAAAATAATAAGGTTTATGTGTACTTTCGTGTGTACTATTTTAGCAGAGTAATAATATCGCTTAGCGACTGATTGATAAGGCGTCGGAATTGTAACCAGGAGGTCGGTGGTTCAAGTCCGCAGTTTAGCAAAGATTTGGTAAAGCGAGTTTGAGTAAATTGTGATAGCACGGCTGTGATTATACTTGGAACTTTTATAACATTTAATAATAATAATATCACCTTATTTATACTGCCCTATTTAGGTCCCACTACTCCAGCAATAAGCCCAAGACATATTATTAAGTGGTAAAATTCCCAAATGGGAGGATAATGTCATGTCCCGGCTGGGTATCGAACCCACGAACTCTGGAACCTCTGGATTCACAGCGTGCCGCCTTTACGAATGAGCTACCGGGACAGACCCATAGGACACGCAAAACATATTATTGCGTGGTCAAAATCCCAAATGGGAAAATAGGTTGTCATATTCCGGCTGGGTATCGAACCCGCGACCTCTGGATTACCAGACCGACGGACGCCTCGAAGAGGTTAATTTTTTTTTTTCATTGTACTGATATGTATTTATATTTTATTTTACACTGGGCTTGACCTGTAAATATACAATTACAAATTACAAAAACATTTATACCCGAGTCATACCATGTGGATTGTAGATGTTAAAAAACCTGAAAAACATCATAACATTAGTAGTTACTATACTAGTGGTATGTTGTAGTTCTAGGTAGTACTGTAGTATATGTATATGCATTAGTAGTAGACGAACAACTTTCTGACTTTCTCCTGTGGAGGAATCTCCAGGCGGATAAGTACACACGGACCTGATGGTGAGTTGTCTATCCTCATTAGCTGGGTAAACATACATGAGTGAGTTCCGAGAATAGCCAGATCATTAAAACAACCAGAGTCAGGAAAAGTGGATCCTGAACACTGTATAATACTGTATATGTATGTTCGAAGTTTGGAATGAATAGTGACGAGTCCATTATTCAATGGCAGATTGTTTGTGTCTTTTCTTGTATAGGTTATAATAATACTCTTTTCTTGTATAGGTTATAATAATACTCTTTTCTTGTATAGGTTATAATAATACTCTTTTCTTGTATAGGTTATAACCAGGCGAGATTAATGCTCAAATAAGCATTTCTACCACCTAACCCTCAGGGTATCGTTGTCTTTTGCCTTGAAAAAAGTGGTACCGGATAAGTTGAATGATACCCCCAGCGAGAAAACGACCCCCACATTCAATCTTCTTTTAACAGGGGAAAAATCTTCTTGGGAAAATTTCAAGACAAAGGTCTTGGGTTTTTCAGACCCTAATACCACAAGGTATAGGTTGGGACACACCAAATTCGCCTTTTCTCTGTGTTGGGTAAAAGGTCGCAATTTCAATGTGTGAAGATTTGCGTGGAAGAGATTGAGTGGAAGAGAAGGTTTGGGAGGAAGAGATTGCCAAAGGCAATAACCCCGCCCTTTGATTAGGACATATATTATGTATATATTTATTTATTTTTCTTCATCTTTTTCCTTTCCAGGACTTTTCCATATCTTTTAATATACTAATATCTTATTTTTGCCTATAATTCCGCCACTGGTCGCTGCTCACATTAAAGCAGCTACTCATTTTTCCTCACGAGGTATGAGTAGACCCCGAACACCCAAGAACAGAGCAGAAAAATCCTGCCCGCTGGGGATCGACAGGTCACTGTGCGTGCAATGCCTAGCGCGCTACGGTGACTTCTAAGATTTGCAATATATATTGCAGAAGATAGATAAGAATGAAGAAAGATTCCAGATTTGTTTTGACCATCATGACGTGTCGACCTGGTCTCGTGCCCTTCCAGGACACCTAATAGACCACACACTAGGATGTCCTGACCTCCTACACCTAAAACTATAATACCAAATCAAGTATCGTGATGGCATTGGGTGACAGAGTGCATAAAAATTAAAGAGTACAAACAAAAATATGTGATTTAATAAGATTCTGAGGTTTACGTGGTAGAAAATGCTTTGAGCATTAACCTCTCCTGGTGGTTACCTTCATCCAAAGCGTGTTATTATTATTAATTATGTCCATAAAAATTAGAGTACAAACGAAAATATGTGATGTGTTAACACACAGCAATTTTAATAATAATAATATCGTCTTATTTATACTGCCGATTAGGACTATTAAGTCCCATTATTCCAGCAATAAGCCCAAGACGTATTATTATGTGGTAAAAATCCCAAATATGTGATTTGTTAACACACAGGAATGTTCATAATAATAATATCGCCTTTTTTATACTGCCCGATTATGACTATTAAGTCCCATTATTCCAGCAATAAGCCCAAGACCCAAATGGGAGGATAACTTATCATATCCCGGCTGGATTTCGAACTCGCGACTTCTGGAATCTCTGATGGATTCACAGAGTGCCGCCTTTACCACTGAGCTACCGGGACAGACTAATGGCATGTTGCTAAGACCACATTACAAATCACAACCATGTACGTCATACCTTGCTATCACTATCAGTGAGAAGCATTGCTTACCTGACCAAACTAATACAATACTGATTGCAGTCATTGCCTGGGATAATCTCTCTCAAGGTTATCAAAAAATTGCGTCAATCACAAGAACTAGCCAAACTTGCTTCACTCAAATTTTGCTTTACATTGGGACTCGAACCACCGACCTCCAGGTCACTGACTTATCCATCTAGCAACTGAAGCAGGATATACATATTTATAGCGTATGACACTGACGTAGGTAAGGAGGGAGGAGGGGTGGGAGATTCGGGGGTTCAAACCCCTCCCATCAGTGATTAAATTTTATCAGTTTAAAGGTATGTGGGGGATTCGGGGTAGAGAGGGGGGGGGGGTATTAGGGTGTATTCCTTATATCTATACGCTAGTACCGACCTCAGTAGCTTGATCCGGTGGTTCAGCGTAGATTTAGTAAAGCGGTTTTGAGTAGTTGTGGTATCACGAAAGTGATTAACACAAAATTGATAACTTATAGGCTAGTGGTGTATGATTGTATTTAACAATACCAACTTTTGCTTGGTAATAATATATATTATGGAATTCCCATCGATACACACAATATACAGCATATAAATTGCACAATAACCAACTCCTAGACGCCCAAGACAATAGAAGAATAAAATTCACGACACAAAGCATGGTGCTTATCTTTATATCGCTCCAGCGATACAGTAGCCTGCGTACCAGTACTAGGTTGGATTCAATAATACTTATCTTGAGTTTGTTTCTAACATAACTAACATTGCAGCCCCACTACGGCTGGGTGAGGATAATATAGTACTAAATTAGATGAGAGATGCAAGTCGGCTAGAGTTTGATCTTACGAGACCCCGGACGCCTTTTTTATATGTTTTTTTTTTAAGATGAGTGTTTCACAGACTTTTTTATTTCGTAGCCATGAAACAGGATCTACTGTAGACGCTTGTGCTGTGTGTGGTAGCCTGCCCATCCCGTAGTATGCCTCCCCTCTGATGGGCGAGAAGTGACACAATATTTTCCCAATTAGGTGCTGGGTCAACACGAGGATCAGAGGGATTGAGTGTGAACGTTGATTCGATATATACGGAGACAAAATCGTTTCCACTGACTTAACCACGGACAATTAATTTAATCATAGCACAATCAGTTAATGTATCGAGTATACGAATCAAATGACATTGAATATGATATTAATGAACGAAGAAAACACGTCATAGCAAGCAAGGCTGGTATGCCGATTTTTTTAAATACTTTTTAGTGGAAGGTAACCACCACGCGAGGTTAATGCTCAAAGCATCTTCTACCTAACCCTCAATCTTATTATTATGTGGTTACATACCTACTCCAATAAATTAAGACAAATCCAAGCATTGGGCGGGATCCGATCTAATATTTTATTATTTTCTTCATACATTAAATTAATTCATAAGTAAGTACTCGTACTGCATTGTATGTACCTTTTTTTAAGTTCTTTAATTTATTATTTTTTATTAATTGATTAATTTGAAATTATAATGATTACTAATGTATTGATTGACGTGTACCATTTTAAAGAGACGTTCGTAAGTAAAAATCCCGGCCCTACCCAGGTGAGGTTAATGTGGGTAGGTAGTAAGATTCCCAGCGAATGGAGGGTAACACCCCTGTCCTAATCAGAACGTTAAATCAAATAGAATCGTTGGCGTTAGGAAGGGCATCCAGCCGTAAAAATGTGCCACAACCAACCAACCTCAACCATGAGGTGGAACAGTGCCGACCCCAAGTAGGTTTGGGAAAAGGCAAAGTGAAAGAAGAAGAAGAATAAGTTAAAAAAAAAAGCAGGAAATAAATCGTTGTATATCTGACATTTTGTGATCGGCTGTCCTGATTTCTACTTCGCTATCTATGTGCATTCAGATTCAGAGAAAGCAGTAAGCACTGTAAGAGACAGCACATTCAGAAACAGACATCAGATCTCTTTGAGAGGGTGGGGGTGTGTTTACTTTCTGATGTGACGTGTGTGGACTGGAAGACATATATCAATACCTATATATACACGGTGTATAACTATATCTATTATTTCTGTATAATTGTATATACACGGTGTAGAACTATATTATACAGAGTGTTTCAGAAAAGTGTGCCTTTACTTTAACCAAGTGTTATATGGACCATTTTAGGGGGGTCAAGTCGATAACAAAAAGGGCGAAAGTGCTTCAGAAGGGAGATACACGCCTCTAAAGTTTCATTAAAGATCTAAGATTTTGAATTACGCCTTATCTGTTATTGAAACGCGGAAAAAAATCGACTCCCAATACAAGATTATTTTGATGTGGAATCGAGGTCATTGCACTCTCAGGGGCGGCCTCTATCTCCCTTATGAAGCACTTTCGCCCTTTTTGTTATAGACTTGACCCCCCTAAAATGGTCCATATAACACGTGGTTAAAATAAAGGCACACTTTTCTGAAACACCCTGTATATGTATAATATAGTTATATACAGTGTTCCTGGAACAGAACAGCTAATATTTTAGGGGTTAGTCCGGCACTTAAGTTCAAGTTAAACATGGACATTTTGATTCGTTAAAAAGTTATGGCCAAATCCTTATTTATCCTTAGGTCCAGGAAATACTTGACCTAAGGATATTTTTTCAACAGTGATACATAAACTTAAAATAGAATTCCTCACAAATCTCACAATTCAAAGAAGGGAACAACGAGAAAATTTCAATTTTTTATTCGCTCTGGCTATGGGACTCTTAAACAGGGAATAGACCAGCAGTTTGGCTAGGGGACGATAAACAGGGAGTAGACTTGGTTCTGGGGGCCCTCGTCTATCATTAGCCTCCTTGTATAAAGACAGTGGTAGAAGTGCTGAGTCATTCCTCCACTCTCTGGCTACCATCGTTCACAATGACGCCACCCTATGATGATGATTCGGTTTTAACATAAAGTCACACATTACCTACTATAATTATATCCAGGTTTCCTCCTTACACAAGTCTTGTATATGCAGGTTTGACATTCGTATTTAATTGTTGCAAACGCATATTTCAATTAGGGTTGGGTGGAAGAGATCGCCACAGGCAATAACCCCGCCCTTTAGTTAGGACATATGTTTTTATATATTTTCTATTCTTTTTCATTTTTATTGTATATATTGTTTCCATTTTTTTTTTTTTTTTTTTTTTGTTAAAATAATTATTTGTATGTGTACATAATGTCCATTTATATCTAATAAAGCTTTGTATAATAATAATAATTCTGGGACACCCTGCAGGGATCACAGGAAAGGGTTTAGTCACCTCCTTACAGAGGAAGAGTGGTCATTAAAGAAACAACACAGAGTGACATGAGAATATAATAATATGAACGCCACATGGCGTGTGTAATCAGTAGAAAACAGCATGGATGATTCACCATATAGCCAAAGATCTGTTCATAGTATAGTGGCTGCCTGGTACTTGGCAAACGTACATTTCAAAAGGTCAAAACGGGGCTTTTCACTGGTAGTCAAGTGGTTAAAGCGCTAGTCTGGTAATCCAGGTAGCGTAGGGATCCGTTGGTTCGAATCCCCTCCAGTGCATGAATTTTTTCTCATTAATTTGAGCTTGTGACCCAATAATAATAAGACTAAGGGTTAGGTGGTAGAAAATGCTTTGAGCATTAAACTCGCCTGGTGGTAACCTTCCACTAAAGAGTGTACTGTTATTATTATTTTCATTTAATAAACACTACTTATAATGGGACAAACTGTCTTGAGCTGACAATCTAAATAAAGCACTACTTATAATACACTTGTCTATGCTGTCTCAGTAGGCCTATAGGGAGTACAGACTTCCGTTGCTGACCCGGAGGTTGCGCGTTCTAATCCCGGCCGGAACGGAAAATTATAACCGAGTTTTTCCGTGGCATGGATGTAAAGGTAAAGTGCCCTGAAGTAATGCGAAAGCGATTCCGGGGCACATCTACCTTTGTAAAAAAAAAGTCCATAAGGTAAGGAGTCATATTTATTATGGGGTCAGAGTTGAAAAAAAATATGAAAAATGTATGCAGTGGGTGGGATTTGAACTAACGAATCCCTACTCTACCTGTGTCACCAAACTAGCGCCTTAACCTGAAAAGGGCCGGGATTAGCCAGCATCTCGACTGTTTGAAACTTTGAATGCAACTGGTCACCCATCCAATTCCTAACCTTGTTGGACGTTGCTTAACTTCAGTGACAAAATGAGAACGGGTGTATTCAACGTGCCATCGACACTGGCTGTTTTTCTTAGAAACACAAGTTTTATCTACATCAACACCCTGTCAGTAGAAATGAACACAGTTCAGCTACTGTAATGCCATTAAAACCCATGCTGTCTTACCTGACTCACAACATGGCCAGGTTACTAAGGATTCCTTACAGGAAATGACTCAGGTGGGGGAATATAGTAAAAATAATAATAATAAAATATACTAGTAAATTATTATTTTCACTTTATATTTGTGTTAATCACGCTGTGGTATCACAACTACTCAAACTAGCTTGACTAAATATTTGTTTAACTTGAGACTCGAACCACCGACCTCCGGTTATGAGTCCGTCACCTTATCGATGGTACGTATGATATTACTTCCGGTAACCCTGTAAATTTTTAAGAACTCAGACTGCCCAAGGGAAAACACGTAGAGAAATGAATGTATAGCTCAGATGTTAAGCACTCGCTTGCCATGCGGAAGGTCCCGGGTTCGAACCCCCGCACCGACAAAAATTTGTATTCAAAATTTGGTTACAGTCGTTTGTAAGGGATACCTTCCGGTGCGCTCGTGTTGATAAATGGGAAGAAATGTGTCACTTCTCGCCCATCAGAGGGCAGGCATACTTCGGGATGGGCAGGCTACAACACAGATTCAGCGTCACAGGCGTAGCTCCTCTTTCATGAATACAAAATGAAAAAAGGCTGTGAAACACTCATTTTAAATAAATAAATAAATATGTATCAAGTTAAGTGAAAAAGGTAGGTAGGTACAGGCATTGCACACGCATGGGTGACCTGGGTTCGATCCCCAGCGGGGCAGGAATTTTTCTGATCTGTACTTAGATGTTCGGGGTCCACTCATACCTCGTGAGGAAAAATGAGTAGTTACTTGTATGAGTAACGACCATTGGCGGCATTACCAGAGTAAAAAGAATTGAATGTAATAGAATAATTCGAAATGTGAAGGAGGGTCTTTAGTAATGCTGGTCTACCCACAAGAATTGTGAAGAGGCCTTGTGCTTCACCACAAATAAAATCATACATACATACATAGGTAGGTAGGTACAGATTATTAAGACATCACAATGAGTTAATGTTGTGTTTATGTCGGTTCTAATAACTGCTAACCTCTCTGACGTCTATAACAGAAGAAAATATTCCAGCAAGTAACGAAAGCTGTAGTGGGGAATCTTTTCCAAGAAAAACTTTACCTTGTTTAAGATGGCGACAGCGGAATCCGAGAGAAATTTGCTTTCAACAAGCAATGATAAGTGCAGGAATATTATTCATACAATAATACATCATATAAATATGTACAAATGTACATTGTACAGTCCCTACATGTGTAGGTATCTCATAAGGACCGAACTATAAAATAGGATTAAGTTGATAAACCAGACTGTTCGTCAGACGCCGACCTCCGTGGCTCAGTGGTTAAGAGCATTGGTTGCTGACCCGGAGGTTGCGGGTTCGAATCCCGGCCGGAGCGGATTGGTTGAAACTCCGACTTGAAGGAGGGTCTCACTTTTCTTACATTGAATCCTGTTTTTAATTCGTCCCTAAAAAAGTTAGTTGAGATGTGACAGACAGTACACAACACTGAACTTGAACCATTGACAGTTTGGTCACTTCAAAATGCATAAATGTGATGCACACTGCACACCCCGGATATATTTTAGGAAACCATTTAAGAGACAATAATGGATAAATTTCTTCTTAGAAAATGTACGTAGGTAATGTAATATAATTTGAGTGACGTTAATATGAAAAGACAAAGAAAAGACATTAGACTAAGTAAATGAAATGCGCGGACAAAGAGAGAAAACACGTAACAGAGAAACAATAAAATGCTGTCCCTAGTTTTCACGTGACAGTTAGGAATTTCCATTCATACTAAGGTTGGGATAGCACTTAAGATAACGACCTTCCTATCGGAGGCAATAGGTATCTTCATTCGTGATAACAGCTCCCATCCCGGCAGATAAAAAAGAATACTAGCAGAAATTGTAAACGACAAGCGGTGCTGCGGAAAATAATCTCTGGTAAAATGAGATTTTCACAAAACAGTAATAATAACGCCTTTTTTATATTATTATTATTATCTGCGCGATCAGGATTAAAGCGTCCCATTATTCCAGCAGTAAGCTCAAGACGTTTTATTATGTAGTCGAAATCCAAAAATCGGAAGATACCTTCTCATGTGCCTGGGTTTCGAACCCGCGACCTCTGGATTACCAGACTGACGCCTTGACCATAAAGCTACCAGGACTTTACTACTTGAGATATTCTATTTCTAGGTATATATATTCTACAGTTCTGAATCATTAGATCCATTGACTTGAGAATTAGAAGATCAAGAAAAAAAATTCGACCAACTTCTGAATTATGTTTAAAATGTGTAAAAAAAAAAAAAAAACCGTCTGCACCCAAACATTTAAAAAAATACTGAATTAATTACTCTCATTAGCAATAATGAGTAATACATAATTCTGAATATTTATGCCATCGTGCGTGAGAAACTAAATTAAAACGTTAAATTTTTAAAGATTTGTTAAAAACCATTGATAAGTGACCACCTTAATGTCTTAATGTGTCAGACAGAATTCTTGAATGGCTCTTCTGTTGATTTTACTTCATTTATCCTTCCTTTTTCCAGACCGTAAACAGAACTAAGTCGTTAGAAGACTACCAAAAAAGCTTCACCCGTTGTGATATTACCATGCAAAAAAAAGAGATATTTTATTTCTATATGTCCGTGACTGGTGGTCCTTCTGAAAATTCGATAATATATATTTAACTATATTTCTGGACCACAAGAGATTCTAAGTCGAATGGTATATTATGAACTACACAAGAAGATTGATGCTGAATTTCAGATACATCTTTAATGGCAACACCGAAAAAATTGGTAGGATCATCATCATCATAGGGTGGCGTCATCGTAAACGATGGTAGCCAGACACTGAAGGAATGACTCAGCACTTCTACCACTGTCTTTAAAAGGAGGCTAATAATTGACAAAAGCCCCCAGAACCAAGCCAACGCTGGTCTACTCCCTGTTTCTAGTCCCCAGCCAGACTGCTGGTCTACTCCCTGTTTATAGTCACCCAGCCAGACTGCTGGTCCACTCCCTGTTTATTATAGTCCCCCAGCCAGACAGACAGAGGATACCGAAGATAAAATTTATGTAAATGAAAAATACATTTCCTAACCCGCTTCGTTAAGATTCTGGTTTTGATTTGTCCTTGGGTAACTGTGGATTTTTGTATCCAACATTACGGAAGAATCTGATAGGGAAGTATGCTTTTACTTTTGATGAGGAAATAAAACGAGTTCTTCTTTTTTATTATATTGCACTGTTTGGTCGTGAGGACCACAAAACGGATTTTTTTTTATGAGTAGGTATGAAATGATATGAGTAAAACGTGTATATTTTCCTGGGGATATGAGTTAGAAAAATTAGAAAAGAGTTAGAAAAATGAAGGAAAGAATTTTTTCTCCCATAGATTCTTTCTAAATCTGGCTCTACTGTAGAAGAATTTTGAAGCTAGAACGATGGTCAGTTGTCAGAACGACGAAGAAGTGTTGAGAAAAGCGAGCGAAAGAAGCCACCAAACCCAGGAAATATGTAAATTGATGGACCATTTACTGTGACATGAAGGACTATTAATAATAATGATGGAAGGATTGATCAAAGCAAATGATGTGAACTTGTGAAGGAAGATAATATGGGATATAATAGCTACAGGAAACAGGAACTGATGAATGTAGAGAAGGATGGAGAAGACAAACATTACTGCTGCGGCCAACCAATCAATAGATTGTGACCCTAGAGAGACAGTAGGGTAAATAGTTTTTTTTTTCCGCCCATATGCATGTGGTTAAAAACAATACCCTACCTACCATCACAAGTCTATGAGTGACTTTATCTGAGATGACACTTAATATTATGTTATCTACCTTATCAGAAATGCTCAAGTGCTCTCAACACAGATAAGAGTTCTGTTTACATTTATCATGAGAAAACAAAAAACCAATGTTTGATTTTACATCTGCTATTTTAACCTTTATTTCTTCTTGATGGAAAAGAAAAGGATCAAAACATTCCAGAAGATTTGAAAATATGTATGTTCAATTATTATGCCTTAACAAGAAATACCACTTGTGAAAAGGTTCAAGTCACCTTTACACAGTAAGACAAAACAATTTTGGTATAATGTAATACTTTATTTGAATTTTTGAGATGATGAAAAGAATTTATTCAAGAGTTATTTTCAAGTTCAATTAATTAGTTGCTCATTTTTAGATAAGCAAGCAATTGTTTTATTTAATTATTTTAAATATACAATGTTATCAACTAATTAGATGATAAAATTGTGTGTTTAAAACAAATAATTATTATTATTATCCTGATAGTCTAAAAAATAACAGATGTACAGAATTGGTTGACTGCAAGCAGGGCTAAAAGTAAACAAACAGTTGGCTTATCTCTAGGTTAGTCTAATGCAAAACAACTGAGGCCAGATAACACTGTTCACAAGGACATGGGTACATCAGATACTGACATGTTAATGTACTCGGTCTCACAACATTTACTTTATTTTACCCATTTTCATTAATGGTTTATACTGTTTTTAATTTGGTGAACAATAAAATTTATTGTTCAGTGAGATTCAGAGTAGGTGTCTATTGATACCAATGAAAGCTCTGGTAAATATTTAGCTATTATATTAAACTCAAGTACATTATTGAATGAATTCTTCTTTTGGCAATATTAATAGAGATATTAATCTTTAAGACAAAAAAACTCCATTTACGGGAAACTCACAAACCAACAACCTATGTTAACCCACAGAGCTTCAAAAATAGAGTGAAGAGTAACATCATAAGGATTTTATAATATTATTCTTAAATTTTTTTTGATAATAAGACATATGTACAGTACAAATAATGATTATAAAGAAAGCAAAAAATGGAAACAATATAAACAATAAAGAGAAGAAAAAAAAAAAAAATAGATAAATAAATACATGTATGTGTCGTGTGTCCTAACTAAAGGGCAGGGTTATTGCCTATGGCATTAATGCCGTCATAGTTTGAGTGATTGGTCACCCACTAATTTCTAACTTTGCTAGACTTTGCTAAATGTAATTGATTGTATGAGAACTAGTGTTGTGAACATGTCAATTACTCAAAAAAAAAACATCAATAATTTTTTGAATATCATATGTAGATATTCTCAATGAAAGTCATGGTGGAACTTGTTTTGAAAACTCAAGAAAAGGTTTTTTTTTTATTATTTAATTACATCTAGTCTACACTGGAGACTAGGTTGCACTTGTAACTCTATTGATCAAATAAGAAAGTATAGATCAAAATGAGGCAAAAAATGGCTTTTAGTGGTATTCTATTTCCTGGTTGATTGTTTAAACATTGACGATACCTTGAGCTGGACTCTTGAGGTGAGCAATGTAAGAAAAAAGGTCTTCAGGGCACTATGGTCATTAGGTCGTCTTAAAAAGTATCTCTCATTGAACTCAAGAAAACTCCTTATAAAATTCTATGTTTTGCCATTGTTTGAATATTGTGCCCCAATCCTCTTGGGACTCACCCAGGAGGAATCAATTAGATTACAACGGGCACAAAACGCTTGTGCTCGTTTTATTTTCAAAGTTAGGCGCTGGGAACATATAACTCCCTACCTGAACCGTCTTCAATGGTTAAAGGTAGAGGACCGGAGAAAACTCCTTACTCTATTTTCTGTCTTCAAAATCCTCTCTTCTCAGTCTCCTTCATATCTATTTGAGAAATATTGCTTCCGTTCTACTATTAGCACACGAGAAACTAGGTCTCACTCACTCCTCCTAGAAATCCCATCCTGCAGAACGGAGGCGTACCACAAAGGGTTCCTAGTCTCCTCTGTGAACCTCTGGAACTCCGTACCCTATCCTATCCTTAACTCACTATCTGAACACTCCTTCAAAGCAAAGCTTACTGAAGCAGTTGGCAACCAATCCTTAGCCCTATAAAATCCCAATTGCTCCTACCACTCCTTCCTTCCTCCTTTTTACTCGTGCTAAGTGTGAATGTGTGTGTGTGTGTTTGGGTAACTTTATTTATTTATTTATTATTATTATTATTTATTTTTTTTTCCTTCACATTATTAATTGCAATTTATTTTATATTTTTCTATATTCAATAATGTAAAATCATGTAAAAATTTACAATAAATAAAGAGGTGCTATATTAAACTGTTAGCGTAATGGGACTTCTTGTCTCAAGCCGACAGTCTAAATAAAGCACTACTATACTATACTATACTATTCATTTTTACATAAAAAAAAAACATACATATAAACAATAATGATTATTATTTATTTAATTTTTGATATTTTCTTAAATACCTAGGCATTTTGTGCCCACATTTCAGCTTGCCCATAACTTTATAGCTCTAGGATACAATTTCAGTAATGTGATTGGCTGCTACCATGGTAATAGCAACAGTATAAAAACAGTCTCCAATTTTAGCATTGTTCATTAATGTGGGCCTTAGTCTACCTAGGGTTACCTAATGAAATACTCTTTAAATTGGTGTACCTAGTGCAGTGTTAAAAAAATTGGGCCCAGTCAATTTAAAACAGGATTATATTCAAGAGTTTCAACCAATCACAGTGCATTCTGGCCTGACTTGAGGGACAGTCTGGCTTATCTTAAATTAGTTAATGTTCTTTTATAGTTTATCTCTAATACACTGGAAAAATCACTTGGTGTCTGAGTTGTGGCAGAGTAAAAAAATATGTTTAAATTAGATTGTTAGAGAAAAATAATACATAAATTTTCTATTGTGACTCAATTTCACACCTCTAACATTCACTGATATTGTAAAACCCATAAAACTGATGTAAAAAAATTGATGTTTTGGAGACTCACTCCAAAGAGTGTGATCCGCATAACAATATCACTTTCCCTCTTCTGGTACACAATAGAAGGGATGAATAAATTTATGTAAATATGTATTATGAGAAGAACTTTTGAGGTTTTCTGAAGCTTCTGAAACTGGAAGTATGGTACATTTTCAAGTGTGTTTTTTTCTTCTTTTCTTTCAGTACATATACAATGTTGTTTAAGTATAGGGTATAGGTGATAGATACCATATATAATCGCAAAGATCATAGATATTAATGTGCAGAGATAGAAAGCTTTATCACAATTCACAACTGGACTTCATTAAGTAACTAGATTGACTGTGTGTTATCAGGAAGAGATATCATAGGTATGTTCTTTGACTTCTTAGAGAAATTAGACTGTCGGTTTGGCCTACCAAACCAACAGAATTGAAATCAGAAGTGTCATGAGGGAAATCTGCTTTTTTTAAATAAAGCAGAAATACAGTTGTTTAAGGAACTAATTGTTATTTCCAATGACAAGAGTGCAAGTACAGTTACCTGGTCTGATAGTAGGAAGTCTAAAGAGAGAGCAACAAAGAAATGGAGTCCTTACCTTTAACATTGAATTTCAAGGGTTGAAACTTATTCAATAGAGTAAAAGTACATAAAATATCTTACAAATAAAAGAACTTTAAAGTCATAAAACACTGATAAGCTGTTTAAGGTGTTAAATTAACCCGATTATGATCTGTGACGAATCACAAAATCACGAAAAATTCGAGAATCGAGATTTTTCAGGAATAACTTTTGTTTACTTTTCAGTTTCAGCCATTTGTAAATTTTATGAATGGGAAGTCGTGAGAACCAATCAGAGAAGAGAAGAATTTTGATTACAGTTTAACCAACTGTTTCATAGAAACCGCAATTGCGGCTGCTTAAATTTCACACGATCATTATAATAAAAAAATGTTGATAAAATAACTCATTCAACTGTGTGATTTGTCAAGCCAATAATGTCCTGAATTTATTTATTTTTATTGTATGAACTTGAAAAAGTTGGCTAATATCCTTTGTCCTAGGGCAACCTGCTAGTGAGCAGGAAGGTTGCATTTGGATCACTCTCTAGAATCTACAGCTACACGGAAAACGAATAATGAGGGAGTGTGAATTCTAATTTTTTGTATCTCCTCAGTTATTGACAATGAACTCTATCTAATAATATAATTATAACGTTCTTGATGACGGAACAAAACTCTGATGAAATGAAATCCAAATTACGATAAAACGCAAAACTTTAGATTTGAGTTCCCCCTCGCTTACCTGTTGAGCTTCACTTTTTATAGCTCTTGATATTCCCTCTACAACCCGGTGACATCCTCGGATATAACCTCAAAGATTTGAATTTTTTGAAAATAAAAATTTGATAAAAAATAAATTTAGGAGAAATCAAGATAAGACTAAAGACAAGTTTTTTAGATAATAGAATCTAGAATCTAAAATCACAGGACTTGGCTCTGGAGATTGATCAAATTGGATATTTACTTATTCATTAGCAAGTCTGTGATTTTTATTGATATCCAACATGAGCGCCCTGAGATTAGCATCCCGGTCACTGAACCTTACTTTCATTCGCCAAATTTCAAAATCGTAAGTATAACTCAAATACTTTGAAATTCATTTACAAAAGAGAAGAATATTGAATACCATGACACTTATCTTTTTGAGTAAGGTCAAGCTATCCATGAACCATTGGTAAGATTTTCACGCCATAGCAATAGACAGCTATTGTTTTACCTTATCAAACTATTATGGTGACTGAAGAGAGCTGTAAATTACCTAAAAAAAGAAATCATTGTGGGAGACCATCTTCAGTAGGAAAAGAAATTATAGCACCTTTATGTTAATTTCAAGATAGATTGGTTTGATCTAGCGTAGTCCAAGACAGTAAAATGCCTGTACTTCTTTGCACCACCCCACCTCCAATGGCCTTGTCAAGATTGTTACTTACCAGTTTATGCAGTCATATTCCACTGATATACACTGAAAAAGCCATTGTGATTTGAGAAAATTCCCTGGCTTCTTAGAAGTAGTAGGTAGCATTGCAAGTATTTGGCGTGTCCATAAATCCCTTAGTTGGGAGGAAACATAAACTGCCTGATATTACAACCTGATATTCCAACATTATTAGAACACAAAATCTGGTACCTTATTACCTCTAAGACTTGTATTTTTCATATATTACAGAGTATCTTCTCAGACGGCAACAGAAGCAGTCAGTTCATCCAGTGAGCCCCCATTGCCCATTCCAACACCTGATGGTGCCGAGAAAAGTTACTCACCCAAAATCACAAAACTAGCCAATGAAATTTCTGGTCTTAGTCTTTTGGAATGTGCTGATTTAAGTTCTCTGCTCAAGAAGCAATTGAATTTGCCAGATGCTCCTGTGATGGCAATGGGAGCATTTGCCCAAGCCCCTGCTGCTGCCGCACCTGTTGTGAGTTATTTGTAACTTCTATCAGTTACTTGGGTCAAAAGAGATAGAATTAATAGATAGTTAAAGCTAGTCTTGTGCAAATTAACAAAACTGTGGGGAAAACTCTGGTTGGTTGTCATGAGTGTAGCCTTAGGTTCAAAGAGAATATTTTTTTTCTTACCATAAAATATCCATAGTGGAAGAAAAAGTTAATCAGATATACAAAACTCTTTTTGGTTTTTATTAGACTATCAAGTTATCTTTCTTGTATAATATTAGGTAACCCTAATTGTTTGCGAATAAAAATATTGAGTTAATATACTTATTAGTCATTGTGATAAATATTAGACTTTACTTCATACTTTTCTTCTGTCCATCTTGCAGGAGGAGGAAGAAGAGAAGGTTGTGCAATCATTATTCACTGTCAAATTGGTCAAATATGATGACAAACAGAAAGTTCCCCTCATTAAGGAAATCAAAAGCTTGATTGAAGGCATGAATTTAGTGCAAGTGAGTACTATCATTTTGGATTTATTTTTCCACATAAAGTTCACTAGTTGATAATTTGTCTCAGTCATTGCAATTTGGAGATTTAGCATAATTTCTAAAACTCTAGGAATCCATGTAAGAATTATTTTGAGACTGAAGACTGGCTGTTAATATTATTTTTTTCTTTTTAAACACTAGTGCATTGTTTCTTTTTAAACATTACACAAAAAGATTAAAAGAAAAAAAAGTTACCATATTTGTTTTAATCACTATTGTGATGTCACAATGATTTGCTAGTATGGCTAAAAATTTACCAATCTTACAACTAAAATTACCTTTCCTCCAGGTTACAAGTCTGTCACCTTATTGATGAAGTTACTGTGGTTGGTGATGCAGTTTTTTTTAACTTGAATTCCTATTTTTTCCTTTTTCAGGCCAAGAAATTTGTAGAAAGTGCTCCAGCAGTAGTCAAAATTGATGTTACCAAAGAGGAGGCTGAAGCCCTCAAACTAACATTGTCTAAAGTAGGGGGAGAGGTTGTTGTTGAGTAAATAAGGTAATAGATTTATGAGATGGCAACTTTCCTGGTTAACATTTTGTTAGAGAAATCCTGAGACTGTTTTGTAAATCCAAGCTGCTAGAGCTTAAAATGGAAGATATGTTCTTGTACAGCATCATGTGTATGTAAATATGTAAACAGCAGTGCTACACAAATAGACTCAAGGATCACTACTTTATCCCTTTAGTTTTCTCAATGAGATTTCAAGGAGGATTGAAACTATGGCTTGAATCTTTAATCAACAAATAATTATCCAAACTAGAAAAAAATATTTTACACCAACTGGACAGTTTCTTCTGTCAATTTTTTATTGCTCTGTGGTGTGTAATGAAGTGCATTTCATACCATCTTCAATTATACCTAATACAAATTTTGGTTTTTCTATCATTTTCAATGAATTCTTTGGATAAAATAAGGGTGAAGAAACTTGCAGAGCCTGAGGTTAAAAAAGATAAGATCTACTTATGTATTAAAAAAAAATACAGAACCAAATTTAAAAAAATTAAATTTTCTCTTGGTATATTTAAAAAAACTCAAGTCTTGAACTTAAAAAAAGTGGATTTAAAAATAGGTACTGACTGTTAAGCATTTATTTAAAATAAAGTAATTGAAATTGATGTCAGACATTTTTTTCAAATTCTTAATATTATGATAATATATCATTATCAATTGATTTTTTATATAAATTACATTTACCTATGTGTTTACTTTTTCCAAGTCTCAGGTAGAATTTTATCTTTTTTTTTAAATTTTTTACAAGTAATGGGATTATTTACAAAACAGGAAAATATATACTAGTTTGTAGTTACAATACATTGATGCTATTGAACATAAGAAATCTGCTGAGAAAAGACCAAAAAAAATCAAAAATTGGAAATGGAAATTGCATCCAAGTAGTTTATGATGTGGTATTTTATCATATCACTAATATTTTCAGTTGTCTATGCTAATATTATGACATTAAATTAAAGTGATGTTGCAGATAAAAAACATCAATAAAAAATGATGATCGAATGTTTAAACCTTTGTCTCATTCAAATTTATTCATACATACTTTTCATTGGTTTATTGGGGTTTCTTGTGATATAATCAAAAAAAGTATATTTCATATTTTTTACACATCTCAATTATATTTATTCCATTATGAATATCATTCCTCTTTTGAGTCTTTTGTCAAGAGGTAAAATCACGGACCTTTTAAAAAAATCTTATAGTTAGAGAGCATCTCATATTGGTTTATTAATTTTTTGACAATTGTTTAAGCCAAAGGAGTCATTTTATCAGTACCTATACACAAATCCTTTAAACAATTTAATGAATAAATAACTGTCTTCAGACACTCTACGAAGAGAATAATAAAATCAGCTGGATTCAAAAACTCCAATCTTCCTCGAGGCCAAGACATGTTTCACAGACTGATACATCACTTCCAGCTGAGCCAATTTTAAACTAAAATTTTCAAACAGTATTTTATGTTTTTCATTTTTCAACAAGCATGACAAATAAGTTACAACAGAAAACTGTCTATGAAACATTTCTACAATGGCAAAGTTCTCAATATCACAATAAGATAAATATTCACTAGATTCCCTCTGAAGCAAATTAAGAGTGGTGATTTGCAAGCCAATGTTGCTCACAAAGATGATATTTTGTTTCCATGTATTGAAAATAGTTTGGTAGATCTTGTAGGAACAAAAGAGCACTGTGGTGCTATATAAAAATGAGATGAACACATTATGTGATAGAACTAACGGAATAAATTTTGTACATAAAAAATAATTTGAGACCAATAGTGCTATGAAATAAAGAACTTGTGAGTAGGAGAAGTGTTTGGCCACACTGATGTGGACATAGGTATCTCCCATCACCTTGATTGAAACAGAGCCATCCTTGCTCTCATGATGGTAAATTTCTTTCAGGATATCCTCACTTTTCGATGTCATGTTTTCAAAGAAGAGGTTGTAATGGCTTTTTGTTTGCTTTTGGACTTTCAAATAAGATGAGGCATCTTAGCTTTTCTATTTTTTCTGCTCTCTTTTAAAGACATTCTGAAAGAAAAAGAATAAATTTTGATACCAAGGTTCCAGGTTCAATCTGCAGACTGAAGTGCAGGCTAACAGTGCCAGCTAAAGGGGTTGGTAGTAGTATTAATAGTTGCCACCCGAATTTACTTTTTTTTAAATATTTTATATTAGGTATCTCTCTTCAATTTTGAGAAGAAAATCCTAAATTTATTTGGTAGGTACCTAATAGTAATATTTTAAAAGCATTTTTAACAGGTTCCAGGTTAGCCTGCACTTCAGTCTGCAGATTGAACCTGGAACCTGTTAAAAAAAATCTGGTGTAAACATCACACGACTTTCCTTATCCCCCAAAAAGGAGTCGAATTCCGCCACTGGTGACTCAACGGTAACAGATAACTAAAAACCAATGCCAAATTCGTAATCAGCACTTCAAAGTCATTGAATTTGATATGTCACAACCCCCATGTAGGATGAATAATAAAAAAGTTAGTCAAAGCGGGTCCCCCCCAAATACCGGTAAATTGGGGCCGAGTTCCAAAAAGTTCAAGATATCAAAAAAATGATCAGAAGAGACCCCTATTATTTTTTTAATTTAAGAAAATGTTGTTCTCTAAAAAATTTTGTATCTTTAACCAATTTAAAGAAGCGGCGCTTGCGGCTAGCATTTGCGGCCCTGTGGCCGCAGAATGCGGCCGATTTCAACCAAAAGTTTCGTGGTTCGTCTAGTGTATAAAATTAATTTGTGTACTAAATTTCAAGTCTCTAGCTTTTACCGTTCTTGAGATATCTTGTTCACACACAGACAGACAGACAGACGCACGGACCAATGGCTGAAAACAACTTTTTTGGTATCCTGAGGCCATGATTCGTCCAGAAATGTGAAAAACTGGGTAGGTCAAATTTTCGACGAATACAATACTTTCCTTATTATAAGATAAGGAAAGTAAAAATGGAAGTGCCAGCTAAAGGGGTTGGTTGGCTAAAGTAGTATTAATAGTTGCCACCCGAATTTACTTTTTTTTTTTAAATATTTTATATTAGGTATCTCTCTTCAATTTTGAGAAGAAAATCCTAAATTTATTTGGTAGGTACCTAATAGTAATATTTTAAAAGCAAACTTTTAAGTACTTCGTTCTCATTTTGGAATGTCCTCTGAGTTCATTCTATTACCCACATGAGAATGACAGCCATCTATCCCTGTATACAGAGTAAAGCACGAGCCATACCTTATTTTTTATTTAAAGACAAAGAAAAAAAACTCTTCCAAGCTTACATGCTAATAATAATAATTCCGTGTCCGTGAGATAGGTATTGATATCTAAATCACGGTGGTGAGAGGATTATATGGACGCCCAGATCCAATGTCTAGGCTCCTTTCATGTCCATTGATTCTATTTGGTTTTAACGTCCTGACTTGAGGTAGACAGGACGGGGGTTTTACCCTCTATTCGCTGGGAAGCGTACCAGCTACCCACATTAACTTCACCCAGCCTGGGTAGTGCCAGAATTTGCCAGCCTCACATGTTCGGAGGGAACAGAAGTTTCTGTGCAAAAAGTCTGCTCCAACCGGAAATCAAAATCAGGATCTCTGGACTACGGGCAGTAGTCACAACCGTTAAGCCACGGAGCCTGGCAATCTTACATGCTATTAGGAATAGTTCCTAGGAACTATTTCCTTGCTGTATAAAGAGATTCAATTTGTGGATGGTAAAATCATTGGCCCTATCCCATGTCTATTTTTTAAACAATTTGCAAAGGTTGTAATAGCTAAGTTTTAACAGCTTTAAGATTTTTATTTCACTTACACTAATGAAAATTATGTTTGTGTCCATTTAGTAACCTTGGCAATGGTTATTAAATTTTGTAGAATTAATATCCATTAATCAAAGCTCATTAAAAAACTTCACAACAGTATCTGGAAAGAGAAGAAAAAAAATATCCATAAGTGTGACATAATTCCAATATACAGGGTAGATATATTGAATTTTCCTTGGGTGAAAGTGGAAAGCTAAACTTTGTTACTTTGAGTATATTTCTACTGATTCTTTGAGAATTTATTTTTCTCATAAAGTATCTATGGATCACACCCATAGTATTGGTACTATAAAGTATACTATCTTTCAAATTTTAGCCCTTGTCTTCCTCATTTTCCATATGTAAATGCAAGCAGAGGACTCATGAGAAAAGAAAACCATTAAAAGTATAGCAAAACTATATTTTTTATGAGATTTCTTCAAAATAAAATCTTCTTAAAGCTTGAGCTACGTACACTGTTCTTCTTTTAAAAACTACTTCCATCCCCCATTGAAATGTAGTATGGGTTGATAAGTGAGTTGAATTAAAAGTAAGTCATTGAATGCACCAAGTAGAGAAATAAATCTAAATAAGTAGGTAAGTATGTATGGGTTTAAAAAACTTACTTTTATTAATTTATTGAGAAAATGCCTCTAAAATGTGAATGATGCTCGTATTATTGAACACTATTAAACTCAAATAGGTGAATATGGGATTTTTTAATTTGAATAAAATTACAACTTTTTATTTATAATATTTTTTTGGAATTAAAACAAATCAAGATATTTATAAAATATGTGATATACTTAAAAGTATTAGAGGTGTTAATTTAACTCGAAACAAGAAGAATGTCATTGTTGACAAAAACAAAAAGTCCCTTTTTGCAGGCATAAAGGAAAATGAAGAATACAAAGCTACGTTTTAACATAGGTTCAATATTATGACATCTAGGCTGCTCACAGAGAGTGAGTTGTTGAAAAAAACTGATCTACTTATTTTAAGTGTTCAAACCACTTTAAAAGTTGGCACACTGGTTTGTTCTGTAGACTCATACTAGCTAGTACAAGCAAGCTGACATCAGTGATTGAGAGCATTGGTTACTGACGTGGAAGTTGTGGGTTTGAACCCTGGATGGAGTAGAAAATTCTTATAGAGTTCTTCTGGAATGGCATGGGTGTAAAGGTAAAGTGCCCTGGAGTAATGTGAAAGCTGTTCTGGGGCACAATTACCTTTTTTAAATTAAAAAAGCTAGTACAAGCATGGATTTGCTGTACAAAAAAACACCATCACCTCCAGTGTTGGTAAAGTAATCACTATTGTTCTATTCAAGAGCAACAAATATTAATAAAAATAATCACACAACCAGAATATGGAAATAATTTTATCACAAACATAGTTGAATCTATGTATTACATAAATTGGGTATAAAATATATATATAAAAAACAGACTAATACATAACAATGAATTTATTTGGATAACATGTATTGCTAGGAGGAAAGAGTAAGTGGGATGTCATCAGAGTCATTAAATTTCCTTTTTTGGTATAATCTTCTGAAAAATGAGCTGATTACTAGAGCAACTAGTAAACATACAGAGCAAACAAAAAACACAGAGTGAATAGCTCTGAGCTTACTACCCTCAGAATCTTCATTTTTAATAAAAATAAGTGTGAAACATGTAATGATATTTGTTGGTACTCTCAACCAATTGGTAATAGTAGCTCTTGTATTCTCAGGAATTATTCTACCTCTTAGAAAACCTGTTGAAGGGCAATATATTCCAACGGATAATTCATAAAATAAAAAAGCTATAAAACACAGGTTTGTTGCTACAATTCTGTTACCATCAAATAAGGGAGATGTTAAAAGAGTTATTGCTCCAATTGAAAAAGTCGAAAGATACAAGGCTATTGTAAGCATTGACTCAGGAAAGAAAATTCTCACAATGGACATTGAATATACCTTAGAACCAATCATCAAAGATATCATGAAGCAAGAAAATACTAAACCTAGAGGTGGGGACAATGCTTCTAGCACTGGTGTCCATGCAAAAATGAAAGTATACATGATACCTTCAAAAATAGATTGGATAATACCTAAAGTTAATAGACAAGGATCACCGAACAAGGACTTTAATGATGAAAACATGGTGGTTGATAAAAATTTAGACCTAGCTGTCTTGGTATCATAGTGCTCCTCCCAGTAAAAATAAATGAAAATTGTTGAGCCCATTAGAAAGGGGATAGCAATAGCAAATGGAGCAATGGGTCCTAAAGATAAAACATCAGCAAACACATGAGCTACAAATCCAGCAACAATGGCAAATAGGCCACTACCAAATGTGGCTCTGGCAAATGTTAAATTTAGCCAGTCCACGGGTAATGTATAGTGGTTTAAATGTTCATTCACATACCAGGATTCAAACCCAGTGAGTAAAATGGATGTAGCAATACCACCAAAAAGTCTACCATACAGTAAAATGTAAAAGTCGGGGCTCAATTTTGTCAAACAACAAATAGAATAAGTTATACCATACAGCATACATATTAGCTTCCTTCCAAATATGTCCGCTACAGAACCTACAATGGTACCAAAGATCAAACTAGAAGCAAACCCGGCAATGTATAAAAATGCAATGTTTTTCTCATCATAGCCATAGTCCTTGTACACTTTGTAAACATAGGGTCCTTGAATCCAGTCAGAGAAAGTTGCAAGGAAGAAGGGTATGAAGTATTTCAGCTGCAACCTCTTGAAGTTCTTGTTGACAATCTCTGGTCCTTCAGAAGCAATCATTTTGATGAAAATAGAGGTGAATATAATTAAAATAACTAGGGTAGATGCAACTATAGTCATAATATAGGGTGTTAAAAGTCACAAAATGGTATAATTAATCAAGTACATGGTGTTTGCCCATTTCATAATTTCTTTGAAATTGAAGAAAAAAGTCAATTTCATACCAAGATTTCTGATAACAAGATGTTTGATGTATTCCGTGTCAGGTCCGTTGGGAAACAGTAGAATCGATTCTTTAATGTACTGGAAATAATGGAAAGCAATAAAACAAATTCACACATCAGCACTTCTCAGCCAAAAATTGATAATAAAGATAAATTAGAAAATTTTCAGTTTTCACTTTTTAGATAACTCAATTACTGATTATGACAATTTTAAAATTTGGCGCGGAAGAGAGTCATTGACTGAGCTTTGCTAAAACAATCAATAGAGGGCGCTGTCAAAACCATGTGATTTTACTTTTAACACGCTCACTGCTGGGAATTTTTATGCTTTAATTTTTGGAGCTCAATAGACTTTTTTTACGTATCTACTAAAAATAAATAGTCTGTTGGTATAATCTAAAAATTTTATTATTGTAATTTACGGTTTAATTTAATGTTAGAAGTTTTGCCATGGAAATATTATTGATTTATGATAAATTTTATCAACCTCCTTCACCATACAATAAACGACCATACAATAATTGGTTAAAGTGTCTAATAAGAAGAAGAAAAAAATCGAGATTATTAAATTTTTATTTTATAAATGATTAATGTTAATTTACATACAAAAGTAAACGCTCACACGATGTCTCTCAGACAAAGGCTACCATATAATGAAGAAGAATTCGATAAAATATTTTTCATTGATAAGAATTAATATTCTTATCAGGGTTGAAGTTCATGAGAAACATAATTATATCGGTTACCTGACACTGATAAAGATGTTATGTGTGACTCACTAGATATATAAATGTAGGTAGGTATTATAGGTGCTATTTCTTCTTCTTCGTCTTTCACTTTGCCTGTTCCCAAAATTTCTTGGGGGTCGGCATTAGCCAATTGATCGGACATTAGATCCTACATCCACATTTTACGGTTGGATAAATTTCCAAATGCCAACCCTGTTCAGGGTGCCCACAATTTGTGTTATTGTCTCTTGGCCTGACATGGCCCGTCATACCATGGTACCGTACGTTATACATAATACGTATCTGTTTCACGTCCCTAAGCGAGAGAACACTAGCGAATATAATATATATTTTTTTTTAACAATTTTTACAACTAAAGTGGTAGTTTATTTATTAAAAAATATGTAGGTGCTATTTAAGTATCTAGGTATCAGGCGCGGCCGGTGCTAAGGAGCTGCGGAACTGCAGCACCCCCAGACGGAAAAGATAAAGAGAAGAATTTCTCAAATCCTAGCTCGTACACAATGAAAATTATCACACATTTCTAGAATAATTTATGTATGATTATTAAAATTAGAATGGTAAACAAACTCAAAATCATTACATACCGAGAGAGCGACTCTATAAATCCATTTTAGTCCGATTTAGGTTGCAGCACCCCCAAAACATTTTCCCACCGGCCGCGCCTGCTAGGTATACTTCATTTTCTTATCAATTAAAATTTATTAAAAAAAGTTTATTTATTAAAAAATATGTAGGTGCTATTTAAGTATGTAGTTATACTTCATTTTCTTATCGATTAAAATTTATTCTAACCGCATTAATCGTGTGGTAGGCATGACGAATTTTGAACTCGAGTCTAAGGTTCGAATTTCAATCATTTCATAAAATACCTCTGAGCAATTTGGACACGGCATTAGGCTGTAAGTCAGAGTTTTTTTTAATACTATTGGAAACTTATCGGAAGTAATAAGATACCAAACAAAGCAGGCCCAAGAACAATAACACAATCCATTGGCGAACTTAACAGGGTTGATATTAGCACGTTCGGAAAGGCATCCAGCAGTAAAATGTTGAAGCAGGAGTGCCAAAATAAACCAACTTCAATCTTATATGGATTGGTGACCGCCCTGGTTTCTAATTCATCCTTAACAATACTCAATTACACATTCTGCTGGATATTCCCGGCCCCACTCAAGCTAGGTGAAGTTAATTTGAGTACCTTGTTTCATTCAGTATAGCAATATTACTCAAATTATTAACACATTCTTCTTTTGTGGAGCTCAGAGAAGTACATACAGAATTTCAATGGGAATTATGGATGGTCAGCCTCCGTGGCGTAACGTTTGACACTACTGCCCGCAGTTCAGAGATCCTGAATTTCATTCCCGGTTAAGACTTTTCACACATAAAATTCTGTTCCCTTCGAACACGTGAGGCTGCCATTTCCGGCCCTACCCAGGCTAGGTGAGATTAATGTGGGTAGCTGGTATATACAAATCCCAACAAATGGAGGGTAAAACCCCAGTCTTAATCAAGACGTTAAATAAAATAGCATCGGTGGCGTTAGGAAAGGCATCCAGACGTAAAAATGTGCCACAACCAACCTATCTGAGGTTGAACATTGCAGACCACAAGTAGGTTTGGGAAGAGGCGAAGTGAAGAAGAAGTCGGTTGGGTGGAAGAGCTCATTCATGAGAACCCTGCCACAATAGGTAAGCAAAAAAAAAGAAGAAGAATGGGGAATAATATGCAAGTGGTAGTAGACCAGTGAAACTTCAACTTGTAATCTGGTTGAGGGGAAGAGGCACTCCAGTACTAAACTAAACTTGTCCTCAGATAATAATAAAATTGCTCTAGCTGCAGCGCAATTATCTTCAAAGCAGTCAACGTGTTAAACTTCACCTCAGCGTACTCATCAAGCTAGTGCTGCACTCTGCAGCAGAATGCGTGTGTTTGCGGAACTAAAAATTTCGATTTCACTTTTATCTTTTATCAGCAAAAACAGTCATTCACTCGCGAGAATAGCTGTTAAGATTTCAGAAACCTGTAGAACACACCTGAAACAAGGTTCGGGCTAAGTTAGCAGAAACCCCACTCGCTAATCCCACTTAAATTTCGGTTCCAGCCAAACACCTCTTCAAAATCACCCGCCTCAGAACTCAGCTGTTTGTGCGTCCAGTCATTTTCAACATTCCTCCGCGTCCGATTTGATATGTGCGTTTACGCGACCAAAAAATGAGTCAGTTTTTGTGTATCGGTGATCAAAAAATGGCCGAAAGTAAGGGTTCCCTGATCGCGAAGTCCGTTTCGAAACATGCTGGCAGAGCAAAAGAAAAGGTAAATTTTGAAAATTAAATTCTAAATTAAAATGTGTGAGTTTTTTTAACCAATAAATCTAACATGATCTGTTTTCGTTTAGAATTAATTCGTCTGTGATTGTTTTAGTGATAAGCCCTTTTGAAAGTTTTTATCAGTAACCCTATTTCAGAAGTGTTTTTGTTTTGTTTATTATCTAAAAGCTCTTGAAAAACACCTGAGGAATGGATTACAGTTACCTGGCAGCCAGGATAAGTACACCAAAAAACTATCAGTGTTCAAGAATATTATCAAAGATGCCTTTTTTAAAATTCTCATCTTAGAAAAATTGCTTCCTTAACATCCACCCCCTCTTTTCTCAAACCCTTTACCCTTTGTCTATGAGAAATTGAGAAAAAAATTCTGGTTAATTCGAGTTTTCAAGGCAGTATTATTCCCTGCATACAACAATTTCTAGTAAAATCTTAAGTGTTTGAGTAACCAATGATTAAATTTCTCAAATGTTCAATTGAAAGACCTATTGTAGGTAACTGTATAATTAGTAAGTAGGTACCTAATGTTCAACAGCCTGACTTGAGAGATCTGTTCCACTCACTATCATAATCTCCAAATATCCCTTTCAAATATCAAACAACACTCTCTGATTGATTTATTTGAACAAAATTTGAGGGTTGAAAGGGAGATTTGAGAGTGAGAGTGCCTTCTGGAACAAGGCTTTGTTTTATCTTAAATTTAATCCTGTTTTTCAATTCAGCCCTGAAGGCCATATGATTATTTTTACCTCTCACTCAGCCACCAAAGAATTAAGAGTTCCTTAAGGTTTTGTAGTTGGCCTTAGGAAGCAACTGCTGACCTGTCATATATGCAAAATGGGTTCCTAACAGAGGTAGTGGAGAAATATATTATTCACAAACCTGATGGACAACATTACATTTATGTTTCTTATTCAATTTACTCTAAATTTCTGTACAAGTTAAAAGTCAGAGACAATTATTACCCACAGCTTGGTGTTCTGGGGGCCCTTGTCAATTATTAGCCTCCTTGTAAAGATAGTGGTAGAAGTGCTGAGTATTCCTCCACTGTCTGACTACCATCATTCACGATGACGCCAACCTATGATGATAATTATGATGATATTGGTGTTCTCCCAAATTTTCAAAAAATAAAGTGCCTCTAAAGGTCAATAATTAATTAAATTACAATCCTTTTTTGTATCCTTGCACACCATTATAAATGCTCTCTACAGAGATCTAGGTATATTTATCAAGTAAAATCTTTTGTTTACATGCATTCTAAAACTACTCATTCAATCCAAATCCTCCATTAGAATTCAAGCATTATTATAAGATCAAAATAATAAAAAGGATTATCATCAGTGACTATAAAATACAATTGTAAGTATAGTAGTGAGCTTGACACAATTGTCAAAGCTGTTCTAAGACAACAGGCTTTCTATTAGAATGGCTCCAGGCCATGTAAGAGAAATTGATAGTACCCATACAGATTTGTCCTCTGATTGATTTCAGCTAGTACTAGGTATAGATAGTGAATAGATAGATAGGTATCAGTAGTTTTGAATTATTATTACTTCTGATCATATTATCATCTATTTCTCTTATCAATAAAATGCATCGTATACATAGCTACAATACTGCTACATATACAGGGTGTCCCACCAAACTTGGACACCTCAAATTACTCGGCCCCTGAAAGAGTTTTTGAAAAATAAAAAAATCCTAGGGTACATGGTCTAATTATGCGGTTTCAGTCATGAAATTTTTTTATACAGGGTGGTTCAAAAGTCAGAAATTGAGGTGTCAACTTTCGATTTTTAAATAGATCGACCTGAATTTTATTTGATAATTTTACTTCTAAATGGTTCCTGAATACTTTTTTAAACAAAAATTTTACATACAGGGTGGTTTTTTTTTCGACCAATTTTTTTTCTAAATCTCGAATAACTCAAGTTTGTTTAATTTTTTCAATAACAAGAATAGAGAGTGTTTGTGTAATGAAAACACGCACTTTCAATTGGCATCAAATTTTTTTATACAGGGTGGTTCACAAGTGAAATAATGACTTGATTTTTATTAAAACTGAGTTTTTTTAATTTTTTATTTGGGATTAATAATTCTTACCTAATTTTACACATTTTTTGTTAGTCACATCGAAAAACAAAACTAAAGTGTTGTACAGGGTGAGACATAATTTTTTTGTGACACCCTGTATATGGGCAGTCAAAGAGACGTAAAATTAAATATAAAAACTAAATGTGCAAGAAAAACTTTGATTTTTAATGATATCAAAAAGTTATGGTGTTTTAACTAATATTGTCGCATGGACCACCCTGTAGATATTCTCTTAAACTATCATGTGGGTACTCGAGGTTGTATAAAATTCAACGAAGACTTCGAATCGTGGGGAAAAACAAGTAAAAAACACGAATTTTGAAGCCATTTTCAATTTGGTGTACACACTGAATGATTTTAAAACTAGAAATAAAAAGTAGGTAGGTGTAGACACAAAATTGAAAATGGCTTTTTGAATTCATTTTTTTCTTTCAGATTTGGACTCCTCGTTGAATTTTAGACAATTTCGACTACCCATATGATGTTTTAAGAAAATATCTACAGGGTGGTCCATGTGACAATATTAGTTAAAACACCATAACTTTTTTATACAATTAAAAATCGAAGTTTTTCTTACACATTTAGTTTTTATATTTAATTTTACGTCTCTTTGACTGCCCATATACAGGGTGTCACAAAAAAATTATGTCTCACCCTGTACAACACTTTAGTTTTGTTTTTCGATATGATCAACAAAAAATGTGTAAAATTAGGTTAGAATTATTAATCCCAAATAAAAAATTAAAAAAACTCAGTTTTAAAAAAAATCAAGTCATTATTTCACTTGTGAACCACCCTGTATAAAAAAATTTGATGCCAATTGAAAGTGCGTGTTTTCATTACACAAACACTCTCTATTCTTGTTATCGAAAAAAATAAACAAACTTGAGTTATTCGAGATTTAGAAAAAAAAATTGGTCGAAAAAAAACCACCCTGTATGTAAAATTTTTGTTTAAAAAAGTACTCAGGAACCATTTAGAAGTAAAATTATCAAATAAAATTCAGGTCGATCCATTTAAAAATCGAAAGTTGACACCTCAATTTCTGACTTTTGAACCACCCTGTATAAAAAAAATTTACTGACTGAAACCGCATAATTAGAACATGTACCCTAGATTTTTTTATTTTTCAAAAACTCTTTCAGGGGCCGAGTAATTTGAGGTGTCCAAGTTTGGTGGGACACCCTGTATATAAAAAATACTTTCCTTATTATAGGATAAGGAAAGTAAAAAATCAATTTTTAAAACACTCAATTGGTAAAAAAAATTCTGTGAACCTACCCAGGTTTGAATAATATCCCTATGAAAGGTGATTTACTCCAATTTATGTAGGTACCTACTTCCAAGCTCTAGTCTAGTTCATTATATGTATATTTTAACTACTTACATGAATGTAACAATTTAACAGTAACAATTGAAATACTTTTCAAGCACCTGTATTGTTGTATTAATACCTGAAAGTTGGAATTCCACTTTCTGTGTACTCAGAAACATATTTTAAAGGTGTGTATAAAAGTTCATACCACCTGTATTGATCATAATAATTCAAATAATAGAATTGTTTGAAAATATGAACTGTGTCATTTGGCAAACATCATTGCAATGTCAGGTAAATAAATATAACTTTAACATTCTTCTTCTAATCTCTAGGAAAAATGAAATGCAATAACCTAAAAAATTCTATCTAATTAAATTCAAACCAGCCATTAATTATTATTTATCACTGTTATTTTATTTTTATAGAAGAAAAGAATTAAAAGTTATGCAGCAAGCAACATCAATTATTAGTGAAAATATCATTCATAGAACTAGCTGGTGTATTTTTAGAGCAGCATAGCAAAACAGAGCCAATCCTCCTTGAAAATTGCATTAAATTTTTATTTAATCCAAATAGTGTTAGTTAAAGCAGTGATGGTCTGAAACCAATTATATGAATGTAATTTAATCATCATGTAAAAACAGAGTAAATAGGTATGCCTATTCAAATGCAATTCTAGGTAGATGAATTTATTTTTATCCTAGCAGGTTGCAGAGTGAGTTTAAATTAAATGATAATATAAAGTATCACATCTCAAGAGAGAATATCAAGCCAGTGGGAGTTGTGCAGTGGTGGATTTAATGTCAGATTTTTTTTTGAAATTACAAATTAAAAAAAAAAAATATCACCCAGATAATGAAATTTCAACTTTCATTTGTTTATCAACATTAATCCAGGTGCTTGGAATATTTTAACGTGGTGAGAAAAAAAGTGTAGGAAGGTTGAACCTATGATATTTTGTAAAATACATAATTTGAAAACAGTTCACATAAATTTATTACAATATTTTATGAATTAAAAATGAATTTCACACAGTTCCACATAAACACAGATACCTAGTCTAAATGTAGGTACCTATAGATTTTTTATTTAGAAAAATTAGCAATAACTATAAACATAGGAATGTAGGACAATATCTCCTATCCTACATTCCTACTTAGCAATTAGATAAATTTTGAACTAGTATCCTACCTCACATTTTGTTAAAAAAAAAACACTCAACTTGTGGTTTTGAAAGGTATGCTCTTCTAGCTTATTCCAACCCTTTTTCCACCAATCATATCCCCCGCTCATGCTGTGCTGGTTTACCTTTCATCTGTTACTAAGCAATACAGAAAGAGAATAAACTAGAGCTGTATTTTTCTTTCTAACCAAAGTGGATTCTTCTGGAATAAAATGAACGAACTGGAAGAAAGTCATTTTTCTTTTGGAAGAGGAAAAATCTTCTTCCAGTTAACCAAAATGGATTTATAAAATTTTGCTTCCACATCTTTTATAGGTTAAGTCCATTGTTTATCTTTAAAAGTACCGAAACGCATTTTTCTTTCACGAATAGTGGGGAAGCTAAACTGGAAATATTTGGAATAAAATGGAAATATTTGGAAATACCAAACCTCGAAAAAAAATTTATCCAAAAGAAAAATACACCTTAGATGGATATTATATTACACAGAACATAGGTACCTACATAAACTCCCTTGGATAGAAAATAAACTTTACTATAGGTACCTACCTACCTACATCATGTTCCTGTCTGGTGTGTCTTTTCCAATTTCCTGTTACAAGTGAAAAAACAATTTCTTACCCCCGGGTTGGAAAATTTATTTCAAACACATTTGATTGAAATTGAATTCTTCCATGGAAGTATTTCTATTCCCATAATGTACATTATACGTAGGTCTGTACCTAACACCTACCCATCTGTAGCATTGATTGGTTAATGAAATGATGTCATAAGCAAGTCTGTACTACATTATTGAACCTCCTCTACAGTACCTGCCTACCTGTTTATAAGAGGGGCAACGTTGTGATAGATGCATTAAAAGATTCCGACTACTTTCTCAATAATATTACCATAATAACATCTATTTGTTCATCTCCTTTTTTAAATTGGTTTTAACGTTGCTTTCAACTACATGGTCATATCATGACGGGGGTGTTACCCTCCATTTGCAGGAAACTCACAAACTTGCTCTCCACACTAACCTCACCCAGCATGGGAATGCCAGCATCACGAAGTCTTCACTTCGCTGGACGTTGCTTAACTTCGGTGATCCTACGAGAACCGGTGCATTCAATGCGCCATCAAGGCTGGCTTTTTTTTCAAAGTCAGCTTTCATTTTACTGTTTTTCATTTGTAAAATAATCATAATCTATGTTTAAAAGGCTACTAGACTTGTAGTTTACTTCGGTTCTGCGGACTATGATTACTTTAGGACTAGGTACGGTCCTTATATTTCGCACACACATGCTTTCGTCACGAGGCATGAAAACCACAACTCTGTTTAATTTTCCGTCAAGGTCGCCGCCATGCGTTGTCAATGCCTAATAAACACGACAGGCTAAAATACAAGACAAGTCACTGAAGTAGTCATGTATGTACTTGCTGCGTCCTATATGTATATCTTGAACTAGTAACGCTGTTAAATGGTTCATGAACGACGTACTAAAGAACATAATACGTTACTGGAGAATTAGGTTTGTACCTACACTACCTGCTATCTGTCAGTCTGTCTGCAGGTAGCAGACAGACTGACAGATAGCAGTGATAGCTAACTTCGGAATGACAATACCTAACTTATGTAGATCTTGAAAAAAAATCCCATATGTAGATCTTGAGCTAGTAACGCTGTTAAATGGTTAATGAACGACGTACTAAAGAACACAATACGTTACTGGAGAATTAGGTTTGTACCTACACTACCTGCTATCTGTCAGTCTGTCTGCAGGTAGCAGACAGACCTGACAGATAGCAGTGATAGCTAACTTCGGAATGACAATACCTAACTTATGTAGATCTTGAAAAAAAATCCATATGTAGATCTTGAGCTAGTAACGCTGTTAAATGGTTAATGAACGACGTACTAAAGAACACAATACGTTACTGGAGAATTAGGTTTGTACCTACACTACCTGCTATCTGTCAGTCTGTCTGCAGGTAGCAGACAGACTGACAGATAGCAGTGATAGCTAACTTCGGAATGACAATACCTAACTTATGTAGATCTTGAAAAAAAATCCCATATGTAGATCTTGAGCTAGTAACGCTGTTAAATGGTTAATGAACGACGTACTAAAGAACACAATACGTTACTGGAGAATTAGGTTTGTACCTACGCTACCTGCAGACAGACTGACAGATAGCAGTGATAGCTAACTTCGGAATGACAATACCTTACAACCTCAAGTTTCCCCTCGAAAAACCCAGCCTTAATTACACTCTTGTTATTATATGTGGTCACACTTTCAAATTAATAAGGAAAAATGTATGCACTGGATGGGATTCGAACCAAGGGATTCCTACGCTACCTGGATTACCAGACTAGCGCGTTAACCACTTGACTACCAATGCACTGGGCATTGTACCGAATACCACATCAAAAGTATTGATGGGATATTAACCCCCTGGACGCCCAGAAGCATTGTTCTAAGGTCCTTCCATGTCATGTGTGTATGTAATGTTGTTTTAAATACTATGAATTTCGTTTGATTTGGATGTATAAGCTATTTAAAACCTTTTTTCACGATAATAATAATATCGCCTTATTTAAATACTGTCCGATTAGGACTATTAAGGGCCCATTATTTCCAGCAGTAAGCCATGTATTATTATATGTGGTAAAAATCCCAAAACGGAGGGTAACTCTTCATGTTACCGGATGGGTTTCGAACCCGCGACCTCTGGAACCTCTGAAATCACAGAGTGCCGCCTTTACCACTGAGCTACCGGGCCAGACAACTGACAGTGAGTGTGAGAAATTCGCCAATGTTTCACTGCGAAATGCGAAATTTCGTCTTCTCTCTCGCGTCTAGAGCCGAGTTCCTCGGAGATATAGGAGTTCTATTCTTACCTACCTTCTCCATTGCGTTCGGGTCAACTCAGATCAAAATAGTTTGCACATCTCGAGTTTTTGCATTTGATTTCATGTGTGTTTTCACTGTTTATACATAACGTAGGTAAATAGGTAGCACGTCGTAAATTATGTACATAAAAACATAAATTGACTGCAAATATGTACGTTTTTTCTGTACATACTGTACATAAAAAAGCACATAAAATACCTCGGTCCCATGATTTCACTGCTGAATCCACGAGAAGAGGAATTTGTCTAATTTGCGTATTTGTGTCTCTGTTGTATTTTTCAGTATTTTAGGCTCTGAATTTAGTTTGTTTTGGTATGTATTTGGTTTCTAGCTTGCAGCAGGAATATCGTTTGTTTTAAAATATAGAAATGAAAACAAGTAAAATTCCTTTTGGTCTAGGAACTCCCAAGATAGAAGTCGGTACAATTTAACACAACCTTAATACTAATTAGGAAATACTACACTGCAGTAGATTGTTTCTCATTTGCCTGTGTTTGGAGCCCAGAGGTTAAACGACTGAGGTTTTCAGCCTAATTACCTATGAATGGTTAGACGTGAAACTTTCATCTCATAAGGCATTTAAAAAAACTATCAACTTTGTACCTATGTGTGGTGGTGTACGTTCATGAGGTTGGCTTTGTTGAACTCGGGATACATTTTTTATGATAGTGTTGATTTTTTAATTTCTACGATTATTATCTATTATTTTTTATTTGGCGGAGACTTGCAAATGCAGAGGTTTATTAGTTTATAAAAAAAAAGTTATCATAGTTGTGTTAATCACTTTCGTGATATCACAACAACCTAAACTCGCTTTACTAAATCTACGCTGAAACCGGCATTTGATGCAAGTAAATCACAAATTACCTTGGTCACTTTCACCTTCCTTTTTCCGACAAGTTTATACTGGCGTAAATCATCGTTACAAGTAAACGTGTTGGTAAATCTTGTGGGTTTGACATAAAATAAGTTTAAAAACTTCAGAAAGAAAAAAAATATCTCACTCTAGTTCAGTAAAAAAATCCCAAAATGGACCACGTTTTTAATGATATAATACCTTAAATCTTTATGAATGTTGACACAGCAAAAAGTTCAATGAATGTTGACAATTCGGATATTTTTTCCTCTTTTTTTATCACAATAATGTGATGGGATAATGTTTATTTGGTTGTGCGAAAAAATGCACTCCTAATGAAAGTGGTTTTTGGTCTTATCTTCAAAATAAAGTAGTGATGATGATGTGTCTTGAACTCGCTTATTTTTTGGTTTTAATTAAATATAATTATAGCACTAACCATTCCTGATGATTGAGTTAAGTGACTGTTAAGATTTCTTGGTTTTAAATGCGTGTGTCGTGATTGTTGAATGAGTTCAAAGTTATTCAATTAAGATTGAAATTTGCCAAGTTCCAATGTTCGGAGTGTGCATGTTACCTCAGTTAACTGATGCTTACATAATTATATATATTCGACATCAGTGGTTTATTCTTTATTGCGGGGAACAGCTAACTCTCAGGTCGATGGTTCAAGTCGCAAACGCGACAAATATTACTAAAGCTTAGTGCTGTCTGTCCCGGTCGCTCAGTGATAAAGGCGGCACTCTGTGAATCCAGAGGTTCCAGATGTCGCGGGTTCGAAACCCAGCCGGGACATGACAAGTTTTCCTCCCACTTGGGATAATTACCACATAATAATACGTCTTACTAATGTAATAATGGTACTTGATAGCCCTAATCGGGCAGTATAAAATATAAGGCATTATTATTATTATTAAGAAGAAAAACTTTGTAACATTATTCTGGTGATAATCAGTAATGTTCTATGATAACCCCCAGAGACTTACGTATGATTCATTCTATAGGAAATCATTCATAATATTTCAACCTCTGTACACATACAAAGAGACAAATTTATGTACAAATTTCTAATGAAAATACAAATAATTAATTAATACTCTACAAGTCTACAGCTTTAATCAGTACACATTTCCAAAAATAGTACTCAAATTGTCTTACTATAGGAATTATAGTCATATTAAAAAAGAGGTCATTCCAAATGGTGCGAATCACGCGATTCACGAATCACGCGACAAGAGCGCGCGATTAGCTCAGGGGTTAAGCACTCGCTTGCCATGCGTAAGGTCCCGGGTTCGATCCCCCGTGCCGACAAAAATTTGTATTCTTAATTTGGTTACAATTGTTTGTAAGGGATACCTTCCGGTGCGCTCGTGTTGACCCAGCACCTAATTGGGAAGTTTTGTGTCACTTCTCGCCCATCAGACGGGAGGCATACTATAAGATGGGCAGGTTACAACACAGACCACAAGCGTCTACAGTAGCTCCTGTTTCATGGCTACGAAATAAAAACGACTGTGAAACACTCATCTTGAAGGAAAAAAAAAATTAGTAGAGCGAGTTTGTTTTTTTTTACGAGTGCATGGTAACATATTTTATTTAAAGAACTCTGGCACCTCTGGTTCTATGTCACAGTAAAAGTCTGCATCCGTTTTTCCCTCGACCTCTCTCCCCCACTCCCTATTACCGTTAACACCCCCCTCTCAATCTCTCCACCGACAATCTCATTTCCCCCTGGAGTCACAGTCTATCCGACACTGACCCCACTCCCTGTTACCGTTAATACCTCCCTCTCAATCTTTCCACCGACAATCTCATCTCTCCCTAAAGTCACCGTCTATCCGACACTGACCCCACTCCCTGTTACCGTTAATACCTCCCTCTCAATCTTTCCACCGACAATCTCATCTCTCCCTAAAGTCACCGTCTATCCGACACTGACCCCACTCCCTGTTACCGTTAATATCTCCCTCTCAATCTTTCCACCGACAATCTCATCTCTCCCTAAAGTCACCGTCTATCCGACACTGACCCCACTCCCTGTTACCGTTAATACCTCCCTCTCAATCTTTCCACCGACAATCTCATCTCTCCCTAAAGTCACCGTCTATCCGACACTGACCCCACTCCCTGTTACCGTTAATACCTCCCTCTCAATCTTTCCACCGACAATCTCATCTCTCCCTAAAGTCGCCGTCTCTCCGACACTGACCCGGGCCTATTTATGTCGCGGCCACAATACTCCCGTCTCTCGACTGCCGTTTGGAACTGACGTTTTTCTCTCTCCTCTCTTTCTCTCCCTCCCCCCTCTTTTTCAATCTTTCTTTTTCTCTTTCTCTTTCTCTCTCCCTATCCCGCTCTCTCTTTCTCTCTCTCCCTCTCTCTTTCTCTCTCTCTCTCTCTCTCTCCGTCCCTCCCTCCTCTCTCTCTTTCTCTCCCTCCTCCCTCTTTTTCAATCTTTCTTTTTCTCTCTCTCTCTCTCTTTATCTCTCTCTTTCTCTCTCTCTCTCTCTCCGTCCCTCCCTCCTCTCTCTCTTTCTCTCCCTCCTCCCTCTTTTTCAATCTTTCTTTTTCTCTCTCTCTTTATCTCTCTCTTTCTCTCTCTCTCTCTCTCTCTCTCCGTCCCTCCCTCCTCTCTCTCTTTCTCTCCCTACTCCCTTTTTTTCAATATTTCTTTTTCTCTCTCTCTCTCTCTTTCTCTCTCTCTTTCTCTCTCTCCCTCCCTCCCTCCCTCCCTCCCTCATATTTTTATTTTCGTCTTTATCTCCTCATTTTTACCATTTGGAAGCAACATTCTCTCTCTCTCTCTTCCCCCATTATTACCTGTTTTCTCTCTCCCCCCCCTCCCCCTCCCTCTCTCTTATTTTTCTCTCCCTTCCCTCCTCTCTGTCTCTCTTAGCCCATTCTCTCCCTCTCTATCGGTCTCTCCTTTTTATCTCTCCCTTTCTCTCTCCCCCCCTCTCTATTGGTCCCTTCTTTTTTTTCTCTCTCTCTCTCTTTCTTCCTCTCCCCCTTCTCTATCTTTCTCGCTCGTTTTCTTCATCGTTTTTTTTTCACTGCCATATGCCATGCCGGTTGGAACTGACGTTTTGCCTCTCTCTCTCTCTCTCTCTCTCTCTCCATCTTTATCGTTCCCTCACTCCCTCTTTATCAATGGCCTCTCGACTATACCATTTGGAAGTGACATTCTCTCTCTCTCTCTCTCTCTCTCTCTCTCTCCCTCCCCATCTTTCTGCCTTCTCGCTCCCTCCCTCTTTATAATTTAATTTTAGCCTAGGAGGCATGAATTAAGTTATCATATTTGTGTTAATCACTGTCGTGATATCACAACTACTCACACTCGCTTTATTAAACCTAATACGCTGAAACCGGGACTTGAACCACCGACCTCCAGGTTACAAGTCCGCCGCCTTATCGATCAAGCTACTGAGGGCCATTTCATTAGGAGGCATGAATTATGCAACATGTATGTATATTTTTTATGTAAATAAAGTTTATAATGTTCAAATCCTGCTTTCCTCTCTCTATATTTCTTGTCTCTTGACCACCATTTGCTAGAGACGTTTTCTTCCTCCATCTCTTTCTTCAACATCATAGGGTGGCGTTATCGTGAACGATGGTAGCCAGACAGCGGAGGAATGACTCAGCACTTCTACCACTGTCTTTACAAGGAGGCTAACAATTGACAAGGGCCCCCAAAACCAAGCCAATGCTGATCTACTCCCTGTTTATAGTCCCCCAGCCAGACTGTTGGTCTACTCCCTGTTTTATAGTTCCCCAGCCACATGCTGGTCTGCTCCCTGTTTATAGTCCCCCAGCCAGACTGCTGGTCTGCTCCCTGTTTATAGTCCCCCAGCCAGACTGCTGGTCTACTCCCTGTTTTATAGCCCCCCATCCAGACTTTCTTATCTCTTTCTTACGTTCCCAGTTTTTCTTTATTTCGTTTCTTCTTCTCTTTCCCGTTTATCTCCCTGTTTCTCTCTCCCCCCTTCTATTTCTCTCTTTCTCTGTATCTCACAATTAGTCATATTTGCGTCGTCTCTCTTCCTCTACCGGAATCCCCGCTACTTGTTTTCTCTCTCTCCATTCCTATCTGTCTCTCTCTCTCTCTCCCTCCCTCCCTTGCTTTCTACATTCATATGTATCTCTCTCTCTATCCCCCCCCCCCTCTACGTCCATATCTCGCTCTTGGGTTGGGTGCAGAGACAGCCGGCTTGTTTGGCCAGTCGCCCAGTAATTTCTCTTTCTACTTGAGATACGTCATGCTCTCACTCCCTCTCTCTCTCTCTCTCTCCCTCTCTTTCTCTCCCTCTTTTTCTCCTCTTTTTCTCCTCTCTCTCTCTTTCTCTCCTCTCGCACTCTCTTTTTTCTCGTACTTATATAATATTATCTACCTACAGATTATAATATTATGCCTATATATAAAAAAATATAATAATACGAGTAAATACATGTACAACTCAGAGATCACCTGTCAACCCACACAAGTATTATGCTGAAAAGGTTGTTAAAATTTCAATTCATTTTATGATGTTTATCATAAAAAATTGTGAAAAAAAAAAAAAAAAAAAAAAACTAAATAAATGATGAAGAAAAAAAAATGGTTAGGTTATTAAGTTATCATATCATTTTTTTCTATATATAATATTTATTTAAATAAACCTTTTTTCTTCATTTTTTTTCATACTTCATTCTCCACAGCAAACATTCTTGCACCGTCTTCACACCCCATATCATATCTGTGTTAATCACGAGACAGCTCTGATCTTAGCAATCACTGAAATGAGCCTTACTAAAAAAAATTCTATCGAGATTCGAACCCCCGACCTGGGCGACCTCAGGTTACAAGTCCGAGTCCTTTACTATCGAGCTACTGAGCTACTGAAATACAGCTGTATAAGTTTACTGTTTTGTTGATGACTCTGATATTTGGTTTATATATTTCCACCTACGTGTCTCAATGTCTCATAGAGTAAGTTATTTAACCTTCGTACTGATAAACATTTAGCTGGAATCTTTTCCTGCTTAATGTGCGCAAACCTCATTCATTGAACAGACCTAGGTACTACCACGGACCTCCACACTTGCGAAAAACAATATGAATACACCAGTTCTCGTCACAAAAGAGCATTATTATTATTAATAAAGAAAAAGGAAAAAGAAGAAGAAAAAATGGGGGGAAAAAATTATGTGGCACTGCAAAACAATAGCATGTAGTTGATGTAGTAATTGTTTTTTTTTTCAAATTTATTATGTAATTTTAGAATTATTGTTTAACTAACTTGCATCCCAACCTCTTTTGTAAACTCTTATTAAGAAATACAATTATATTTTTATTCTATTCTATATTCTATTCTAATAAAGAAGACGAAAGAAAAAAGTGATCGAGTTTTATTTACAGGAAAGTAAATTTGTATAATTATTATGCATGGAATATTCATTTACATACAAATTGAAATTATGAAAAGAAAATGTCTTGATGAGAGATGATGCTACATAGAGTCCACGGCTTCTCTTCCTTATTCTCCTCCACCTCTTCCACTTTCTCCGTTTATCCTGCTCCTTTTTCTCCTTTTCCTTCTCTCTCTCCTTCTTCTATTCTACTTCTCCCTTACGCCTCTTTTCCATCTCCTCTCCTTTTCCTCTCATTCTCCCTTAAGTCTCCTTCTCTTCTCTTCTCGTCTCGTCTCTTCTCTTCTTTTCCCTACAACTTTTTTCCACCACTTTCTCTGGCTCTCCTCTTTTTCCTCTCCTCTTCCTTCTACTCCTTCCTCTCCTTATCTATCTTTACTTCATTGCTCTAGAATAAAAACCAAAAAACGCACCGAAAAGAATACTATAATAATAATAATAACACTCTTTAGTGGAAGGTAACCGCTCAAAGCATTTTTCTACCACCTAACGAAAAATTCATGCACTGGGTCTGATTTGAACCTACGGTTCCCTACGGTTCCCTACGCTACCTGGGTTACCAGACTAGCGCGTTAACCACTTGACTACCGAGGTAATAGAAAGTATATTTCTGTCCAAGCAAAGAGATGGTCAGAAGCATTAGAAACACTTGAAGAAAAATGTTCTCTAATAGTGATGAGCTGATGACCTATTTGTTGTTGAATTGCATATTTTGTCATTCGCTACTCTGGCTGAAGTGACTAGCCGTCAAACTGTCCATGCTACGGTTGACACGCTACCGAGGAGTCCGGTTGATAGACCGGTCTACCGGTTAGGAAGTAGTTCCATCAGAAACACCAGACCAATGCTGTCCTACCGGGTGTATCAGAAAGTCAGCATTGTTTTTACTTTCCTTATCCTACAATATTTTTATTATGTGCACTGGTAGTCAAGTGGTTAACGAGCTAGTCTGGTAATCCAGATAGCGTAGGGATCCGTTGGTTCGAATCCCACCCAGTCCACGAATTTTTCCTCATTAATTTGAGTTTGTGACCACATTTAATAATAAGACTCTGAGGGTTAGGTGGTAGAAAATGCTTTGAGCATCAACCTCGCCTGGTGGTTGATTACCTTCCACTACAGAGTATTATTATTATTATTTATCGTCGTTTGCAACTGCAACTGCATCAAGACCATATTCCCTCTTTATCTGGTGCATATCCGGCTCAGATTCTGATTTTCAATTTATCATGTTGACATATTTTGACTTCTATGACTGCTGATTGGAAGAGTTGTGTTGGTGCTGATTGGAAGAGTTGTGTTTGTGTCGGATTGAGCCTCAGTCTGGTTGAGTTCTCAGTCATGTAATCCATTTATGCTCTCTCTGAATCCAGAGATTCCAGAGGTCGCGGGTTCGAAACCCAGCCGGGACATGACAAGTTATCCTCCCATTTGGGATTTTTACCACATAATCATGCGTCTTGGGCTTACTGCTGGAATAATTGGGCTAAATAGTTCTATAATTGGGTCCTAAACAGTATAAATTAGGTCCTAAACAGTATAAATTAGGCATATTATAAATAAAATAAATTATATACCTCTTTTTGACCAACTGATCTAACCTCAAATCGAGCACATTCTCTGAGCTCACCCTGTACACTATCAACCGATACGGCCTGTATGGCGGCTAATAAGCACCAGCACCTCGCCTGAGCATACCAGCATATCATAACAGACCAACGTCCCGGGTCCCGTTACCTGATAATAGTCCTGGCAGGCCGATTGATGTAAGGTGAAGAGTATGAGCTGACGGTAGATAGAAGACGATGTATGTATATTTTATTAATAACCGAACTCTTATAGGAGTCTCCGGTTTGTAGATGATAAGGATTGGGTGGAAGAGATTGCCATAGGCAATAACCCCGCCCTTTAGCAATAGTCCTGGCAGGCCGATTGATGTAAGGTGAAGAGTATGAACTGACGGCAGATAGAAGACGATGTATGTATATTTTATTAATAACCGAACTCTCATAGGAGTCTCCGGCTTGTAGATGATAAGGATTGGGTGGAAGAGATTGCCATGGGCAATAATCCCGCCCTTTAGTTAAGACTTTTTTTTAAAAAAGATGAGTGTTTCACAGCCGTTTTTATTTCGTTAGCCATGAAGCAGGAGCTACTGTAGACGCTTGTGGTCTGTGTTGTAGCCTGCCCATCCCGTAGTATGCCTCTCCTCCGATGGGCGAAAAGTGTCACAATACTTCCCATTTAGGTGCTGGGTCAACACGAGCGCACCGGAAGGTACCCCTTACAAACAACTGTAACCAAATTTTGAGTACACATTTTTGTCGGCGCGGGGGTTCGAACCCGGGACCTTCCGCATGGCAAGCGAGTGCTTAACCACTGAGCTATTCGTGGTTGCTATAGCCTATAGTTATATGTATACTAAGCTATAGCCTTAATTGAATGTTTTATTGAGGTATAACGTCGGCGTCGCTTTCAACTGCATGGTCATATCACGACGGGGGTTTTAACCTCCATTCGGTTGAAACTGACTGACCAGCTACTCAAACCTTCTGAGTGGGGCCGGGAATAGCCAGCATTACGAGGGTTTGAATTTGAATGGCCATCCATCAAGTCAAGTCCTAACCTTGTTGGACGGTGCTTAACTTCAGTTACAGAACGAGAACTGGTGCATTAAATCGACTCTCGCTAATTGAAAACTTTGACCACTAGCTAAGTCGCAATACAAACCTACCAACAACTTAACAATATCCGTTGAAATAATGTTAGATTTATGCAATACCAGTTAACTATTTTTTTTTTTTTTTTTTATCATCAATTCTATTCACAACTTTTAATAATATTAACACACTCATTCATCATAAAATAAAAATTATATATAAAAATGAGGCATCCCCGCTCTATCTTCGTAGGGTGACTATTGTGTTTTAAGCTCACTATAGTGCGCTGTGATTGGTTGAAAGATCATTGGACGAAAAATTAAATACATTTTAGGTATTTTTTTTTTTTTTCAACTATTTTTCCCACATTTGCTAATGTAGAATTGCACCTATGTGCAATTCTAAAGAGGTCAACTATGGGGCGACAAATGACATCAGCACATGGTGAATATAAACAGTTGTGCCCTACCATCATAAGTGAAAGATCGTTAACAACTAACTGTAACTGACACCTAGGCTTATGCATGTTACGTAAAACTGGCGAATAAACTCTGACATATTGCTCTAATTATTAAACCGATGGTGGACAAAATTTGAGACATGTTTCTATTCCGGTCGGCGTCCGAAACTAATTGAGTTATGCGGCCATTCAGCCCACAACGGAAATTTCATTGGAAAATTCTCCGCAAATTGTTCATAGGTGTCAGGTGACGGTCGGAAATTTGAGAGGATTTTCTATTTTGGATAGGACATGAACCACCATCAGAAAATTAACTCTTCATCAGCGCAGCGTCAGCAATTAATTCTGTTCGAGGAACTTTCCACTGATGTGGTTAGGTCACATCAGCGGAAATTGAAATTGAAAATTTCACTAACGCCTTTGTGTTTTATTGGACCAAATTTACCAAGAATTAGGGTGCACATTTGCACAATATTATTTTGCATTCTCTTTTGCATTATTCATTATGCAAGTTTTTTAAATTTTCATATTTCTGGTAATCACAATCAATCATGAGGGGTAATGCTGCATGAGTGGAAGGAACCATGTCCCCCGTTGATTCATTCAATGAAATATTTATATTATAATATAATGAAATATATTGTGTGTATGACTGTATACTGTACCTCAAAATATCAACATAAAAAATAATGCATCTTTTTAAATGCACGGTCGAGTGTTGAGTGTTGATGAGAAAGCTGGATCCGCGAGGTCAAACAGAGGAAACTGTTCAGCCGGCAAGATTTGCAAAATATATATAAATAAAATTGTACTTTATATCATGATATCGCTATTACTTAAAATAGCTTTACTAAATTTTTGCTTAACTTGAGACTCGAGCCACCGACCTCCAGGTTACAAATCCACCGCCTCCTATCGATAGAACTACTGAGGGCGGCATCATTCATAATTATGTACTGTTCAGTTATGTCTGGCTATTTTAAAAAGAAATGTTGCTATTTTAAAGGCAGGTTTCTTCAAAAACCATGCAAAAAGATCTAGCAAGCTCTTGAGAAGCCTGATTCTAAAAGGTTGAACTCTTTCAGAGAGCTCATGACTGAACACTAAGAGCCCAATTTTAAAATAAAGAAGTCAATTCAAATTACGGTTACGTGGTGAGCAGAGAAAATACAAAGAAAATTACTCATCAATTTTTTTTGGCACCCGACGGCTGTTGTTGAAAATTTTTGCCATTCATAAAAAAATATCTTCAAGAGGAGAGAAGAGAAATGTATCAAAATGTCTTTCACCGTTATCAACCGATTTTACTTCCGAATAATTTCTAATATTAGAAATCAGAAGTATTGTGTTCTTTTTTGTTAAAAAAAATAGTATTTTTTCGCTTCGATTTCAATTTTTTTCATATTTTCATATACGCTTATATCTCGTGAACGGTACACCCTATTTTGACGAAATTTTGTATGTATGCGTATTAACACATTGCAATTGTTTTTTTAAGGTCAAAAATAAGGTCTACGACTTGCGGATACATATTTTTTGTGGAATCTAGAATGTAAAAAAAAGAGTATAACAAAATGTGTATACAATGTGAATCAATCACGAGGAAGTATTGTGTCCATAATTGGCAGCGTATTTTCTCTTGCGTAGAGATGGGAAAATGAATACTTTTCCTTGAGCCTTGTATTTCTATGTGTTTGTTTTTTAATGTATTTTCCATATAGTTTCTACCTTCTCGTTTCTCTTACGTACATATATTTTCTATTAAATTTCTTATGTCATGTATTAAATATGTACTTTCTATTGCTCATATTCTTTTTCTGTATATGCTTTCTATTTGTGTGCGTACGGTCTCCGATTCTGTTGAATATCTTGGTCCGTCGAAATGTTGGGACGATGTGCGATGGGCGAAATTTTTGTGTGTCTGAGAATGAATCTACAGGGTGGTTTCTGCAAAGACTGTCTTACGTCACCTTTTTGAAAATTTCTTACAGGGTAGTTGTTTAAATGTTTTTTTAAAGAAAAACTTTTTTCGGAAGTTGCAGGTCGAGAATTAATAATAATAATAATGAATAAATCATTTGTTTTATTTATATTTTTTTTTTTTACAGAGGACCCATCCTCAGCCATTTTTATTAGGCTTTTATTTTTTTAATGTTCTCGTTTCTCAATTTTTTTTCACAAGATTTGTGAACTCTTCCACATGTGATTAAAAAGGTGGAATCTCCTAATACTATCCTAATACTAAGTATAATTTGAATTTATCTTGATTTTTTAAAATGAAATATTTTGAGTATTCCCTGATCTACTTATTTAGGTTATCAATGTATCTTGAGAATTCCAAAATTGACGTAATATCAGATGTAGACGAAATGATTGCACTAAATACCCGGTCGTAACTCAAGACGCATTCCATTCCTTTAACTGCAATAGATGACTTAAATCAGGGATGATCCTATTTAAGAGACATCTCAGGCACTGAGTCAGAGGTTAAATGTTTAGACTCACAACATTATTACTTAGATATTACTTTATTATACTGGGGGGCCTTTTCTAAAAGAAATTCCTATGTGCCTCGTTCATTATTTACTTTTATAAGCTGAAATTAATATTAAACGGCTTGTTTATGTACCTTGTTTTAGTACTGAATCTCAACAAAAAAAAACCATCGTTGAAAAAGTTTCAGCTTATAACAGTAGTGATTATTATTATATTACGCTTTAGGCATTTAGGCAAGGACATTAGGCAAGGACAAAGTACAATATTTACAGAAAAATACAATGAAATTAAAAAAAAAAAAAAAAAATAGATTGAATAAAGAAATAAAAACAAAAAAAGAAGAGAATAAAGCTAATGTCCTACCTAAAGGGCGGGGTTATTGCCTGTGGCAATCTCTTCCACCCAACCCTTTGATTGATATAGCTTACAAAGATCGCCGAATCTCGGTTCTACCTGTTTGTCTGGCTGTCCTCAAACCTCAAAACCAGTTGTCAAACATGACAGGCTGCAGCGGAGTTACGGCCCGAGACATGGCCCTAATATATTTTTCCCTTGCCCTACTCCACACAATGAGGCATTGTCGTAGATTGTTTCGAGCTAAAACTCGGCGCCACAGATTTAACCCCACCCTCAAGGATAACATTATTATTATTAAACACTTTATTAGATATAAAAAGACATTCATACCTATGTCTTTTTACGAATAATTATAATAACAATGAAAAAATGGGAATAATTAAACAATAAAAAGAAAAAATAATATAGAAATATATACAGGGTCTTCATAAAGTCTCACCCAGGCCTAGGTTTCTCGAAAACGACTCAGAATATCAAAAAACGCAAAAACCCGTATTCCTTTATATTTAGGGGGATTGATTTTCAGCCAAAAATTTTTTGCCTACACGGCCCCAGTCAGGCTGGGCATGGACCAACTTTAAAATCTTAAATAGAATGGTATGTCTTGTGGCATATTGTTTTAAAGGTCTTATTGAGAGAAATTCATTACAATAAATTTCAGTGAGCTGCAACTTACCGTTCTCAAGATACAGGGTCGGACGTCCTGCGTAATATCCATATATTTTGACCTATAACTCGATAACCGTAAATTATGGAGAAAACTTTTCTTGTTAATAATAACTCCTTATGATGAGACTTTTCGAACAAGTTATAACTCGACATACTCTGTTGATGTTAGTTTCTGGTCGGTTTCGTCAGCCAGCCGGACGAACAGTCGAAAAAAATTTAACGAAAAAACAAATCAAATTTTAACTTGTTCGAAAGTTCTTGCTATAAGGAGTTATTATTATTAAGAAAAAATTTCTCCATAATTTACGGTTGACGAGTTATAGGTCAAAATATAGGGATATTACGCATTACGTCCCACCCTGTATCTCGAGAACGGTAAGTCGTAGCACACTGAAATTTATTGTAATGAACTTCTCTCAATAAGACCTTTAAAACAATATGCCACAAGACATACCATTCTATTTAAGATTTTAAAGTTGGTCCATGCCCAGCCTGACTGGGGCCGTGTAGGCAAAAAGAATTTGGCTGAAAATCAATCCCCCTAAATATAAAGGAATACGGGTTTTTGCGTTTTTTGATATTCTGAGTCGTTTTCGAGAAACCTAGGCCTGGGTGAGACTTTATGAAAACCCTGTATATAAACATATGTCCTAACTAGAGGGCGGGGTTATTGCCTATGACAATCTCTTCCACCGAACCATTAGCCCGTGCCTGCGCTGGTGTTTACCATCGCCATAACCAGAGACTCAGCGGTTCCAGTACATTGAACATCGAGGTCCATACGATACATCACACGGAATGGTCATATCTGTTAGCTGTCTAATTACCCCAACACCACCTGAACGTGTATTACGTTGAATGAGTGCATTATTCCCTTATAGAATCCATTTGCTGTACATAACGTGTTTCCATATTCCATATGGGTCCATGTGTATTGTGTATATAATTATGTACTTTCCATATTCCATATGGGTCCATGTGCATTGTGTATAATATGTACCTACTTGTGTAAGTTGAGTAGGTATATAGTATACTGTATATTATGTGTATATGTAGACTTTGTATTCTGGATAATGGATAGCATAATTATGAAAGAAACAGGTACATGTATATTACCTGTGTTTATATATAATTATATACGATAAACGAGCTTAAGCAAACCCACTTCTTTTTTTCACTCACTAACAAATATTTAGGAATCTAGATATATTTTCAATAATAATGTTTTAGAATTCGAGACTTAAACTTTTAACTCCGTTCGCTAGAAACTCTCAAATCAGCTAGCTATCCACATCAACCTCACTCAGCCTGGGTTGGTCCGCGAATAGCCATCGTCACGAGGGTTACAATTTGAGTGCCCCATCAACCACGAATTCCTGACCTCCTTGGACGTTGCTTAACTTTAGTTGTCAAGAACTGTTGTATTCAACGTGCCATGCCATGGACGATCTTCTTGAGACAGTTATTACCGTAAAACATCACCGATGCATATAGAAAATACACGTATTATGCAATACATGTTGTTTGTTTACAAAATCCATGCATGTTATGGCTCTCTTCACTACATCGTAATTCAACATGTTGATCTTAGGGATACATAAATTATATCACGTATTACATGCAGGCAGAACTTGATCTTAAAACCTAAATACGTTTATACTTTTCTGAGAAGTTGCTCAATTTTCAGCAATGAGCTGACTGTGATTCGTTCAAATCGTTCAATGATCTGCCAATACTATCATTCATGAATTACGCCTTGGACGCATAGGTCTGAGAGTTCGGTTCCAACCATGGATTGATTTTTCTTTGTTTGAGAACTAGCACAAAACCCACACTTTTTCGCCGGAAAGGTTTTCGCTATTGTCTGGCGTCATCTGGAAGACTCCTTTCTTCCTGCTCAACTAATAGACTACAACGTAAAGCTTTATTTCAGCTTTCATCGATGTCAGTAGCTTGATCAATAAGGCGGCGGACTTGTAACCTGGAGGTCTCGGTGGTTCAAGTTTCAGCGTAAATTTAGTAAAGCGAGTTTGAGTAGTTGTGATATCACTTTTTCTTTAAAATAATAATAATAATATAAATCCGCAGAACGGACGTATAATTAGGGGTCAAGCCCTTTTTACATAGAAGATATCACTTAGGTGATTAACACCAATATGATAACTCAACTTTTATTTCAGCTTTCAAGCTGGATTTACCGTTCTACGGATACTAGTGTCTGGCCTTGAATGAATCAATGTTTTCATGTGTATAGTTTGACCACAGAATTGCCAACTAAAACAACCATCTTGGTATATATACACTTACAAGCGGGCTGTCGCCCGCTTTGCGGGCCGAGGCATGGCCGTGAAAGCAAAAAATCCTTTTTCGCCAATGGCAGGTGTTGTAGTGGGAATTTTGAAAAATTTTCTTATTGCACATCTAGACTATCACCCGTATTTATGAACAGCGAATTTGTCTGAGCACTGTCTCAAGCAAGGTATGGCCAATAAGATTTAAAGGAAATCATGCTTCAAGCCATGCTCAGACGGCGTTTTCGTGTTCATTAATACGGTATATAAGACAAAATGTAACCTACCAAATTTCAGCTTCCTAGGACTTACGGTTTGGCTGTAGAGCGATGATCATCAGTGGTCTGTCAGTGACTTTGACTTAAATATTATAAATGAAGTATGTTTAAAGTCCACTTGTTCATGAAAATACAGGCGTGTATTTAGTTACACATTAAAATCTAAAAATCAATTTCTAGTCCCATGATTTATGCTTTCCATTTCTAAACCTTTTACCCAGTCATTTATCAATAAACTAAAATATTGTAAACAATATTGAAAAAAAAACTAAATTGCATAGGAGCCTCTTTCTGTTTCCACATAAATTTAATGGAAGTCTAAAAAAAAACAGGTAAACTGAACGAAAAAATTGAGAGGTGATTTGTTATACTAAACCTCTTCTCTCGGAACAAGGTTGAATTTTATTGCTGTGATTTATGAGAGAGTTTACCCACGTGCACAGTTTTTCTCACAAAAAAAATCATTACTGAGAGTTATTCTTGTAAGAAGAAGTACATTGGACTAGGTACTTCTGACTCATTGATCTTCTTTTACTCTGTCTTATCCCGCTTAAGCAGGGTCGACGTTGTTTAACCTCATAGTTGAGTTTAGTTGGTTGTGGCACATTTTTTTTTACGGCTGGATGCCCTTACTAACGCCAACGAATCTATTTGATTTAACGTCCTGGATTAGACGGAGGTTTTACCCTCCATTGCTGAGAATCTTACCAGCTACCCACATTAAACTCACCCAGCCTGGTTATAGGGCCGGGAATGCCAGCCTCACATATACGGAGGGTACAGAATTTTCTATGTGGAAAGTCTGCTCCGACCGGGGATCGAACTCAGGATCTCTGGACTACGGGCAGTAGTCACAACCGTTACGCCACGGAGGTGGCGATAATTATTTTCTCAATTTACCATTTCCCTAGTCAATGCTGAGACCGATCTTCATGGTTGGATTAGGAAACCAGACTTTTTCTTGATTCATCTGATGTTTCTTTGATGACAGTTTGTCAGGTCAACCAGGATAATAGCGACCGGTGGACTCATCGCCATTTAAGCCCTACGGTTACCTAAGCCACTAGAAACTCCTAAGCGACTCCCAGCGACCCACACAAAACCACTCTCGCTATCTTCCAGCCCATATAGGGGTGGCCAATTTGACACAACACAGAGTCACAAGACCATGACAATGAAATTCTTCTTACATCTTTTTTTCACAAACCAGTTTTGCTATTAATACAGTTTTCCCTGACACAATGTATTTAATAGCCAACCCAGTTTTGCTAACGATAACGTTTGTATTTCTGCGCAATCTGGTTTTCCAGGAGGCAAAATCAACAGATAAAACCAGTTATGGGATCTATTTGGAATGGCCAGACACACTGTCCAGTGTTCATGTTTGAATCGATCTATTAATACTCGTATATGTATTAGGTACCGTGGGAATAGTAAATTATATATTTTTCAGTTGCATAATAGCACTTTTTCATTGTTACATCCATAAAATATCCCTGCTATGTAGTATATACGTTTGTTTTAAATAAATAACGTTTGTTCTAAATTCTAAATAACATTCTAAACATCTTTTGAGAGTCACGCGGGCCATAACTTAATTGATTTGTCACCATCTGGGCACCCCTGACCCTGGACAAAGAGAGAAACCTTAAGATAGATTAAAGTTCGGTCCAGCCTTATAAGGCGATTCCTTCGGACAGTCAACCTGATCATATATGCGAAGTTTACTGTTGAGATAAAGTCTTAAATTAGCCGGAGTAATAGAAGTATACGAGTGGGTTTGTTTAATTGGTTACGGGGAACAACAACAACGGTTTTTGGTTTGGTCCAGAGGTCGCGGGTTCGAAACCCAGCGGTGACATGACAAGTTCCTTCCATTTGGGATTTTGACCACATATAATAAAACGTCTTGGGCTCTCTGCTGCAATAATGAAATTGAATTGAATTGAATATGTTTTTATTATATACTTACGATTTGCCCGTGCCCTTTGCAAGGGACTAAATTTCAAATTTACTAAGGCATGCCGTCTCTGGACAGCAATGCCTTTTTGAACTTTTAATTTTTCTGGACAAAGCCATAATGGTTTTGGGGGGTTCAATTTGAGACATTTTTCGCTATCACGTACCGTTTTGGCTAAACAATCCGGTCAAACAAACAAACATAGGTAGTTATGGTTAGTGTAGGTAGTCCTTTTTTCTTGTTTTATAATAAGTAGAATGTACAATAACTTTTTTTACAAATAATAATCTCCTAAGTAATACATAACTTGTTGGAGTCCTAGTCAGGCAGATAAATGAGGCTGATAATAATATTTTTATTTGAAAAAGTTTGTTTTGTCTAATGTTAAAGTATCATATTTGTGTTAATCATTTTCGTGATATCACAACCACTCAATCTCGCTTTACTAAAATTCTACGCTGAAACCGGGACTTGAACCACCGACTCCATACATCGCGCCGCTTTTTTTTTTTTTTCAATTTTATAGATGATTACTACAAGGTTTTAACATAGTCCGCCGCCTTATCGATCATGCTACTGAGGTCGGTTTTGTCTAATGTAATGTTGTATACTATGTGCATATCTCAGTACTGAGCACGAGTATCTAGTGAGTTAGTGAGTACAGCATTGCCACTCCATTACTGACGTGTACCCTGCCTGGCACTTTGCCCGGGTTTTAAATACTGTCCACCAGGAATATTTCTCTACCTCTTCCCGTCTTTATTACCTGCCTGTCTCTACTCTCTCTCTCTCTTCCCTCTCTTTTCTCTCTCTCCTCTCTCTTCTCTCTTCTCTTTCTCTCTCTCTTCTCTCCTCTCTCCTCTCTTTCCTCTCTCTTCCCCTTCTCTCTCTCTCTCTCACTCTTCCCCTCTCTCTTTTTTTCCCCTCTCTCCTCTCTCTTCCCCTCTCTCTCTCTCTCTCCCCCTCTGTTCTCTACCTTTTCTTCCTCCTTCTTTCTCTATCCTTTACTTTTCTTTCTCTTTCTCTTTTCATCACTTTCGTTTTCTCTTTTATTTATCTCTACATTCCTTTACACAGCACTCTTCTCTCTCTCTACTTTTCTCTGTTTATAGTTCTCAATTCTTTGCTCCCTATATCTCTTCCTATTTATTTCTCCTTCTCTTTGCTCTGCCATTCTCTACCTCTTATGCTATATTTATTTATCTTTCTTTAGGTTTTTCTCTCTCCCCCTCTTCTCTGTTTTTATTTCTTACTTTTTCTCCCTTTATCTTTTCCTATTTATTTCTCCTTCTCTTTGCTCTGCCATTCTCTACCTCTTGATGCCTTTATTTATCTCTATTTATCTTTCTTTCTTAGCTTTTTTCTCTTTTTTTATTAGTTTTTTTTAGATTGTCTCTCCTCTCCCTCCTCGCCTGCCTCCCCCTCTCTTCATCTCTCTTTACCTCCCTCAATATCTTTCTCTCTCTCTCTCTCCATCTCTCTACCTCCCTCGATCTCTCTTTCTCTTTTCTCTGCTACCTCCCTCAAACTCTCTCTCTCCCCTTCACTTCTTAGTTTCCCGCACTTCACCTATTCCTTAGCTCCTATACAGCCTAGCGGGCCCTAGCGTATTGTATTCCTTCCATTCGTTCAACAAGTATGTACTCTGTCTGGGACACTAATGGAGAAATCCCCCTCCCCCAACCCACACACATACATATGTCACATGTCGATAGCTTGGAAAAAACAATACATGCAACATGAATTATCCCTTCCGAAGTACACTTTGCTGTATTGTACTTGAAGCATTTCCCATTATAGGGTTTGCCCCGTGTACAAATGGATTCGTGCTTCCATCAGGCATGATTTTTAGGTATTTTTTTTTTATTTAGAAAGATGAGTGTTTTACAAAAAATAATTATAATAATAATCACTCTTTATTGTCAATAATAATATTGACAAAGGGCGTGATTATTGCCTGAGGCAATCTCTACCATCAAACTCAAGTTCGTAGTCATGAAAGAGCAATTATTGAAGACGTTTGTTGTCTGTGTTGTAGCTTACCCATCCTGTAGTAGGCCTCCTTTCCGATGGGCTAGCAGAGACACTGTACTTTTCCTATTTAGGTCCTGGCCTGCTGGGTAACACGAGTGCATCGGAATATTATGTTGTAGTGAATATTTTTTGCAGCTCTGGAATTGAAACATTATAATATAATGATAATTAATAATAATAATGATAAAATCGCCTTATTTATA
>CM044961.1:25526484-25548984 GCA_024516035.1 Bactericera cockerelli | reverse complement strand
GTTTCTGAAACATTATTATATTATTACTGTTAGGAGAGCATAGGGCTTGTCCAACTATAAAGGATTAAGTGTTCTTACATACTTATTATTATACTATGCTTTATTAGGTAAGACAAAGTAAAATATATACAGTAAAATACAATGAAATTATAAAGAAAAAATAAATAGATTGAACAAAGAAACAACAACAACAATAAAGAGCATACAGCTAATGTCCTACCTAAAGCGCGGGGTTATTGCCTGTGGCAATCTCTTCCACCCAACCTAGTAAATCCAAGCCGACTCTTAGGTTTTATCAGCCGACCGATAGGTATTCAAACAAGATTTTCTGTCAGCTCCGTTACGCCACAGAAGTATAATGTACAGCTACAAAACCCGGCTTAGATATGACCTCTACAGTTGTTGTCAAGGTGAAAGTTAAGGGATAGTGTCCACTAAGATTAACAAATCCTGTTTCATAATTTGGCCCTTAGTGTCGTAAAAACCAAGACAATCTGTGAAACTCTAAACTTTTCATTTTTTATGAGAAGGAAAAGCTGAAATTCACTTTCGTCATCATAGGGTGGTTTCATCGTGAACGATGGTAGCCAGACAGTGGAGGAATGACTCGGCACTTCTACCAATGTCTTTACCAGGAGGCTAATAATTGACAAGGGCCCCAGAACCAAGCCAAATTTGAAATTAACTTTAGCATGGGTTAAAACTGAAGGATATTGGGACTCACTGATGTGCGGGAATAGTGTTACGTACATATCTTTTTCGGTTTATGTCATCTAAACCGGAGGTCAAGGTTCAAATCTTTATTTAAAAAAAAAAAAAAACTATTTTAAAATAATTTATAATTATTATTTATTTTTGCATATTTTCAACATTTATCACTTGAAGACACGCGTGAAAGAACAGTGTTATTATTTCTTATTTAATAATAATAAATACTTCTGAGTGTTTATAAACACCTTGGTCATGTTTTTTAACATCGTGATGATGTCTTAGTACTTACCTCTTATACCGACCTAGACCTACTAACTACTGTACATAGTTTACATTGGTAGCATCCTGGTGTCTTATACTATTAGTCTGTTTACAGTACAATTTAGTTCTGGCTATTAACTTAGTGGCATATAGGTAGTTTGTTTTTTTTGTTTGAGATATACATAAGCTATATATTGGTATGTGGTACATTGGGCCGTATTCACAAAAAAGAAGCAATTGATCGTGAGCAAAAGTTTGAAATAAAAGCAAAAGGTATAGAAGAAAAAGCAAATGGCTCTCTTTCGTATTCATAATTATTTCCCGTAGATTTTCAGACACTGACGCAATTCCATCGAATTTCGCACCGAAAATTGCTTTTGCTCACAAACCATGCATAAGTTAGAGGAGCAATTCATAAAATGAAAAGCACAACTTTATGAATATGCAAGGATCGTTCACTCCCAAAGAAGGAAAAGCTTTTGCTTTGGAGTAAAATCTTTTACTCAAAACTTTATGAGTACCGACTAAAGCAATTTCTTCACATATGTCGAGGAAGCGAGAAGAAGCTTTTGCTAATGAATAGTTGAATACGGCCCATTCTCTCTTTTTCTCTGTCATACACATATCATTTCGTCTCACTCTCTCTCTCTCTCTCTCTCTCTCTCCCTCTCTCTCTCTCTCTCTCTTTGTTTGTTTGTGTGTCTCTCTCTCATCCATCTTCTGCCTCACATAACCTACATATTTGGGAACAATCAGAAGATCTGACATGAATTCATAATAAGGAGTTGAGGAAAAAGGAGAGAGAGAGGGAGAGACATAGAAATGTGGTACAATGTTACCGTTTCTATGCGTTTGTATGTTTACGCATTAATTTTTGTTTTATTTGTAAATATGTTGAACTAAATGCACTCAATATCTAGCATACTATCGGATTACTATCCATACATGTATAATTGTATACATAATATATAGGTAGTATGTTATGTACATAAAAGTAGCATCCGACCTCAGTAGGTTGATCGATAAGGCGGCGGACTTGTAACCTGGAGGTCGGTGGTTCAAGTCCCGGTTTCAGCGTAGATTTAGTAAAGCGAGTTTGAGTAGTTGTGATATCACTAAAGTGATTAACACAAATATGATAACTTTTACATAAAAGTAGCATCAGGAGCGTCTAGCGTAGATGGGAAGTTGAATACACCAGTTCTCTAGATTCCTGTTGTTAAGCAACGTCCATCGAGGTCAAATCTTGGTGGATAAACTCTACTTTGAACCTTCTAGCTCTCTAGATAGATGTTCGCTATTCCCGATGCCCGGCCCAACCCAGACTGGGTCATGTTAATGTAGGTTGCAGCGAATGCAGGGTAAATCTCGAAAAACCTATAGAGATGATAAAACTCTGCCGCTCGATCATTAAGGCAGCGGACTCTTAATCTAGTGGTCGGTGCTTCGAGTCCCAAACATGTAAATTTTTTAGAAAGCCTGGGTTGAGTAATTGTAAGATATACTGATATATCTCATACTGACAACGTCCCTCCACTTTTCCTACCCGAAATTATTGTTAATGTGTTTTTTCACCTTAGAAGTTATTATTTATTAGCTTAGGTGATTTATGTATGCTTATTATTGTAAAAGAAATATATATTATGAACTTTTTCAAATCAAATCAAATCAACCTTCTCTATATCGTCCCTGCAATTGAAATTAACTATCCTTTTTGTTTATTTCTGATTCCAGGTAAGCTTCGAACCCTCGCTCTCTCACTTAGTCCATCTCTAAAGTCTCACCTTGCGGAATGGCATGTGATGGTACTGACACATGGGAGGTAGTAAAATCTCGGGAGTTTTAACCTCTCGGCAGCGCGTCTTTATACACGCGCGGTTCCAAATATTTCTTGTGTGAAGGCTTCACGGTTAAAGGTAGGTAAGTATTAAAGGTCTTATAGCAGGAGCCTATAGGCAATCTAGGTATTCGTGATCTCAGCGTCCAAGATAATTATGTAAATTAAAAAACTTTATTATTGCTAAGATTCATAAATATACGTTTATTTTATGTAGTTAAGGAACAAAATGAAGAAACAGGTTCCAGAACTTGGAACCAATACTGTGCGAGCCAGCCTGAGTACTGAGTAGCTTGGGTCCGGGCAAAACTTAATTGACCCGGCTGGGCTAACCTGTCTCACCTACATCCACCTAGCACCTACATCCAACGTCCGGTTAAGTAAATTGTTTATGATACTAAAAGTACATAGTAGAAGTAGTAATAATAATAAGTGATGTAGTATTGATAATTGTGTTTTTCAGATTTTTTGTGCAAGATTTTTTCCTTATCTTATAAGAGATTTTTTTCACTCGAATAATTTGCTTTCATGTTTATTGAAGTAAAGTGGAAACATCGTATAGTGTCCTAATTATTGTGTTATTCACAAAGTTGATGACGTCACAAATACGAGAGAGAAATTACATGAGATACATGTGTGATATAATTATGTTTTTCCATGAAAGACATCATTAATTTATATTCGCAACGCACCCATAGGAAAAAATAATAACTCACTTTAGTGGAAGGTAACCACCAGGCGAGGTTAATGCTCAAAGCATTATCTACCACCTAACCCTCAAAGTCTTATTATTATGTGGTCACAAACTCAAATTAATGAGGAAAAATTCATGCACTGGGTGCGATTCGAACCAACGGATCCCTACGCTACCTGGATTACCAGACTAAGGCGTTAATCACTTGACTACCAGTGCACTTAAAGACTTGGCATAATAATATAATAAGACTGAGGGTTAGGTGGTAGAAAATGCTTTGAGCATTAAGCTCGCCTGGTGGTTACTTTCCACAAGAATGTTATTATTATTATTCTTTCACATCCAGGTTCGAATGTATTATCTATTATTCTATGTATATAATGTATGTGTATTATTATTTTATGTATATTATTTTAACGCTTTGGTTAATCCATGCAAGTGATCACTATAAGTAGGTGTGCCTGGCCTATCTATTTTAAGTTCTAGTACTTAAAAGTAAGTAGGTTCCAAGTACCAGAGCTTGTGTAGGAACATCACTCGTGGTTCTTCACTTGCGTGTGACCTATAGAGGTCACTTTCTCCGGCGGAACAAGCCACTCTGGGCCAGATCCCGACGGGTTAGTGGGTAAATATAAATGTAAATAAACAACAAGAACAAACCACAGTTGCATGTGTCTTATATCTCGGTGGCTACAGCAAAGAGGAACGAAAACCAGTTGCATTGATGATATATCTCATGGTAGTCTGGTAGTCATGTGGTTAAGAGCATTGGTTGCTGACCCGGAGGTTGGGGGGTCGAATCCCGGCCGGAGCGGAAAATTCTGACCGAGATTTTTCCGTTTCCGGAATGGCATGGATGTAATGGTTAAGTGCCCTGAAGTAATGCGAAAGCGGTTCTGGGGCACATCCACCTTAAAAAAAGTCTGGTAGTCAAGTGGTTAACGCGCTAGTCTGATGGTAATCCAGGTAGCGCAGGGATCCGTTGGTTCAAATCTCACCCAGTGTATGCATTTTTCTTCATTTATTAGAGTTTGTGACCTCATAATAATAAGACTTTGAGGGTTCGGTGGTAGAAAATGCTTTGAGCATTAACCTCGCCTGGTGGTAACCTTCCACTAAAGAATATTATTATTATTATTATAACTTTTCGTTAAACGGAGTTTGTGACCTCATAATAATGAGACTCTGAGGGTTGAAGGGTCCTGGAAGGGTTATGGACGGATTTGTGTCGCCCAGCGCAGCGCTCAGATCCAAGTAGGCTCCTTCCATTATCAATGATTCTAATTTGTTTTTAACCTCCTGGTATGAGTTATTCATCAGGACGAGGGTTTATCCTCCAAGCGCTAGGAATTGTAATAGGTATCCTCATCAAATCCGACCTCTTGATCGATAAGGCGGTGGACTTGTAACCTGGAGGTCGGTGGTTCAAGTCCCGGTTTCAGCGTAGATTTAGTAAAGCGAGTTTGAGTAGTTGTGATATCACGAAAGTGATTAACACAAATATGATAACAACAACAACAGGTATCCTCATCAACCTCACCCAGCCTGTTTTCGAAACGCCAACCTCACGTGTTTTTTAATTGATTTATTTTTCTCTTTATACTGCTCGAACAGAACTGAAAAGACCCTTTACTCTATCATCTATAAGTCTGCGAATTCCTAAGTCTTCTGTATTTAATTCCTGAGAGATAGTATACATAGAATTCTCTGAGCATTCATTAGAATTGCATATTAATCATTTCAATGTTCTGTGTTATGATGGGTCTTAAGATTTATATGATTGCCACCTGCAAAGAGGTCACAACAGGAATTTACCAACTTAGAAACAACTGAAACAAGCCATCATAAACTTTGGTGTGGACCTCTGAACCTCCACTGCTTGTTGGATTTATAGCTTCTCACAAAAATAAGTATCTTCAAAATTTGATTGCAAATAATAATAGTAATAAATTACCGTTAAAAAACCTGCCTTTGGTGGATTTTTTTCTGTGGCAATTAGAACCATGTATTTTAGCAATTTAAAGTAATTTTATTTGCATAGAATTCCGGAAATCTACATACTTCTTCTAAAAAGAAGAAGAAGAAGAAAAAAGACACCAAAATCAAAAATCAACCCTTCGTAAAATGACCCACCCTGTATTTCTTACTTTTGTTACAGTGGTTTAAGATACCTACTTATTCATGCAAACATAATATGTTGTGTACATTACCTTCCTCAATATCACATTTCATTCATGCTTGTAACATATGAATAATTACATCTGTGGAGCACTTGAGAATAAAACACTCTTGTTATCAAGTGCAGCAGTTTGATACGCGGTTATTTTTTGCAACCTGAGTTTGATTCAAGTGATTTTTGCAAGTTGACTGCACAGGAGATTACAGGTTACACCTGCTAGGTGGGAATGTCAGCAGGTGTTATACAGGGTGGCAGATAGACAGGTGCTACTGGTAGAATCGAGTCAATCATAATAATAACAACACTTTTTAGTGGAAGGTAACCACCACTAGACGAGGTTAATGCTCAAAGCATTTTCTACCACCTAACCCTCAGAGTCTCATTATAATGTGGTCACAAACTCAAATCAATGAGGTAAAAATCATGCACGGGGTGGGATTCGAACGAACGGATCCCTGCGCTACCTGGATTACCACACTAGCGCGTTAATCACTTGACTACCAGTGCACGGTTCTGGATGTCTGGATGAGGGACATAAATGAGGAGTATACCAGTCGTCTGTCTGAGGTGTGTGAAAAGTGAGTAGACATTGATGTCTGAGGATCTACATGTAAGTAGACCAACAGTCTGGGAAGTGAGGAGTAGACATTAGGGGGGAGTAGATGAGAGACATAGGTGTAGACCAGTCGTCTGTCTGGGGTGTGTGAATAGTGAGTAGACATTGATGTCTGAGGATCTACATGTAAGTAGACCAATAGTCTGGGAAGTGAGGAGTAGACATTAGGGGGGAGTAGATGAGAGACATAGGTGTAGACCAGTCGTCTGTCTGGGGTGTGTGAATAGTGAGTAGACATTGATGTCTGAGGATCTACATGTAAGTAGACCAATAGTCTGGGAAGTGAGGAGTAGACATTAGGGGGGAGTAGATGAGAGACATAGGTGTAGACCAGTCGTCTGTCTGGGGTGTGTGAATAGTGAGTAGACATTGATGTCTGAGGATCTACATGTAAGTAGACCAATAGTCTGGGAAGTAGGGAGTAGAGATTAGGGGGGGAGTAGATGAGAGACATAAACAAGGAGTAGACCAGTCGTCTGTCTGGGGCGTATGAATAGTGAGTAGACTTTGTCTGAGAATCTACATGTAAGTAGACCAATAGTCTGGGGAGTGGGGAGTAGACATTGTGACTACTCAAGAGTATGAACCGACCTCAGTAGCTTGATCGATAATGCGACGGATTTGTAACTTAGAGGTCAGTGGTTCAAGTCCCGGTTTCAGTTTGAGTAGTTTTGACATCACGAAAGTGATTAACACAAATATGATAAAAAAAAATTCTCGACTATGACCACACAGGGCACTGTATTATAGGTTATAGCTATGAATGGATCCGTGGTTCGGATGCCACCTAATGCATGCATTTCATGGTATGTAACCACATAATACATTTGATGTCAGTTGTTAGAAAATGCTTAAAGTAACCTTGGTCGTGGTTGCCTACCTTCCTCTAATGTGAAGGCTGTGTTATTATTATTACTGTTGTGCAGTGTATTACAGGACTCTAATGTACTATACTCGTATACCGAGCACTGGTGGTCAAGTGGTTAACGCGCTATAGTCTGGTAATCCAGGTAGCGTAATAATAATATCGCCTTACTTATACTGCCCGATTAGGACTATGTATTAAGTCCCATTATTCCAGCAGTAAGCCCAATACATATTAATCTGTGGCAAAATCCCAAATGGGATGATAACTTGTCTTGTCCCGGTTGGGTTTCGAACCCGCGACCTCTGGAACCTCTTGATTTACGACTGAGCTACCGGGATAGACGTAGGGATCCGTTGGTTCGAATTCCACCCAACGCATGAATTTTTCCTCATTAATTTGAGTTTGTGACCAAATAATAATAAGAATCCGAGGGTTAGGTGGTAGAAAATGCTTTCACCTTCCACTAGAGCGAGTTTATTATTATGTATTCTACTGACGGACGGTACATATCAGCTATTGCACTGAACATGTATGACTATACAAGTATACAGTGCACTGTATTATACATTGTACATAGGTATACCCACTGAACTGTATTAATTCCGTTCAATATTATGCTACTCATGCTCGAATCCACTTCTTGAGGAGAAGGAGACTCACCGATGCATGTAAAGTAAGTGTTGAAGTAAGCCTTGCTTATAATGAACCACTGCGGCTCCTCACTCTAGCATGAGTGCCTCACGAGGTGATGTGAGTAGCGCGTTATCAGCTGTGAATATCTGATGAGTATTGAACGGAGGCCATGTTTTTGTTTGGAACCAAGGAGCTTTAAATTATAATAGTAATATCGCCATATGTATACTGGCTGACTAGGGCTAATAAGTCCCATTGTTCCCGCAGTAAAACCAATATTATGTGGTCATCCCAAATGTGAGGTTGGTTATCTTGTCATGTCCCGGCTAGGTTTCGACTTCGCGACCTCTGTATTACCAGTATGATTAATAAATGCCTTGAAAGACCATGAAAAGTGCATGAGAGGCGAAGGGACGCTGCCAATTCCTTCGGATATAAGTTCAGGAGGGTGAGATACATGGGCGTAGACAGGGGGAGGGGAGGGACAACTCCTCCACGGAGAAGTCATAAAAGATTGTTAAAGTCATCATATTTGTGTTGATCACTTTCGTAATGTCACTACTACTCAAACTCGATTTACCAAATCTTTGCTCAACTTGGGACTTGAACCACTGACCTCCAGGTTACAAGTCCGTCGCCTTATCGATCAAGCTACTGAAGTCGGTGTCATAACAGATTGTTCCTGTCACCTACACAGCCTATGTAAACAAGAGTCAGTCAGTCTATCTACAATTCTACATTGCTAAATAAGTCTAATTTAATATTTCAACAGGAATCGGGAAGTATCCTTCCTCTAATTGACTGAGACTCCAGGAAATAGATCCGGGTCATGTAGTAAACAGATATACACAAATCCGGGCCATAAAATAAACATATAGAAATACATATATCCGGGTCAATGTTATTAAAACTGAAATAGTTAAACAGACGATCAAATTAGCTGTTTCTCAAGAACCGCCGCGCCGAACTGAAATTGGTAAGTTCCCGGTAGTAAGTAACAATCTGGTTTACCAATAAAGTCCAAGTTTCCAGTCTAATCACTTCCCTCACGCTACTATAACACGCGAGTCTAGAACTATGAATGAAGGAGCGCGTTTCCTAGAAGTTATTTATTTAATTTATTTTTCGGTTGAAGGCAGGAAAAAATCTTTTAAAGACACCCAGGTCATCCTGACTTGGGGTGTGGGTTTTCCACCCACTGAAAACCCACCTTCTCAAAGAGCTATAATTATTTAATCTATAGTAAAATATTTATTTATTAGATTAATGAATAAAGTTAAATATTTGTGTTAATTACTTTCGTGATGTCACATCAGCTTTTTCAATTTATTTCCTAATTATTGGCAACGTCTGATTTCCTGCATAACTATTCCTGTTTTGGCCCTGTGAGCAGTGCCAGAACTGCCAGGATTATTTACCAAAGACTACCTCACATATACGATTCATTTAAAAACAGACAAAAAAAATAGTATAATTTAATGAATTACTACCTATATCATTAAAATACTTAATAACTGATGCACAGAAAAAGTGTGGAAAATAAAAACATATAGTTTTTTAATTAAAGTGGACCGATAATACCCCCGTCACTATCTGCTCCAAATACTTCAGAACCTATGCAAATGCTGCCTATATGTAGAGAGCTGTCAAGTTTTTTTTTATTACTATTTTTTTTTTTTTTGACATTTACTTAGTTTAAGTTTTATTTTGTATTTTATGTTTATTTGTGTAATTTTAAGTTTTAAGTTTTTTTTCTTTTTTCTTTTTGTAGGGCCAATTATTGTAAAATGGGTTAGATCCCGTAGATATCCTAAATAAATAAATCCTCGAACTGAGCAAGATGATGATTACTACTCAATTGTATACATTTATATACTCGTATCATACTTCTCTCAAAAATCCTCTAAATTAAACATACAATGCTAAATATTGTAACTTTAATCTCCACTTAACTTACTGAAAATAATAATTTATTATTCTAGTTTTAAAACCACAACTTCCATGTTTACTTTATGCAAATTTTGGTCGCTTTACTCCAGACTTTTTTTACATTTTAAAGTTAACTTTTTTACCAAAAAAATCTGCTCTATATTTTAGCAGACCCAAGTGTGAGTAGTTAAATTTCAAACAATTAATTCAAGTATTTTAATTTCTACTCGAGTATTTAAAACAGTTCGTGCCATCAAAAAAAGAAAAAAAAAAAAAAAAAAAAAAAATGCAGAAACATTACGTTTGCACAAACACCTCAAAATCACTGTTTTATCTGTTAAAATGGGATTGGAGAAACTCTTTTTTTATGGCGTGCTCTAAGTGGTCAATTATGGGGTGATTAAGTTTGTGGACTATAAACTGACACCTCGCTGGTGGTCCAAAGGTGTCAATTTGGTCCTCTGGCTATCTGTTCGATGATCTTGGTCATTAAATTTTGATGGGTTTAAATTTCAATATGTAAAGTTAGCTATCTGTTAAAATTCAATTAGAGACTATTTAAAAAATCCAATCAAAAAGTGATTTTTTATAGTTTCATTTAAATTGTCATTAGCTTTTGATGAAATTTTTTTAAGTGACTAATGTTGTCCAACCGATCTAAGTAGTTCGATCGATGAGGCAGCGGGCTGGTAACTTGGAGGTCGTTGGTTCGAGTCCCATAGTGTGGCAAATATTTAGTAAGGCGAGTTTGAGTAATTGAGACATCACACGATTGTGAATAACACAAATAACGTCCTTATTTTTAATGTTGTTGTCCATTTCTACTGAAAAAGATAAAGAAATTTACCCTGAGCAGGAGTTAAATCTTGTTCGTGATCCAGAAGTGCTTCAGCTTTCGTACATCAGCAAAACCTCGACAAACATTTTGTTTTCCTTGACAGGGGTATTTCATTGACATCAGGAAGCATTCTTTTTTTTTTATTCCGAGCGAGAATCAAACCCTTCATTCAGGATTTCAGACATTTCTTTTAGCAAACTATAACAAGCTTTCATCAATCGTTCATATTAGGCAAATTTGACTTTGGTGAATGCTCTATGTGTGTTCTCAAGTGGTGTCCTAAAATTCACGTTTCATTATGTTGTGACAGTGACCTAAAAAATAACCAGCTTTACATAGTTCTTGATGTAAATTATTCTTTTATGGAATGGATATTGTCTGATATAGTGTTTGAGATATAGTTTTAATGTTGCAGCCGTAGCGATGCAGCGTGGCAGTAAATTAGTGAGATGATAACGAGAATTGGGTTGATAAAAAATAAGAGTGGAAATAATGGAATTGGGTGAAATAACAACAATGAAGTAGCAATAACAGCAATAGCAATAGCAGTCGAAGCAATTGCAATAACAGCAGTAGTAATAGCAATAATACCAGTAGCAATAGCAATAATAGCAGTTGCAATAGCAATAACAGCAGTAGCAGTAACATTAACAGTAGTATCGATAGCAATAACAGCAGTAGCAATTGCAACAACGGCAGTAGAAATAGCAATAACAGCAGTCACAATAGCAACAACAGCAATAGCAATAACAGCAGTGGCAATTACAATAACGGCAGTAGCAATAGCAATAACGGCAGTAGCAATAGCAAAAACAGCAGTAGCAATACGAACAATAACCGCAGCGACATGCATGAGCAATATACCAATGATTTAAGTTGTGACAATATACAGGGTGAAGGAACCCTATACCTTGTATATCGAGAACCACTCAAGATATTGACACGAAGTAAGATACGGGTTGCCTTATTTCAAGGGAATTGCTTTTGGTCCCTTTGGCTGGTCGTTTGTGCTGGGAGGCATTGGTGGCAACTTGCTCACGATTTTTTGCTGGAATGACATATTGAAAGTGAACTTCGTTTAGCGGGTAATCTCTGTGGCTTACCGTTCTTGAGATACACGACCGGCAGGCAGTCCTGGCAAATGTCCATAATTTCTCTAGGTACAAGCGGTGGGGTGAGATTGTAAGGCCAAATTGTGTTCGGTTGAAAGACTGAAAGCCACAAATCACAAACATCATCATTTTCATCATCATATAAGTAATCTCATCATCATATTATGTAAATAATCTCATCATCATTTTCATCATCATCTAAGTAGTCTCATCATGAGTATAAATATTTTCATCATCATCTAAGTAATTTATCATCAGTATCATCATTTTCATCATCATCTAAGGAATCATCATTCTGATCATCACCTCACGAGCCCCATGCTGGTTTAATCTAGAACTTCATCCGCCCACTTTCCATACATAATGCGCCTGCAATTATGTCTTCCTCCTCCTGCTAAGACTTGGTAAGGTGTTTTCCAGAAGGAAACCTGCTGAGCTCGGATATTCCTCATGGGTTAGAAAATTAGGACCGTTTCATATTTTGTGAAAATTAGCACCCTTTCACTTTTGGCACGTTTTCACTTTGCAAAATCTTTTCTTAGACACTGCAAAATGGGTTTATTTCTTTATACTATTTATTTAATGGAATATGTTTTTGGGTCCCGTGGTGGATTAAAAATGAAAAAAACAACAACAGTTCAGAGATGTAGGATTCTTCTGCTTTTAAGTGACAAAGTGTCATAAAACCCATATGACTACTTTTGGAATTAGTCTAACTCTTTTTCTTTTTTAACAAATTTTGAATGTTGGAATTTTTCAAAATCCCATTCTTGGTTTTTCACGGTGAATTTTTACTTGCTCGAATTTAAATAAATACTCTTTTTTCTTTGTTTTGAAGGATTCTTTTGGAAGGAAAGATTTTTCTTTTGCTTGGACTAGAACAAATGATTTTTACAGCAAGTATTGTGTAATTCCAACAATGGTCCAAATCTCCCATGTGGTGATTTGCATGATTCATTACGCTATTGTTATTGAGCATTTCATTATTACGTTTGTGTAGGTATCCTCCTCAATTGATTTTGTCTATCTGATCTATGTCTGTCACTATTTTTGCTCTATGGCGTTGTGTGAATTCTATTGTACGTTACTTCATTCCCAATCATTGGTAGTCAAGTTTTACTGCCATGTCGTTGTAGTTGAATTTAAGTTTAGTTTATAGTATTAGCAGAGTATGGAAAACTAAGTTATGTACCTATTACCTGATTGCATTTCAGGTTTACACTGATAAAAAAAATCAATCTTAGGATTCTGAAAAACAATGGAGACATTTAAAACTGATGGCTCAGTAATATTTATGACACTTCCGTATTTCGATACGTGTTTTTCAACTAGGGTTTAATGGTCATAACACGACAGAAGTTTTAACCCACCATACGCTGAGCAAACAATTCAGCTACTGAAATTAAAATCATCCAGCCTGAGTCTTCTCTTTTACTCTGTCTTATCCCGCTTGAGCAGGGTCGACGTTGTTCAACCTCATGGTTGAGGTTGGTTGGTTTTGGCACATTTTTTACGGCTGGATGCCCTTCCTAACACCAACGATTCTATTTGATTTAACGTCCTGCAGTAGGACGGGGGTTTTACCCTCCATTCGCTGGAATCGTACCAGCTACCCACATTAACCTCACCCAGCCTGGGTAGAGCCCGGACTAGTTTTGAAATCTTTGAAAAATGTTGTTTTGAAATCTTAAATGGATTTGAAATCAGATCGATCCCGAATCCATGTCCTCACCACGCTGGACGATGCTTGACTTCGCTGAACGGCACAGTCGGATGAGAACTGTTGTTTTCAACGTATACCATCTCCGCGGCCTATATAGGGAACGTGTTTACGTGCCATCCGAGACTTCTAGGCCCCGAGGACTTGAGTTAGGTCGGAAGAAAAAGAACTGAAGAAAAAGAACTGAAGGAAAGGAACTGAAGAAAAAGAACTGAAGGAAAAGAAAACGCCGTTAACGCCCAAATTGCACAAGTTCCCATGCCCCCAGCCCCCCGGTACAAACAAACATAGAAACTAGTTCATGCTGAGAAGAAAATCCCAGAGCAAATATTATATGTTTCGCGTGCTGAATTTTTCATATTTTCTTTTCATATTTACATTTTCTTTCATATTCATATTTCCTTTCATATTCATATTTTCTTTCATATTCATATACTGTGTGAGCTCAATTATGTCGTTGTCTTCTTCTTCTTGTATAATAATATATATTTTTATTTTCTCTTTCCTTTTTATTGTATATACTGTCTCCATTTTTTTATTGTTATAATAATTATTTGTATTGTATATATGCCTTTTTTATATCTAATAAAGTGTTTAATAATAATAATCCCTTCTCAGTCCCTTTGTTTTGCTCCTCTTTTTCGCGTCTTCTCTTACCTCCTCCTTGTTCATTAGTTCTCGTATTTCTTTAACTCCCAACTTTCTTATTGTTGTTTTTGATTTTGTTGATCTTCTTCATCAATCGTCATTTTATTCTCTCCTTGTGTGCAATTCTTTCATTACGCCACTTTCTTCCATCTTATTCCTTCCCCATTCACCACACGACTTTGAGGTTGCAAAGACTATGGAAGATGCTCAGAACACATACTAATTATGTAAATATTCGTTGGAGTTTGGAGTATAATTATGTATATCTATTTATTACATTTTATGTTTCTTTATATTTCACATTTAAAAAAATATTATGAACTCCGAGAGAAATAAATATTATGAGCTCCGAAATAAATCTCAGCATATTGCAGAGTTAAACAAACAGAAGTGTGGACAAGAGAGGAGATGGTGGAGGAGAAATAATTCTGTCTCTTCTACACATCCGACCCCATTCCACATTTAGGTCAAACTCTAGTTGTACTCTTTTATGGCGGAGTTCAGTGCCGGCGCTTGTGTCTTTTGTATGGGGCTGCTTGTGACAGCCTCTGTCATTTCATGTCTTTTTAGACTTGTTCTCGGCTTGAATAGGTGTGTGTGTGTGTCTGAGTTAGTGAGTGAGTGGGAATGAGTGGGAGAGAGAGTGAGTGAGTGAGTGAGTGGGAGAGTGAGATAGAGAGAGTGAGATAGAGAGTGAGTGAGTGAGTGGGAGAGAGGATGAGTGAGTGAGTGAGAAAGAGTGAGATAGAGAGTGAGTGGGAGAGAGGATGAGTGAGTGAGTGAGTGAGAGAGAGAGAGAGAGAGAGAGAGAAAGAGAGAGAGAGAAAGAGAAAGAAAGATAGAAAGAAAGAGCGAGAGAAACAGAGAGAGAGATAAAGAAAGAATGAAAGAAAGACAGGTTTTGTGACGTGCTTGATTTGATGACTTTGGTAATTCTATTCTTTTGGGCCTTTTGTTTTTACCATTTAAATGAAAGTCAGTCACAATGTTCGTTTTCCATTTATTTTTCCTTGCAGGAATTGAATTTTGATTTTGGTTGTCAGTATTCTCACAAATAGTTTGGTCAAATATTTGAATTCATCCTTGTATTGATAGTAAATTTCAAAATTCATACTTTCACAGATCCATGTAATTGCAAATTGGAACTTCACACCAACAAAACTTTACTCGATAGAAAAATCGATAACTATCTTTTCAATTTCACACATTCACTCCATAGAGTTCAGTAACCTCTACACACGTCATTTCACGTGAACCCAACCTTACAATGATATCACAATGGTAAGGAACAATAACTTTGATATTTCAGCATCATAATTCCTGATTATCAAAATATGTAATAATGTCTGTAATAATCAGAATCATGATGGTACACTGTCTTAGAAATGTGATTTTATTTAAAAGTCATGGGTCATTTTTACTTTCTATCACCTAAAATGAATAGAAAGCATTGTTTTCGTTTTTCAAAATTGAGCTGATAACATTTCTGGGCGAATTAGAAAGTCATACAGCTGTAATGTACCCTGGGAAAGTAGTCACTGTGGCAGAGCGAGTTAGCGCGCTAGGCATTGCACACATGGTGACCTGGGTTCGATTCCCAGCGGGGGAGGATTTTTTCTGCTCTGTACTTGGATGTTCGGGGTCCACTCATACCTCGTGAGGAAAAATGAGTAGCTGCTTTAATGTGAAGCAGCGACCAGTGGCAGAATCTTAGGCAAAAAAATAATACAAGATATTGTAAATTAAAGTGGTAAAGTCCTATGATTCTGCGCTACCCACTAAAATTGTGACATAATAACACAAAGAAAAAGCATTATTATTTTTATATAATATGTACCCTAGGAAACGGATTTTAAAAACGTACATACTCAAGTTTTTTTAAAGAAACATCTCTTAAATTTAATCTTAAGTATCACTTCAAATGATTTTATTTCATAGGAAGGATCGATCTTAAATGGGACTTGGAGACTATATTATTCTTTCAGAACTATGATTTTATCTATTCCATGATAAATAGAAATTGTTTAACATAGGAAGAGGTCGCATTTCCTTGTGGAGAAAAAACCTGTAGAATATTAATAATATTCTATTTATATTATTCTGTAGTTTATAGAATAATAATAATATAAATAATATCTACTAGACACAACAGTATAATGGTCCAAAAACAGTCACTTCCGTTTCCCAGGGAACATTGCAGCTGTATGACTTTCTATTTATGGAATATATGACTGTAATGTCTTACCTACCGGGAGAAGTTAGTGTAGTTTATATGTGTGAAATATACAGGGTGAACCAAAAATAGTCACTTCCGTTTCCATGGTTATACTGTCTGACTATTTCTGAACTTGTATATATATGACTGCAATACTGTACTCTGTCAGCTGGCATTCAAATATTATCTCTAATATTTCATTCGTCATTGTTGAGCTTGATTGGTGGTGAATTGGTTTAGACATTTGTCTGGTAATCCATTTAGGTATCCGTTGGTTTGAATCCCACCTATGAATTTTTCCTCATTTATTTGAGTATTTGCCTATTTTAATAATAAGACTCTAAGGGTTAGGTTGTAGAAAATGCTTTGAGCATTTAACGTTGCTTAATGGTTACCTCCCACTAAAGAGTGTTATTATTATGAAGATATCTTTAACACTATATGTAGTATATGTGATACAAGTACATGTTAAGGTACATATATCCTTGTTCTTTTACCACACATTCCACCCAATACTAAGTCACTTACACCTAAACATACATATACTGTGTATTATATCACTCTGTGTAATCTCTGTGACGTGAAAGCCCCCGGAGCTTGTAAGGTTTCTATTGTGACGGGGCGCGGATGTGTGAGAATTGGAACTTATGCAAGGGATGCTCCCTGTCTCATCCTCCTCCATTCAGTGGAAAAGCTTTTCTTGCTGTGCATCTATAATTCTATAGGAACTGTATACAACTGTTATGTCATTTCCAATGCGGGGGAAAATAACGAAGGAAAAATAAGAGACCCGAAAAAAAAAAAAAATTCCGATGCAACCAACTGTATTTGAAGGGAAATATGCATGACTATATCCATGCATGAAGTCAAAACTTACCTGTTGGCTATCATTTTTTAAAAAAAGTTGCATCGATCAAAGTGACCTCTAGAGCTGTGGGAAGAACAGGGATTTGGCCTTAACTGTTTAACGAAGCAAAATGCCCCACTGCAACTTCAGCTTATATGATAGTCCACAGTTGGCTGAACCTATCACCCTTAAAATATATGCATCTGTTCGTGGGAGACCCTGTATAATTATGACGTATGTCGTATGTGTATGTATATGTTTTTATAAAATTGTAGCAAAAAAGTTCTTCGATCTACAAATAACTAAATACATAGAAAAAAGGCCATTGCATATTTGTAAATAGAAAGCTAGCCATTAACGAGTGTCGATGACACCAGTTTGCGTTCTATATAACTGAAATTGAGTAACGTCCAGCGAGGTTAGGATTTGGATCGGTGGCCATTCAAATTCGAACGCTCGTGAAAAAATGTAAAAAAAGTAGCCCGATAAAAAATCATTATTTTTTAATTTAGTTTTTTTTTTATATATATTTTATAATCAGAGGAACCTGTCGTCTGCTGTGCCCCTACAAATCCACTGAGTGGCCTTCACGTTGCATGCATAATATGTGGGGACCAACACCAACACGATAAAATAATAATTATGTTACATACATAGTATGCCTTGTATAGTATGTTAGTTACCATTCATATTATGTTACCTTGGAGACACATTAGTTCCACCTCATCCTCATCTTTGTATAATTACCTGCCTATTGTTGTCCTGGGCTCTCTCTCTCTCTCTCCTCTTCCCCCCTCCCTTCCCCTGTCTCATCTATCTATCTATTTATGTATCTGGATGGAAAACAAACAATAACAAATGGGTGGGATTTGAACCAACAGATCCCCACGCTACCTGGATAACCAGACTAGCGTCTTAACCACTTGACTACCAATGCACGGTGCCTTTAAGCATGGGTAAACCCCGTTAAGTTGTAAAAAAAAACAATTAAAAGCCTCTGTAGCCCTATTTCTATTACCTGGTTATTAAATAAAATCTAAATACCTACCTAGCTGTCAAACATCCTTAATTCAAAGATATTTAACACCCAGGCAACAGACAGCCTGCAGCATGTACTTAATGTACGATGAGATACCTGTTGCTATTGCTAGTTTCTAGGAGAGTAGCACCTTACACGAAGCATTAGTGTAGTATAAATAAATTTTTCTTGTTTTTTTTTTTTTATTACAAAAAACATTTTTCCTTATATGACTTGCCGACTGGGAGCTTCAGAAATCTCAGATTTATTCCAAGACTTACCGATTTACTAGTAACAAAACCGTACTTGAGTAACAAAACCGTACTTGAGAAATCTCGGATTTATCCAAGTGCTTATGTATTTACTCGATAAGAAATCTCAGATTTATCCAAGTGCTTATGTACTTACTTGATAAGAAATCTCAGCTCTACTCCAGCAAGACATAGGGACGCTAAGAAGTCTCGTAGTTAGCCCGCAGGCCTCTAGCTAGCGCGGCCCAATGAATGCCCCCCCCCCCCCCCCCCCCCCCCCCCCACCTGAGTCCTACCTGCTCTCTGGTCTCAGCCAGGATAACTTTTACTCTCTCACACACTTTCTATCTCTCTGGCACTGAGCCTTGGCATGTGGCTGGACCTCGGCTAGTAAACAAAGCGTTTCCTAAACCTGATCTCTGGTAGTCAAGTGGTTAACGTAAACAAAGCGTTGGGTGGAAGAGATTGCCACAGGCAATAACCCCGCCCTTTAGTTAGGACATATGTTTTTATATATTTTCTATTTTTTTTCATTTTTATTGTATATATTTTTTCCATTTTTTTTTCATTGTTAAAATAATTATTTGTATGTACATAATGTCCATTTATACCTAATAAAAAGTTGTATAATAATAACGCTCTGGTCTGGTAATTAAAGTAGCATAGGTATCCGTTGGTTCGAATCCCACCCAGTGCACGAATTTTTCCTCATATATACCATTATTTCTTCTTCATAATGATGTCAGTCTGTTGAAATATAAATCATATATTTCTTATTCATACACAGTTCCAAAAAAAATCCTCATTAATTTGAGTTTGTGACCACATAATAATAAGACTCTGAGTGTTAGGTGGTAGTAAATGCTTTGAGCATTAACCTCGCCTGGTGGTTACCTTCCACTAAAGAGTAGTATTATTATCTCTTTGGCTGTATGGCAAATTCCCATGATAACGAGAATGCAAAAAAAAACACCTGATCTCTGGCTTATCTTGACTATCGTTAAGCCGGCGTCCCGTAGGATCACCGAAGTTAAGTAACGTCCAGCGAGGTGAAGACTTCGTGATGCTGGCATTCCGGTCCAACCCAGGCTGGGTGAGGTTAATGTGGGTAGCGCGTTTGTAAGTTTGTAACACTTTCCATTATAAATTCGAGACAAAACGTTACGCAGCGTTTAGTCTATGGTCTCTATGGTATATTTTCACGTGTAGGACCATAATTTTTTATGAATTTTGACGTTGCGTTGATCGAAAGAAAGGAAAGGAATCACCCCATAGTTTGGCAACCACTCCTACCAGTCGATCTCGGAATGTGTGAACAGATCTTGAACATACATGAAAATGTTCAAGCTATTACTATCGGGTTTGAATTGCCGGAGATGCAATTTCATTACACGTTAGTAGAGAGAGACTGTTGATCTGCTAATCTTGCAATTATATGCGTCGAGAAGATCACAACACAACTTTCATGTATGCAGCCAATGCATGAGAGAGAGAGATAGAGAAAGACTCAAGAAAAAAACAGAGAGATAGAGAAAGACTCAAGAAAAAGACAGAGAGATAGAGAAAGACTCAAGAAAGAGAGAGAGAGAGAGAGAGAATTTTGAATTTGAATTTTTGAATTGAATAATACATTTATTTGGTTTAAAGATTTTTACAATAAAAGGAATCTCCTAAGCTAAGTCTAACTTTTGATGGAGATTTGCTCTCATGCCCTAAATATCGCTATCTAGCTTATTTATAAATGTAAATTTATTGTGAGAATACAAAATAATATTTTATTGTAGCGACCGAGTGACACTCTAGTTAAGCAAACTTTTATATGATAGGAAGGCTATAATTGTACCGAACTATGTTTAGGTGACATTTTAATCAGCTAGTACTAGATAAGGTAGCTAAATATATACGTAAATATTATTTACAGATACAGTAAAAATATAAATAAATAGGGAAAAAATACTTCATGAAAAATAAACAATTTGAAAAGATATGAAAAAAAAAATAAAAATATAAAATATAAAAAGAAAAGAACGAAAAGAAAAATCCTTCATCATAATAAAATAAGAAATCTATTCAATTAATATTAGATATTATGTATATCCCAACCATTGTTACGTGTGTCTCTTGGATAAAATACTTTTCTTTATTTTGCCCTTTAGACAATTTGTATTTTCTTCATACAGAAAGTCCCCACAATAATTATTTAGAAGAGTTGGCACTACATAATCTAGCTTTCTTTGGCCATATGTTATTGTGAATACATTCTTACGTCGAAATCTTTGTGCCCTGAGCTCGTACGGTTGGTCAGTTAGTTGTCGATAGCGCTCATCAAAAAAGTTCTGTGACAGCAAAACAAAGGTTGATAATTCGTCAGGTGTAAGACAGGCTACATTCTTTTGGTGGAATAGAATATTTCTTATTTTGCTCTGTTGTGAATATAATGGGTCAAGGGCATACTTCGGTGCATAATTGTACAGGGTGACACCATATCTTAGTAAAGAGTCTATGAGAGAAAAATATATTGTTACTTTGGTAGACATTGGTAAGCTTGCAGCATTTATTTTTATTAACTTATATTTTAGAGTTCTGAGTTTTTTACACAAATAATATACATGTTTATTCATCTTGAGTTCATTATCAATAACTAATCCAAGATATTTCGCCTCTTCTTTATAATCAATCCCATGACAATGGCAAGCTGTCTCATAGGTTTTCAACTCAAGGCAGTGGCGGTTGTGACAGACTATTTTATTTTCGTTTAGATCCAATCTTCTGCTCATGTAACCGAGGATCAGGGCTTCCGTCTTCTTTTCATTTAGGAATATTTTATTATTGTACAAGTATTTTTGCAGGTTAATGAAGTCTGATTGAGCCATGGAGATTGCTGTTTTGACATCTTTATGAATAGCGATGATGCAGCTGTCATCGGCGTACATCCGCAGGATACCAGTTCTCTGTAAGTATTTAACATCGTACGTGTAGATGTTGTACCACGTCGGAGAGTTAATTCCACCTTGACTCAGCCCCTGATTCACTTGCACCTCATCACTGAAGATCTGTCCCAGGCGCGTTACCTGCTTCCTGTTCTTAAGGTACTCGGCTAATATGGGATGTGTCATTGCCGACGTCCCGGAACTTTTTCAGCAGGATCTGGTGGTCACAGGTGTCGAACGCGAAGCTCAGGTCCAGTAGGAGGACAACAACACATTTCCGCTCATCTAGTGCCGTATTAATTAGGTCGCCAAATTCTTGAAGAAGCGTTATTGTACTTCTACCGCTTTGAAATCCGTGCTGAAAAGTAGGTATTATATTGTTTGAGTCTAGATATTTTTTTAATTGTATATTGATGTACTTTTCGAGCACTTTTTCGATTATAGGAAGGGACCCAACTGGCCGGTAGTTTCTTAAAACATCGGGTTTGCCCTTTTTTGAACATTGGAGTTATGCAGGAGGTTTTTAAAGGAGATGGTATGGTGGATTTTTTTAGCATCAAATTAATCAGTTGAGTAATTACCGGTATCAGGATCGTATTATTTGTTATGTCCCTACTTCTTATGTCATCTGCCCCTTTGCCGGTTTTTTTAATATTTTTTAGGATCAACCCGATATCTTTTTCAGACGTGGGCGGAGAGAAAGAAGAGAGAGAGAGAGAGAGAGGAGAGAGAGAGAGAGAGAGAGAGAGAGAGAGAGAGAGAGAGAGAGGAGAGAAGAAGAGAGAGAGAGAGAGAGATCGAGAAAGACTCAAGAAAGAGAAGAGAGATCGGGAAAGACTCAAGAAAGAGAGAGAGATCGAGAAAGACTCAAGAAAGAAAGAGAGATACTCAATAAAAGAGAAAGACTCAAGAAAAGAGAGAAAGACTCAAGAAAAAGAGAAAGACTCAAGAGAGAGAGAAAGACTCAAGAGAGAAAGAGATAGAGAAAGACTCAAGAGAGAGATACTCATAAAGAGAGAGAGACTCAGAAGGAATTTAAGAAAGAGAGAGAGACTCAAGAAAGAGAGAGAGAGAGATAAACGAAGAGCTTTGCGGTGGGGCCGAATTCAGGCCCAAAACGATGTACGGTTTTGTACGGCAAAGCTCTTGTGTAGAGTATTGGGGCAGGGAAATAAAATTCTGCTGTCGGGGGT
>CM044961.1:25231027-25526384 GCA_024516035.1 Bactericera cockerelli | reverse complement strand
CACCCCCCAATCGGGCAAGAGCCTCAATAGTAAATAAGTGGGAACCCAACATTTTTTTTTTTTTTTTCTTGTTTTTTTTTGTTTTTTTTTTTTTTTTGCATATTTTATTTTCTTCTATTTAGCTAATTTCATCTACAGGGTATACTATAAGGGCTTCCTTATATTTTTCCCACTTTTTTTTTTTTTTTTTTTTTTTTTTTTTTTCTTCCCCCTCATTTTTTAAAAACTATTTTTTTCGCGTGTTCTATTTTCTTCCTCTTTTCCTACCTATTGTTGTTCTTCCTGTCTCCTCCTCTTTTTTTAACTACTCTTTTCTCTCCTGTGTTCTATTTTCCCTCTTTTTTCCTACCTCTTGTTTCTTCTTCTTCCTGCCTCCCCCCCCCCCCCCCCTTTTTTTTAACTACTCTTTTTTTTCCCTGTGTTCTATTCTCCCCTCTTTTTTTTCTTCTTCCTGCCCCCCTTTTTTTTAACTACTCTTTTCTTTCCTGTATTCTATTCTCCCTCTTGTTCTTCTTTTTCCTGCCCCCCCCCCCCCCCCCCCCCCCCCCAATCTTTTTTCTCCTTCTTTGCTGCTTTATGTCTAATAGTGATATTTTTCATATTTCCAGGTGATGTTTTCTTGGATGACTCAGATGAATTATCAGAGAATGCAGATGATTTGATTTCACTTTCTTCTCATTTATTAAATCAACTTTCTTCTTATACATCATGTTTTCGAGTAGCGCACATCAATGCACAGAGTTTGGCTGCTCATCATGCAGAATTACTGGCCACTTTTAACACCAATGCTTTCCATGCAGTACTTGTGTCTGAGACTTGGTTAAAACCGTCCTTGTCAAATACTATTGTAAATTTACCAGGGTTCAATTTGATTAGAAATGATAGGTTATCTTCAGGAGGAGGTGGCGTTGGTATTTATCTTCGTGATGGAATCGTTTTCCGCATTTTAGACTGTTCAGATGGTAACGCTTCAAAGAAAATTGAATTTCTCGTAATTGAAATACAATTTCGACATAATAAACTGCTCTTGATTGTAGTTTATAGACCACCTTTAGTAGCATATAGTGATGACCTTGAAAATGTTCTTAGTATTTATCTTCCACAGTATAATGATGTCATCATGATGGGAGACTTCAACTGTGACCTTGTGCGAAATAATTTAGCTTCAAGGAGATTTAAAAATCTCATTAATTCTCTCAACCTAACCATTTTACCTTCTGAACCAACTCATCATACTAGAGATGGAGATACTCTCTTGGACCTTGGTATTGTCAAATCATCAAATAAAGTTCAAAAATTTGATCAAGTATCAGCACCAGGATTCTCACATCACAATTTAATTTATCTTGCTTATCAAATTGGTATGGTAAAACATACTTTTCGAAATATTAAATTTCGTAGTTTTAAAGATATTAATATAGATCAATTAATGATTGATGTGGAAGTATCTAATTGGAATCTCGTGTCTTCTGTATCTGAGGTTGATTCAAAAGTAAATGTGTTCACTAGTATTATCTCAGATCTCCTAAATAAACATGCACCTTTGAAAAATCTTAGAGTGAAACATGCACCAACACCATGGATAACAACAAACATACAGAAACTAATGAAACAAAGAGATAGAGCTTTCGTAAAATACAAACGCTCAAAATCAGATGAGCATTTTTCTCGTTTTAAATCACTTCGAAATCAATGTAATCGTTCAGTCCGAGATGCAAAGGAGATTTATATTTCTCAAGGTATTGCATCGTGTAATGGAGATAGTGCTTTGCTCTGGCGTTTTCTCAAGGGATTAGGTATTGATGGTAATGCTTTGGTCAAAACTCCCAATCATTCATTTACTTCTAATGACCTCAATAGACATTTCACTATGCCGCCCGTTTTGTTGGACTCTTCCGTGAAAGATAATACTATAGAACAAATTCATACCAGAGATGATCCCATTCACCCTATGTTTCATTTTCATCCTGTTTCTAGTCTTGAAGTAAATAAAGCTTTATATAATATTAAATCAAATGCTGCTGGAGCTGATGGAATATCATTGAAATTTTTCAAAATGATATCTCAACATATTATTAATCCATTGACTGATATAATCAATACTTCTCTTTCTTCTTATAAATTTCCCAGTCAATGGAAATTGGCTCGGGTTGTTGCTTTACCCAAAATTTCTAAGCCTACAAGACTTGACGACTTCCGTCCTATTTCTATATTACCCGTGGCCTCTAAAGTTCTTGAAAAAGTTGTTCATCAACAGATTGTGGAATTTTGTAATATACATGATCTTTTTAGTACTTTCCAATCTGGATTTAGAAATGGACATGGTACAAATACTGCATTATTGAAAATCACAGAAGATATTAGAAAAGGAATGGATAATACCAAATTATCATTACTTGTACTATCAGATTTCAGCAAAGCATTTGATTCCATAGACTTTGACATTCTTTTAGTTAAGCTGAAAAAGATTTTTAATTTTTCACCGGAATCTGTTGACTGGTTTAGTTCATATCTCAATGGTCGAAATCAATATGTTGTGGTAAATGATAATTATTCTCAGTACTTTTCAATTCGCTGTGGTGTACCACAAGGAAGTATCCTTGGTCCTATCTTATTCTCAATGTATATAAATGATTTAACAGAAGTGTTGAATAATTCACACCATTTCTATGCTGATGATTTGCAGTTGTATGTCCAATTTCGTGTAGAAAATGTATCTGATGCAATTTCCATTAAGTTATGGTCATCTCAAAATGGAATCATTCCAAACCCTAAAAAGTTCCAAAGCATTTTTATTGGTTCATCACCTTTACTTCATCGTCTTCATGAAGCTATAATTCCTCCACTAATATTTGACACTCAAGTAATTACAATTTCCAATTCTGTTAAAAACTTGGGTGTTATATTTGATTCTAATCTATCTTGGGAACCGCATATCAATCATACAAAGAAAAAAGTGTATTACACCTTTCACTCTCTGAACTATTTAAAAAGATATTTGCCTCAGAGAATTAAAAAGCTTTTGTGCACATCTTTGATTTTCCCCATAATTGAATATGGAGGTTGTGTTTTTAATGGTATGAACAAAAGCCTACACAATAAGCTTCAAATTCTACAAAATATGTGCATTCGATTTATTTTTAATTTGAAAAAACATGATCACATATCTCAGTACAGGAAATCATTGAAATGGTTAAAAGTTGAAGATCGTTTAACTCAGCAAACTCTGTGCTTGTTATGGCCCATCTTCTCCTTCATATCTACATGAATTGTTTCATCCACTTCATTCATCACATCAGCACAATACAAGACACAACAATCTTCTCATTCCACTACATCACACTACTTTCATGTCACAATCATTTTCTGTAAAAGCAGCAAGATCATGGAATCAATTGCCTCCAAACATTACATCCCTCATCAATAAAGATTCATTCAAACATAATCTCAAGTTATATTTGGAAAACATGGAAATATGATGTCCCTCCTTTCCTATCTAATTTCTTCTTCTTCTCCTCCTCCTCCTCCTCCTCCTCCTCCTCCTCCTCCTCCTCCTCCTCCTCCTCCTCCTCCTCCTCCTCCTCCTCTTCCTCCTCCTTCTTCTTCTTCTACTCTTTCTTCTCCTTCTTCTTCTTTTTCTTCTTCTTCTCCTCTATTTTCTAATCTTTTCATTGTACCTTTAAATTTTTCTTTTCTCTTTTTTTTGTTATTTGTTAACTTTTGTTTCCTTCTACTTTTTTACAAGTATTTATTATTATACAGGGTGTCCCACCAAACTTGGACACCTCAAATTACTCGGCCCCTGAAAGAGTTTTTGAAAAATAAAAAAATCTAGGGTACATGTGCTAATTACAGGGTGGTCCATGCGACAATATTAGTTAAAACACCATAACTTTTTAGTTTAATTAAAAATCAAAGTTTTTCTTGCATATTTAGTCTTTATATTTAATTTTTCGTCTCTTTGACTGCCCATATACAGGGTGTTACAAAAAAATTATGTCTCACCCTGTACAACACTTTAGTTTTGTTTTTCGATATGACTGACGAAAAATGTGTAAAATTAGACGAGAATTAATAATCCTAAATAAAAAATTAAAAAAAACTAGGTTTTAAAAAAAATCAAGTCATTATTTCACTTGTGAACCACCCTGTATAATTTTTTTTGATGCCAATTGAAAGTGCGTGTATTCATTACACAAACACATTCTATTCTTGTTATCGAAAAAATTAACCGAACTTGAGTTATTCAAGATTTAGAAAAAAAATTGGTCGAAAAAAAACCACCCTGTATGTAATATTTTTGTTTAAAAAAGTACTCAGGAATCATTTAGAAGTAAAATTTTAAAATAAAATTCAGGTCGATCCATTTAAAAATCGAAAGTTGACACCTCAATTTCTGACTTTTGAACCACCCTGTATAAAAAAAATTTCATAACTGAAACCGCATAATTAGCACATGTACCCTAGATTTTTTTATTTTTCAAAAACTCTTTCAGGGGCCGAGTAATTTGAGGTGTCCAAGTTTGGTGGGACACCCTGTATATATATATATTTTTTTTTCATTATTTTTTATATCCTATGGGGTTCGGTGGAAGAGAAAGCCACAGGCTTTAACCTCGCCCCTTGGTTCACTACATATTCTATTTTTTTTTTTTTTTTTTTTTTTTTTAGCATGTCCTATTTTGTTGAGTGTATGTAGTTAACCAATAAAGAGTTAAATAATAATAATAATAATAATAGCAGTGACAAAGACCTGTCGTAGCCGATAGCCCTACTTATACCAATTCCAATCGCCTAACTAGCGCTGTTAAGTGTCTGACCAGACACTTATATTTTTTAAACAGAGCACTGTAACTTCCACCGCCAAAACTCCTTTCAGCGTACCTGTCAACTTGTTCAACCAACAATCAATCTCTGTGTGAATTAGAAAACAAACTATTGCGAAAATATCTGTCACGCAAATCGCTCAAATCAATTTTGTCTTCGGACTTGAAATTAGATATGCCAAACAAAAGTACAAATTTTATTAATAATAAAATTTCAGTACCAACTACGAAAGTAACTCCAAAATTTCTTGGTCAAAAAACTTCCAAAGTTTTTGAATTGATGTATCGAAATCCCAGTGTGAACTTATTGTTGAATAAGGGAGATTCGATATGGCCGAAGGATAATCGAAATCTTAGTAAGGCAAAATGTAGTGAAGAAGAAGGTGCTAAGCTGAAACTTATGAAATCGAAGAAAAATATTCCTGAAGAAAACACGATTGAAGATTGCAAGTGCACCAAATTGCTGTGTCAAGGTGCCGGTGATTTCATTTGTACTAATCTCCCAAAGATTTTCACGGAAAGAACAGTCCACACAATGGAACCACTATGCTTCGGTTGAATCAGAATACTGCTATTGATTTGAAAGACAATTCAGGTAAAAAATCAATGAAAAAATAAGGAATGTGCCACCGCCTACGCTTGTTTTACCACCCATCAATATTTAAAGAATGTCAACCGCGTTGAGAATCGCTTGTCACAATGATAATAATAATACTACTCTTTAGTGGTAGGTAACCACCAGGCGAGGTTAATGCTCAAAGCATTTTCTACCACCTAACCCTCGGAGTCTTATTATTGTGTGTATTTTTTTTTTTATTACAGAAAAATCGATTTCCGTTCTCATAACGAAAATCCCTTCTCTATTTCTCTTCTTCAAGGGTATTTGAAGATGCTAAACGCTCGTAATTGTTCCAGTGCACTCCGTAGCAATGGACTTAGCACCCGCAGACGCTACGAGTTGCTACTCATGGACCGATTCAAATATGAGGAGAGTCTGATCGACGAAAAGTATCGACGAGTCCTTGAGAAACGGCAAAATCGTAAATCAAACCATCACTGGGTGTCAATTGATCAAGATATAACTAACAATCACGATCTAGCAAATTATTTTGATGGATCTAGGAAATTAATTGATGTAACAAAAGCTGGCATTATAGCAGACAACCGTGATACTCAAATCCATAGCAAGTTGATAATAGATGGGAATGTAACTAATGCTTTAAGAAAAGATCTCGATATAACAAGCCATGGCGACATGACAAATGATGGCTTTTCAACAAACTATGGCAATAAAAGTGTTCGGATACCGACAAATTATGAGCATAAAATAAATGGTCGCAAATTAACCAGGTATAGTGACATCAAAAAAGATTGCAATATATAATAAACAATCAAGAAATTGTAAAGCAAGAAATTGAATTAACAGTCGATGACAAACTAACAAATAAATTTGAACTAATAGATCATAATAAAATAAACGACCGTGAGTTGAAAAACAATGTCATAACAAAAGATCGCGAAGTATCCAAACATGTTCATTTCATAGACGAGCGCAATTTTAAAAGCATACCCGTGAAAAGCTGTAAATGTAAAATTGCAGTTTTTCACAATCTGAGTGATGTCAAAGAGAAAAACCTCGACAAGTTTCATACAGATCTTGGACCAATAAAAACAGTTCCTGGTGATTTCGATGGCAAACCGACAATGACCAATAAAGAAAATGGTAAGCTAGATGAACGATTCGAAGAAGTCAATGGAGACCCAAAAGCAGACGAATCAAAACATTTGAAATCTGAAAAGAGCGATCATTTATTGACACAACCCTGCTGTAAAGAACTCAAATCATATCCTAACACCCGTACAGGAAATGTCTGCGATATTTTAACAAATAATGAAATTGATGGACATTTTAAAGAACAAATTAAGGAGTATACTAGCAAAATCAACTCCATTTTGAAAAAAGAAACAGTGAGTACAAAGGATGAACATTCTCCGGAATTGCAGTCAAATTTCAAAGTAGTTTTTGACCATATTAAAGAATTGCAATTGAGAAACAGTAGTTCGTCACACCCTTTAGATAATAGATCACTTTCAAAAAAGATTCATCGCGAAAAAAGCACCTTCTCTGAACAAAGTCATCAGAAAACGTTTATTAGAAACAGCAAGGATTTATATTTTAACAAGGGTAAAGTTGAGAATATTTCTAGTAAAGTTAATGTTGACATATGTAAATTCAAGGAATTTCATTTGAGGTATTATAATTTGCACAACGGTCTGCAAAACGGTGAATCATTCGCAAAAAAGTATAGTACTTTGTTAAAAACTGTTCAACGAACTAATAAGGTTTATGAAAAAGTTGGAAATTTAATTCAACAGAAAAATGATAATGCTCATAAAACCACCAGTGAGTCTCAGAAAAATACCAATAGGTCTGACATTTCTAACATGCAGTGCAAACTTACTTTCTGTAATAGTTTGGAAAAATCGAAAAATGAAAGTAGTTTTAAAATTCTAACGGAGAATTTTGATACCAAAAAATCAGAAATCAGTGTAATCAAAAAAATATCTGTTGGAAAAACCATAAGTAGTGATAATATAAAAAAGATTATGAGTGCAAACTGTAAATTTGAAAATATAAATTCTAACAAAAATGTCCTGCTCAGGAGTAAAAGTTATCACAAGACATTAAAGAAAAACATCAGTAAAAAATTGTATTTTAACAAGGATCATGTTGCAAATATTCCTAGTAAAATAAATATTGAGAAATATGAATTCAGGAAAACTGATTTATTAAACTCTAACCATCAAATTGGTGAATCATTCACAAGAAAGAATAGTGCTTTGTTAAAAACTGTTCATAAAACCAGTAGGGAAAACAATGACGAAAAAGTTGGAAATTTAATTCAAAAAAATGATAATGAAAAGAATGTTTACATCAGTGGCCCAAACATACAGAGCACAATGGCTTCTTGTAATATTTTGGCAAAGTCAAAAAATGGAAATCATTTTAAAATTTCAACAGATAATAATGCAGAAATCAAAAAATCTTTCGGAAAAAGTGCTAATTACAAAGAGAAAAACGCTACTCCAAACAAAGATGCTCCTCTCAAAACCATAAGAAGATTTATGACCGACTCCAGAAGGAGAATTAATCAGCAAATACGACTGTGTACGTCAAAAAATAATACAAAAAATAATAAAAATGAGTGTAATGAAATGAAAAGCAGAGAAAACATTATGGAAACTTTTCAAAATAAAAACAAAGCACAAATAACACGTCGAAGAAAAACCAGAATAACACGTCGTGTTACTAAAATGTTCGGCAAAACCAAAAGAACCACATTACTCGTAGATAGTAAAAAGTGTGAAGAAAATGTTAGAACAGAGGACAAAAAGCATGAAACTAATACTGAATTAGGTCAAGGTAGCAAAGATCAACCAAATGGTCACTGTAAAAAATCATTGGCGCGGCGAGTTACCATAATGTTTTCCAAAAACAGAAAAACAAGTGGTAAATTATCCGGCCTGCAAGGGAAACTCAAACCAAAAGATGCAGATATGAAGAAGAAATATGCCTTCTCTCCCTCGCAGATCGGAAGAAAAAGAAAACGCATATCTTTTTGGAAAACTGAGAAAAAAGTTGGCAAATGCGTGGGTAAAAAATGAAAAAATACCCACGCTAAATTATAAGTTTCTAAATTTGTAGATCAAGTGCAGCAAATATCTCTTATGAGCTTTTAAAAATAAATGATTACGTACTGTGTTTATTTTGTAATTTTAAGTAAATGAGGAAAATATAACTCAATACACTGCCTGGGAGAGGTATTCTAGAAGAAGTTTTTTATGTGTTGGTTACAATAATAAAAGAATAGTTAGGTAATTGAAAAACAAAAACAACATTTCCTTTTAATGAACTACCTTACAATTATTGCATGTAGTATAAACTTAATCATATAGATGTGTAGGTACTACAATCATTACTATTTAGTTCTCAGAAGTTGTTAGGAGTTAGGACAAAACACTTTAATTTGTCAGTTAACTGTCCAGCTTTCTAGGTAGGGGGTTTTTTTTTCAAGTTGAACCTCTTTTGACTAATCAGTTCACGATCACTTGATTTCTTTTAAAAAAAAAAGTTTTTCAAACTATTTTCAACTCTGCAAGTCTAATTTTTATTCTTCTAACATGAATCACCTATAGTACAGTTTGTTTCAAAAAAGATTAAATTTATATCACTGAAATAAAGTTTTTCTTTCCCAAAAATGTAACCAAAGTCCCTACTACAGTCCAATGCTATCCCACTATTACGCCTGGTTCCTCTTGCCTTGTGTGTTTCAAGACTTCGCCTGGAGCTCGAAAGTGTATACGGTGCTTAAAAACAAGTTCAAACTCGCCGAATTTCGAACCAACCAGTTGGCCGCTATCAATGTGACGCTACTCAAGAAAGATGCCATCGTCATCATGCCCACAGGTAACTCTAATTGGTGGTCAAATTGGCTAAGGCGCTAGTCTGTTGATCCAGGTAGCATACGTATCCAGGGATCCGTTGGTTCGAATCTCACCCAATTTTTTTTTTGCTTTCTTGTGGCAGGGTTCTCACATGTGAGCTCTTCCACTCAACCACTACAGAGAAAAGGAAAGAAAGAAGAAGAATAATAAAAAAGACAAGAATTTTTTTTGACAATAGGTATTAGTTAGTCTGTTCGGTGAAAAATATTCATTTTTTTTATTATTTTTATTATTTTTTTTTACTAATATGTAAGTATGAAATTTTTTTTTAAAATTTATTCCTTTACATAGCTGTATATTCAATAAACGTTAAAATACTCTTTACAATCATACGTCAAACACTCCCGCTCCATCTTCACATCCAACACCACGAATTCTTCTCCGAGTTCCTCTGATCCTCATACTCGTAGCATTAATAATGGAAATTTCTATTTTGACTCTGAGCCATTCAAGAATTTTTCCATATGTTCTGTCCCACTTGTGGCTTAATTTTTCTGCTGTTTTCTTGATGAAACTTTCATACTCTCTACCTACAGCACCATCACATGACACAACTAGAGGCACAAAAGAAGCCATCAGATCTTCAGCAGCATTCATGATTTTTTCCTCGTTTATTTGAGAATTCAAACACTAATGGAACCAAAGCAACTGCTGGAATAAAAGGGAATCTTTAGTCCTAGCCAGTATTAATGTCTATTAGGAGCTACTGTAGACGCTTGTGGTCTGTGTTGTAGCCTACCCACGGTACCCATCTCGTAGTATGCCTCCCTTCTCATGGGCTAGAAGTGACACAATACTTCCCAATTAGGTGCTGGGTCAACACGAGCGCACCGGAAGGTATTAAGTTAAGAATACAACTTTTTGTCGGCACGGGGGATCGAACCTTCCGCATGGCAAGCGAGTGCTTAACCACTAAGCTAATCGCGCGCTATTCCTTCTCTATGTTAGTGTGTTAGATGAAAAATATTCCATGGACAATAGGTATTAGATCTTTTTCCTCTTCTCTTTTTTGTCAATTTTCCCTCTCTTCTGTAAGTGCATCATAGTAGGGTGTATGTGCCAATCATTCGACGCGACGGTAAAAAAGCGACCATAATTTTGGACACATTTTTTCAACCCATTCCTCTTCTTTAGACCTTAGTAATAATATTACCCCATTTAAAGAAATGTGTAAAGAGGCTTTATCTTTTCCCCTGTAATATTTTTTTAAATTTAAAATCCTGTTACCTGTTTACGTAATTGCATATAATATGCGTGTAGACAGAGATTATTATTATTACGTGTCCAGATTTGACGCCTTTATTTTCAAATTAGTACAGTTAAAAAAATTAACAGAAAGATGTAAAAAATTAAACAATAATTATTGTACTGAGTAATATGGTATATTGGATAGATTAAAAAAAAAATAATAATAAAAAAAAAAAAAACACTTCTAATAATTATTTGTACTAGTCTCTTGTTTTGAGAAGGAAAAAAACCCTCGTAAAAAATTTCACAAGAGTCCTCACGTCGTGTGACTGTCCCCCAGGCAGTGGCAAGAGCCTGTGCTACCAGCTGCCCGCCCTGCTAGACCAGGGCATCACGGTGGTGATCTCCCCATGATCTCCCTCATGGAGGATCAGATAGGCCAGCTGAGGAGGCTGAACATATCCGCGGAGATGCTGCAGGCTTCCAACACGAGGGAGGAAAACGGCAGAGTCATGAAGGTGAGATAATGTTTTATTTATGTTTTATTGGTGTTCATTCAACATAAAAGTTTTTTTTAAACTTGTTTTTTTTTTTTAGACTTGTTAACACAAGTCAAAGTACAAGTAGAAGTAATACAAAAAAACACATAAAATACAATAAATACAAAAAATATAGTAAGGGAAGAGACACTATAAAATAAAGAAAAATCACAATATATCAGAGATAGTGAAAAGGGGGTATGCAAAATACTCAAGTTTTTATTCTACAGTTGAACCTGGACGTAAGATATCAATTTCCAGGTCAAATATTTACCTCTCTCTATAGGGGTATTTTTCTTTTGGATATTTTTATTATTTTTTTCCAGGTTCGATATTTTCAAATATTTCCATTTTATTCCTAGGTCAACTTTTCACCACATTCGTGAAAGAAAAATGCGTTCCGGTACTTTTAAAGATAAACAATGGACTTAACCTATAATAGAACTGGAAGCAAGAATTTTCTACTTCCATTTTGGTCAACCAAACTGGAAGAAGGAAGAGGAAAAATTTCCTCTTCCAAAAGAAAAATGACTTGCTTCCAGTTGGGTTCATTTTATTCCCGTTGCATCCACTTTGGTTCGAAAGAAAAATACAACCTATATGTCCTCGGAATTAGCCGAGTTCAAAAATTCCATTACCGATTTATTTTAAGTCGATTCTTAGTCCTATCGATTATTTACAATGAATTAATTCCTTCGAATTAAAATCGAGTTTTACAACGCAAATCGATTCCCCAGCTTATGGCGGAAAGGAGTATAATCTCTATGTATCCACTTTACACTTCACTAAAGAAAGTCGCCGATATATAATAATAATTCCGTGTCCGTGAGATAGGAATTGATACCTAAATCACGGTGGTGAGAGAATTATATAGACGCCCAAATCCAATGTCTAAGCTCCTTTCATGTCCATTGATTCTATTTGGTTTTGACGTCCTGACTTGAGGTAGACAGGACGGGTGTTTTACTCTCCATTCGCTGGGAATCGTACCAGCTACCCACATTAACTTCACCCAGCCTGGGTAGGGCCGGAATTGCCAGCCTCACGTGTTCGGAGGGAACAGAATTTTCTGTGCGAAAAGTCTGCTCCAACCGGGAATCGAACTCAGGATCTCTGGACTACGGGCAGTAGTCACAACCGTTACGCCACGAAGGCTGGCGATAGCAAAATATGCATGACCTATTTCTTCTCTATCGATTTTTAAACTCGATTCTTTCACTATCAATCTTTTCTCCATTCGATCTCCCCCAGCTCATGGCGGATAAAAGCAGTCTGAAACTCCTGTACGTCTCCCCGGAGAAGTTAGCCAAGAGCAAAACCTTCATGACCAAGCTGCAGAAGATGTACAAGGCGGGGGCTGTGGCCCGCTTTGCCATCGACGAGGTGCACTGCTGCTCCACCTGGGGACACGACTTCCGGCCTGGTGAGTGCTAAGTGTCTGTCCCGGTAGCTCAGTGGTAAAGGCGGCACTCTGTGAATCCAGAAGTTCCAGAGGTCGTGGGTTCGAAACCCAGCCGGGACATGACAAGTTATTAAACAAGTTGGATCAAGTTTTATTTACAAAATAAAGACATTATATATATACATACATAGATATTAAAATTAAGAAAACAAAACTTGATCAAGGGCGGTGCTAATGCCAACGGCATTCTCTTCCGTTTGGGAGGGCAAGTTATCCTCCCATTTGGGATTTTTACCACATTATAATATGTCTTGGGCTTACTGCTGGAATAATGGGACTTTAATAGTCCTTATCGGGCAGTATAAAAAAGGCGATATTATTATTATTATTACTCTGGACCACTCGGACAGGGAATGCAGCCAGAGTCATCGGTTGGCCATGTTCCCTGAGGTAACCATCCTAGGTATCAGAGCAGTGTTATACAAAGTTAGGGAGAGTGTTAAGTGTAGAGAATATAATAGAGGAAATGTTAACGAGTAAAGAGAATTGGGAGTCTAAAGAGAAAATGGTGAGAGAGATAATAGTTATAAAAGAGAGAGATGGGAGGGCACTACAACGAAATCAGTAGGTGCCCTACAGCGCCGCACTTGAAGTAATGATATTTTTCGGTTCCAAGTGCGGTTAGCTTTTAGAGAAGGTGGGTAAAAAAAAAGAAGAAAAAAAAAAGGTATCATAGCCACTACCACTATCAAAGTTATGCTGGATGTTTTATGGACCACACTGTATGCTTATCTATGTTCTCTCCTTACAGACTACCAGTACCTCTCTAACCTGAAGACCATGTTCCCTGAGATTCCTATCCGAGGTTTCATAGCCACTACCAAAGTTATGCTGGATGTTTTTATGGACCACACTGTATACTTGTCTATGTTCTCTCCTTACAGACTACCAGTACCTCTCTATCCTGAAGACTGAGATTCCTATCCTAGGCCTCACAGCCACTACCAGAGTTATGCTGGATGTTTTATGGACCACACTGTATACTTATCTATGTTCTCTCCTTACAGACTACCAGTACCTCTCTATTCTGAAGACCATGTTCCCTGAGATACCTATCCTAGGTATCATAGCCACTACCAAAGTTATGTTGGATGTTTTATGGACCACACTGCATACTAATCTATGTTCTCTCCTTACAGACTACCAGTACCTCTCTATTCTGAAGACCATGTTCCCTGAGATTCCTATCCTAGGCCTCACAGCCACGGCTACTACCAAAGTTATGCTGGATGTTCAGAAGATGCTGCAGATAGAGGGCTGTGTTGTGCTCAAGGCCCCCTTCAATAGACCGAACCTCTTCTATGAGGTAATGATGTTATAATAACACTCAAGCCAGAGCGCACGAATAGTTCGGTGGTTAAGCACTCGCTTGCCATGCGGAAGGTCCCAGGTTCGAACCCCCGCGCCGACAAAAAATTGTATTCAAAACTTGGTTACAGTTGTTTGTAATGGATACCTTCCGGTGCGCTCTTGTTGACCCAGCACCTAAATAGGAAGTATTGTGTCACTTCTCGCCCATCAGAGGGGAGGCATACTACGGGATGGGCAGGCTACAACAGAGACCACAAGCGTCTACAGTAGCTCCTGTTTCATGGTTACGAAATAAAAAAAGTCTGTGAAACACTAATCTTTAAAATAAAAATAAAAAAACACTCAGAATTAATAAACAACGTTAGAGCGGAGACTGTACTGCTGTTGATATTACCATGGTAACATTAATCACAGAACTAGCTAGTCACCGTTGCCGAGTGAGTTAGCGCACTAGGCATTGCACGCATGGTGACCTGGGTTCGATCCCCAGCGGGGCGCGATTTTTTTGCTCTGTACTTGGATGTTCAGGGTCCACTCATACCTCGTGAGGAAAAATGAGTAGTAACTTGTATGAGTAACGACCAGTGGCGGCATTACCAGAGTAAAAAGAAATTAATGTAATAGAATTCGACAAGTGAAGGAGGCTCTCAGTAATGCTGCGCTACCCTCAAACTCTTTTTTTGTTATTGTTTCTTTGTTCAATCTATTTATTTTTTCTTTACAATCTTCCTCTCTTTATTTCTTTTTCTCCCTCTTCATATGCCTTTCTTTTTTTCTATCTCGCTGTTCTATCTCACTCAGTGGGATCCCGACTTCATGGGGACATAATTTCCTTTCTATTTTAAACTCTTTTTATTAAACTTGATTTTGTGTTAAATAATTATTTTCCAACCTATCCATGTTATCACCGACCTCAGTAGCTTGATGGATAAGGCAGCGGACTTGTAACCTGGAGGTCGGTGGTTCAAGTTCCGGTTTCAGCGTATATTTAGTAAAGCGAGTTTGAGTAGTTGTGATATCACGAAAGTGATTAACACAAATATGATAACTTTTAAACTTAACCTATCCATGTTTTGTCATATTAATTTTATTTCGTTTTTTTTTGATGTTTTTTTTTTTTTTTTTTGATTGGGATTAATTTGATTTCGTTTCTATTCCAGGTGCGAGTAAAGCCAGCCGCCCAGAAGGACTGTATGGACGAGCTGGAAGGCCTCCTGAAGAACAGGTTCCGCAATGAGTCTGGCATCATCTACACCACCTCCATCAAGGAGTGCGAGGAACTGAGGGACGCGCTGAGGGCCAGAGGGCTGAGGGTCAGCGCCTACCATGCCAAGCTCGAGTCTGATATGAGGTGAGACTTTTTTTTTTGCTTTCGAAGAAGAGGAAAACCTGGGCTTCATTCCAGTTGTTGTTGTTGTTGTTATACTAAACTTTGTAAAAAAATATATAAAAAGCGAAAATCAACACCCACTGAATTACACCAAAGAAGAGTTAAAAAACACGTTTAGTCAAGCGTTTTTTTTTTTTTTTTTTTTTTTTTTTTTTTTAGCATTGTTCCAACGAAGCAATTTTACAAGCTCCACTTTCCACTTACAATAACAATGAGAAAAAGTAAAGAAAGTGAGAGAGAAAAAAAAAAAAACAATAATAACAATAAAATCAAGTTGGTACTAATCCTAGCATCTCCTTACATAGTATTTTATAGTGAGAGGATTTCATTGCTAGATCCAATTGTGATTAATAATGATTGAAAAGTAGCATAGCTGCAATACATGGTGAATTGAGGCTATTGAGTAAACAGGGACAGTTTTTAATGAAAAAGAAATTTCTTTGGGGTCTAATTCTTAAAGTTCTTATAGGAACATTGATACAAATATCGTCTGAGTAATTAGATATTGAGATGTTATTGTTAAAATTATTGTATATAAATAATAATAATCTTTGGTAATCTCGACGAGCTGTTAGAGTTTGAGTAATTGTGACATTCCTAACCTCGCTGGACGTTGCTTAACTTCAGAGGAATAATGAGAACAATTGTATTCAACGCGCCATTGACGCTGGATGATTTTATTTTTAATTTGATTTTTTATTTTTTAAAGATGAGTGTTTGTGGTTTGTGTTGCAGCCTGCCCATCCCATAGTGTGCCTCCCCTCTGATGGGCGATAAGTGACACAGTAATTCCGATTTGGGTGCTGGGTCAACACGAGCGCACCGGAAGGTATCCCTTACAAACAACTGTAAACAAATTTTGAATACAAATTTTTGTCGGCCCGGGGGTTCGAACCCGGGACCTGTCAAACCAATACCAGGCAGTAGTGGCCACTATAGCTTTCATACTATTGTTTCTCCCTAGATCCAAGGTACACACCAAATGGCTGTCAGGCGAATACCAGGCAGTAGTGTCCACTATAGCTTTCATACTATTGTTTCTCCCTAGATCCAAGGTACACACCAAATGGCTGTCAGGCGAATACCAGGCAGTAGTGGCCACTATAGCTTTCGGCCTGGGCATAGACAAACCCAACGTACGTTTCGTGATACACCACTGTCTTTCCAAGTCTATGGAGAACTTCTACCAGGTAATGTTCCTATGTTCCCATTTAATATGGGCAGTATTTGTTGTCTGGCTGACGGACTATAAACAGGAAGTAGACCAGCATCGGCTTGGTTCTGGGGGCCCTTGTCAATTATTAGCCTCCTTGTAAAGACAGTAAAAGTTAAGACCCCAGTAGCTTGATGGATAAGGCGGCGGACTTGTAACCTGGAGGTCGGTGGTTCTAGTCCCGGTTTCAGCGTACATTTATCAAAGCTAGTTTGAGTAGTTGTGATATCACGAAAGTGATTAACACAAATATGATAACTTTGTAAAGACAGTATTAGAAGTGCTGAGTCATTCCTCCACTGTCTGACTACCATTGTTCACGATGACGCCACCCTAAGATGATTTGCTGCCAGCCAGACTATACATTCTATCCAGGGAATAAATGCGAATGCCGAGAAGTGAGCATTTTGGTCTGATCAGATTTAATTGTGGAATTAATCTTCTCTAACAAAGGATTCTGAAAGGGAGCATCATTTAGGATGACATCCCATTTCAACTTAGAAAGAAATTGAATCTATCTTCCAAATGTTTTTTTATCTTTATTGTTGTGTTTATATATTAGCATTTGTAAATAGGACTAGCTCCGTTAATAAACACCCGTTTACCGGGCTTATTATTATTAATTATACTGGAGTATTTCAACAATCAAGTTATAAATACCACTTTTAAATGTAATCCACATAATCCACTTAAACCAAATACCACAATCATGTAAAATATACAATAAACTGTCAGCGTAATGGGATCTCTTGTCTCGAGCCGACAGTCTAAATAAAACACTACTATACTTTTGCTGTATTCTTTAATGAGAGCAAACACGTTGGTCGGTCTACTACCTATGTGTAGTACTCCACCTAACCTAACTTCATCATTCTGTCCGGGTAGCTCAGTGCTAAAGGCGGCACTCTGTGAATCCAAACATCCCAGAGGTCGTGGGTTCGAAACCCAGTCGGGACATGACAAGTTGTCCTCCTATTTGGGATTTTTACCACATAATAATATGTCTTGGGCTTACTGCTGGAATAATGGGACTTTAATAGTCTTTATCGGGCAGTATAAATAAGGCGATATTATTTTTATTATTATTATTATTATTATTCACTGACTCACTCATCAACCTACCTATTCCAGGAGAGTGGCAGAGCGGGCAGGGATGGTAAGACAGCCTACTGCATCCTCTACTATCGCCTGAGCGACGTACTGAAGCTGTCCCCCATGGTGTTTGACCAGCAAACGGGCCTGCCCAATCTGTACAACATCGTGTCCTACTGTCTGGAGCCTTCAAAGTGCCGCCGGTCGATCATCGCGTCCTACTTTGATGAGCCGTGGAGCGACGTGGATTGCAACAGCATGTGTGACCACTGTTCTCAGCCCGCGGAGGCGAAGGAAGTGGATATCAGTGAGTGTAATAATATCGCCTTTTTTTAAACTGCCCGATTAGGACTATTATTATTAAAGTCCCATTATTTCAGTAGTAAGCTCAAGACGTATTATTATGTGGTAAAAATCCCAAATGGGAGGATAATTTGTCATGTCCCGGCTGGGTTTCGAACCCGCGACCTCTGGAATCTCTGGATTACAGAGTGCCGCCTTTACCACTGAGCTACCGGGACGGGAAATAGTGTTGGCAACGTGGCCGAGTGAGTTAGCCGCACTAGGCATTGCACGCCTGGTGACCTGGGTTTAATTCCCAGCGGGGCAGGAATTTTCTGCTCTATACTTGGATGTTCGGGGTCCACTCAGAGCTCGTGGGGAAAAGTTAAGCTGCTTTGATGTGAGCAGCGACCAGTAGTGGAATTATGAACAAAAATAAGATATTAGGATATTTAAGGAACAGAAAAAGTCCTATAATTCTGCCTACACATTTGTGCTGTACAATTGCGATATGATAACTAATAACACATAGAAACACATTTACTCATTATTCTATTCTATTCCCCTACATCTAAACACGCACGCGTACCGTGCTAAAGCATGTCGCAGACAAATCTGTATTCTATTCTATTTTATTTTATGACCTCAGTAGCTTGATCGATAAGTCGGCGGACTTGTAACCTGGAGTTCGGTGGTTCAAGTCCCGGTTTTAGCGTGGATTTAGTAAGCGAGTTTGAGTAGTTGTGATATCACAAAAGTGATTAACACGAATACCTATGATAGCTATTTTATTTTATTATATTCTATGGCCCCACTTTTTTAATTTTATTCTTTTCTATCTCCCCACTTCTTTATCCTATCTCTATATATAAAACAGAAAAAAGGACTACTATGTTTGTTTGTCCGGAGTTGTTTAGCCAAAACGGTAAGAGATAGCGAAAAAAGTCTCAGAATTGACCCCCCCCAAAACCATTATCGCTTTGTCCAGAAAAATTATAAAAAGTTCAAAAAGGTATTGCTGTCCAGCAGTACGGCCATGATGCCTTAGTAAATTTGAAATTTAGTCCCGTTGCAAAGCACGGGCAAACGGCTAGTAAAATATATAAAACCTGTTTGACTGCTGGAGTAAAGGGACTTTTCAGTCTTACCTTGGCAGTATAAACAAGGTATATTCTATTCTATTCTTTTATTTTATTCTATTCTATCCCCCCACAGCTAAACACGCGCGCACCCTATGTACTATCCTAGACAAAGGTGTATCTATTCTATCCCCCCAAACTAAACACGCACGCACCCTATGTACCATCACAGACAAAGGTGTATATCTTCTATTCTATCCCCCCCACAGCTAACACGCGCGCACCCTATGTACCATCCTAGACAAAGGTGTATCTCTTCTATTGTTTTCTATTCTATTGATACTACTGAGTTTGACTTCTGACACGGTCTTATAATTATAGGATTATAATATGTATTTATTTTTGTTATATTTTATTTGTTTATTTTTTTATTTTGACAGTTTATTTGACATGTTGTGGTTATTTCACACTTTTCTATTTATTGTACTTTCTAGGTATATTTTATGAACTTTAGTTTACCCTTGTGATGTATTTTGTGATTTATTATTAGTATTTTTGTAACCTTTGTTTATTTTTATCCTTTTATTATTAATATTATTTGTGTAAATAGAGCTCGGCTCGTTAATATATACCCGTTCTGCGGGCATTTATCATTATCATCATTCTTCTTCAGCTAAACACGCGCGCACCCTATGTACCATCCTAGAGCACGTCGCAGACAAAGACGTGAGTGTGACGGCGGCCATGCTCCTGGACCTGTGGTACAGACAGAAGGTGGCTAAGGTGAAGGATGTGCCGGGTATGCCCTCCCTCGGACCGCCTAGCTTCCCGCGAATTACTGGTAAGTTAAATGAGTTGTAAAAAATATGATGATCAATCTTTTATACTGTCGAAATGACTCTTTTTGCTGAATAAAGAAAGGGTTGGGTGGAAGAAATTGCCAAAGGCAATAACCCCGCCCTTTAGTTAGGGCACATATTATGTATATATTTTTTTATTTTTTTCTTCTATTGTATTGTATTTTAATTTGTAATTATTTGTGTTGTATATAATAATATATGTCCTATTAATAAAGTGTAAATAAATAAATAAAATAACTCTTTAACATGTAGTTCATTCGAAACGGGGTTTTTAACACCAATTCGTTGGAAACTCACAAACCAGCTATACACATTAACCTCACTTGGTCTCAGTTGGGACAAAAATAGCATCACGTAATTAGTCACTAACTAAGTCCTGACTTCGCTGGACGTTGCTAAACTTCAGTGATCGAGAATTGCTGTATTCCACGTGCGATCGTCGCTGGCTCCGAATGACTACTTACGTTTTTTTTTTATAATTTTTAGAGATTTATTTTACCTACTTACGTTTAAATTTCTGAAATTTTGAAGTTGTTTTGGGTATATCCAACATTTGCACAAATTTTGCTCAAACACAACTCTGAATCACCTATGCCCAAATCCTGCACGTACTAGGTAACAATTTGTTGTTTCCTACATTCTCACTGAGTAAAGATATAATGATTATTTACAATATTACAATCATTCATACAATTACAGATTTATTATGAACACACTTCCCTCATATTCAATGTCTTCTTTCTTGTCCCAAACACACTTGTCGCATTTCCAACTTGGACAGCCATCAGATCAGTTTGGCTGTCCAACATGAAAGATAGCACAACGAGTTATGCCCATTTTTGCAATAAAAAACAATAAAATAGACATTAATATTAAACACTTATGACTAGCTTTGTATATATTTATTTCTCAACTTGTTACCATGTTCATTTTATATAAAAGACTAGCGGGCTGCACCCGCTTCGCCAAGCCATCACACACACCACAGCCACACACCACATACACACACCTCACACACATCCACATCCACACATACACCCATACACACACCCACCCAAACACACCCACCCACCCACCCACACACACACACACACACACCACACACACCACACACACACACACCACACACAACACACCCACACACATCACACACACCACACACATACACACACCCATCCACACACACACACACACACACCCACACACCCACACACACACACACACCCACTCACCCACACACACACACACACACACACACACACACACACACACACACACACACACACACACATACAACCACACACAACACAACACACCACACACATACACACACATCACCACACACACACACAAAACACACACACACAAACACACACACACACACACACACACACACACACACACACACACGCAACCATCATCGCTGTAAATTTCAAAATCCCGAGCCAAATCTATCACAGCGGATATTGATAATGTAACAAACTGGCCTATATTTCGAGAGCGGTTTGTCAGAATATGGCAACAAAGGGCTCAAATAAAATCATGTGATGTTCTCAGACAGTTTTTACAATGAAAATATAGATCCTCACGATAACTTGTTCCGTGCTGGAATCTGTAAAAAAAAAACGTGAAAAGTCTGAAAAAATGGTCGAAATTTCGAACATTCTGGCTTCTATCTCGAGAACGGTACGTCAGAATGTGGCCTAATATGAATTAAATGAAAGCTAGTTTTGTCTTATGTGTTATTAAATAATAAAAAATATAGGTCCTCGCGACAAATTTTAAGTTCCGCGCTGGAATCTGCTAAAAAACGTGAAAAGTCTGAAAAAAAGGTCGAAATTTCGAACATTCTGGCTTATATCTCCAGAACGGTACGTCAGAATGTGGCCTAAAATGAATTAAATGAAAGTTAATTTTGTCTAATGTGTTATTAAATAGTAAAAAATATAGGTCCTGGCGATAGATTTCAAGTTCCAGGGCAAAGACTGTCTTAAAATCGGACCCTTCCTCAAGGCAATACTTGAGGAAGGTCATAACTCAAGGACGGTTTAGAATTTTGGACTTTTGATAGTTTTCCTGGTATTTTCCGGCAATTTTACTTGGGGTCATCTCTCATCAATATTTCGCTATCTCTTACCGTTTCGCCTAAACAATTCCTGCACACAAAGCCACAAAGCCCGTCCATATTTCTCATTTATATATAGAGATGTAAATAAAGCTTGATCCAATCTCTATATATAAAACAGAAAAAAGGACTACCTACCTACCTACCTATGTTTGTTTGTTTGTTTGTTTGTTTGTTTGTCCGGAGTTGTTTAGCCAAAACGGTAAGAGATAGCGAAAAATGTCTCAGAATTGACCCCCCCAAAACCATTATCGCTTTGTCCAGAAAAATTATAAAAAGTTCAAAAAGGCATTGCTGTCCAGCAGTACGGCCATGCCTTAGTAAATTTGAAATTTAGTCCCGTTGCAAAGCACGGGCAAACGGCTAGTCTCTATATATAAAACAGAAAAAAGGACTACCTACCTACCTACCTACCTACCTATGTTTGTTTGTCCGGAGTTGTTTAGCCAAAACGGTAAGAGATAGCGAAAAATGACTCAGAATTGACCCCCCCAAAACCATTATCGCTTTGTCCAGAAAAATTATAAAAAGTTCAAAAAGGCATTGCTGTCCAGCAGTACGGCCATGCCTTAATAAATTTGAAATTTAGTCCCTTTGCAAAGCACGGGCAAACGGCTAGTTGTTTATAAATATCAATAGAGAATTATACAGGAAAACCCTAACCACCCTACCCGGATAACCAGACCATCTCGACCACTCTGACCACCCATGATTCCAGGTGAGAACATCATCGCCCACCTGCTGATCAAGCTGTACCTCAAGCAGGACTTCCACTTCACACCCTACTCCACCATCAGCTACCTCAAGGTGGGACCCAAGGGTTCGAGTCTGCTGCATGACAGCGAACACACAATCACCATGACCATCCCTGCCAAACTAGACGCCGGCGCCGCTGCCGGCAGAGATAGCGACAAGAAAAAGTCGCCCAAAAATACCGCCCGGAAAACAAAGTCCAAAGCTAAAGAAGATGGTCCCAAAAGAAAGAATGCCAAAACTAGGAGTGATAAGGTGGGTGGTGCAAAAGATACTTGTAAAGATGCTGTGAGAAGAAAGCGATCTTTAGATCTTAACGATCTTGTAGAAGTAGTTAGTGAAAGCAGTGACAAGGAAGACATTGATTTTAAGTGTGTTAAGAGTAAGGTCTCCGAACCTCGAAGTGACAAGGTGGATAGTCCAAAAAAAGATCGATTAAGTAAAGATGCTGTTGTAAGACCCTCTTTGGATGATTATGACACGCATGACGATCGTGTAGAATTAGTTAGTGATAGCGAAGACGTTGATGTTAAGAGAAGAAAGACTGATGTAGAAAGTAATCCTGATGATGGATCCGGAGTCTCTAAAGTCACGTTATTGCTAGTGAATCCCAGTGATATATCGGAAGTGTCCACAGTGATAGACCTGAATAGTGATGATGAATGTACATAGATGCATTGGTAGTCAAGTGGTTAACGCGCTAGTCTTGTAAACCATTTAGCGTAGGGATCCGTTGGTTCGAATCCCACCCAGTGCATGGATTTTTCCTCATTAATTTGAGTTTGTTGACCACATAATAATAAGACTCCGAGGGTTAGGTGGTAGAAAATGCTTTGAGCATTAACCTCGACTGGTGGTTACCTTCCACTAAAGAGTATTAGTATTATTATAGATGATACACTCGAACCTGGATATAAGAGAACTCAAGGGACCCGAAATTATTTCTCTTATAAAGAGGTTATTTTCACTGTTCAGAGTTAAAATGGACAAGGAAATCGTTCTCTTATAAAATACAGGTTTCTCTTATGTCCACTGTATTTACAATATAAATATTTTTTATCCCATAAATAGAATTTTGTTCATTTTCTTTTGTATTTACTATCTGTATAGTGAAAAAATATTGTGTGTATTTATTTTCATTTTAAGTAGGGTATTAATTTTACAAGAATGCTTTCTTTGGTGGGAATATTAAAATCATGTGATTTAAAGTTTCTTCAAGAAAGATGCCTTGCTGATAGATTTTTTTGGCGGCTTTTGCCATAGGTAAAACACCGCCCTTGACTAACATTTTTTTTTTTTTTTTTTTTTTTTGCGCTTTATTAGTAAATAAATTGAGTAACTAACTCCAAGTGCTTATTATTTCCTTTTGAAATTGAAGTAATTGTCACGGAGTTAAGAGCACCGTTGGTATAGCTTAAATTAAATCAAGCTATTAAAAGACCCATATGACAAATAGTGAACAAATTTATTTTTATTCGATATAACACCATTTTTACAAAATATAAAATATTCCTTCCAAGTCTTCCAATGGGCCGAAGAAAAGCTATTCTAAATGCAGACTTAGCTTTTCGGAGTTTCTAGGCCATTCCCCATCATACCTGGGGGTTGAAATTTTTGTACTTTATGACGTTTTTTTTTTTTTTTTTTTTAGAAATTAAGCCCTAGCTCCCGGCATGCATCCCGTGTTAGTAGATCCCAGGGATTCCTTAATAAATTATTTAAAATGCGAAATAATTACGATGAGGCACTCAAATATTTATGAAACACCCTGTACAGCACACAAGTGCTACACAGCTACAGTCTGGCGGGAAAATCCTGAACTAATTTTCCATCCTCTTTTCCTCCGCAGTGAAAATCAATGGGTTTTCACTTTTCCACTACGGAGTGTCTGAACACTGGGATGTTGTGGAAGCGATTTTTTTTTTTTTTATTGCTGAGGTGATAAAAGTCGGGCAAGGTTATTTATTTTATTTTCTGAGCAATAAATTTATTCTAGAGGTTTTATAAATGGTACGATCTTTCAATTTTTTGTGAGACCAAGGGCCACATTATGAAACAGGATTAAAGTTAACCTAAGCTAGTCACGCCTCCAAGTCGGAGTTTCTACCAATCACAGCTCACTATATTCCGAGTTAAGAGATGTTTGTATTTCGTATAAAGGACTAATCCGTAAATATACATGCGTTTACCGGGCCATGTTATTATTATTATTAGATTAAATCTAAACCTGTATTATAATTCGGCCCTTATGATTCAATTATAAGGTTTTTAGATGAGTTTTATATATTTTCCACAATGTTTCCTGTAAATCAGAAGTATTGGTTGTATCCTTCGTTCACTGCTAAGATACCAACAGCCCACGTTTACATGAACGTCACCCAGCCTAGATTCGGCCAAGAATAGCCAATATTACAGGTTACGGCTTCCTCAGTCACAAAACAATAACTGGTTTTTAATTAAGAAATTTTGGGTGAGTTGTCCTCATGCAAGGGGGGGGGGGGGGGGTTGTTGGTAAATTTGTCTGAAAACGATTCTCTGCTGTTCACGCAATCCTCTTAGGGCCAAATTATGAAACAATATTAAAGTTAAGATGAGACTGATGAGAGAGACAAATCGGAGTATCAACCAATCACAGCGCACTATAGCCCGACTTGAGGGACTGGCTTATCTCAACCTGTTTCATGCCAGCGTCGATGGCGCGTTGAATGCACCGGTTCTCGTAGGATCACCGAAGTTTAGCAACGTCCAGCGAGGTGAAGACTTCGTGGTGCTGGCATTCCGACCCAACCCAGGCTGGGTGAGGTTAGTGTGGAGAGCAGGTTTGTGAGTTTCCTACGAATGGAGGGTAACACCCCGTCGTGATATGACATGCAGTTGAAAGCGACGTTAAACCAGAAAAAAAATATATGAAATATGATGTCATATAATTTTCTAATGAAGAACTACCTATAGGATAAATGAGGAGCATAGTGCAAAAATGAACATCTCCGGAAATATGAATTTTCAGTATGTAGGAAAAACTGTTCTTATGAAAAGTAAAACAATATAGAAACAAGTATGAATCTGTTCAGATTTGATTGATACGGTCATTTTGAAAGCGCTATTACTATAGGATGTGTTCGAGTAAGGTCGTTTATTGTTTAATTTTTTAATTCCGCTCAGTATAAACTGTTAGAATCAATTCCTAACTCCATTTTTATATTTTTGGAGTTATTCATTTTTGCACGTATGCTCCTCAAATATGAATATATGTGATATGACCAGCATGCAGTTGAAAACAATGTTAAACACAAATTAAAAAAAAAAAATAATCCTGTCTCATAATTCCGCTCTAAGAATTATGAAATTATGAAACTATTTCATAATTCGGCTCTAAGAATTATGAAATTATAAAACTATTTCATAATTCGGCTCTAAGAATTATGAAATTATGAAATTCTATTTCATAATTCGGCTCTAAGAATTATGAAATTATGAAACTCTATTTCATAATTCGGCTATAAGAATTATGAAATTATGAAACTCTATTTCATAATTCATAAGAATTATGAAATTATGAAACTCTATTTCATAATTCGGCTCTAAGAATTATGAAATTATGAAACTCTATTTCATAATTCATAAGAATTATGAAATTATGAAACTCTATTTCATAATTCGGCTCTAAGAATTATGAAATTATGAAACTCTATTTCATAATTCGGCTCTAAAAATTATGAAATTATGAAACTCTATTTCATAATTCGGCTCTAAGAATTATGAAATTATGAAACTCTATTTCATAATTCGGCTCTAAAAATTATGAAATTATGAAACTCTATTTCATAATTCGGCTCTAAAAATTATGAAATTATGAAACTCTATTTCATAATTCGGCTCTAAGAATTATGAAATTATGAAACTCTATTTCATAATGCGCTTCTCCTCACCCCGTGTTACCCCCCATGCTCCGCCGTATTGACATTGCCACTCGCTATCTCCCAATTTCCATATGCTTTTCACGTCTGCTCCTATCTCTCTTATTTGCTCTTCGTGCTCGACTGAACCATTTTACCAACTGAATGAACTCTTGTTTGCGTTTCCAACTGTTCTAGTGTCCTACTGATAGTACAAGTGGTGTATATGTTAGGCTGGAATTAGGTCAAGAGATAAACTCGCCAATAAGGTAGCTGGAAGCGACCCCTTTGTGATCTATTGTGTTTCTTCTAATTACTCAGTTGTAAAACTACTCATTCATTCATTCGTTTGTTTAGGCTGTGTATTTCGTTACGTTATTTTTCTCTATTTAATATTTACACATAAGATTTATTATGATGTTCGTGTTGTTGTGACATTTCTGCGGCTTACATTTTATGAACTTTTTTTGAATCTTGCAATCTGCTAGATTTTGCTGATAAATGTGTTCAATATTTTTTTTATTAAAAATGATTTTACAAGTTTTACACCCTGTGCTTTTGTTGGAGATTTAAATTTAATTAATTTAATTGTTTTTAAATTATTATTTTACTAAATAATTACAAACGAAATTATATCTACTTTTGTTAGACGTAAGCATGTCTACGAAGTTTACAGAACGTGTGTGCTAGCGGTAATTAGAGGTTGTGCATTCATATTGGTGATGGCTTAGTAGATTATAAATAATTTGCAGGTGCCTTCCACTATTTTGAATGATAAGGAACCAAGGTGCTTGCATAGATTTACGGTTCACTGAAAGTGTAACGAACAATATGTGACCAATTGTTAAAATAACACCTGTCAAATTTGCATTGCCAACCCACGCTGGGTTAGGTTTTTCATAGTAATTTTCTAGACATCTCGACGCAGTATGCTGGTTCAGCTATGGATTACATTGTCACTGATGGACTGATTTAATCGGGAATTTAATCGGCCATTAGTAATTTGTGTAAAAAGTTGTTCGTTAAGTTCATCATTAAGTATGTCGATTAGTAAATATGCAATTGGCATTTATATTTTACTATCTGTTTAATCCGTGCTTTGCCACGGTCGCTACCGTAAAGTTTTGAATTTTTTCCCCGTTTTAAGTAGTGTGTGCTTATAAAAATAATCTCGCATTATTTATACTGCTCGACTAGGCCTGATAAGTCCCATTATTCCCGCAGTACTAAGTCCCTTCGACCTCCATGGCTCAGTGGTTAAGAGCATTGGTTACTGACCCGGAGGTTGCGGGTTCGAATCCCGGCCGGAGCGGAAATTTCTGACCGAAATTTTCCGGAATGGCATGGATGTAAAGGTAAAGTGCCCTGAAGTAATGCGAAAGCGGTTCCGGGGCACACTTACCTTTAAAAAAAAAATAAAAATTTTTTTAAAAAAAACTAATAAGTCCCATTATTCCCGTAGTAAACTCAAGACGTATGTGGTTAAAATCCCAAATGGGTGAATAACTTTTCATGTCACGGCTGGGTTTTGAACCAGCTACCTCTGGAATACCTGACTGAAATACAGCTTTGTGACTACTGAGCTACCGCGACACACACACACACATAGGCTAGGTTTCATTTGTGGCGGGTCGTAATCCCGTCTGAGCAATTGTAATAAATTTTCTTCTGACTGGCTGTCAGGTTGTGCTACAACATTTATGCGGATGAACGCGCTTTACACCATCTGTCATAAGTTATTTTTGATCAGTTTAGACTGAAACTGTTAAATTTAAATCGGATCGAGGCCTACGGGGGGCCTTCTTTAGGTTAAGTGATTGCCTGAAAAAATACATTCGCTTTCAAATACATGCAACTGTGTCTAGACTTTAATTTTTTGTAAGCAGGAATGTAGATACCTTTTATAACATGAACCGATTCTTAGAATAACAATGAAGTTAATGACTTAGTGATGTGGTTATAAATAAATCGAGTAACTGGTAATGTCGCTTAGCAACTTACTCAAGAAAGCCACTGAGATATTCACAGGAAGCAACCCTTCAGATGTGGGTCACCCCGTATATCAGGACGGAGAAACCATATTCTGTAAGTAAATTTCAATATTCTAATTAGAAATAATATGTTTAAGAACACCTTTACAACTTGAGTTTTATTAAGTATTATCTACCCAAAATCATAAAAACAATCACATATAGCTAGTAAATTCGAAAAATCATAATGATAATAATTATACTGCCCTATTAAGACTACTAAAGTCCTAATATTCCATCAGTAAGCCCAAGACATATTATTATGTGGTAAAAATTCCCAATGGGAGGATAACTTGTCATGTCCCAGTTGGGTTTCGAACCCACGACCTCTGGAATCTCTGGATTTACAGAGTGCCGCCTTTACCACTGAGCTACCGGGACAGACATAAACTCCTTTTTTCACTTGATACCTAATTTATAATCGTTTCTTTAATTCTCTTTTTCTGACGGGTCATTCATAATAATATGTTTTATGAAACTTTTCGAGTGTTCCCAGAAGGGCTATAGTGACGTCATGACGTTATATGTATTTGATTTGGAAACATATTCTTTCGTTACTAAATATGTGATTTTTGATAAAAAAAAAAAATAAAGGACTATTTTTCATCGCAACATGGACTTTTCAATGCGGCAAATTACACATACAAACTATATTTACCGTTATATTATAATCACTGTAGTTTCTGGGAGGCGTTCTCCCGCGAAACAACCGTTTCGCTTGATTTCCGTTGTTGAAATTTCCTCTATCAAAAAACACATCATGATTTGTTTTCCCTCAGGTAAGAACAATGTATGCGTACACCCGGCCAGTATTCTCCGAGAGGACTACGATCTAGTGCATCATCCTGGCTATCTCACCATTCACTACACTGCTACTCGGTCTCTACCCGGCCTACATTTGGTATGGGTCCCCAACACCTCCTTGCACAAGACCACGGCGCTGCAGCACTCCAGAAGATCACAATCGCTGAACAGGTCAGTGTAGTGTCCGATATTTGGTGTGTACGAGGGACAAGAAGAAGATACAAAAGTGGAGAGTCTTTGTTAGGATTTGAGTAAAAGAGAGAGACAGTTTATTTATAAAAATATTTATGAAATAGTTCCAAAAAAAATTAATAGTATTCCACTTCAGCGTGTTGCTGAGGTTTTTAAAGTTTGAATAGTATTTTATAATAATAGTTATAATTTTATTCTCCTTCGTCCTGTTTCAGATATGATCACCCAGACGTGCCAGGGAACTCGCCTCTCAGAGCCAGAATACCTCGCTGCCTATCGCACACGAGACGCGACTCGCTCGAAAGTCAGTGCAGCGGGTGTTCGCCTAGTGTTGATAACGTGTCGCTCGGGAGCATCGATAGTGCCAACGAAACTGTCAACAACGACAGCGGCGGTGAAACAGTGAAAATATACTGTGAGAATGAAACAGATGATAATAAAATTGCCAACGAAGCACTTAAAACATCTGATGGTGCCAAACAAGGTGTGACAGACAAGGGTGTCGGTGAATTTTTGATAACATATGATAGTGTCAAAGAAATAGTGCAAGATAATCAAACAAATGGAACAGACGAAATCGTTCTTCCATTACAAATCAATGTTTCCGAACTAAATTCTAAACCTGGTGCTCTACAATCAAATGGTGCAGTTCATCTTATTCAAGCTAATTTTCAACTTGACCTTTCCGTCAATGATACCAAAACAGAAAGCCTACCTCAGACGGACCAAAAGACACAGAACAACGAGCCCGCCCAAAGTGACGCGTCTAAAAATTGTAGAAATACCCAAAATCAAGGGAACAGTCATAGTACAAGACAATGCCATATCAGTAGTCATAGCGAAACCAAGTGCCAAACCCATGAAACTGCTCAGTTACCTTCCAAACCAATTAGTTCTAATATTAGTAGCGTAGAAAATGGCATTAGCCGTGTTGTAGAAAACAATTCAAAATGTATAGAAAATAGGTCCAAACCAAATGTAGATGTCATATCCAATCCAGAATATCAGCTCCAAAGCATATCACAAGAAACAGACGAGGACAACATTGAAAATAAATGTGAAGATACCTCTTGTCAAAATCTAGACAAAATAAGCACAATCAACAGTAAAAACATATCGTCCACCATAACAAATGACGTTCACAACGAACCAATTAATACTATTTATACAAACAATAGCACTGATGAAAAAGATATTGCCAATAACGGTTCGAAAATTGACAAGACCATGTCAGGAAATCCAGATGATGATGCAGAGGAACTAGAAATCTTCAATATCAACACAAGCGTTCGACGCATACCCAACGGAACCAAACCCAGTGCAAATGGACCAAAGGTTTCAACCCAAAAACCACCTCCTTGGCCCAATAACCCGGAAGTCACAGCACCAGCTCATGGTCTGAGGAATCTCCAGGATGTCCAGGGCCAGAACCAGAGTCTTCCCTGCTCTCCCTATATGTCGAGGAGCAAGAAGTCCTGTAGAAGATTCTCTGTGGATCTGAACGAGATGAAATCGCTTCGGCTGTTTTTCTGTGATGCAGCCAAAACTAGAGGTATGTGGAGTACTGATAGAGGAAGGCTTGCGATAAGAAAGACTACTTAAAACAAAATTGTCCACTGCTAGCAACACACTGAATCTACAAAATCATGATGGTGTTGTTAGGCATGTTTCAAATGCAGTGCTTTAAAATCGTAGGTGATTTTTACTACGCGCGATTCTACCGACTTTTTCCAGGTTATACAAATACATAACCAATAGTTCCGCGAGTCTGTCACGCCAACATGGATCCTTTCATTTGATAACTTTTTAAACTCTTAATTTAATATATTTTTTGCAGGAGGAATACTTTGTCAAGTAACGTCACAATTGAGAAAAAGATAAACTCTAGTCTTCACTCGACGGAAATTTTCCTAAGACTAATGTTTATCTTTTTCTCAATATTAATTTAATGCCAGCTTGCTAGGATGAGATGATTAAGTTATATTTGTAGTTATTCCACTCGATTCCTATTTATAGTGCAGCAGGCAGACTAACTTTGAAAATAATGGGCGAGTTGAGATACTCATGCTGCTCATGCCAGCTACTAGCTCAATGTGAGCAATCACTTTCCACCAATCACAGAACTTCATGGAAACCTGTGATTGATGGAAAGTTCATACCCAGTCTGAGCTAATGGCCAGCATGAGTATATCAACCATATATTGTTAAATATACTTACTCGCATCATCATTCCTATTTTCAGGTCAATTCGTGATCGCCTCCCGGGAGAGTCAGTACAAGATCCTTCACTTCCACCATGGGGGCCTCAACAAGCTCGCTAAGCTTCTCAACGAGTGGAACTTTGTCAAGACCCAGACCAACCAACCAGGCGAGGTAATGTACCTTACAAGGGTTAACATTTTGTACTCTACATGTAGACTTGACAATTTTTATAATTATTATTTTCGTAACCATTTTCACATTTTTATTAAAATATTATAACTAAGAGATTTATTTTACTGGGGTTTTTTTCTCTCTTTCCTTTTTTCTTCTTTTGTTGATCTCGTGTTTTAGTGGTCTACATCCAACACTAAGATACCCTTTAACCATTAGATATGATAATTCAGTTTTAGTAGCACACACACTTAATGGAAAGAAAAGATTCATGGGACAAAAATCGACAACAAGTAAGTTTGGGAAAAGGCAAAGTAAAAGAAGAATAAGATCAAATAAGTTTAAAGAGACTGTCAGATCACAGAAGTCCAAATTTCAGTTTACAGGAATTTATTGAATATCACTTATTGCCTTGAAATACATATGTACTCAGAATAACGCATGTTTCAATGTTGACCAAATGTCCAATAAAGTGTGGTTTTGTACTTAGCACTGTATCCGCAAAATTGATATCTTCTATGTTTGATATAATCAATGTAATAATGTATGTAATTGGTTTTATTGTGTAACTAGCTCAGCATTATGAATCGCCAAATTTCATAATTTTCAAATATCCATATTCCTTCTTGTAATGCTGCCACTGGTTGCCATCCACCCCAGGGTTTTTATTTTTTTTTATCGAACCCAATTGGGACATGACAAGTTATCCTCCCAATTGGGGGGATTTTTACCACACAATAATATGTCTTGGGCTTACTGCTGGAATAATGGGACTTTAATAGTCCTAATCGGGCAGTATAAATAAGGCTATATTATTATTATTATTATTTCAGTTAGTGTTCACTCAGCTTTTGCTGGGGTTTCAATGAGGTGCGTAAAACCAAGCATCCTCATCTACTGATTCAAGAACTTGCGGACTATTCGGGTGGTGTTGAGAATGACAGCTTTTTGAAGGAGGATATACACATTCTTGTTGATGTTTAATGTTTAATGTTTCCAGGCTCTGATGTAGGGATCTTGGGATGATTCCAGTAGCTCATAATACAATAGGAATTATGATCACTTTTCCCAAGTCCCACATTTTCTTAACCTCATCTGCCAGATCTTGATATTTTCTTTTCTTACTTTTATTATTTTTTTTTTTTCGGCTTCCAGGCCCTCCCGTACGAGCACTTCATGGTTTACCAACCCTCCGTGTCCGAGTCTGAACTCCACCCTGACGAGAGCACATTCCCGCACCACATCGACATTCTCTCCTTCTTCAATCCCTCCGGCCAGATAGAGGATGAGCTGGCGTTCCGCCGGTACATCTTTTTCAACGGGGTGCCGCCCAAACATCGGTCCCTTGTATGGCCGTTCCTGTTGAACTACTATGCGTACAGTACTACCTCGGAGGAGAGGTGAGGACTGAAGAAGAAAATCCCTTCTATGGGGTTCGGTGGAAGAGAAAGCCACAGACTTTAAGCCACGCCCCTTGTTTCACTACGTACTCTATTGTGTTCTTTTTTTTCCATGTCCTATTTTGTTGAATGTATAATGTAGTTGACCAATAAAGTGTTAAGTAATAATAAAGAAGTTTTGAACATCGGAGCTTTAACTAGGTACCAACCTCTAGCTAGGTACCAACCTCTAGCTAGGTACCAACCTCTAGCTAGCTACCAAACTCTAGCTAGGTACCAACCTCTAGCTAGGAACCAACCTCTAGATAGGTACCAACCTCTAGCTAGGTACCAACTCTAGCTGGGAACCAACCTCTAGCTAGGTACCAACCTTTAGCTAGGTACCAACCTCTAGCTAGGTACCAACCTCTAGCTAGGAACCAACCTCTAGCTAGGAACCAACATCAGCCTCACGCACCTGGCTTAGCTAGCATCATAAGGGTTGGGTGGAAGAGATTGTCATAGGCAATAACCCAGCCCTTTAGTTAGGACATATGCATATTTTTTTTAGAAGATTGGCAGTGGGCCAAAAATAAGCCCATACAGCCACTTTATGACATATGTGTATATATTTGGTTTATTTTTTTTTACTTTCCTTATCTTATAATAAGGAAAGTATTGTATTCGTCGAAAATTTGACCTACCCAGTTTTTCACATTTCTGGACGAATCATGGCCTCAGGATACCAAAAAAGTTGTTTTCAGCCATTGGTCCGTGCGTCTGTCTGTCTGTCTGTCTGTCTGTAAACAGGATATCTCGAGAACGGTAAGAGCTAGAGACTTGAAATTTGGTACACAAATTAATTTTATACACCAAACGAACCACGAAACTTTTGGTTGAAATCGGCCGCATTCTGCGGCCACAGGGCCGCAAATACTAGCCGCAAGCGCCGCTTCTTTAAATTGGTTAAAGATACAAATTTTTTTAGAGAACAACATTTTCTTAGATTAAAAAAATAATAGGGGTCTATTCTGATCATTTTTTTGATATCTTGAATTTTTTGGAACTCGGCCCCAATTTACCGGTATTTGGGGGGGACCCGCTTTGACTAACTTTTTTATTATTCATCCTACATGGGGGTTGTGACATATCAAATTCGATGATTTTGAAGTGCTGATTACGAATTTGTCATTGGTTTTTAGTTATCTGTTACCGTTGAGTCACCAGTGGCGGAATTCGACTCCTTTTTGGGGGATAAGGAAAGTCGTGTGATGTTTACACCAGATTTTTCTTGTTTATGTTATTAATATTGTCAATTTTTATATTTAATTTTTACCATTGTTTGTCTGTATACATGTTCTACTAATAAAGAGTTTCTAAATAAATAAAATCATTCACTTCAGATCCGGCCGGGTGCAATAGTTCTAAATAATGGACGTAGCACATGGGAATTTGTTTTAGAAAAGACCCCCCGAAATAATGTATTGTAAAATAATGCACAGATCTGGGCGTCGCTCCAAAAAGTCCAGAAAGCACTCTTACTTCAAAATCACCGAATTTCCCTTGCAACCATCAAATTTTGTTCAAATAAACAAATCTGAATGTCTATTTTTTTATTATTAGAATTTAGTGTGAGGAAATTTACGATTGTAAATAATATTTGCATAAATTACAATTTTAAACAAAATCTACTTTGAAATGTCAATTTATAACATATTTACAATCGTAAAATTCCTCACACTAAATTCTAATAATAATGAATGGGGTTCGGTGGAAGAGAAAGCCACAGGCTTTAACCTCGCCCCTTGGTTCACTACATACTATTGTGTTCTTTTTTTATCATGTTATATTTTGTTGAATGTATCATGTAGTTGACCAATAAAGTGTTAAATAATTATAATAATAATAATAAACTGTCTATTTTTTCTCTGTCTTGCAGGGAATCGATCGTGCGGTCCAAGCGAGCAGAGTACGCCTCCATCGCGGAGCAGCGCCTCCGCCTGGCGGGGAGGGAGAGGGAGGAGTTTGAGAGGGGGGTGGAGAGTGTGGTGGAGAAGGATGTGGTGCGGACAGACCGGGGGAATCCCTTCTATGCGGGACACGGGAACCCGCATGTGGAGGTGATGAAGTAAGTTGTGGAGGTCGTGAAGTAAGTTGTAGAGGTCATGAAGTAAGTTGGAAGAGAATGCCGTTGGCATTAGCACCGCCCTTGATCAAGTTTTATTCTATTAATTTCATTTTTTATGTATAGTATATATTCTATGTAAATAAAACTTGATCCAATATGTTTAATAATAATAATAAGTTGTGGAGGTCATGAAGTAAGTGGTGGAGGTCGTGAAGTAAGTTGTGGAGGTCGCGAAGTAAGTGTGTGGAGGTCGTGAAGTAAGTTGTGGAGGTCGTGAAGTAAGTTGTGGAGGTCGTGAAGTAAATGTGTGGAGGTCGTGAAGTAAGTTGTGGAGGTCATGAATTAAGTTAAGCTGTTGTTGGTGTAGCCAGCTTGGCTACAGCTGGAGGAGTGAGTGATAGTCTCCAGCCAACTTTATTTCAAAGTTGGCTCGTCCTGAACCACATATTTCTATGTGCGATCAACCATCATGAGGACTTGGACTTTTCTGTACAAGCCATTAAACCCTTAGGAAACTGCTAGCTAGCCTGGCTTGTAAAGGTTGGCTAGTCTATTCTCTGTTTATAGTCCTCTAGCGGGACACTGGTCTTCTCTAGTTTGGCCACAGGTGGGGATGAGTGACTCATCCTGAAGCACATGTTTCTATGTGTGATCATGATCAACCATCGCCTATAAACTGGGCTTGCCTATAAACTCTTGGAAAACTGGAAGCTAGTCCTGAACCACATATTTCTATGTGAGATATTCAACCATCGGCATCGTGAGGACTTGGGCTTTGTCTTTATAAGCCATTAAACCCTAGGGAAACTGCAAGCTAGTCTGGCTTGTAAGGGTTGGCTAGTCTGGGAAAACAGGGAAAACACCATAAACAGTCTCGCTAGAGGACTCGACTAGACAAACACACACACACACACACACACACACACACACACACACACACACCACACAAATCATTTTATAACATAAGATTATCTTCCCCAGGAATATCCTGCTAAACTACGCCGTGTACGATGCAGGGCTAGGCTACACGCAGGGCATGTCGGATCTCCTGGCCCCTGTCCTGGCAGAGATCAAGGTGGAGCCTGATGTGTTCTGGTGCTTCACGGGTCTCCTGAGGCGGGGCCTGTTTGTGTGCACGCCCACCGATAGCGACATGGAGCAGAATCTGGTGAGCAGGGGCGTAGCAAAAGCCGTATTTTTCTTTCTAACCAAAGTTAACCAAACGGGATCAGGACGAGCCAACTTTGAAATAAAGTTGGCTGGAGACCATCACTCAACCCTCCAGCTGTAGCCAAGCTGGCTACAACAACAACAAAACGGGAATAAAATAAATCGAAGTGGAAGCAAGTCATTTTTCTTTTGGAAGAGGAAAAATTTCCTCTTCCAAAGTTAACCAAAATGGCAGTAGAAAATTCTTGCTTCCCCAGTTCTTTTATAGGTTAAGTCCATTGTTTATCTTTGAAAGTACCGAAACGCATTTTTCTTTTCCGAATGTGGTGAAGTTGACCTTGGAATAAAATGGAAATATTTGGAATTATCGAACCTGGAATTTTTTTTTTAATCCAAAAGAAAAATAGGCCTCAAGTATTCGGGGGCCCTCCGCACACTAGTCAGGCGCGGTCGGTGCTAAGGAGCTGCGGAACTGCCGCACCCCCAGTCACAAAGAAATGAGATGATTTTTTCAAGTCTTACCTCGGGTCCATCCGCAAACTAGTCAGGCGTAGCCGGTGCTAAGGAGCTGCGAAACTGCAGCAGCCACACACTCAAAGAAATTAGATGATTTTTTCAAGTCTTAGCTCGTACACAATGAACATTATCGCCCATTTATAGAATAATAATAATTATTATGATTGGCATGGTAACAAACTCAAACCCTTTAGGTACTAAAAGAAGACTCTATAAATGTCATTTTAGTCCGGTTTATGTGGCAGCACCCCAAATCATTTTCTTGTCGGCCGCGCCTGGAACTAGTGTTTGTTCATATACATATCAAATTATATTAAGAAAGATTTAATTCGTTACAAAAGCTACTGAAAACCGAAAGCACTCACAAAATCTAATTTTCAACCATCATATTTCATTGAAATAACACAATTAGTTTATTGTTTACCCAAATAATAACCCTATCAGAGTGCAGTTGAGAGGACGATTAAGGGATTATGAAAGTGAGAAAGCTTTCTGCTGTGATGTCGAGATGTGGTTGATGGAACACAAGTTCTATGAGCGTCATTCTTTTTCTCTCAGCCTTAACCTCGCTCGACGTTGCTTAACTTCAGTGATACAAGAACCAGTACATTTATGGCCGAGTCGAGACTCCATAACTGGGTCCGAGCTCATATAGATTTAACGTCACGTGATCAATTTGGATCTGTGATTGGTGGAAATCGATCACGTGACGTTAATCTACATGAGCTGGTGGAACCCAGCAGTCGAGTCTCGACCTGGCTATTAATGAGCCATTAACTCTGATTTTTACAGAACTATAATACAAAACCCACGTACATACGGAGACATATAGTATTTTCTAACCACAAACAATATACTCATTTAAAAATAATTAACGAACTGTCTTTAATACAATATCATTCTATGGAAGAGATTGCCACAGGCAATAACCCCGCCCTTTAGGTAGGACATTCTTCATTCTCTTTTTTTCCCTGTATCTTTGCTTAATCTTAGTGTTTTTCTTTATAATTTCATTCTATTTTACTATATGTATATATTTTGTTCTACCTAATAAAGCTCACTATAATAATAATAATAATCTATATAAACACGACCACATTGGTTGAATGGCAAATTCCCATGATAAAGAGAAGAACCAATGCCAAAAATAACTCTGATTTTACTGCATCATTAATCATTTACTGAAGGGTCACTTTTTTGTCTCATCCCTCCTTTTGCTTGGGAGCGATGAGACACCTCTCGTGAGGGTTGAAATATAGGTTAAGAGTATGTAAAATAAAAGAACGTTTTATCAAAATTTTAATGTAAAAAAGTAGGTATTTTTTTAACATGGTTAATTAAATATAAAATAAGGAAAAGACTCGGATCTCGGATGCTTTTTCATGGAACCCATTTTAAGTCTGAGGCATTTTAAAATCAGTATCAGTATAAACAGAAAAGTGAGAAGTTGTACTAGATGTACATGAATATCAGAACATACCTGGACAGCTGTTTCGAGCTTATTTGCTCTCATCAGCAGGTAATAGTTCTGAATATCCATGTCATCAACTAGCCTCTCTATTTTAATCTAATTTAAATTTCAGAACTACTTCCGAGAACTGATGAGGTTGATGGAGCCTCAGTTCTACGAGCACCTCACCAAGCATGTCGACGGGATGGAGCTGCTGTTCTGTCACAGGTGGATATTGCTGTGAGTACTTCATATACTTCATGCTACCAAAGGCAGTTAACCCCGCCCCTTTAGTTAGGACACATATTATGTATATATTTATTTATTTTTCCTTTAATTTTTTCTTCTATTATATTGTATTGTAATTTGTAATTATATGTGTTGTATATAATATGTCCTATTAATAAAGTGTAAATAAATAAAAAATAAATAAAATGACTGGCCTCGCACTGAGTGCAACATTTTGCTCGCAACTATGCGCAACATTTTGTCGATTTGCTAACATTTTGTCGATATGGGAATGTTGCTATAACAAACCAATACGTCCCTTTATTTTTTGGGGGATTTAGGGCGGAATTAATAGACGTTTTTGTAATACCTCTGTAGCGTCACGGATTGCGTACTGTGTAAGAATGTAAGATAGGGAAAACCGACACTTACCAACGACTTAAGTTATTGATGTTGTCCATTAATTCCACCCTTAGTTTTTGAAACAGCAAAACATTGTAAGACTCCACTGAGGCTAGCTGATGTCTAACATGGTTGCGAAGTCAATGAGGTTCGATCTCATTTAATCCTAAACGTTGCGCAGCGTTGCGACACATGTTGCACTCAAAAGTATCCCGAGATTACCCTTACACCATACTTGAGGTTTTCCCTTATTATTATTATTATTTATATTATTATTGATCAAAAAGGAAGGAGGTTTTGAAAAAAAATATTCAACTTGTTTAGGACATTTCTCGATTATTATTTTTTTTTTAATCGTAGCAATTTTTTTTATACAAAAACTATAGAAGTGACACAATACTTTTAGATCAACACGAGCGGACCGGAAGGTATCCCTTACAAACAAACTTATTGAATAACTTGTTCACCATACAGATGTTTCAAGCGCGAGTTCCAAACGGAGAACGCCCTGAGTATCTGGGAGTCCTGCTGGTCCAGCTACGCCACTGAGTACTTCCACCTCTTCGTGTGCCTGGCCATCGTGTCTGTCTACGGCACTGATGTGATAGCCCAGAACCTGCGCACAGACGAGATGCTGCTGCACTTCAGCTCCCTGGCCAACTATATGGACGCGAAGCTGATCTTGAGAAAGGTACTTCCTTGAGAGAAATAGAAGGGGGGAGAGAGAAACAGGGAGATAAAACGGGCAAGAGAGGAAGGAACGAAACAAAGAAAAACTGGGAACCTAAGAAAGAGATAAGAAAGTCTGGCTGGGGGACTATAAAACAGGGAGGAGACCAGCAGTGGGGCGGGGGGACTATAAACACGGAGTAGACCTGCAGTCTGGCTGGGGGACTATAAACAGGGAGTAGACCTGCAGTCTAGCTGGTGGACTATAAACAGGTAGTAGACCAGCAGTCTGGCTGGGGGACTATACACAGGGAGTAGACCTGCAGTCTGGCTGGGGGACTATAAACAGGGAGTAGCCCAGCAGTCTGGCTGGGGGACTATAAACAGGGAGTAGACCAGCATTGGCTTGGTTCTGGGAGTCCTGCTGGTCCAGCTACGCCACTGAGTACTTCCACCTCTTCGTCTGCCTGGCCATCGTGTCTGTCTACGGCACTGATGTGATAGCCCAGAACCTGCGTACAGATGAGATGCTGCTGCACTTCAGCTTTCTCGCCAACTATATGGACGCGAAGCTGATCCTGAGAAAGGTACTTCCTTGTTAACCCTTAACACTTTGAGCCCATGAATACCATATATGACTCTCAGCTGACATTTCACAAAGGGCATGAGTACCATATATGACCCTCACCCAAAATTTGACTGTGGACATGAGTACTCTATAACTCTATATAATATTCACGACCTTCCTTTACTTTGAAGACATGAGCACTCTATATGGTATTCGTTTCCATGTGTTTCTCATAGGGAATAGGTTCTAGTGGTCCTTGGGAGTAATGTATGAGTGTTGGGTTCAGAAATTTGTGGTCCCTCGTGCTCATTCGCCGATCCCAGGTCTGGGGCTCAAAGTGTTAACCTTCGCATGGTAATATCTGGGTCTCGCCTGCTTGTTGACGCCAATATTCTTGTCGAAATAATTTAAGAAATAATGTGAATGGAAGCAAAATATTCCCAAAAAATTGTTCTTGTCTTTGAAACTCAAGTTCTCAATAAAAGTTATGTTCAATTATTTTGTTTGTAATCATTTCGTTTTTACAAAATTAATATTTTTGAGTATTGGGTCTGTCAGACCCAATGTTACCGTTGGTGTCCATTAATTTATGTCGCCCTCACGATGGCCGGTTCTACGTACCGGGGCGACCTGGATGGACTACCAAGGATCAACCAAGGAAGAACATTCAGCCAAGGGCCATCACCCCCCCTCGACATTCCCGAGGACAATCATCAACTCCACTTCCCAGTTCCTGTTTTTCAAGTAATGGAGCAACACCTCCCGGCAGTGCTGCTCCAACTACTACTAGTCATTGCCGGTATCGAAACAAACCCAGGACCCACTTGGTATTGTACAATCTGTAAATATTCTATTCATCACAAATCAATATCAATCAAGTGCAATAAATGCAAAGAATGGTGCCATTTAAAATGCACAAATCTTACTAGTCATAAAGACTGGAGCCCTAGTTATGTGGCCTCCTGTTGCTATCAACCAGAACCAAATAGTCAACCAAATAATCAGCATCTAACAAATAATTCTACCACTACTACTAGTCATAAATCTAAGTCTGTTGTATTCAAAATACTTCATTTAAATTGTAGAGGTATATCTAACAAATGTGATGAAATACTCAATTACATGCACAATAATGATATAAAAATTGCTGCAATACAAGAGACCAAACTCTCATCCAATTCTAATCTTACCTCTAAAGATGGATACAACTTTGTTCGTCAAGATCGTACTAGAAGTGAAGGAGGTGGTTTGGCATTCATTGTGCATAACTCCGTTCCATTTCAACCCACAGATCTACAACAACCCACAAATGATGACTCCTACCTTGAACAACAAGCCATCAAAATCATATCATCTGAATCAAGTGTAACCCTTGTGAATATCTACATCCCCCCTAGGTCAAGTTGTCCTACTGGATACAGAGCAGATGTCAGTCATCTCTTACAAACTGAAGATACAATAATAGTAGGTGACTTCAATGCACATCATGGACTCTGGTTCTCTGCACACCCCGAAGACCAGAGAGGTGAAGACATAGCTGCACAAATAGATCAAGCACCAGTTGGAGTACTAAATGAAAATACTCACACCAGGCTAGCCCCAGATGGAGCCACATCACCAGACATCTCTCTTGTCAGCTCCTCACTTCTACCATTTGCTGAATGGAACACTGAATGTACTTTAGGATCAGACCACCTACCTATCATCATAGCTATGGAGCGTTTTATTTCCATTCCAGTCTCAAGCCAAAAGAAAACCTACATAAACTTTAAAAAAGCAAATTGGACCAACTTTACCGAATCCATCGAGGAGGAAGTCAGCAAACTTGAAGAACCAACCAGTGTAATCAAAGGAGAACGCATATTCAGACTCATCCTAGACAAAGCACGCAAAAATCATATACCAGCAGGTCGCATCCCAATTATTCAACCAAACTTCCGTACCAAAGCAGTCAAACTAGCACACCAAAGAGACGAATTACGAAAGGCTAACCCCAGTAACCCCAGAATCAACGAGTTGAATTTAGAAATCAATAAACTTGTGAATGAAAACAAGAAACAGAAATGGCAGGAATACCTGAAAGAAGCGTCACTGCAAAATAGCACAAAAAACCTCTGGTCCACCCTCAAACAACTGACCAAAGGCAAGATGGAGAGAAACAACAACCCTATCATATTTGATGGTACTGCAGAAACCAACAACAAGAAATGTGCCAACAAATTCAACAAGCAGTTCACAATGCACCCAGACACAAAAGACGAACACAAACGCATAATCAAAAGGAAATTCAATAACTATTCTCAATTGAACAAAAAATTAAACAATGAAATATCAATCTCCACCCAAGAAACTAAAGACACAATTAGAAAAATAAAGAACTCCAAAGCAATGGGCCCGGACGGTGTTTCTGCCATCATGTTGAAGTATTTAGGTCCTAATGCCACAAGCTATCTCACAAAAATCCTCAATCTATCTTTAAATACTCTAATTATACCGGACTTGTGGAGAATCGCTCGCATTATTCCCCTACCTAAACCTGGGAAAGACCTTAGTAAAGCCAACTCCTATCGCCCTATATCATTATTGTCACCAATTGCCAAATTACTAGAAGCACTAATTCTTCCCCACATCAACGAGTGTATAGAACTCCAAGAACACCAACATGGCTTCCGCAAAAATAGGAGTACAACAACAGCACTGCACCTCATCCATGACCAGATCACTCGAGGTATGAACCAAGAAGCCCCCCACTCTCGTACAATTCTTGTTGCCCTAGACCTCACCAAAGCATTTGATACCATTTCCACAGAGCAGCTTCTTGAAGACATCTATAACAGTAAAATAATGCCGAGAGTGAAACGATGGCTGTCAAGTTATCTTTGTGGTAGGTTATCCTATGTTGAATTTCGTAATGCCAAATCTAAATATCGCAGAATGAAACAGGGCGTTCGTCAAGGAGGTGTCCTCTCACCCACACTCTTCAACCTCTATATGAGCACAATGCCACAACCCCCTGAGGACCTCACCCTTGTCACATATGCAGATGATTGTACAATCATGGCAACAGGTACTGACATCAAAATCATGTCAAAAAAGATAAACGACTATCTCGAAGAGTTGAACACCTGGCTAACACAAAGAAAACTTTCCCTCTCACCCGAGAAGTCAACGTCATCCATCTTCACCCTGTGGACAAAAGAAGTGTCGTTCAAGCCCAACATCAAAATCAACGGAAATAGACTACCCACCACCAAGAACCCGAAAATACTCGGAGTAACACTGGACAGTATGCTCACATACAATATACATGCCAAGACAATAGTCAACAAAGTAAAGAACAGGAATAATGCCATCAAACTCTTAGGTGGAACCAGTTGGGGGAAAGACAAAGAAACTATTGTCACTACATACAAAGCACTAAGTCGCTCACTAATTAATTATGCAGCCCCCATCTGGTCACCTCAACTTGCCGATACCCATTGGAAAAACCTACAGACAACACAAAATGCTGCACTGAAAATAGCAACAGGATGCCACGTAATCACACAGGAAGATCACCTACACAATGAGTGCCAAATTCTTCCGGTCAAAAAGCATAACAATCTCCTATCTCAACAATACCTGCTGCGATGCAAAATGCAAAACCATCCCTGTAACTCAATAATTCAAAAAGCACCACCACCTAGAACAAAAAGAAACCTGCTACAGGAGAATGAAAGACTCACCGATGGGATAACACCTGGTAACAGCATCTCAGAGCAAGAATACAAAATGGGTCTCACAATCTTACATTCCAATGCAGTAAATGAAGCCATCACCCACTACACTGTAAATAAAATACTAAATAATCCACCACCCAAAGTTGCAGAAGAAGAAAAATCACTACCGAGGAAAACCAGAACTACTCTTGCACAACTACGATCAGGCTGGTGTAAACTCTTAAACTCATATCAAAACAAGATCAACAACGAAGTAAACAACACCTGCCCTAAATGTGGTAATGGCCCACATGACGTGCATCATCTATTCTCATGCACTGAAAATCCCACACATCTGATCATCTCAGATCTGTGGTCCCATCCAATAGAGGTCGCAAACTTCCTGGACCTACCAAACAAGGAAGAAGAGGATGTTGATGTATAGTTCAAAGGAGAAACGTCGCTACAACAACAACAACAACAACATTAATTTATGTTATCATGGGAGGGTTAATAAGGCCGCGGTAAGTATTTTACCGCCAGATTTCCCGCCAATAAGACGAAATCCTGGATTCCAAACAAATTATTTTCCCCTCCAATGAAATGATCAGATGTGTTTCCGTAATTTCACCATAGACCTACGAAATGGGACCGACCTCAGTAGCTTGATCGATAAGGCGGCGGACTTGCAATCGGAGGTCCGTGGTTCAAGTCCCAAGTTCAGCAAATATTTAGGAAAGCGAGTTTGAGTAGTTGTGAAATCACGATTGTGATTAACACAAGTATGATAACTTTTTAACTTAACACCATCTTCGGAATGGGACCATAAGCGGTTTTTTTTTATTTGAACGAAGTGAACCGAAGCTGACCTGGTCACTGAAATTCACTTTTTTTTATTTGACCGGACCGAAAAATCCTGACCGGAGTGGACCGGCCCGTTCGTTCGGTCATGGCTTCTGGTTCGGTAAGAAGAAGAAGTGGATAATTTCAAACGCAAAATGTAGACAAACACCAATATTTTTAATGTAAACTAACCAGAGTCCCAAAAACCACTTTTTCTTATTCTTCAAATTTTGGTTGAACAGACGGTCAGGTTCGGTCTTATTCAAACTTTTCGTTCAATTAAAAAAAACCGCTTCATCTAGTGCAAGTGCGCCTTTACCATCGAACTGCTAAGATTGGTTTACAAAACACAGAGAACAACAATGATTCTTATTTCTGCAACTTTCACATCGTTGGATTTCTCTAATAGCGTCTGTCCCGGTAGCTCAGTGGTAAAGGCGGCACTCTGTGAATCCAGAGATTCCAGAGGTCGTGGGTTCGAAACCCAGCCGGGACATGACAAGTTATCCTCCCATTTGGGATTTATACCACATAATAATACGTCTTGGGCTTACTGCTGGAATAATGGAACTTTAATAGTCCTTATCGGGCAGTATAAATAAGGCGATATTATTATTATTATAGTATTATTTCTGCAACTTTCACATCGTTGGATTTCTCCATTACTGTTCACAGGCTCGTGGTCTTGTGCACAACTTCCGCCAGCTTTCTGTCATACCCTGTACACTGGTGCGTCTCTGTCAACAGTGCGGACCCGGTATATGGGACAGCTCCCATGTCCCTGCGGTGGTATGCGGGAACACCAGCAGCTGTGATTGTGCCTACCGGAACACCGACTGAGAGTCCTTGGTTCGATACCCTGCGCTTACTGAAACGTTCATACGTCTGTGTCGGAATACTGACTGAATCCAGATTTTTTTTTTTTTTTTTTAGTATTTAAAGAAATATGTTTGTTTTTTTTGGGGGGTGGTTATATACATTCGAACATGGATATAAGAGGATTTCAATGTGGAATTTACCTCTGTAAAATGGAAAATAACCTCTTTAAAATTGAAACCTGCCTAAGGGAAAATATTGGGTCCCTTGAGTTCTCTTATATCCAGGTTCTACTGTATTGAAATACAAAGTTTATTCGTATCTACCTATGTATGTGACATTACATGACACTGTAATGTGGTGCACTGTTCCTATGTGGTACATCAATATATGTAGCTAAAAATATAGAAAAATGTGTAAGCCATGCTGGGGGACGTTAAACAGATACGTTACCACTTTTGTCAGTCTAAAAGACATTAACACAACACTTTGATACAGTCATCTAGCCGTAAATGTTGAAATGAGAGTGCCAAAACCAACCAACCTCAAACATGAAGAAGAGTTTGAACAATGCCGACCCCAAGTAGGTTTCGGAAAAGGCAAAGACAAAGAAGAAGAGAGTGCGCCATGTCTGTCGTATTGTGTTTAAAAAATTACACGAACTCATGAAGTGAAGATTTAATAAAATAATAATACTCTTTTAGTTGAAGGTAACCACAAGCGGGGTTAATGCTCAAAGCATTTTCTACCACCTAACCCTCAGAGTCTTATTATTATGTGGTGACTTACTCAAATAAATGAGGAAAAATCCATGCATTGTGTGGGACTCGAACCAACGAATCCCTAAGCTACCTGGATTAGCAGACTAGCGCCTTGACCGCTGGACTACCAGTGTTTATCACAAAGTAGAATCAGCTTCCAGCTAATCGATCTCCTCCGCAGTACTGTTACTGGAACTACATATTTTACAAGTAACCATATTAATGTCTTGTGTTATAAAATATCTTGATAAGAAATACAAGAACTGCTTTATATTTTGCAAAATTACCTAAATGAGATTTTTTTAATCTTTTCTTTAACTTGTTTAATTTCTAAAGGAAAACTCCTTTCTAAATCTTGGACGTTGAGGATTTTTCAATTCTTTTTTCATACCTAGATTCTTGGAAACAGAGATAATAATAATACTCTTTAGTGGAAGGTAACCACCAGGCGAGGTTAATGCTCAAAGCATTTTCTACCACCTAACCCTCAGAGTCTTATTATTATGTGGTCATAAACTCAAATTAATGAGGCTCAGAGTCTTATTATTATGTGGTCATAAACTCAAATTAATAAGGAAAAATTCATGCACTGGGTGGGATTTGAACCAACGGATCCCTACGCTACCTGGATTACCAAACTAGCGCGTTAACCACTTGACTACCAGTGCACAGTAGTCAAGTGTTCAAGGATAGATCATAAACGACAAAAAATACAACTGGCATGTAGGAAAATAATATAAATATATGTATTTTTTATCCTTAAATTAAATTTATAACTCATTTAAATATTACCTTATTTGATACAAGTGAAGAGACTTATCAAACATAAATCTGATATCAACAGAAAATATAGGACAGTATAGATAATACATTTTAAATAAAAAATAATTCATAGTTCTATTCGTTTCTCTTCGAGCAATTTTCCACAAAATTGATAGCTCATATTGAACAAGTAACTTTTGAGCCAATCTTCAACTTTATCAGTTTATATTTGATGTGTAAAAAAGAAGACAAACCTAGAAAATATATGCAAAGACAAACAACCTTAAAAGAAAATTAAACTGATAGCTATAGCACAACACAAGTTTCGGCTTAGCATTCTATCTAGCAGAAGAATAGCTCGTATTTTAGATATTCACGAAAAGTTCGAAGCGACATTGAAAAGAAAAACAACCTAACAGAAAGTATTCACTTGACCTCCACAGCGCTATTATGTGGTCAAGGTTTGTGAATATCAATTGATGGGGTTGGGGGGAAGCACCGTGGCTAACGCTAAATGTGAATTTTCTGACAGCCAAACAATCGACAACATCTGACCTCCCGGCTATTGTATTGTATTGTATTACCTCTCTCTCTTATCTTTAATAATAATAGTAAATCTTGTAAGGGCAAAGCTTTATAAGTAATGCTATTAAGCCCAGAACAGCTATTAAGCCCAGAACAATTTACTTTCTATTCTGATGTAAAATGGGCATACAATGCTCATATGATAACCAAAATATGTGATTAATATTATTTCAAATAAAATTATGCATTGGTTGGGGATCCGAACCTAGGGATTCTGCCTGCTTGGCTCTTACTTGCTCTCCAGGATAGCACCTTAGAACACTCTTACACATGATAGTGTTAGGTAAATTCGATACACATGAGTAAACAATGTAAACATGTTGTTTAAAAATCTCTAAAGATTTCTGCAGCCTTGGGTTACGAACACGAGTTGGCTCTGAAGAAGATTCTTATCCAATGTAAGTTATACTTAGCCATCACTTGAAGTCCATTGTTTGTTCATAAATGTCACTGATAAACAATCTAGAGCAACTATTCACCCAATCTTTACTTTACAAATCCGTCTATCATTACAGTGAATGTTGTCATAAATACAAGAAATAGATTAAATATAAATATTTACAGAATGAAAGTTATGCAAAGGAGACATGTCTAATAGTTATACAGTAGAAATCAAAAATTTTAGAGAAGAAAAAGTAAGAAGAAGGAAAAATTATTATTTGTAACTTATTTAATGACTTAAATAACTCAAAAATATTCTTCCGAAGATTACAAAGAATTTAAAGAGAAGAAGAAAAGTATAGAACTAATCGCGAGTCAATAACTGTCTCATTAGACCAGTCCTTTTGAAAGTTCCAAGACTAGCTGAACAATACTTTCTACTTTCTATACCTTACAGGAAATAGAAAGTAAAACTCAGGTGACAACAGAGCTCGATTTTTTCTGTCATAGAATGACAACAGAAAAGCTTCTTTTTCTTTCTTTCGAAAGGTATGTACAAGGAGTAGTTGTCTTGTAATTGTGTTAATCACAATCGTGATATCACAACTACTCAAGCTCGCTTACTAAAAATTTGCTTAATTTGGGACTTGAACCACCGACCTCCGATTACAAGTCCGTCGCCTTATCTATCAAGCTACTGAGGTCGGTTGTATGTACAAGAAGTTAAAAAAGTAAAATTTCTGTAAAACATATTATATAGAAATGTTACTTTTCATGTTTTTGTTAATCACAATCGTGAAGTCACAATTACTCAAATTCGCCTTACTAAAAATTGTCATACGTGAGACTCAAACCACCGACGAGTCCGCTACCTTATCGATCAAGTTTCTGAGGTCGGCACATTATATATTTTACTACCCCTTTTATATCCTTTCAAAATTTCTTGTCAGTCGAAATCTGCCATTTCACTTGATATCACACACACGATCTACAGTTTCATTGAACAGGTCTGTATGAGAAGATACAAACAGTAAGAAATAATATTGCATAGTTAATAAATAATCATTATTAAAATAATTAAACAATTAGATAATCTAAACCTAGTGGGCACGTTACACGATACTATCCTCAGCTATCATTTCTTCGTTGATCAATATTGCCGCTTTATTTCAAAGTTGCGCGTTCGAATTTGAGGCAGGGCAAAGTTTTCTGACTATCATGTAAAAAAAAAAAATAAACAATATTTTACTGTAAAATAATTTTGAATAGTATTCTGAACCGTGTAAAGTGCCTTAAAAATAGCTCATCATCTATCTCCCTCTAGCAACTAGCAGTCTTAAACCTTGTTACAGCCAGTTATGATACTTTTCACTTCATTCAAAATGAAAACATTTAAATATTCATTTCATAAAACTCACCAGAAACCATAAGATTGAAATTGGCGAAAGAAAATCAAAAACTAGTTAAGTTAAGTTATCATAGTATTTGTGTTATATCACTTTCGTGATATCACAACTACTCAAACTCGCTTTATTAAATCTACGCTGAAACCGGGACTTGAACCACCGACCTCCAGGTTACAAGTCCGCCGCCTTATCGATCAAGCTACTGAGGTCGGTGAAAATCAAAAAATCAAAAACTATTCTGCATGTCTTTTATTTCATTGTTGGCCTAGTGAAACCTATTTAAAATCCACCATGCCTTGACGATAACTTTAAATACGATCGTACTTATTACATTACATTCTAGTTCTGTACACGAAAGTTATGTCTTGGACGAAAATATAAAAATACACTAGACAGAAAGCAAATAAATAAAATGTACGAAACATTAATATAGAAGAAGAAGAAGTAAACAAACTTTTCACACATCCATTGCCTGCTGCAAAAAGTGTGGCTCTGATTTCCAATACTCATATTTGACAAAACTGTTCCCGTTTGCAGTTATCACAAGTTATTGCACTCTCATTCTGACGAAATTTTAATTCCGTCAGATCGACAAAGTCTGGCGAATAAAAATTAATTTCGTCAGACCGACTCATCGTAGACTTTTGACGATGAAAAGTTGATGTGTGTACACACCTCACCAACATTGTGAATCGTACGACTCGAGTTACACCTAACTTGAGTTGACCACGGGCGAAAACACACTCACTTCTCAAAGAAAGTGAACAGAACAATTCATTTCTCTCACACAAATCACAAAGATGCTTGGTTCTGCGCTCGGATGAAATCAGCTAGAACCTCTCACTATTCAACATCGCCAATGATTCCGCTCCGAAGAATCGGTCATCATCGCCAATGTTCGACATAGTTCGGGTTTCCGAACCCGGTGGCGCTGCCTCAAGAGAGGAAAGGGTTGGGGGGGGAGGGCACCAGGGGGGCGGGGAGGGTGCTGGGCTGGAAGGGGTCATTGACCGCGGGTGGGGGCGGGGCAGGTTGAAAAGCGTTCGCTTGGAAGGGCGCACTCTGGAAGGGGGACGCGCGCAGCTGGTTGATGCTGGCGGGGCGGGGGGCGGCGGGCGTATCGAACAGGTTGGGCGCCGTGCCCTGGGTGAATACGGAGCCCGTGGTGCCCGGCGTATGGAAGGCTGAAGACTGGGTGCCACCCGTGCCGGCGCCCGTCGAGTTGAATGGATTGGCGAGGGGTCCTGGGGGGAAGAAATCAGTCCACTTTCAAATGCGTTCTATTCACTTGCAATTAGTTTTTAGAAGAGAATGCCTTAGGCATTAGAACCGCCTTTCATCAAGTGTAAGGGACTGTTGTTCTGCGCATGCGTTAGGGGACAACCGTCACTCAATTAGCTTTGAGGGTCGTTTAAGAATACCGGCCCTTGTCTGTCATAAAAGGGTAGTGTCATATAAAACATAAGTATAGGTACTGTTTTATTTCGACTGTCAGTGCAAAACAGGTAGTCCCATTATGCAAACAGTTTAACAAAGCACCTCTTTATTTTAGACTTAAGCACATAGACTCCATCCAAAAAATACGTAAGAGAAGGAGTAAGCCTGCAATGCTGGCTTCATTCATCACTGAATAACAAAATTTCTCCTCTCTTTGATCTCATTCCTACAGGTAGTCTACTTGACACACGACGCGTCACAAAGCTGTGACACTTTTGGCTTTTATGGGGGGGAGCAGAGGAGGTTAACGTCGCTTTCAACTGCACGGTCATATCACGACGGGGGTTTTACCTTCTATTCGCTCGAAACTCACAAACCACCTGCACCTAACTATAATGTCACAAAAGATCTATTTAAGGTCGCAGTGACAAGAAGCTTTCGTAGCCGACAGCCTTATTTATACCACTACCTAACTATCAAATACATAAGACCTATTCGACTGCTCGAGCAAAGGGGTTTATCAGTCTCACCTCGGCAGTATGAACCAGGTATATTTACTTTTCTAACCATCATCATAGGGTGGCGTCATCGTGAACGATGGTAGCCAGACAGTGGAGGAATGACTCAGCACGTCTACCACTGTCTTTACAAGGAGGCTAATAATTGACAAGGGCCCCCAGAACCAAGTCAATGCTGGTCTACTCCCTGTTTATAGTCCCCAGCCAGACTGCTGGTCTACTCCCTGTTTATAGTCTCCCAGCCAGACTGCTGGTCTACTCCCTGTTTATAGTCCCCCAGCCAGACTGCTGGTCTACTCCCTGTTTATAGTCCCTAACCAGCTACTGAAATCAACCTCACCCGGCCTGAAAAGGGGGCCGGGGGGAGGTAAGTAGTGCTCACTCACCAGACTTGGTCGTGTGTAGCGTGGCAGGCAGGGCCGGCACCGTGGGGGGGAGGGGGTGATCAGGTTGTCCAGGTTCACCAGGGCCGAGTTCTCGCCCAGGAAGGAGAGGGGTGTCTTCTTGAGGGGCTGGAGGGGGGTGGGCGAGGGGTGGGTGAGGGTCGTGGAGCGCAGGTCCTCGGTCAGGGTCGACACGTCGAACGGATCCGCCGCCCCGCCTGGCGAGGAGTGAACGGAAAAGCTCTATTAGAACCAGTGTTTTGCGGGGGGGGGGGGGTGTTAACGTCGTTCTCAACTTTATGGTCAACCCCACAAAACAAGAGGACTGCATCCTCTTAGTGTGGGGTAGTCGCATTAAATATATGTTACCTATTATGTACAATTATTAATGCAAATAAATTACAAATTACAAATCACGACGGAGGTATCATGAGTGGGGTCGGAAATAACCAGCATCGCGATCCTAATTAAATGGAAGTTACACTCTAGTAATATGCTTGGATCAGAATTTTATCCCTTGAAATGTTGTAATCTTAAGAAAAAAATTATGATACTTATTATTATTATTATATTATTTCGCAAACATTTTTGCCTTTTATTAATAAAAAAAAAATCAGTTTTTCTCCACTCATCTCCTTATTGAGCTTGTCCTTGATGTCATGTCTTCTTTGGATGTCATGTCTTCCTAGAATTATGATACTTAGAACCTACCAAATAATTTTAACTTATAATAAGCAGAAAAAAAATATAGCGAATTTAATACTGAAGGGTCGAAAAATCACAAAATTTCCGCCATGTTGGAAATGAAGCACTGTCGACAAAATAACTGTAGAATATTTTTAATTTCAATGGAAGAAATCTATCAGCCTTAGAATTTTGGTCGCGTATTTTAGATTCACCCTGTATATAAAACTTTCTTATAAAAAATAGGTGGCTGGAGACCATCACTACCACAAAATACAAAATAAATTATATCTTGATTTAATTGACAACTTTTTGAAATTAGTAAGTTTATTTTTTTGTCATGTCTTTAGTTAGGAAAAAAAAATGTATTAGTTAGTACAGGGTTCGCCCGTTCAAGTATAATAAATAAATAATTTGATTTGCTTTATTTATTTATTTATTTACACTTTATTGATAGGACATATTATATACAATAGAAATAATTACAAATTAAAATACAATATAATAGAAGAAAAAAAAATAATGAAGAAAAAAAAAAAAAAAAAAAAAAAAAAAAAAAAAAAATATACAGGGTGGTCCAGAAAGTTTGCACCAAAATGATAGGGGTAATAAAAGAGACCATTTCCAACAAAAATATTCCCGGACATTTTCCTTTATTTTTTGTCGTTTTCAAAATGGCGGCCAAAACGTGTGTTTTTCAAATATGTGCGTTCAGAACGTTGACAGCCTAAATGAGCATGATCATTAAAACATTGAACGGGTTAATTTAACTTATTTTAATTAAAATTTTATTTTCAATTCAAAAATGCAATCTGTTTTTTTCTAGGTGGTACGGAAAAAAATAAAAAAAATCAAAAGCCAACCAAAGTCGGAACATTTGAAAAACACAATTTTGGCCGCCATTTTGAAAACGACAAAAAATAAAGGAAAATGTCCGGGAATATTTTTGTTGGAAATGGTCTCTTTTACTACCCCTATCATTTTGGTGCAAACTTTCTGGACCACCCTGTATACATAATATATGTCCTAACTAAAGGGCAGGGTTATTGCCTTAGGCAATCTCTTCCACCCAACCCTTGCTTTAAGCATTTTAGTAGAAAAAAACAGCCTACCATTCACCGGACTCTTGTTCCTGTTGCTGAGCTCGGCAAACTCATCCGGGGGCGTATTCAGGCTGGGGGGCAGGGACCAGGGATCATTGGGGGCGGGGGCAGGGGTGGGCGACACACTGGGCACCGGGGCCCATGGGTCTGCTGAGAGGACAGAGAGACAAAGTAGACATTGAATACGGGACAAAAATAAATAAATTTGGATTCACCTGTAATCCTTAATGGGGACGCAAATGATTTTAACTTTTAGTAATTTGTAATTTATTTTTATTAATAATTGTACATAATAGGTAACCTGGTAACATATATTTAATGCGACTAATCCACACTAAGGGGGTGCAGTCCTCTTGTTTTGTGGGGTAGTAATAATAATATTACCTTATTTATACTGCCCGATTAGGACTATGAAGTACCATTATTCCACCAGTAAGCCCACGTATTATGTGGTAAAAATCTCAATTCAGAGGCTAACTTATCATGACCAGGCTGGGTTTCGAACCCGCGACCGCTGGATCCACAGAGTGCCACCTATACCACTGAGCTACAGGTACATACTTCAAGAAATACTTTTCTTGCAACATAATTCGTATACAGGGTTATTGAAATTACCCAGCCATTATCTTTTTCTCGAGAACAGATTCAGCTGGGACTATAGCCTCATTTGTGGAGTGATTGGAGTCTGAAGTTTCTTGGGAAAATTGTTGAACCATCGTCCATCATTATTATCAGTTTTCAGAAAAACCCTTGAAAAATTGAAAGGGTTTTTCAGAGTTGTTATTCAAAATTGTCTCCCCACCTTCAGCACAAGATTTTTTATCTTTTGAAGGTGGGTATACCCTCATTGTTTGTTGAAGATGTTACTGTAAAATATGAATACATGAAAACTTATAAAAAAAAAAAAAAAATTACACTGTGACCTTATTAATCTAATTAAATCTATTGTGATCTTCGCTCATAAGTATGCATACCTGTATATTATGTAAAATTGTATACTGTACTAATCTACACTCAGATTAAAAGTTTACCTGGTTTGGCCGGGAGGGCGCATCCACCATTAGTGACTGGCGCCCATGGATCTGCAGGGGGAATAGCAGCGGGGCAGCTCCATGGATCCACCTGGCGAATGGATCAGACAATTCTAATGAGAATATTTTACTTCCGAGTTTATGAATACATATCGGAAGTATTGAAAAAAAATGCTTCGATTTTTTTTTTTTCCTTCTTCTTTTGCAAGTATAAGGATCTTTTTGTGCTCATATTAGAAAATATTAAAACACAAACATTAATTATTTCATTTAAACATGGGTTCACCCCGTTAATTTATGAAAATGAAAAATTTCTAAGTAAGTTTTTAAAAAAATACTGAGCAAAAACTATCCCCTTCATAAAGAAATACAAGTTTTTTCAATGTTAACCTTCTACAAATTGTACACAACAGAATTACAGAACTACAGGAATTAAGTTAGTAGAGAACAATCACATGAACAAAAATAACTTTAAAGGATACAATTTAATTAGTAAATTTATTTACTAAAAATAAAGTAAATTTGACAGATAAACGTATCAACTACAAGAATTTGAAATTTTTAAGCCATCAGTCCCACCAACTTTCAATAAATGACAAATCTATGGAACTTATATTTCCTATCAATATACCTTTAACTATGAGAATTAAATTACAGTATTTTCAATATAAAAAATGCAATGCATTATCTTATACATAAAACTTATTACAAATGTTATAAAATATTTGGAAACATACCTACATTTTTCATAATGAAAAACTGATTTTTAACAATAAATACAGGGTGCGGCGCGGTAATGTCCCATTTTGAATCGCCCAGTGTGAAGCCGCACTTCTAATTAGCCAAGTTCAAACAAAGTTAGAAGATGCACAAACTACTAATTTTTTCTATTCAATTTAGCTCTATTGTCAAAATGATTTTATCAAAGCAACAGAAAGCTTATTGCGTGGAGAGTTATTTTTCGAAAAATAAGTGTATCGTAGCAGTACAGCGGGAGTTTGACATTGCACACCAAACTGTAACTCGATCTGCATGGAGGGGGTTTTCATGAAGTTCCCTAGGGTTGTTGTCACTCCAATAACGCATTTTGTTTATTAACACAGCCTGAAATTTAAAAAATGGGCTTTATCACTAAAGAAAACTATAGCATCTGGAAGTAAGGAGTCAATCAGGGTTTCAAATGCATTTTGTCGTTGAATAAAGTCTCGCTCGAACAATTCCTGCACCACTACCATTTTGTAGGGATGAAAATGCAGTTCTTTATGAAGTATTCTCCGCAATGAACGGTCTGATATGCCAAGAGCAGCAGCATGCTTGCGAGCTGAGCGCCTAGGTCACTGCATTATCGCCTCACGTACTCGTTCAAGGTTTTGGGGGGTTGACACAGGCTGTGTTAATAAACAAAATATGCGTTATTGGAGTGACAACAACCCTAGGGAACTTCATGAAAACCCCCTCCATGCAGATCGAGTTACAGTTTGGTGTGCAAACTCCCGCTGTACTGCTACGATACACTTATTTTTCGAAAAATAACTCTCCACGCAAAAAGCTTTCTGTTGCTTTGATAAAATTATTTTGACAACCGAGCTAAATTGAATCGAAAAAATTAGTAGTTTGTGCATCTTCTAACTTTGTTCGAACTTGTCTAATTAGAAGTGCGGCTTCACACTGGGCGATTCAAAATGGGACATTACCGCGCCGCACCCTGTATGATGATTAAGAAAATAGCAATACTTTTTATTAGACTATTCTAGCGAAAAATGACAATGACACAAATTCTAAAGCTTTAATGCCAATCATAACAATAGAAGCATCAAGGGGTCAGTATGAGCTCTAGCAACATGAAAGTACTTTAGTAATATCAGGTATTTCAACAGATACACAACACTGCGGCTTACCCAAGAATGCCAGGGAGAGTATATGAACCCAAGTGTCTGTTACATTAGAGAAGAAACAGAAATAGAAAAGACAGTTTTCATTTCTAAAAAATTAACTTGAAAAAAAAAACATTTAAAATTTCCTAGAACTGTGTATAACCACTATTATTAATTTTAATTAATAAATCACATGCGTAGGTATTATCACAATAATTAAAATCTACCAATGTAATATTTTTATATAAAAATAGGATTCTTTATAATAAAAAATAACTCACTCGAGTTTAACTCGAGTCGGTGAGTGAAAAAATTTAAATCCTAGTTCTACATAAAAATAGTACACATAAAATTACTTTGGATTTCTAATATGTACCTTATAACAAATAATTCAATTTTACCCTGGTAACAGCTCAGGATTTGACCAAATCTTTACAGTGAGACCATAGCATGTTGAATTAAGAAGTGAGGAAACGAACCCCAGTTGCATGGGAACGCCACATAGCGCGACACCATCGCAAAGGAGTAGAATATTTCTCGCGGTCAGTCAAAATATGAAGTGTTTATGTTTATGTTTACACTTGATACAGGGGAAGAAATTTTGTGAGGGACGAGGAGAGGAGACTCCTTTGCGATACTAGCGCTGAGGACGCCACGATGCAGGCTGGCGGGGGGTGGTTTAAACACTTCTTATTTCTACACGCTATGGTGAGACTGTCACATTATGGCTGAATTGTAAACAATCTGCACAGTATTTAAAAACTCACGAAAAAAATCCTATAAATTTGCGAGGAAATCAACTTGGAGAGAGAGAAAAAAACACTCGCAGTTTTCAAACCTCCAATCTATCTACTCCTCCACCGGTCTCTCACCTGGGGGCGCGACACGGGGGGTATGGTGGGGAGGGGCGGCGCCACAGAGGAGGGCAGAGGGGCGCCCCAGGGGTCAGTGCCCCCCACCGCCCCTAGCGTGTCCACCTCGAGTAGGTCAAGCATGTGACTGCTGGAGCCGCCACTGGCTGTGGGGCCCGCGCCACTGGTCACAGGTAAGTGATGCCTGGAGAAACAGAAAGCAAACGGAGGTGCTATTTTTTTTTACGTGTTGTACACCACAGTAAATCTCAACATAAATCTGAACCCACCCAGTGCACGAATTTTTCCTCATTCATTTGAGTTTGTGACCACATAATAATAAGACTCTGAGGGTTACGTGGTAGAAAATGCTGTGAGCATTAACCTCGCCTGGTGGTTACCTTCCACTAAAGAGTATTATTATTATTAACTATATACAAGGTCCACCCAAAAAAGGAGCCACTCAAAATATCTAGAGAACGGATGAGAATTTTAAAAAATGCTAAAACATATGTACCATTATATCGAGGGGGAAACCTTTTCTACTAGGTTTTGAGTTTTTATCATTACCAGGGGCGGCCCCAGGGGAATCAACTTTGGAATCCTAAAAGGAATCACCCTATTTGCTGTTCCACCGATTTTAGTAAATCTTTCGACAAAGTCAATATTAATATGCTTTGAGCAAAACTCCATGCTTTGGGTATAAATGATCCTCACCTATCCTAGTTCTACTCCTATCCTAAGGCATTCATTTCGCCCCGGATTACAAGACAACTGTAAATTTAAATATTTTTTTCTTTCTATATTTTATTTTGTTAATATTGTTATTTTTTATCTCTGTTAATAATTTACTGTTGATTGTTTTGTATAAAAAAATAAGTGTAAAAAAAAAATACCAAAAAAGTCCTATCTTACTGGTTGAACCCATACCATTAGTTATAATGCTTTTCATTCTGCGCCCACCTCTGTTAATTCAGGTTTTCCGGTGACATATTAAATAAATAAAAAAAAATAGGTATAAACTATATAAAATTTTGTATTCTAGTTCTCTTACCTAGGTGGATAGAAAAAGAAATTACTACATTTTGAGATGTTACTAGTTACAATACCAAATCAGTAGCTTGATCGATAAGGTGGCGGACTTGTAACCTGCAGGTCGGTGGTTCAAGTCCCGGTTACAGCGTAAATTTGGTAGAGCGAGTTCGAGTAGTTGTGACATCACGAAAGTTATTAACACAAATACGATATCATCATAGGGTGTCGTCATCGTGAACGATGGTAGCCAGACAGTGGAGGAATGACTCAGTACTTCTACCACTGTCTTTACAAGGAGGCTAATAATTGACAAGGGCCCCCAGAACCAAGCCAATGCTGGTCTACTCCCTGTTTATAGTCCCCCAGCCAGACTGCTGGTCTACTCCGTGTTTATAGTCCCCCAGCCAGACTGCTGGTCTACTCCCTGTTTAAAGTCCCCCAGCCAGACTGATGGTCTACTCCCTGTTTATAGTCCCCCAGACAGACTGCTGATCTACTCCCTGTTTATAGTCCCCCAGCCAGACTGCTGGTCTACTCCCTGTTTATAGTCCCCCAGCCAGACTGATGGTCTACTCCCTGTTTATAGTCCCCCAGCCAGACAGATGGTCTACTCCCTGTTAGTCCCACAGCCAGACTGATGGTCTACTCCCTGTTTATAGTCCCCCCGCCAGACTGATGGTCTACTCCCTGTTTATAGTCCCCCAGCCAGACTATTAAATAAATATTAAATCTTAATATATAAATGTCAAAGTCACTGACTGACCACTGACTGATCATCGCTCCACAGCCCAAACCGTAAGTCCTAGGAAGCTGAAATTTGGTAGGTAACTTTGTCTTATAGTCTAGATGTGCAATAAGACGGGATTTTTCGAAATTCCCACTACAACACCTGCCATTGACGGAAAAGGATTTTTTGCTTTCACGGCCATGCCTCGGCCCACAAAGCGGGCGACAACCTGCTTGTAAATAAATAAAATGAAACGCCAAGTCAACGTACTTGAATTCGTTCTCGCTCTGACTCAGAGCTAGCTGTAGTCTCACGTCATCGCTCTTCTTCTTCTGCTCCTCCTGTTCCGCCTCTTCTCTCGACATGGCGATCGCCAGTTGCAGCTGAAGTTCTTCCTCTCCTGCTGTCTGAGGTCGGGCACTCTCGAGCTCTACTGGAACAATCAGCCATTCATTTCAATGAGACATTTTTTTAAACAAACATTTAACACATTCCGTGCCACGTCAGGAGTGTTCACCTGACAGTAGTACTCACGATTAAGTGAGTGTCAGGCGAAAACGCCTCACGAAATTATCCAATACAGCCACATCAGGCGTTTTCGTCTGACGAAAAATTACCCACGTCAGGCGAAAACATCTGACATCGTGGACCTATTGGGTATGTCATGCTTTCACCCCTTGGCACGCAATGTGTTAATAAGACTGAGTTGGCTAGTTTGATCACCGACGTTCAGTAGTGGACATGAAACATGAGAATCGTACCAGCTACCCACATTAACCTCACCCAGTCTGGATAGGACCGGAAATGCCAGCCTCACATGTACGGAGGGAACAGAACTTTCTGTGTGAAAAATCTGCTCCGACCGGGAATCGAACTCAGGATCTCTAAACTGCGGGCAGAGGTCACAATCGTTACGCCACGGAGGCTGGCGTCTTCTTGGTAACTTCTTGAGTGGCTACAGAAAAAGTGATAGGCCGGTGGGCTGGCGCTACTTGACGAGCGCTCGCCTCCCGGCGAGCTTGATTTAAAAATGATGGTAAAAATTACATTATAATAAAGTTGGCAGATTATTTCGCCAAATGAAACACTCCACGCAGACACAATGAGACGAATACCAGCAGCTGAGTGACGGGCTACTAACATCAAGCCTACAGTGTGAAAAACAAATAATGGTTTGAGTGTTTGTTAACGCTATAAAATACTAGTAGTAAAAATCAACTTATAGGTGAATATGAAAAGAATGCGAGCTAAAAATTAGACTAGTATTTAGGGGTTTAACGTCGTTTTCAACTGCAATCACGACGGGGGTGTTACCCCCATTGCTCAGGAAACTCACAAACCTGCTACATTGACCTCACCCAGCCTGGGTTGGGCCGGAGTGCCAGCATCACGAACTCGCTGGACGTTGCTTAACTTCGGTGATCCTACGAGAACCGGTGCATATAACGCGCCATCGACGCTGGCGAAATTGAGTAGTAAACTCTTTTTTGAAATTTATTTACGTAAATCACAAAGGGCGGGATTATTGCCTAGGGCATTCTCTACCATCCAACACAATACATGATCTTGCACCACTTAAAAATATGTAGTAAACTTGCTCATAGAAAAACTCTGTTTTACAACTTTTACAATCCCCAACAGAGAAAAAACTCCCATGAACAACTTTTACATACCCGGAATCTATAATTAAACAGAAAGAGATTGGTTATGTTATTCGTGTGAAAACTATAGCTCACGATTTGGCTGTTTTAACGATAGAGCTACGAAATTCACAACAACACTCATTGAGTTATTTCCATCAGTAGTTTCATACTTCCAAGAAATTGCTCTAAACTACTCTGGAATAATCCATGAAAAAATATCAATTACTTCTTCTCAGTAATGTTCAAGATTATTTAGAGATGGAATTTATTGGGGGGGGGGGGGGGGTTAGTAGGAATGTGTTGATGAAAGCAGGGGGCACACCTGTTACTACTTTACTATACTAGTAGGTAAGTAACATTAAATGGTACATTAAATGCAGCAAAAAAGAACAACAGAAGAACCTACCTCTATTGGGAGGATCAGATGAGCAGGAATTGAACCGTGTTTCCCTGTTGAGCTGAAAACAGAACATCAAATCCCATTAGATCACTCACTAGAATAATAATAATAATACTCTTTAGTGGAAGGTAACCACCAGGCGAGGTTAATGCTTAAAGCATTTTCTACCACCTAACCCTCAGAGTCTTATTATTATTATTATTATTATTGGAACAGTTAGTGACGGTGCAGTGCTTAGGAGTGCCACCTTCCCATGCAGAGTTGATATTAGAGAAAATATTTTGTCTACAATGCATTCAGAAGAAGAAAAAGGATTGTGTGGAAGAGATTGCCACAGGCAATATAATAATAATTCCGTGTCCGTGATATAGAAATTGCTACCTGAATCACGGTGGTGAGAGGATTATATGGACGCCCAAATGGACAGGCAATAACCCCAACCTTTAGTAAGGACATTTGTATTAATTCTTCTTTATTTTTATATTTCATACTATTTTATCATTTATTTAATTTTTTCTTAATTTAGGGTGCGATTATCAACTGTAACACTTGTTTTACTATCGCCCTCTTTATCTTTTATATCAATTTTAATGAATGGTTAACTTCCAATTTCCAATGGATGTGTCATTGATAAACATACCTACAACACTAATCAGTTGATTAGCTTCAACAGCCTGTTTAATGTGAATTTATAAACGCAACCTTACCAAAGATTGAGATTCTTAAAATTCGATTTGAATTTTGATTTTTTAATTTAAAAATCACGTAACATTTTATGATGGTTGAATTTCAAAATGATAAAAGGTTGTTACTAAATCAAACAATATGGAAGTTAAAGTTAAGTTATGATTTCTTTGTGTTGAAGGTATCGTCACATTTTTTGTGTGAAGTGCAGCATTACAAAGACTCTCTATCACTTTTCTAAACCCATTATATTTTTATTTTATTCTCTGGCAATGCCGCCACTGGTCGGTACTCATACAAATGACTACTCAATTTTCCTCATGAATTATGAATGGACCCCGGACATCCATGTCTAGAGCATAAAAATTCCTGATCGAACCCAGGTCACCGTAGCTCGTAGGTGCAAGCCGGTGCGCTAAACCACTCGCCCACGCCCAAACAATATGACGTGTATATTGGAACTATATTGAAATTTGACTAGATATTCAAGTTGGGTGGAAGAGATTGCCGCAGGCAATAACCCCGCCCTTTAGTTAGGACATTAGTTTTCTTTTCTTCGTTATTATTTATTTATTTTTCAAACAGTTTTATCATTTATTAATTTTTAAACTATTTTATATTGTAAATATTGTATACTTTGCCCTTCTAATAAAGCTTGATATAATAATACTAATAATAACATGTAATCATTTAGTCACGTCAAATATTTATTTAAAAAGTGGGTGCAACAACTTTGTCAATCAATAAAGAAACTACTCTTTGTTTTCATTTCTTTGCTTTGCATCATTCTTAGGAGGTCATGCATGCTTGGTTACACTTTTTTCTTAATAAATTAATGTTTTTTAAAGACATTTTTTATATATAAAATGGCATGCAGAAGATTATTAATAGCCTTGCTTATTACTCTGGGTTCAAAAAATAAAATAAAGTATTAATGGAAAAAAAAATTATCTACTTCAAAGATATTATGTTGCAGATCGATCTGTATAATCTAGAATGAGTGGAAATGTTGAAACCTAAAATTATAATTTGCTGAACAAGGTTTAGGTTAGTGTTCAACTACTTGAAAAAAAAAATCAATGATTTCGGGGCGGAATACATACAAACTTTTAGAGAAAAATCTTGATTCACTCGAAATCACCATAGCAACTAGTACTATTTCCTCTGTCATGCCATAGTAATGATCATAATATACAGCTATTTATATACGGTCTGATAAGAACCAAGATTCCATTTACTTCAGCAGGTGGTTGGTGCTATTATTATGACATGGTTAAATTATCAATTATGAGGAAAAATCCAAGCATTGGGTGGGATTCAAACCAACGGATCCCCACGCTACCTGGATTACCAGACTAGCGCCTTCACCACTTGAACCACCAACGCACAATAGTAATATCAATAAAAAATTAGACGCTTGTTGTCTGGGTAGGCTGCAACACAGACCACAAGCGTCTAAAGTAGCTCCTGTTTCATGGCTACGCAATAAAAAAGGCTGTGAAAAACTCATCTTAACACTTAGACGACCGGGTGTACCCACGGTGGTACACGCACGTTCGTACGGAATGGACCGGGTGTACCACCGGTGGTACACGGGGTCGGTATAGCCGCAGTATCGCCGGTCCCACAAGAGAATTCACGAAAAACCATGCCGGTCGTCTAAGTGTTAAAAAACAAAACAAAAAAAAATATTGTTTTCTTTACGTCCATGAACTATCAAATGTTTAAAAGTAGTTGTGTACTTTTCAGGACCAGCATGGCATGTTAATGTTAAAACCTAGCTGAGGAGTGATTTTTTTTTCCGCCCTTATAATCTACACGTCACACCTTGGAGTTATTTATGTTGCAATCAAGACATGAAAGGTTCTGTCACACAGAGGAGATCTAACGCGACGCTCAGGGTTCAATAAATGTCTTAAGGGTTGGGTGGAAGAGATTGCCAAAGGCAATAGCCTCGCCCTTTAGTTAGGACGTGTGTATATATTTTTTCTCGACTTTTTTCAATTTTTTTTCTTCTTCTTTTATTGTTTCCAATTTTGTATATTAATTTGTAATCATCTGTTTGAATATAATGTCCTTATTAATAAAGTGTAAAATAATAATAGGGGTGTGAGCATAGCTTGGGATCCGATCCACAGATCACGGATCCATGCGCTAGGTTGTTTACATTACAAGTCTAGCACCGTAACCACATCGACAACCAATGCTTGGTTTTTTATTGTTCCGTTCCCATTTTATCTATATGGCATTTGTTAGTGTACCAATTGGTACATAAAAACAGAACAGCCTATGATATACGAGGAACAGTGATATATTTTTTTACTGTTGTGTCAGTGTTAATTCCGTTTAACGAAAAGTTATAATAATAATATTCTTTATTGGAAGGTTACCTCCAGGCGAGGTTAATGTTCAAAGCATTTTCTACCACGTAACCTCAGAGTCTTATTATTATGTGGTCACAAACTCAAATTAATGAGGAAAAATTCGTGCACTGGGTGGAATTCGAACCAACGGATCCCTACGCTACCTGGATTACCAGACTAGCGCGTTAACCACTTGACTACCAGTGCACTTGACTACAAAGTTAATGTCGCGTTAGAATGTTCTGTGTGACATGGTCTAGTGGGACCATGTCATAGCATGCTAGGGAGGGCTCAATGTTAACACGTTGGGTCAGGCAGGACATGCTGGGGGTTGGGTGGAAGAGAACTTACTGTGGAGGTTAGTGTGGGACTGGACGGAGACAGGACATCCTAAAATTTTGTACACATAAGGGTTAAGTTAGACAGAGTTTCCTTCGATAAGTAAGATTACAAAATGATGGGTTAGTTATTTGGTTTTAGAGTGGCCAACTAACCAGGGCAGTGCAGAGGATTATATGTTATTTTACAGTATGTACAACAAATGTGAAACCGGAGATTAATTGTATGAGATGTTCCAATGTGTTGCGATGTATGTACAATTGTACATGTTATAAGTTAATTGTAAAGGTAAGCATTTTGTCAAAAATCCATTCAATGCTTATAAGGATAAAATATTACAAAGTATCTAAAACTGGATACCAAAGTCTTGTTTTAGAATAAGCATATGGTAAATTTGACACAATTAAATAATAAAAAAAAAACAGATTCTACAATCTCTTTCAGTATCCTTATGAAGTTTTTTTACAGGGTATTACCAAGAGACATACTAGTAAAGGAATTTTTTATTTACAGGGTAGGTATTACAAGTAAAAATGAGAGTTAGAAATAAATGCTAGTACCCAAAGATCAGTCACCGAAATTTCACAATTACACTCAACAATAAAACGGTGCTACACTGAGAAATAACATTCTAACAAAAAATATCATCGCTACATTTTCACCAACAAAGAAACAGTTAGTTCAACCAGGCTGTCACACTATACAAAAGTTCACTCACAACATACCAATGTTTTTGCAGTAAAATTTCCATCACAAAATCAGTGATATCCCCTCAAAAAATTATCGCGTGAAAAAATTCTCCGCGTAAAATTTGCTCTCCCACTCACCGAGCTTCCTTCACTTCCGAAACCTGACGATGCGGCGGATCGCGCAAATCTCTCTCGTGCTTTCAGTTGTCTGGCTCGCTCGTTTCTCAGTCGTTCTTCGTCGCTCAGGAGGGTGACGAGGGATTTCGCTTTCTCTCGCACGTTGACCCCTTGGTCCTTGCCTTCCTCCAAGTACTGGAAGTCTTTCAGGGTCTCGATCAGATATATGTTCTCCTTGCACTGGGATGCCACCTGGGAAGTGAAAAAAAGTCGGTCTGTAATCCAAAAGTCGGGGTTCGAAACCCCAGCCAGGCATCATCCTCCCATTTGGAATTTTGACCACATAATAAACGTCTCGGGATTACTGCAGGAATAACAGGACTCAATAGTCCTACTCGGGTAGTAGAAACAAGGCACTATATAAAGGGTGAGGAAAAGAGCTTTCTTTAGTTTAAATGTCTGGTCCAAAAACTATAAAGCGTTTCTTTGTGTATATGTACAATTTTAGTGGTAAGGCAGAATATAGGACTTTACCACATAATTTACAAAATCTTTTAATATGTTCTTACCTAAGATCTGCACGGGTCGCTCCCTTACATTAAAGCAGCTATCATTTTCCCTCACGAGGTATGATGGGAACCCGAAACATCCAAGTACAAGCAGAAAAAATCTCCTCCGTGGGAATCTAACCAGGTCCCCATGTGTTCAATGCTACCTAACTCGCTCTGCCACGTGATTATGTTCTAAAAACTATTTAAAAAGGCGTCCTTGAGAAGGGTCGTAAAATGTGGAAGGTAAAAAAAATAAAAAAATAGGATTACAACGAAGACAAGGGAATACCAAGATGGTCCTTAACCAAGATACGGAGGCACTTATCGGAGGGCTGGAAAGTCCAACTTGAGATTCATGCGCTAAATTCCCAAAAAACAACAACAACAAAAATAGCTTCTCCAGGTCCTGACGTAATGTTTCATAACGGTTCCAGGGCCATAACTATAAACATCAATAGGGCATTTTTAAGAGGTACAAAACTCTTAGGACGGCATACAATAGCCCTCATTTGATATAGTAATTTTTGCCTTCCAATGATTTTCACTTTCCCTATCCTTTAATAAGGAAAGTATTCTATTCGTCGGGTTTTTTTATGAATTGGTATTATACGTCACTTTCAACGCTGGTCATTGGTCATAATTGAGTCATATCACGACGGGGTTGTTACCGTCCATTCGCAAGAAAGCTCTCAAACCTGCTACCACGTACTCACGCCGGGTTGGGCCGGAATGCCAGCATCACGGAATGCACCAGCAGTCTTCACCTCACTGACTTGCTTAACTTCGGTAATCCTACGAGAACCGTTGCATTCATCAACACGCCACGGACCTGGGTAGGAGGTATGATTTGATTTTAACGCCATGATAATACAAGACTTAATAGTTTTTCCTTCGAGGTTTTGCCTTTTGTTCTCTTTACGACGTTGCTTTAATTTATTTTTATAAAACATACCTTCTCGGATCCTGTCTTGATAGATACTCAAGCAGACTGAGCGCCTTGTACACATGCCGCCAGTTCTTCCCGCTGTCGTTGAGCCGCTTCCAGATCATCTGCATGATCTCGGTGAAGGCGACCACGTTGTAGGTGAGCTCCGCTATCTCCCACATGAGCGAGGAGCTGGGGCCCCAGTGGTCGTTCGAGGTGGCCTCTCGGACTTTCACCTGGCGGGGAGAAGGAGAAAGGGGGAGAAAGGCGGGGGAAAGGGAGATTATAATAATTTTCTACAGTTACACTTTTCAAATTTTGCATTAATAACCACCAGGTAACAATAACAAAAGTAAAAAAAACAAAAACACAATGCTAACCACCAGGCGGGTTATTGTTATTATTTTATAGTAAACTTTATTAGTAAACAAAAAATGTATGGTTTATTTGGGAGTAGCACAGAATTACTAAGGCCTTTACTTTTGCGAATTATTTATTAGTACATTAATTCTTTACTTGTAATGCGCCACTGGTCGTTACTATACAAGAACTACAATTATTCTCGAGTTATGAGTTGGACCGAAACAGTACAGAGCAGAAAATCCTGCCCGCTGGGGATCGAACCAGGTCACCGTGCGTTCAAGCTGGCGCGCTAACTCAGGTAGAAAAAATATACGTAAAATACATGAAATTATAAAGGAAAACAAAAGATTGAGCAAAGATAAAGGAAAAAAAACGAGAATGAAGTTATGTCCTACCTAAAGGAAAGGGGTATTCTGTGGAACCTACCAACCTTGTAACTCCAATAGGATTTGCTCAAAGGCATTCTACACTGAATAGAGTATAATATCATTATCCATTTTATATGATATTATATCCTCTTTAAAGGTATTATTTCCTTTATCTGGAATTGATGTTTGATTTATTTCCAGGATGTACGAGTTTATCTTCACAGTTTACATATGAGCTCGTCAGTCTATTTACAGATTCACAAATCACACATACAGATAGGAACGCAGAAATTTTCCTGGAATCACTTATGGAGAATCCCAGGTATTAGATTCAGTCAACAATAGAGAGCACCAAATTTTACAGTGGGCATGAGAAAAGTAATTCATATTTCGTGCTCTCCGACTTGAATAGCCTGCATTCAGAGTTTCAGACTCGGCAGAATCCAATTATAGATAACTGCACCCAGGAGATATAGTAGACTGACGAAGACGGCTCGTGTAAAATATGTTTGTGAATCATAATTCTAATGTCACATTAATAATAATAACACTCTTTGGTGGAAGGTAACCACCAGGCGAGTTTAATGCTCCAAGCATTTTCTACCACCTAACCCTCAGAGTCTTATTATTAGGTATGTGGTCACAAACTTAAATTAATGAGAATAAATTCATGCACTGGGTGAGATTCGAACCAACGGATCCCTACGCTACCTGGATTACCAGACTAGCGCGTTAACCACTTGACTACCAGTGAAAAGCCCCGTTGTGACCTTTTGAATTCAACCAACCGGTGCGGCGTGGCGGACTGACCATCTTGACAAGAGATTCCTGGCACACACAATCTTCAGAAAAATAACATATGATAAAAAATTAAACATGGCAAGAGCCCTTCGTTATATGTCAACAGCCTTTTGTAAAATAATATTACAATCAAATAAATATTTATTTTTTTTTGGTTGAAGGCAAGAAAAAATCTTTTAAAGACACCCCAGGTCATCCTGACTTGAAGTGTGGGATTTCCACCCACTAAAAACCCACCTTCTCAAAGAGCTAACCGCACCTGGAACCGACAAATATCATTACTTCAAGTGCGGCGCTGTAGGATATTAATATTATTATTTTTCATTGTCAAGAGCCGCCCTTGATTCGGATCTCCAGGCTAGATTGGATTTCTGTGACAATCTGACAATGAACTAGAGAGAGGAGGACGGGGGGGGGGGTCAATAGCCGGAACTGGGATCTTATCACTGTGGACCGCGCGGCGTAGGCAACTAGGCTTGTGTGCGCAACAATTGTATACCTACTTCTGAATCTGAAGGATGTGAGTTCGAATCACACAGGAGCAGAATTTTTTGACGAAAAATTTCCGCTCTAATGAAATGGCTCGAATGTAAGTTTTAATATCCGCAATCAATTATAACAAATTAGTTAATTGTTTCACCGACCTCAGTAGCTTGATCGATAAGGCGGCGGACTTGTAACCTGGAGGTCGGTGGTTCAAGTCCCGGTTTTAGCGTAGATTTAGTAAAACGAATTTGAGTAGTTGTGATATCACGAAAGTGATGAACACAAATTTAATATGATAACTTAAAAATAAACTTAGTTGTTTCAGTGGATCCACACTGCGACTCAATCTTGTTATTATTTTTTAATTTACTTTGGGATTCACTCCGATTCATTGAACTTTGTTTTGTAAATAAATTCCATTTTCCAAATGAAAAATCGAGTTCTAATCCAGGAAAGATGAATCTATTTTTTTTTTTTTTTTTTTCTTCTTCTTTTTTTTGAAGGTATGGAAGGAATCGAACCCGGGACACTGACCTGGGCGTCCGAGTAGTTGTGCGCGAGGTTCTTGATATTCCGCCGGATCCCCGCCACATTCACCTGGATGTCTTCGCGCTGTCTTCGCATCTGAAACCACAACCAGAGAGTAAAATCATTTCATCATCATCATCATAGGGTGGCGTCATCGTGAACGATGGTAGTCAGACAGTGGAGGAATGACTCAGCACTTCTACCACTGTCTTTACAAGGAGGTACTAATTGACAAGGGCCCCCAGAATCAAGCCAATGGTGGTCTACTCCTGTTTATAGTCCCCCAGCCAGACTGCTGGTCTACTCCTGTTTATAGTCCCCCAGCCAGACTGCTAGTCTACTCCCTGTTTATAGTCCCCAGCCAGACTGCTGGTCTACTCCTGTTATTTCGCCTAAAATCATTTAGGGCGAAATTAATAGACAAATTCAATATCTCAAGTCATTACTAAGCGTCGGTTTTCCCTATCTTTCACAGTACGCAATCCGTGACTTAGCGCCATAGAGGTATTACAAAAACGTCTATTAATTTCGCCCTTAGAGCTTTTCAAGTTAAGTAGAGCTTTTGGTTAAGTTTGGTGGTGAAACGCAGATGAGTGCGTTAGGTCATAGCACCATCAAGGCTTAACCCACGAAGGCGAGCGTGACACATATGTAACAGCGTGACACATACCTGACTGCTTTAAGTATTTAAGAATTACTTTGAATAATATTATACACTTTATTGATAAGGACATTATACAAAGAGATAGTTACAAATTCATATGCAAAATTGGAAACAATATATAAGAAAAACTGAAAATAAATGTATATAAAAATAATAATAATACACTCTTAAGTGGAAAGTAACCCACCAGGCGAGGTTAATGCTCGAAGCATTTTCTACCACCTAACCCTCAGAGTCTTATTATTATGTGGTCACCAACTCAAATTAATGAGGAAAAATTCATGCACTGGGTGGTATTCGAACCAACGGACCCCTCCGTTACCTGGATTACCATACTAGCGCGTTAACTACTTGACTACCAGTGCACGAGGTTATTGTCTAATATTCCACCCAACCCTTATGAATTTTGATATAATGTAGGAGTACATATATGGTTCTTGGTTTGTTAGGTCACATGTGTAGTGGTTAGCTCAGTATTACGGAACTCCAAATTTAATCATTTTCCAGTATGCATATTCTTTCCGCTGATATAGCCACTGATAGCTATCCATACAAATAGCTACTCATATATCCTCACGAGATATGAGTTGACCCTGGACATCATTCAAGAAAAGAGCAGAAAATTTTGCGCTGCTGGGGATCGAACCCAGGTCACTGTGCGTGCAAATATAGGGCCATGCCTTCTTAGGCAACTAGTAGTATAGAGCCTCCTCAACACGGAATGACCAGACCTCTACAACTACATACATCGTGAGAACTAGACTCTAGCCAGGACCAGGAGATAGATCACACAACGGAACCTTGGTTTTCCATCTACATTTCTGATTAAGTTTTGCAGTCAGTGAGCATCGAACATGCACCAGAAAGATAGTCATGAGTTAGCACGACTCTCTAAGTGCTTATTTAAGTGGAAAGGGTCATTCATTGCATTAATGTAAAAATAATAAGGTTTATGTGTACTTTCGTGTGTACTATTTTTGCACATAATAATATCGCTTTATTTACCGACCTCAGTAGCTTGATTGATAAGGCGCCGGAATTGTAACCTGGAGGTCAGTGGTTCGAGTCCGCAGTTTAGCAAAGATTTGGTAAAGCGAATTTGAGTAAATTGTGATAGCACGACTGTGATTATACTTGGAACTTTTATAAAATTTAATAAAAATAATATCACCTTATTTATACTGCCCGATTAGGACTATTTAAGTGCCATTTCCCAAATGGGAGTATAACTTGTCATGTCCCGGCTGTGTATCGAACCCGCAGCCTCTGGATTTCCAGACCAGCGGACGCCTCGAAGAGGTTGATCTTTTTTTTCATTGTACTGATATGTATTTATGTTTTGTTATACACTGGGCTTCACCCGTAAATATACAATTACAAATTACTAAAACATTCAAACCCGAGTCATACCATGTGGATTGTGGATGTTAAAAAACCTGAAAAACATCATAACATTATTAGTTACTATACTAGTGGTATGTTGTAGTTCTAGGTAGTACTGTAGTATATGTATATGCATTAGTAGTAGACGAACAACTTTCTGACTTTCTCCTGTGGAGGAATCTCTAGGCGGATAAGTACACACGGACCTGATGGTGAGTTGTCTATCCTCATTAGCTGGGTAAACATACATGAGTGAGTTCCGAGAATAGCCAGAGATCATTAAAACAACCAGAGTCAGGAAAAGTGGATCCTGAACACTGTATAAGTGTATATACTCGTATGTATGATCGAGTTTGGAATGAATAGTGACGAGTCCATTATTCAATGGCAGATTGTTTGTGTCTTTTCTTGTATTGGTAATAATAATTCTCTAATTCTCTTTAGTGGAAGGTAACCACCAGGCGAGATTAATGCTCAAAGCATTTCTACCACCTAACCCTCAGAGTATTGTTGTCTTTTGCCTTGAAAAAAAGTGGTACAGGATAAGTTGAATGATACCCCAGCGAGAAAACGACCCCCCAAGTTCAAATTTCTTTTAACAGAGTAAAATCTTCTTGAGAAAATTTCAAGACAAAGGGCTTGGGTTTTTCAGTCCCTAATACCACAAGGTATAGGTTGGGACACACCAAATTCGCCTTTGCTCTGTGTTGGATAAGAGGTCGGAATTTCAATGTGTGAAGAATTGAAGATTTGCTATATAAATAAATAAAAAAATGTGTTTCTTTGTGTTATTATATCACAATTTTTAGTGGGCAGCGCAGAATTATAGGACTTTTCCATATCTTTTAATATCCTAATATCTTATTTTTGCACTGGTTGCTGCTCACATTAAGGCAGCTACTCATTTTTCCTCACGAGGTATGAGTGGACCCTGAACACCCAAGAACAGAGCAGAAAAAATCCTGCCCCGCTGGGGATCGAACCCAGGTCATCGTGCGTGCAATGCCTAGCGCGCTAACTCACTCGGCCACGGTGACTTCTAAGATTTGCAATATACATTGCAGAAGAAAGATAAGAATGAAGAAAGATTCCAGATTTGTTTTGACCATCATGATGTGTCGACCTGGTCTCGTGCCCTTCCAGGACACCTAAATACCTAATAGACCACACACTAGGATGTCCTGACCTCCTACACCTAAAACTATAATACCTAATCAAGTATCGTGATGGCATTGGGTGACAGAGTGCATAAAAATTAAAGATTCTATTCGCACAAAGTCTACAATAAATTAAATAATAATGATTATAAGAAAACAATTCCAGCATGAACCTCGCGTGGTGGTTAGCTTCATCTAAAGATTCTAAAGAGTGTTGCATATTATTATTATATTGTGATGGAATTGTGTGGCATAGTCCATAAAAATTAGAGTACAAACGAAAATATGTGATTTGTTAACACACACTCATGTTCATAATAATAATATCGCCTTATTTATACTGCCTGATTAGCCATATTCATACTATTAAGTCCCATTATTCCAGCAATAAGCGCAAGACGTACTATTATGTGGTAAAAATCCCAAATGGGAGAATAACTTATCATATCCCGACTGGATTTCGAACCCGCGACCTCTGGAATGTCTGGATTCACAGAGTGCCGCCTTTACCACTGAGCTACCGGGACAGACTAATGGAATGTTGCTAAGACCACATTACAAATCACAACCATGTACGTCATACCTTGCTATCACTATCAGTGAGAAGCATTGCTTACCTGACCAAACTAATACAATACTGATTCCAGTCAATGCCTGGGATAATCTCTCTCAAGGTTATCAAAAAATTGCGTCAATTACAAGAACTAGCCAAACTTGCTTCACTCAAATTTTGCGTTACATTGGGACTCGAACCAGCGACCTCCAGGTCACTGACTTATCCATAATAATACTATAATAATAATAAAGTGGAAGGAAACCACCAGGCGAGGTTAATGCTCAAAGCATTTTCTACCACCTAACCCTCAGAGTCTTATTATTATGTGGTCACAAACTCAAATTAATGAGGAAAAATTCGTGCACTGGGTGGGATTCGAACCAACGGATCCCTACGCTACCTGGATTACCAGACTAGCGCGTTAACCACTTGACTACCAGTGCATCCATCTAGCAACTGAAGCAGGATATACATATTTATAGCTGTAGTGTATGACACTGACGTAGGTAAGGAGGGAGGAGGGGTGGGAGATTCGGGGGTACAAACCCCTCCCATCAGTGATTAATTTTTTGTGATTAAATCTCATCAGTTTAAAGGTACGTGGGGGATTCAGGGTAGAAAGGAGGGGGGGGGGTATAAAGGTGTATACCTTTTATCTATACCGCTAGTACCGAACTCAGTAGCTTGATCCGTTAGTTCAGCGTAGATTTAGTATAGTATAGTATAGTATAGTATAGTAGTGCTTTATTTAGACTGTCAGCTCGAGACAGGGAGTCCCATTATGCTAACAGTTTAATATAGCACCTCTTTATTTATTGTAAATTTAATACAGGATAATATTATAACTAGAAAAACATAATAACTAGAAATTATAACTAGAAAAATATAAATTACAATTAGTAATGTAGTAAAGCGGTTTTGAGTAGTTGTGATATCACGAAAGTGATTAACACAAAATTGATAACTTATAGGCTAGTGGTGTATGATTGTATTTAACAATACCAACTTCTGCTTAGTAATAATATACATTATGCAATTCCCATCGATACACACGATATACAGCATATAAATTGCACAATAACCAACTCCTGGACGCCCAAGACAATAGAAGAATAAAATTCACCACACAAAGCATGGTGCTTATCTTTATATCGCTCCAGCGATACAGTAGCCTGCGTACCAGTACTAGATTGGATTCAATAATACTTATCTTGAGTTTGTTTCTAACATAACTAACATTGCAGCCCCACTCCGGCTGGGTGAGGATAATATAGTACTAAATTAGATGAGAGATGCAAGTCGGCTACAATTTGATCTTACGAGACCCCGGATGCCTTTTTTTATATTACTTTTTTAAAGATGAGTGTTTTTTTTAATTCGTAGTCATGAAACAGGAGCTACTGTAGACGCTTGTGCTCTGTTTTGTAGCCTGCCCATCCCGTAGTATGCCTCCCCTCTGATGGGCGAGAAGTGACACAATACTTCCCAATTAGGAGCTGGGTCAACACGAGGATCAGAGGGATTGAGTGAGAACATTGATTCGAGATATATTGAGACAACATCGTTACCACTGACTTAACCACAGACAATTAATTTGATCATAGCACAATCAGTTAATGTATCGAGTATACGAATCAAATGACATTGAATTATGATATTAATTAATGAAGAAAACACGTCATAGCAAGCAAGGCTGGTATGCCGATTTTTTTAAATACTTTTTAGTGGAAGGTAACCACCAGGCGAGGTTAATGCTCAAAACATTTTCTACCTAACCCTCAATCTTATTATTATGTGGTTACACACCTACTCCAATAAATTAAGAAAAATCCAAGCACTGGGCGAGATCCAATCCACAATCTCATTATTTTCTTCATATATTAAATTAATTCATAAATAATACTCGTACTGTATTGTATGTACCTTTTTTAATTTCTTTAATTTATTATTTTTTATTAATTGATTAGTTTGAAATAATAATGATTAAATAATGATAAACACGGGTTTACCCCGTTAATATGTTAAAATCAAAAAATTAAAATAATGTATTGATTGACGTGTACTATTTTAAAGAGACATTGGTATATAAAAATATTCCGGCCCTACTTAGGCTGGGTGAGGTTAATGTTGGGTAGCTGGTACGATTCCCACCGAATGGAAGTTAACACCCTCGTCCTAATCAGAACGTTAAATCAAATAGAATCGTTGGCGTTAGGAAGGGCATCCAGCTGTAAAAATGTGCCACAACCAACGATCCTCAACCATGAGGTTGAACAATGCCGACCGCAAGCAGGTTTGGGAAAAGGCAAAGTGAAAGAAGAAGAATAAGTTAAATACAACACTTTCCCTATTATAGGATAAGGAAAGTAAAAGAGCAGGAGATAAATCTATGTATATCAGACATTTTGTGATCTGCTGTCCTGATTTCTACTTTGCTATCTACTCGTATGTGCATTCAGATTCAGAGAAAGCAGTAAGCACTGTAAGAGACAGCACATTCAGAAACAGACATCAGATCTCTTTGAGAGGGTGGGGGTGTGTTTACTTTCTGATGTGACGTGTGTGGACTGGTATGAAGACAAAATATATATCAATACCAATATATACTATCTACACGGTGTGTAACTATATTATATCTGAGCGCACGGCAGTGCGCCAGGCCAAGTTCCAGGAAGCACGGCAGTGTATCTTTACACGAACCGATTCACCCGGTTTTTCACACCCTCATATCTTCGGTTCAATTGATCATAGAGATATGAAATTTGGATCAAAGATTGTTAATAAAATTTCAAGATTCTATGCAAAAAACTTTCTTAGAAATGTAATTTTGAAATTTGACAGATCATCAAAATTATAAGGCACTTCCCGACTACCTAGAAAGCTGAAATTTTGACATTTGTATCTGTTCCTGGGACACCCTGTAGGGATCACAGGGAAGGGTTTAGTGACCGCCTCACAGATGAAGAGTGGTCATTCAAGAAACAACACAGAGTGACTTGAGAATATAATAATATGAACGCCACATGGCGTGTGTAATCAGTAGGAAACAGCATGGATGATTCACTAAATAGCCAAAGATCTGTTCATACTAGTGGCAGCCTGGTACTTGACAATCGTACATTTCAAAAGGTCACAACGGGGCTTTTCACTGGTAGTCAAGTGGTTAAGTCAAGGGATACGCGTTCGAATCCCCTCCAGTGCATGAATTTTTTCTCATTAATTTGAGCTTGTGACCACATAATAATAATACTAAGGGTTAGGTGGTAGAAAATGCTTTGAGCATTAAACTCGCCTGGTGGTAACCTTCCACTAAAGAGTGTTATTATACTTATTATTATATATTTTCATTCAATAAACACTACTTATAATGGGACTAACTGTCTTGCGCTGACGGTCTAAATAAAGCACTTCTTATAATAAACTTGTTTATACTGCCTCAGTAGGCCTATAGGGAGTGCAGACCTCCGTGGCTCAGTGGTTAAGAGCATTGGTTGCTGATCTGGAGGTTGCGGGTTCGAATCCCGGCCGGAACGGAAAATTATAACCGAGTTTTTCCGTGGCATTGATGTTAAGGTAAAGTGCCCTGAAGTAATGCGAAAGCGGTTCCGGGGCACAACTACCTTTGTAAAAAAAAAGTCTATAAGGAGTCATATTTATTATGGGGTCAGAATTGAAAAAAAAAAAATATGAAAAATGTATGCAGTGGGTGGGATTTGAACTAACGAATCCCTACTCTACCTGTGTCACCAAACTAGCGCCTTAACCTGAAAAGGGCCGTAATTAGTCAGCATTTCGAGAGTTTGAAACTTTGAATGCGACTGGTCACCCATCCGATTCCTAACCTTGTTGGACGTTGCTTAACTTCAGTGACAAAATGAGAACTGGTGTATTCAACGTGCCATCGACACTGGCTGTTTTTCTTAGAAACACAAGTTTCATCTACATCAACACCCTGTCAGTAGAAATGAACACAGTTCAGCTACTGTAATGCCATTAAAACCCATGCTGTCTTACCTGACTCACAACATGGCCAGGTTACTAAGGATTCCTTACAGGAAATGACTCAGGTGGGGGAATATAGTAAAAATAATAATAATAACTTACTAGTATATTATTATTTTCACTTTATATTTGTGTTAATCACGCTGTATAGTATCACAACTACTCAAACTAGCTTGACTAAATATTTGTTTAACTTGAGACTCGAACCACCGACCTCCGGTTATGAGTCCGTCACCTTATCGATGGTACGTATGATATTACTTCCGGTAACCCTGTAAATTTTTAAGAACTCAGACTGCCCAAGGGAAAACACGTAGAGAAATGAATGTATAGCTCAGATGTTAAGCACTCGCTTGCCATGCGGAAGGTCCCGGGTTCGAACCCCCGCACCGACAAAAATTTGTATTCAAAATTTGGTTACAGTCGTTTGTAAGGGATACTTTCCGGTGCGCTCGTGTTGATAAATGGGAAGAAATGTGTCACTTCTCGCTCATCAGAGGAAGGCATACTTCGGGATGGGCAGGCTACAACACAGATTACAAGCGTGTACAGTTGCTCCTGTTTCATGAATACAAAATGAAAAAAGGCTACAACAAAGGGAAGAAAGGCTACAACACAGATTACAAGCGTCTACAGTTGCTCCTGTTTCATGAATACAAAATGAAAAAAGGCTCTGAAACACTCATCTTAAATAAAAAAAAATATGTATCAAGTTAAGTGAAAAAGCTAGGTAGGTACAGGCATTGCACACGCATGGGTGACCTGGGTTCGATCCCCAGCGGGGCAGGAATTTTTCTGATCTGTACTTAGATGTTCGGGGTCCACTCATACCTCGTGAGGAAAAATGAGTAGTTACTTGTATAAGTAACGACCATTGGCGGCATTACCAGAGTAAAAAGAATTGAATGTAATAGAATAATTCGAAATGTGAAGGAGGGTCTTTAGTAATGCTGGTCTACCCACAAGAATTGTGAAGAGGCCTTGTGCTTCACCACAAATAAAATCATACATACATACATAGGTAGGTAGGTACAGATTATTAAGACATCACAATGAGTTAATGTTGTGTTTATGTCGGTTCTAATAACTACTAACCTCTCTGACGTCAGTAACAGAACAAAATATTCCAGCAAGTAACGAAAGCTGTAGTGGGGAAACTTTTCCAAGAAAAACTTTACCTTGTTTAAGATGGCGACAGCGGAATCCGAGAGAAATTTGCTTTCAACAAGCAATGATAAGTGCAGGAATATTATTCATACAATAATACATCATATAAATATGTACAAATGTACATTGTACAGTCCCTACATGTGTAGGTATCTCATAAGGACCGAACTATAAAATAGGATTAAGTTGATAAACCAGACTGTTCGTCAGACGCCGACCTCCGTGGCTCAGTGGTTAAGAGCATTGGTTGCTGACCCGGAGGTTGCGGGTTCGAATCCCGGCCGGAGCGGATTGGTTGAAACTCCGACTTGAAGGAGGGTCTCACTTTTCTTACATTGAATCCTGTTTTTAATTCGTCCCTAAAAAAGTTAGTTGAGATGTGACAGACAGTACACAACACTGAACTTGAACCATTGACAGTTTGGTCACTTCAAAATGCATAAATGTGATGCACACTGCACACCCCGGATATATTTTAGGAAACCATTTAAGAGACAAGAATGGATAAATTTCTTCTTAGAAAATGTACGTAGGTAATGTAATATAATTTGAGTGACGTTAATATGAAAAGACAAAGAAAAGACATTAGACTAAGTAAATGAAATGCGCGGACAAAGAAGGAAAACACGTAACAGAGAAACAATAAAATGCTGTCCCTAGTTTTCACGTGACAGTTAGGAATTTCCATTCATACTAAGGTTGGGATAGCACTTAAGATAACGACCTTCCTATCGGAGGCAATAGGTATCTTCATTCGTGATAACAGCTCCCATCCCGGCAGATAAAAAAGAATACTAGCAGAAATTGTAAACGACAAGCGGTGCTGCGGAAAATAATCTCTGGTAAAATGAGATTTTCACAAAACAGTAATAATAACGCCTTTTTTATATTATTATTATTATCTGCGCGATCAGGATTAAAGAGTCCCATTATTCCAGCAGTAAGCTCAAGACGTTTTATTATGTAGTCGAAATCCAAAAATCGGAAGATACCTTCTCATGTGCCTGGGTTTCGAACCCGCGACCTCTGGATTACCAGACTGACGCCTTGACCATAAAGACCGTCTAGATTTAAGAACTTTGTATACATGTAAAGCATATTATATACAAATAAATAAATTACAAATTACAAAAGCTACCAGGACTTTACTACTTGAGATATTCTATTTCTAGGTATACCTATATATTCTACAGTTTTATTTTTTTTTTTTTTTTTTTTTTTTTACAAGTCAACGGGAATATCCCAAGTGTACAATTTTTCTTAAGATTATTTCTTAACGCTAATAAAACTTAAAACTAATTATCCTTAAAGTTAGCTAGGTCATAGATTAATTTTGTCAAAAAACTGCAGTAATTGATATTTAATTTTTGTTGGAGTATCGAAGAAAAAATCAATGTCCGTTGTTTTTTGTGCAGCGTTTCCCAACCTTGAAATACGATGTATTGGAGAATTTGCGCTGATATTGCAAAGTGCAACTTGGGGAGCAAATAGGTCAGTGTTCCTTGTATTTCGAGAATTGACCCGGATATTAATTTGGTGAAGAAGGTCGGGACAGTCAATGATGTAATTTAGTAGTTTGTATAGAAATATTATGTCTTGTATGTTACGTCTTTGTTCAAGAGTTAAGATTTGAAGTGAAGCAAGTATAGGATCATAATCATGGTTCTGGATTTGAGATTTTTGTTTGAAGGCTAAGTGTCTGAGGAATTTTCTCTGTACAGATTCAATTTTGTAGATTTGATTAGAGTAATGTGGGGACCAGATATTTGTGGCAAACTCGAGGATGGGGCGAACCAGGGAACGATAAAGTGTGAGTAGAGTGTTAGGGTTTTTGAAGTCTCGAGTGTTGCGTATGATGAAGCCAAGTGTTCTTAGGGATTTATTTCTAGTGTTTTCTATGTGTGTATTGAATTTTAAGTTTTGCTGGAAAGTTACTCCAAGGTCCTTAATGGTGGTTAATCTGACAAGGGGGACATTATTGATTTTGTAGTTATATTCAATGATGGATTTTTTTCGATGAAATGTTATTACGTTGCACTTTGCAATATTCAGTTGCATTCTGTTTTTTTCAGACCACACTAGCAGTGCATTTAATGCTGATTGAAGCAGCAGGCAGTCACCCTCGGATTTAACTTTTAAAGCCATGCGATAATCATCAGCATATTGCCAGTATTGTAGCCCAGTCTCGGATGACCCCTGGATATTGGAGATTCCCATGTCCTCAGCAATATCTAAACTATATACGTCAAATAATAACCCAGACATGTGCCCACCTTGGGGGCATCCTGAAAAAACGTCGAAACTATTTGATAGTAGAAATTGACTTTGGATTTGATTGTTGTTTTGATTTAATGGGTTGGGATCTTCAATGTCAGTATTTTGGCGTTTGACTATTACTATTTGTTTGCGGGTGGAAAGGAAGCAATAAAACCAATTTAATAGGGATCCTGATATACCGAGAGATTGGAGTTTCGAACATAGTATGTTAACATGAATCATATCGAAAGCTCGTGAAAAATCACAATTTACTACATCAAGTTGGGAACCGCTGTCCAAAGTATTAGATGTATATTGTGTGAACGAGGCTAGATTGGTAATGACTGATTTTTTACTTATAAACCCATGCTGATTAGGGTTGATTATGGGGGATAGTATGGGTTTTATGGCATCATAAATTAGGGATTCGAAAGCCTTGGTAATCGCTGAAAGCTTTGAAACAGGCCTATAATTTTTTATATTACTTTTGTCCCCTTTTTTAAATATAGGTACAACATAAGAGAGCTTCCACAGCGAGGGAAAGGTACCTTCAGACAGAGATTTATTAAATAATATGTATAAAGGTAAGGTAAGAGATGAGGCACAATGTTTAAGTAAGACTGGTGGAATGTCGTCTGGTCCGCTGGAGGAAACACTTTTTAGTTTTTTTAATTTATTAAAAATGTTTTTTGGACTTATATGTAAGAGGTTGAGTTGTGATGGCAATGTTGGGTCTAAAGAAAATGATGGAGAGGCAAGTAGTTCATTTGAGTACACTGAAGAAAAGTGGTTGGCAAATAAATTTGGTATTTTGTTTGGGTCATTGGTACTAGTTGAGTTGAGAAAAAATACAGATGGGAGTGTTTTTTCTTTTCTTTTGTCATTGAAGTGTTGGAAAAAATTTCTAGGATTAAGCTTGCAATCGTTTTCAATATTGGAATTATATTTTTTCCAATCTAATTTTGATTTTGTTTTACACTTTTCACGAAGCTTTGAAAATTCGGTCCAATAGTTATGATCACCAGTGATTTTGTATTTTTTATGAGTTATTTTTTTTGTAAAAATTAAGTCCTTCAATTCTTGGCTCATCCAAGGTGGGAATTTAAAGTTTCCGATGCTAGTTTTTGGGACATATTTTTCAATTCCTAATTTTAACATTTTGTATAGTGCTTTACATGCTTCATCAATATTTAACGACGTTAGTAGTTCGGGCCAGTCAATGTCGTTTATGTAGTTGTTTAGGCTGGTAAAGTTGCATTTTCGATAGCTATAGGTCAAGTAAGGTGTAAAAAAATTTCTACTGTTGTTTTTGTCTCTTGAGTTTATATTGTGAAGAACAGTGATGTCGAGGGGGGGATGATATGGGTCTATTTTTAGTAAAGACTCAGATGATCTAGATACATTAATATTAGTAATATTTGAGAACACCAAATCCAATTGGGAGCCTTTGTCATTATTATGCAAATTGTGTTGATTTAAACAGTAAGTCTCAATATCAGACTTCAGACAGTCAACTTGGTTTGAATTTGTATTTGAATCATTATATTTGGGTAGATTGTAATCTCCTATAAGTAAAACATAAGATTTTTTGGTTTCATCTTTTGAAAAAATTTCATCAAGGGAAGTGGAGTAATCTTCGAAATTTGATAATGATGACTTAGGAGGCATGTAGCATGCATTTAAGATAAAGGATTGATTGACATATTTAAATTTTATAAAAATTGACTCAAGATTATTCAGATTAGTTTTTACAACTTTAGGTTTATAAGTATGTCTTATTGCAATTAAGACTCCACCTCCTTCAGAAAGGGTTGAATTATCTTTATTGCGATCTAGTCGAAAAATTTGGTAAGCATGAAATCCAAGTTCTGAATTAGTAATGTGGTCTTTTAGCCAAGTTTCTACAAGTACATATACATCATACTCAATGAGTTGCAAATTTTGATTGAGTTCTGATAATTTTGATCTCATACCTCTAACATTTTGATAATAGATTTTAAGCCCTTCTGCAGTTTTGTTAGGATTAGTTAGGGTTGTTAAGTTATGATTTTTACGTTTTGATGATTTATTGTTTATCTGTTTACGGTTATTACATATTTTAATTGTTGGTATATTATTAGATATGGGTTGGGATGTCACTGTGATTGGTGTGTCATGTTGATTGATTGGGGTATAGTCAATAATATTTGCACAATTGCTAGGGGTATTATGTTCATAATTGTGATTGTTGATGGTGAAGTGATTTTCAGTGTCCTGGTGGAAATAAAAAGTACTATCAGGAGATGATTTACAGTTGCTGGTTGTAGAGAAATAATCAGTAGGTTTGTCTACTTTGTCTGGAGAATACAAAAATTCTCAATTGGGGGATTGTTACAATTAGGTTTTATGATGTTATTGAAGCAGGAGAAGTTTTCATGTAACATGGGTTGTGAGTTGAAAAATTGAGGAGTATTAGATAGGTTGACCTGGTTGGGGTTTGTACTTTGATATGGGATTAGGTTGGGATTATATGGAAGTGTTTTAAGCTGTTGCCATGGAGGGTGGTTATATTGTACTGGTAAGTGTTGATTTAATGGGTGATAATTTGAATTATTACATTTATAGGTGGTTATAATGGGTGCTGTTGGAGGTGAGGCTGTATTATTACACTGGACTGAATATATTTGGGAGGGTTGAGGTAGTGTCTCATGATATTGAACATCTTTTAACTGTGATGTACTATTACTTTTGTGATAACTTTGAGTTAAATTAGGTGTTATGTCATTAGTCAGGCTTGTGATTTGTAAGTTTTTTGTGAGGTTTTGTGTAGAGGTTTCTAAATTTCTTTTGTTTTTAGGTGTATCTTTTGAGGATTTATTTGTTTGAAATGTTGTTGGAGCAGAAGCTATAAAATTTGTCGTTTTTTTATTCTTTTTCAATTGTGTATTTATCCTATTTTTATTGATGTTGATTGACAAATTTTGTTTGTTTGAATTCATTGGGAGGGTTTGTTTGGAATTTGTATTATTTTCTGTATGTTCAATTTTGTTATTTATTATGTTGATGAGTTTGGAGCCAAGCCATTGTTTACCTTTTCTTCCAATATGGATACCATCACGAGCCAGATGTTGTGGCTTGAGAAAAGTGTGGGTGTTTAATATATGGATGTTTTGAAACTTGGAACAGTGATGTTTTATTTTAGTGTTTAATTTTATAATATTTTCATTTGTATTATGGTCTTGTGGTGGAATCGAAATTAGTATGATTTTGCATTTTAAATAGATTAGTTTATCCAGTGATTTCTTTATATGTTCAAACTTGGTAATGTGCAGGTCATTTGTTCCAGCAGATATGATCACAACATCAGATTTTTTAACATCTTTAGGAAGTAGTGTGTTCACTATTATTTCAAAGTTAGCTCCAGGTTTAAGGTGAGCTTTAATATCCATTCCATGTGGAAAGTTTGAGTCATGTTTGATTTTATCGGCCATATATCTGATGTGAGAATCACCAATTAAGTAACAAATATCCTTTGATGGTGGTATTAATTTTGTTGTATGAATTTCCTTTGATGTGATTTTTGTGATGTTGTTTGAAATTTGTGATGTTTGTGGTATTGTTTCATTTTTATTGATGGAATAGTTTTTTGTAGAGAAAGTATTTTTATTTTTAGTCAAAACTTCTGCATCTAGTGGATTTTTTATTTGATTTTCAATTGTTGTTATTTTATTGGTGTTTTCTTGAATTTGTTCTTTTAAAAGTTGTATAATGTCCAAAAAGTTTTCTTGTTCTTTGCTGTGTTGTGGTTGTAATGCTTTGGAGGGAATCATATTTATGTTACCTGTATGTATCCATTCAGAATGAGACTTGTTTGAAGAGTTATTTAGACAGCTAAAATCTAGTTCGGTAGCAAAATTCAACTGATAATTATTCTTGTTCATTGGTATATTATGAACAGTGATGTCCGAGACTGATGATTCATGTGTACTGTTTAGATTTATAGCTTCTTGAGCATTTTTTTCTTTTATTTTCAAACTACAGTTCTGAATCATTAGATCCATTGACTTGAGAATTAGAAGATCAAGAAAAAAAATTCGACCAACTTCTGAATTATGTTTAAAATGTGTAAAAAAAAAAAAAAAAAAAACTGTCTGCACCCAAACATAAAAAATACTGATTTTTTTTTTTTTTTTTTTTTTTTTTTCCTATTAGGCACTTTAACCAATTTCTAATATGGTCGTTCGTGCCGATCCTCTCAAGGTCTACTCATTATCTGCTAATGAGGTAAACGAATGTCATGAGGTAAACCATCGTGCGTGAGAAACTAAATTAAAACGTTAAATTTTTAAAGATTTGTTAAAACCCATTGATAAGTGACCACCTTAATGTCTTAATGTGTCAGACAGAATTCTTGAATGGCTCTTCTGTTGATTTTACTTCATTTATCCTTCCTTTTTTCCAGACCGTAAACAGAACTAAGTCGTTAGAAGACTACCAAAAAAGCTTCACCCGTTGTGATATTACCATGCAAAAAAAAGAGATATTTTATTTCTATATGTCCGTGACTGGTGGTCCTTTTGAAAATTCGATAATATATATTTAACTATATTTCTGGACCACAAGAGATTCTAAGTCGAATAGTATATTATGAACTACACAAGAAGATTGATGCTGAATTTCAGATACATCTTTAATGGCAACACCGAAAAAATTGGTAGGATCATCATCATCATAGGGTGGCGTCATCGTAAACGATGGTAGCCAGACACTGAAGGAATGACTCAGCACTTCTACCACTGTCTTTAAAAGGAGGCTAATAATTGACAAAAGCCCCCAGAACCAAGCCAACGCTGGTCTACTCCCTGTTTCTAGTCCCCAGCCAGACTGCTGGTCTACTCCCTGTTTATAGTCACCCAGCCAGACTGCTGGTCCACTCCCTGTTTATTATAGTCCCCCAGCCAGACAGACAGAGGATACCGAAGATAAAATTTATGTAAATGAAAAATACATTTCCTAACCCGCTTCGTTAAGATTCTGGTTTTGATTTGTCCTTGGGTAACTGTGGATTTTTGTATCCAACATTACGGAAGAATCTGATAGGGAAGTATGCTTTTACTTTTGATGAAGAAATAAAACGAGTTCTTCTTTTTTATTATATTGCACTGTTTGGTCGTGAGGACCACAAAACGGATTTTTTTTTTATGAGTAGGTATGAAATGATATGAGTAAAACGTGTATATTTTCCTGGGGATATGAGTTAGAAAAATTAGAAAAGAGTTAGAAAAATGAAGGAAAGAATTTTTTCTCCCATAGATTCTTTCTAAATCTGGCTCTACTGTAGAAGAATTTTGAAGCTAGAACGATGGTCAGTTGTCAGAACGACGAAGAAGTGTTGAGAAAAGCGAGCGAAAGAAGCCACCAAACCCAGGAAATATGTAAATTGATGGACCATTTACTGTGACATGAAGGACTATTAATAATAATGATGGAAGGACTGATCACAGCAAATGATGTGAACTTGTGAAGAAAGATAATATGGGATATAATAGCTACAGGAAACAGGAACTGAAGAATGTAGAGAAGGATGGAGAAGACAAACATTACTGCTGCGGCCAACCAATCAATAGATTGTGACCCTAGAGAGACAGTAGGGTAAATAGTTTTTTTTCCCGCCCATATGCATGTGGTTAAAAACAATACCCTACCTACCATCACAAGTCTATGAGTGACTTTATCTGAGATGACACTTAATATTATGTTATCTACCTTATCAGAAATGCTCAAGTGCTCTCAACACAGATAAGAGTTCTGTTTACATTTATCATGAGAAAACAAAAAACCAATGTTTGATTTTACATCTGCTATTTTAACCTTTATTTCTTCTTGATGGAAAAGAAAAGGATCAAAACATTCCAGAAGATTTGAAAATATGTATGTTCAATTATTATGCCTTAACAAGAAATACCACTTGTGAAAAGGTTCAAGTCACCTTTACACAGTAAGACAAAACAATTTTGGTATAATGTAATAGTTAATTTGAATTTTTGAGATGATGAAAATAATTTATTCAAGAGTTATTTTCAAGTTCAATTAATTAGTTGCTCATTTTTAGATAAGCAAGTAATTGTTTTATTTAATTATTTTAAATATACAATGTTATCAACTAATTAGATGATAAAATTGTGTATTTAAAACAAATAATTATTATTATTATTTTGATAGCCTAAAAAATAACAGATGTACAGAATTGGTTGACTGCAAGCAGGGCTAAAAGTAAACAAACAGTTGGCTTATCTCTAGGTTAGTCTAATGCAAAACAACTGAGGCCAGATAACACTGTTCACAAGGACATGGGTACATCAGATACTGACATGTTAATGTACTCGGTCTCACAACATTTAGTTTAATTTACCCATTTTCATTCATGGTTTTTACTGTTTTTAAATTGGTGAACAATAAAATTTATTGTTCAGAGATTCAGAGTAGGTGTCTATTGATACCAATGAAAGCTCTGGTAAATATTTAGGTATTATATTAAACTCAAGTACATTATTGAATGAATTCTTCTTTTGGCTTAATATCTCTTTAAGGCAAAAAAAACTTTATTTGCTGGAAACTCACAAACCAACAACCTATGTTAACTCACAGAGCTTCAAAAATAGAGTGAAGAGCAGCATCATAAGGATTTTTTAATATTATTCTTAAATTCTTTTAGATAATAAGACATATGTACAGTACAAATAATGATTATAAAGAAAGCAAAAAATGGAAACAATATAAGCAATAAACAGAAGAAAAAAATAGATAAATAAATGTCCTAACTAAAGGGCAGGGTTATTGCCTATGGCATTAATGCCATGATAGTTTGAGAGATTGGTCACCCACTAAGTTCTAACATTGCTAGACTTTGCTAAATATAAGTGATTGTATGAGAACTAGTGTAGTGAACATGTCAATTACTCAAAAAAAATCATCAATAATTTTCTGAATATCATATTTAGATATTCTCAATGAAAGTCATGGTGAAACTTGTTTCAAAAACTCAAGAAAAGGTTTTTTATTATTTAATTACATCTAGTCTACACTGGAGACTAGGTTTCACTTTGTCGCTTAAGAAGAGGTACCTCGTAAGTCCGAATTTTTCGATAATACGTTTTTGGTATTGTTGGAATCGGAAAAAAATATCGAATTTTTTAAAATTGGTTTTATATGACCATTCAAATACAAAGAATGATACAATAATCAATTAAAGTTTTCCTCGTAAATCGATATTTTTGTTTTGAAGAAAATTTCTGGTGAGACCTTGTATCTCCAATCAGTCATATATATATGTGTATTGTGTAAAATAAATCAGAGATACGAGGTACCTCTACAAAAAATGCACACATGCTTTTCTGAAAATTTTACAAGAATCAGTTTAAAGGTACCTCGTATGTCCGATATCTCCTAAAAATACAAGTTTTATCAACAAAATAGTAATTTCTATCGATAAAACAGGTATATGTTTATGGTTAAACTGTTTTTTTTATTATTTTTTAAACCTGCCCACAACTTTATAAACAGTTTTTACTGTCTCCTGAAAAGTTCAAAAATTGGACTTACGAGGTACCTCTTCTTAAGCGACGACTTGTAACTAAGTTCCACCTACAAGAAAGTATAGATCAAAATGAGGCAAAAAATGGCTTTTAGTGGTATTCTCTTTCCTGGTTGATTGTTTAAACATTCTCATTCATTTTTGAGAAGAAGAAAAAAAACATACATAAACAATAATGATTATTATTTATTTAATTTTTGTGCCCACATTTGAGCTTGCCCATAACTTTATAGCTATAGGATACAATTTCAGTAATGTGATTGGCTGCTATCATGGTAATAACAACAGTATAAAAACAGTCTCCACTTTTAGCATTGTTCATTAATTTGGGCCTTGGTCTACCTAGGTTTAATGAAATACTCTATAAATTGGTGTACCTAATACAGTGTTAAAAAAATTGGGGCCAGTCAATTTAAAACAGGATTATATTCAAGATAAGTCTGAGTTTCAACCAATCACAGTGCACTCTGGCCTGACTTGAGGGACAGTCTGGCTTATCTTAAATTAATTAATGTTGTTTTATAATTTATCTCTAACACACTGGAAAAATCACTTAGTGTATCAGTTGTGGCAGAGTAAAAAAAAATATGTTTAAATTAGATTGTTAGAGGAAAATAATAAATATTTGCTATAGTGACTCAATTTCACACCTCTAACATTCACTGATATTGTAAGACCCATAAAACTGATGTAAAAAAATTGATGTTTTGGAGACTCACTCCAAAGAGTGTGATCCACATAACAATATCACTTTCCCTCTTTTGGTACACATTAGAAGGGATTAATAAAATTTGTGTAAATATGTATTATGAGAAGAACTTTTGAGGTTTTATGAAGCTTCTGAAACTGGAAGTATGGTATATTTTCAAGTGTGTTTTTTTCTTATTTTCTTTCAGTACATATACAATGTTGTTTAAGTATAGGGTATAGGAGATAGATACCAAATATAATGGCAAAAATCAAATATCAAGCTGAAGTCCAAGGGAGAGATAGATATTAATGTGCAGAGATAGAAAGCCCTATCATAATTCACAACTGGACTTCAGTAAGTAACTAGATTGACTGTGTGTTATCAGCAAGAGATATCATAGGTATGTTCTTTGACTTCTTAGAGAAATTAGATTGTCAGTTAGCCTACCAAACCAACAGAATTGAAATCAGAAAAGTCATGAAGGAAATCTGCTTTTTTAAAATAAAGCAGAAATACAGTTGTTTAAGGAAATAATTGTTATTTCCAATGACAAGAGTGCAAGTACAGTTACCTGGTCTGATAGTAGGAAGTCTAGAGAGAGAGCAACAAAGAAATGGAGTCCTTACCTTTAACATTGAATTTCAAGGGTTGAAACTTATTCAATAGAGTAAAAGTACATAAAATATCTTAGAAATAAAAGAACTTTAAAGTCATAAAACACTGATAAGCTGTTTAAGGTGTTAAATTAACCCGATTATGATCTGTGACGAATCACAAAATCACGAAAAATTCGAGAATCGAGATTTTTCAGGAATAACTTTTGTTTACTTTTCAGTTTCAGCCATTTGTAAATTTTATGAATGGGAAGTCGTGAGAACCAATCAGAGAAGAGAAGAATTTTGATTACAGTTTAACCAACTGTTTCATAGAAACCGCAATTGCGGCTGCTTAAATTTCAAACGATCATTATAATAAAAAAATTGTTAATAAAATAACTAATTCACTTTGTGATTATTGTCAAGCCAATAATGTCCTGAATTTATTTATTTTTATTGTATTATGAACTTGAAAAAGTTGGCTAATATCCTTTGTCCTAGGGCAACCTGCTAGTGAGCAGAAAGGTGGCATTTGAATCACTCTCTAGAATCTACAGCTACACGGAAAACGAAAACTGAGGGAGTGTGAATTCTAATTTTTTGTGTCTCCTCAGTTATTGACAGTGAACTCTATCTAATATAACGTTCTTGATGACGGAACGAAAAACTCTGATGAAATGAAATCCAAATTACGATAAAACGCAAAACTTTAGATTTGATTTACCCCTCGCTTACCTTTTGAGCTTCACTTTTTATAGCTCTTGATATTCCCTCTACCACCCCGTGACATCCTCGGATATAACCTCAAAGATTTGAATTTTTTGAAAATAAAAATTTGAAAAAAAATAAATTTAGAAGATATCAAGATAAGATTAAGGACAAGTTTTTTAGATAATAGAATCTAGAATCTAAAATCACAGGACTTGGTTCTGGAGATTGATCAAATTGGATATTTACTTATTCATTAGCAAGTCTGTGATTTTTATTGATATCCAACATGAGCGCCCTGAGATTAGCATGTCGGTCACTGAACCTTACTTTCATTCGCCAAATTTCAAAATCGTAAGTATAACTTAAATGTCGTACTTTGAAATTCATTTACAAAAGAGATGAATATTGAATACCATGACACTTATCTTCTTGAGTAAGGTCAAGCTATCCATTGACCATTGGTAAGATTTTCACGCCATGGCAATAGACAGCTATTGTTTTACCTTATCAGACTATCCTGGTGACTGAGGAGAGCTGTAAAAAAAAAATCATTGTGGGAGACCATCTTCATTAGGAAAAGAAATTAGAGCACCTTTATGTTAATTTCAAGATAGATTGGTATGATCTAGCCTAGTCCAAGACAGTAAAATGCCTGTACTTCTTTGCACCACCCCACCTCCAATGGCCTTGTCAAGATAGTTACCAGTTTATGCAGTCATATTCCACTGATATACACTGAAAAAGCCATTGTGATTTGAGAAAATTCCCTGGCTCCTTAGAAGTAATAGGTAGCATTGCAAGTATTTGGCCTGTCCATAAGTCCCTCAGTTGAGAGGAAACATAAACTGCCTGATATTACAACCTGATATTCCAACATTATTAGAACACAAAATCTGGTACCTTATTACCTCTAAGACTTGTATTTTCATATATTACAGAGTATCTTCTCAGACGGCAACAGAAGCAGTCAGTTCATCCAGTGAGCCCCCATTGCCCATTCCAACACCTGATGGTGCCGAGAAAAGTTACTCACCCAAAATCACAAAACTAGCCAATGAAATTTCTGGTCTTAGTCTTTTGGAATGTGCTGATTTAAGTTCTCTGCTCAAGAAGCAACTGAATTTGCCAGATGCTCCTGTGATGGCAATGGGAGCATTTGCCCAAGCCCCTGCTGCTGCCGCACCTGTTGTGAGTTATTTGTAACTTCTATCAGTTACTTGGGGCAAAAGTGATAGAATTAATAGATAGTTAAAGCTAGTCTTATGCAAATTAACAAAACTGTGGTGAAAACTCTGGTTGGTTGTCATGAGTGTAGCCTTAGGTTGAAAGAGAATATTTTTTTTCTTACCATAAAGTATCCATAGTGGAAGAAAAAGTTAATCACATATCATACAAAACTCTTTTTGGTTTTTTAATAGACTATCAAGTTATCTTTCTTGTATAATATTAGGTAAGCCTGATTGTTTGCAAATAAAAATATAGAGTTAATATACTTATTAGTCATTGTGATAAATATTAGACTTTACTTCATACTTTTCTTCTGTCCATTTTGCAGGAGGAGGAAGAAGAGAAGGTTGTGCAATCATTATTCACTGTCAAACTGGTCAAATATGATGACAAACAGAAAGTTCCCCTCATTAAGGAAATCAAAAGCTTGATTGAAGGCATGAATTTAGTGCAAGTGAGTACTATCATTTTGGATTTATTTTTCCACATAAAGTTCACTAGTTGATAATTTGTCTCAGTCATTGCAATTTGGAGATTTAGCATAATTTCTAAAACTCTAGAAATTCATTTAAGAATTATTTTGAGACTGAAGACTGGCTGTTAATATTATTCTTTTCTTTTTAAACACTAGTGCATTGTTTTTTTTAAACACTACACAAAAAGATTAAAAGAAAACAATGTTACCATATTTGTTTTAATCACAATTGTAATGTCACAATGATTTGCTGATATGGCTAAAAATATACCAATCTTACAACTAAAATTACCTACCTGTCCTCCAGGTTACAAGTCTATCACCTTATTGATGAAGTTACTGTGCAGATTTTTTTAACTTGAATTCTTATTTTTTTTCCTTTTTCAGGCCAAGAAATTTGTAGAAAGTGCTCCAGCAGTAGTCAAAATTGATGTTACCAAAGAGGAGGCTGAAGCCCTCAAACTAACATTGTCTAAAGTAGGGGGAGAGGTTGTTGTTGAGTAAATAAGGTAATAGATTTATGAGATGGCAACTTTCCTGGTTAACATTTTGTTAGAGAAATCCTGAGACTGTTTTGTAAATCCAAGCTGCTAGAGCTTAAAGTGGAAGATATGTTCTTGTACAGCATCATGTGTATGTAAATATGTAAACAGCAGTGCTACACAAATAGACTCAAGGATCACTACTTTATCCCTTTAGTTTTCTCAATGAGATTTCACAGGAGGATTGAAACTATGGCTTGAATCTTTAATCAACAAATAATTATCCAAACTAGAAAAAAATATTTTACACCAACTGGACAGTTTCTTCTGTCAATTTTTTTATTGCTCTGTGGTGTGTAATGAAGTGCATTTCATACCATCTTCAGTTATACCTAATACAAATTTTGGTTTTTCTATCATTTTCAATGAATTCTTTGGATAAAATAAGGGTGAAGAAACTTGCAGAGCCTGAGGTTAAAAAAGATAAGATCTACTTATGTATTAAAAAAAAATACAGAACCAAATTTAAAAAATCTCTTGGTATATTTAAAAAAACTCAAGTCTTGAACTTAAAAAAAATGGATTTAAAAATAGGTACTGACTGTTAAGCATTTATTTAAAATAAAGTAATTGAAATTGATGTCAGACATTTTTTTCGAATTCTTAATATTATGATAATGTATCATTATCAATTGATTTTTTATATAAATTAAATTTACCTATGTGTTTACTTTTTCCAAGTCTCAGGTAGAATTTTATCTTTTTTTTTAAATTTTTTTACAAGTAATGGGATTATTTACAAAACAGAAAAATATATACTAGTTTGTAGTTACAATACATTGATGCTATTGAACATAAGAAATCTGCTGAGAAAAGACCAAAAAAATCAAAAATTGGAAATGGAAATTGCATCCAAGTAGTTTATGATGTGGTATTTTATCATATCACTAATATTTTCATTGTCATATCACTAATATTATTATGACATTAAATTAAAGTGATGTTGCAGATAAAAAAACATCAAATAAAAATGATTGATGTTAACATCAAATAAAAATGATCGATGTTAACCTTTGTCTCATTCAAATTTATTCATAATACTTTTCATTGGTTTATTGGGGTTATAATCAATATAATGTGATATAATCAAAATGTATTTCATATTTTTTACACATCTCAATTATATTTATTCCATTATGAATATCATTCCTCTTTTGAGTCTTTTGTCAAGAGGTAAAATCACGGACCTTTTAAAAAAATCTTATAGTTAGAGAGCATCTCATATTGGTTTATTAATTTTTTGACAATTGTTTAAGCCAAAGGAGTCATTTTATCAGTACCTATACACAAATCCTTTAAACAATTTAATGAATAAATAACTGTCTTCAGACACTCTACGAAGAGAATAATAAAATCAGCTGGATTCAAAAACTCCAATCTTCCTCGAGGCCAAGACATGTTTCACAGACTGATACATCACTTCCAGCTGAGCCAATTTTAAACTAAAATTTTCAAACAGTATTTTATGTTTTTCATTTTTCAACAAGCATGACAAATAAGTTACAACAGAAAACTGTCTATGAAACATTTCTACAATGGCAAAGTTCTCAATATCACAATAAGATAAATATTCACTAGATTCCCTCTGAAGCAAATTAAGAGTGGTGATTTGCAAGCCAATGTTGCTCACAAAGATGATATTTTGTTTCCATGTATTGAAAATAGTTTGGTAGATCTTGTAGGAACAAAAGAGCACTGTGGTGCTATATAAAAATGAGATGAACACATTATGTGATAGAACTAACGGAATAAATTTTGTACATAAAAAATAATTTGAGACCAATAGTGCTATGAAATAAAGAACTTGTGAGTAGGAGAAGTGTTTGGCCACACTGATGTGGACATAGGTATCTCCCATCACCTTGATTGAAACAGAGCCATCCTTGCTCTCATGATGGTAAATTTCTTTCAGGATATCCTCACTTTTCGATGTCATGTTTTCAAAGAAGAGGTTGTAATGGCTTTTTGTTTGCTTTTGGACTTTCAAATAAGATGAGGCATCTTAGCTTTTCTATTTTTTCTGCTCTCTTTTAAAGACATTCTGAAAGAAAAAGAATAAATTTTGATACCAAGGTTCCAGGTTCAATCTGCAGACTGAAGTGCAGGCTAACAGTGCCAGCTAAAGGGGTTGGTAGTAGTATTAATAGTTGCCACCCGAATTTACTTTTTTTTTTTTTAAATATTTTATATTAGGTATCTCTCTTCAATTTTGAGAAGAAAATCCTAAATTTATTTGGTAGGTACCTAATAGTAATATTTTAAGAGCATTTTTAACAGGTTCCAGGTTAGCCTGCACTTCAGTCTGCAGATTGAACCTGGAACCTGTTAAAAAAATGGAAGTGCCAGCTAAAGGGGTTGGTTGACTAAAGTAGTATTAATAGTTGCCACCCGAATTTACTTTTTTTTTTTAAATATTTTATATTAGGTCTCTCTTCAATTTTGAGAAGAAAATCCTAAATTTATTTGGTAGGTACCTAATAGTAATATTTTAAAAGCAAACTTTTAAGTACTTCGTTTTCATTTTGGAATGTCCTCTGAGTTCATTCTATTACCCACATGAAAATGACAGCCATCTATCCCTGTATACAGAGTAAAGCACGAGCCATACCTTATTTTTTATTTAAAGACAAAGAAAAAAAACCTCTTCCAAGCTTACATGTTAATAATAATAATTCCGTGTCCGTGAGATAGGTATTGATATCTAAATCACGGTGGTGAGAGGATTATATGAACGCCCAGATCCAATGTCTAGCCTCCTTTCATGTCCATTGATTCTATTTGGTTTTAACGTCCTGACTTGAGGTAGACAGGACGGGGGTTTTACCCTCTATTCGCTGGGAAGCGTACCAGCTACCCACATTAACTTCACCCAGCCTGGGTAGTGCCGAATTTGCCAGCCTCACATGTTCGGAGGGAACAGAAGTTTCTGTGCAAAAAGTCTGCTCCAACCGGAAATCAAAATCAGGATCTCTGGACTACGGGCAGTAGTCACAACCGTTAAGCCACGGAGCCTGGCAATCTTACATGCTATTAGGAATAGTTCCTAGGAACTATTTCCTTGCTGTATAAAGAGATTCAATTTGTGGATGGTAAAATCATTGGCCCTATCCCATGTCTATTTTTTAAACAATTTGCAAAGGTTGTAATAGCTAAGTTTTAACAGCTTTTAGATTTTTATTTCACTTACACTAATGAAAATTATGTTTGTGTCCATTTAGTAACCTTGGCAATGGTTATTAAATTTTGTAGAATTATTGAATATCCATTAATCAAAGCTCATTAAAAAACTTCACAACAGTATCTGGAAAGAGAAGAAAAAAAATATCCATAAGTGTGACATAATTCCAATATACAGGGTAGATATATTGAATTTTCCTTGGGTGAAAGTGGAAAGCTAAACTTTGTTACTTTGAGTATATTTCTACTGATTATTTGAGAATTTATTTTTCTCATAAAGTATCTATGGATCACACCCATAGTATTGGTACTATAAAGTATACTGTCTTTCAAATTTTAGCCCTTGTCTTCCTCATTTTCCATATGTAAATGCAAGCAGAGGACTCATGAGAAAAGAAAACCATTAAAAGTATAGCAAAACTATATTTTTTATGGGATTTCTTCAAAATAAAATGATCTTAAAGCTTCAGCTACGTACACTGTTCTTCTTTTCTTTTAAAAACTACTTCCATTCCCCATTGAAATGTAGTATGGGTTGATAAGTGAGTTGAATTAAAAGTAAGTCATTGAATGCACCAAGTAGAAATAAATCTAAATAAGTAGGTAAGTATGTATGGGTTTAAAAAACTTACTTTTATTAATTTATTGAGAAAATGCCTCTAAAATGTGAATGATGCTCGTATTATTGAACACTATTAAACTCAAATAGGTGAATATGAGATTTTTAATTTGAATAAAATTACAACTTTTTATTTATAATATTTTTTTGGAATTAAAACAAATCAAGATATTTATAAAATATGTGATGTACTTAAAAGTATTAGAGGTGTTAATTTAACTCGAAACAAGAAAAATGTCATTGTTGACAACAAAAAAAAAAGTCCTTTTTTGCAGGCATAAAGGAAAATGAAGAATACAAAGCTACGTTTTAACATAGGTTCAATATTATGACATCTGGGCTGCTCACAGAGAGTGAGTTGTTGAAAAAAAATTAACTACTTATTTTAAGTGTTCAAACCACTTTAAAAGTTGGCACACTGGTTTGTTCTGTAGACTCATACTAGCTAGTACAAGCAAGCTGACATCAGTGATTGAGAGCATTGGTTACTGACGTGGAAGTTGTGGGTTTGAACCCTGGATGGAGTAGAAAATTCTTACAGAGTTCTTCTGGAATGGCATGGGTGTAAAGGTAAAGTGCCCTGGAGTAATGTGAAAGCAGTTCTGGGGCACAATTACCTTTTTTAAATTAAAAAGATAGTACAAGCATGGATTTGCTGTACAAAAAAACACCATCACCTCCAGTGTTGGTAAAGTAATCACTATTGTTCTATTCAAGAGCAACAAATATTAATAAAAATAATCACACAACAAGAATATGGAAATAATTTTATCACAAACATAGTTGAATCTATGTATTACATAAATTGGGTATAAAATATATATATATAAAAAACAGACTAATACATAACAATGAATTTATTTGGATAACATGTATTGCTAGGAGGAAAGAGTAAGTGGGATGTCATCAGAGTCATTAAATTTCCTTTTTTGGTATAATCTTCTGAAAAATGAGCTGATTACTAGAGCAACTAGTAAACATACAGAGCAAACAAAAAACACAGAGTGAATAGCTCTGAGCTTACTACCCTCAGAATCTTCATTTTTAATAAAAATAAGTGTGAAACATGTAATGATATTTGTTGGTACTCTCAACCAATTGGTAATAGTAGCTCTTGTATTTTCAGGAATTATTCTACCTCTTAGAAAACCTGTTGAAGGGCAATATATTCCAACGGATAATTCATAAAATAAAAAAGCTATAAAACACAGGTTTGTTGCTACAATTCTGTTACCATCAAATATGGGAGATGTTAAAAGAGTTATTGCTCCAATTGAAAAAGTCGAAAGATACAAGGCTATTGTAAGCATTGACTCAGGAAAGAAAATTCTCACAATGGACATTGAATATACCTTAGAACCAATCATCAAAGATATCATGAAGCAGGAAAATACTAAACCTAGAGGTGGGGATAATGCTTCTAGCACTGGTGTCCATGCAAAAATGAAAGTATACATGATACCTTCAAAAATAGATTGGATAATACCTAAAGTTAATAGACAAGGATCACCGAACAAGGACTTTAATGATGAAAACATGGTGGTTGATAAAAATTTAGACCTAGCTGTCTTGGTATCATAGTGCTCCTCCCAGTAAAAATAAATGAAAATTGTTGAGCCCATTAGAAAGGGGATAGCAATAGCAAATGGAGCAATGGGTCCTAAAGATAAAACATCAGCAAACACATGGGCTACAAATCCAGCAACAATGGCAAATAGGCCACTACCAAATGTGGCTCTGGCAAATGTTAAATTTAGCCAGTCCACGGGTAATGTATAGTGGTTTAAATGTTCATTCACATACCAGGATTCAAACCCAGTGAGTAAAATGGATGTAGCAATACCACCAAAAAGTCTACCATACAGTAAAATGTAAAAGTCGGGGCTCAATTTTGTCAAACAACAAATAGAATAAGTTATACCATACAGCATACATATTAGCTTCCTTCCAAATATGTCCGCTACAGAACCTACAATGGTACCAAAGATCAAACTAGAAGCAAACCCGGCAATGTATAAAAATGCAATGTTTTTCTCATCATAGCCATAGTCCTTGTACACTTTGTAAACATAGGGTCCTTGAATCCAGTCAGAGAAAGTTGCAAGGAAGAAGGGTATGAAGTATTTCAGCTGCAACCTCTTGAAGTTCTTGTTGACAATCTCTGGTCCTTCAGAAGCAATCATTTTGATGAAAATAGAGGTGAATATAATTAAAATAACTAGGGTAGATGCAACTATAGTCATAATATAGGGTGTTAAAAGTCACAAAATAGTATAATTAATCAAGTACATGGTGTTTGCCCATTTCATAATTTCTTTGAAATTGAAGAAAAAAGTCAATTTCATACCAAGATTTCTGATAACAAGATGTTTGATGTATTCCGTGTCAGGTCCGTTGGGAAACAGTAGAATCGATTCTTTAATGTACTGGAAATAATGGAAAGCAATAAAACAAATTCACACATCAGCACTTCTCAGCCAAAAATTGATAATGATAAATTAGAAAATTTTCAGTTTTCACTTTTTAGATAACTCAATTACTGATTATGACAATTTTAAAATTTGGCGCGGAAGAGAGTCATTGACTGAGCTTTGCTAAAACAATCAATAGAGGGCGCTGTCAAAACCATGTGATTTTACTTTTAACACGCTCACTGCTGGGAATTTTTATGGTTTAATTTTTGGAGCTCAATAGACTTTTTTTACGTATCTACTAAAAATAAATAGTCTGTTGGTATGATCTAAGATTTTTATTATTCTTATTTACGGTTTAATTTAATGTTAGAAGTTTTGCCATGGAAATATTATTGATTTATGATAAATTTTATCAACCTCCTTCACATCATGTAGACCTTGAGAGGATCGGCACAAACGACCATACAATAATTGGTTAAAGTGTCTAATAAGAAGAAGAAAAAAATCGAGATTATTAAAATTTTATTTTATAAATGATTAATGTTAATTTACATACAAAAGTAAACGCTCACACGATGTCTCTCAGACAAAGGCTACCATATAATGAAGAAGAATTCGATAAAATATTTTTCATTGATAAGAATTAATATTCTTATCAGGGTTGAAGTTCATGAGAAACATAATTATATCGGTTACCTGACACTGATAAAGATGTTATATGTGACTCACTAGATATATAATATGTAGGTAGGTACTATAGGTGCTATTTCTTCTTCTTCGTCTTTCACTTTGCCTGTTCCCAAACTTTCTTGGGGGTCGACATTAGCCAATTGATCGGACATTAGATCCTACATCCACATTTTACGGTTGGATAAATTTCCAAATGCCAACCCTGTTCAGGTGTTCAGGCCTGACATGGCCCGTCATACCATGGTACCGTACGTTAGACATAATAATATACGTATCTGTTTCACGACCCTCAGCGAGAGAACCCTAGCGAATATAATATTTTTTTTAAAACAATTTTTACAACTAAAGTGGTAGTTTATTTATTAAAAAAATCTGGTGTAAACATCACACGACTTTCCTTATCCCCCAAAAAGAAGTCGAATTCTGCCACTGGTGACTCAACGGTAACTGATAGTTAAAAATCAGTGCCTAATTCGTAATCAGCACCTCAAAATCATTGGATTTGATATGTCGCAACCCCCATCTAGGGTGAATAATAAAAAAGTTAGTCCAAGCGGGTCCCCCCAAAATACCGGTAAATTGGGGCTGAGTTCCAAAAAGTTCAAGATATCAAAAAAATGATCAGAATAGACCCCTATTATTTTTTTAATCCAAGAAAATGTTATTCACTAACTTTTTTTGTATCTTTAACCAATTCAAAGAAGCGGCGGTTGCGGCCAATATTTGTGGCCCTGCGGCCGCATCTTGCGGCCGATTTCAACCAAAAGTTTTGTGGTTCGTCTGGTGTATAAAATTAATTTACATACCAAATTTCAAGTCTCTAGCTCTTACCGTTCTCGAGATATCCTGTTTACACACAGACACACAGACAGACGCACGGACCAATGGCTGAAAACAACTTTTTTGGTATCCTGAGGCTATGATTCGTCCAGAAATGTAAAAAACTGGGTAAGTCAAATTTTCGACGAATACAATACTTTCCTTATTATAGGATAAGGAAAGTAAAATATGTAGGTGCTATTTAAGTATCTAGGTATCTATACTTCATTTTTTTATCAATTAAAATTTATCAAAAAAAGTTTATTTATTAAAAAATATGTAGGTGCTATTTAAGTATCTAGGTATACTTCATTTTCTTATCAATTAAAATTTATACTAACCTCATTAATCGTGTGGTAGGCATGACGAATTTTGAACGCGAGTCTAAGGTTCGAATTTCAGTCATTTCATAAAATACCTCTGAGCAATTTGGACACGGCATTAGGCTGTAAGTCAGAGTTTTTTTTAATACTATTGGAAACTTATCGGAAGTAATAAGATACCAACCAAGGCAGGCCCAAGAACAATAACACAAATCATTGTCGAACTTAAGAGGGTTGGTATTAGCGCGTTAGGAAAGGCATCCAGCAGTAAAATGTTGAAGTAGGAGTGCCAAAATAAACCAACCTCAATCTTACATGGATTGGTGACCGCCCTGGTTTCTAATTCATCCTTAACAATACTCAATTACACATTCTGCTGGATATTCCCGGCCCCACTCAAGCTAGGTGAAGTTAATTTGAGTACCTTGTTTCAGTATAGCAATATTACTCAAATTATTAACACATTTTTCTTTTGTGGAGCCCAGAGAAGTACAAACATACAGAATTTCAATGGGAATTATATATAGATGGTCAGCCTCCGTGGCGTAACGTTTGAGACTACTGCCCGTAGTTCAGAGATCCTGAATTTCATTCCCGGTTAGACTTTTCACACATAAAATTCTGTTCCCTCCGAACACGTGAGGCTGCCATTTCCGGCCCTAATCAGGCTAGGTGAGATTATTGTGGGTAGCTGATATATACAAATCCCAACAAATGGAGGGTAAAACCCCAGTCTTAATCAAGACGTTAAATAAAATAGAATCGGTGGCGTTAGGAAAGGCATGCAGCCGTAAAAATGTGCCACAACCAACCTATCTGAGGTTGAACATTGCAGACCACAAGTAGGTTTGGGAAGGGGCGAAGTGAAGAAGAATGGGGAATAATATGCAAGTGGTAGTAGACCGGTGAAACTTCAACTTGTAATCTGGTTGAGGGGAAGAGGCACTCCAGTACTAAACTAAACTTGTCCTCAGATAATAATAAAATTGCTCTAGCTGCAGCGCAATTATCTTCAAAGCAGCCAACGTGTTAAACTTCACCTCAGCGTACTTATCAAGCTAGTGCTGCACTCTACAGCAGAATGCGTGTGTTTGCGGAACTAAAAATTTCGATTTCACTTTTATCTTTTATCAGCAAAAACAGTCATTCACTCGCGAGAATAGCTGTTAAGATTTCAGAAACCTGTAGAACACACCTGAAACAAGGTTCGGGCTAAGTTAGCAGAAACCCCACTCGCTAATCCCACTTGAATTTCGGTTCCAGCCAAACACCTCTTCAAAATCACCCGCCTCAGAACTCAGCTGTTTGTGCGTCCAGTCATTTTCAACATTCCTCCGCGTCCGATTTGATATGTGCGTTTACGCGACCAAAAAATGAGTCAGTTTTTGTGTATCGGTGATCAAAAAATGGCCGAAAGTAAGGGTTCCCTGATCGCGAAGTCCGTATCGAAACATGCTGGCAGAGCAAAAGAAAAGGTAAATTTTGAAAATTAAATGCTAAATTAAAATGTGTGAGTTTTTTTAACTAATAAATCTAACATGATCTGTTTTCGTTTAGAATTAATTCGGCTGTGATTGTTTTAGTGATAAGCCCTTTAAAAGTTTTTATCAGTAACCCTATTTCAGAAGTGTTTTTGTTTTGTTTATTATCTAAAAGCTCTTGAAAAACACCTGAGGAATGGATTACAGTTACCTGGCAGCCAGGATAAGTACACCAAAAAACTATCAGTGTTCAAGAATATTATCAAAGATGCCTTTTTTAAAATTCTCATCTTAGAAAAATTGCTTTCTTAACATCCACCCCCTCTTTTCTCAAACCCTTTACCCTTTGTCTATGAGAAATTGAGAAAAAAATTCTGGTTAATTCGAGTTTTCAAGGCAGTATTATTCCCTGCATACAACAATTTCTAGTAAAATCTTAAGTGTTTGAGTAACCAATGATTAAATTTCTCAAATGTTCAATTGAAAGACCTATTGTAGGTAACTATATAATTAGTAAGTAGGTACCTACCTAATGTTCAACAGCCTGACTTGAGAGATCTGTTCCACTCACTATCATAATCTCCAAATATCCCTTTCAAATATCAAACAACACTCTGATTGATTTATTTGAACAAAATTTGAGGGTTGAAAGGGAGATTTGAGAGTGAGAGTGCCTTCTGGAACAAGGCTTTGTTTTATCTTAAATTTAATCCTGTTTTTCAATTCAGCCCTGAAGGCCATATGATTATGTTTACCTCTCACTCAGCCACCAAAGAATTAAGAGTTCCTTAAGGTTTTGTAGTTGGCCTTAGGAAGCAACTGCTGACCTGTCATATATGCAAAATGGGTTCCTAACAGAGGTAGTGGAGAAATATATTATTCACAAACCTGATGGACAACATTACATTTATGTTTCTTATTCAATTTACTCTAAATTTCTGTACAAGTTAAAAGTCAGAGACAATTATTACCCACAGCTTGGTGTTCTGGGGGCCCTTGTCAATTATTAGCCTCCTTGTAAAGATAGTGGTAGAAGTGCTGAGTATTCCTCCACTGTCTGGCTACCATCATTCACGATGACACCAACCTATGATGATAATTATGATGATCTTGGTGTTGTCCCAAATTTTCAAAAAATAAAGTGCCTCTAAAGGTCAATAATTAATTAAATTACAATCCTTTTTTGTATCCTTGCACCATTATAAATGCTCTCTACAGAGATCTAGGTATATTTATCAAGTAAAATCTTTTGTATACATGCATTCTAAAACTACTCATTCAATCCAAATCCAACATTAGAATTCAAGCATTATTATAAGATCAAAATAGTAAAAAGGATTATCATCAGTGACTATAAAACTACAATTGTAAGTATAGTAGTGAGCTTGACACAATTGTCAAAGCTGTTCTAAGACAACAGGCTTTCTATTAGAATGGCTCCAGGCCATGAAAGAGAAATTGATAGTACCCATACAGATTTGTCCTCTGATTGAAGTCAGCTAGTAGTAGGTATAGATAGTGAATAGATAGATAGGTATCAGTAGTTTTGAATTATTATTACTTCTGATCATATTATCCTCTATTTCTCTTATCGATAAAATGTATCATAATATACCTACATAGCTACATAAATATAAAAAATACTTTCCTTAGAATAGAATAAGGAAAGTAAAAAATTAATTTTTAACACACTCAATTGGTAAAAAAAATTCTGTGAACCTACCCAGGTTTGAATAATATCCCTATGAGAGGTGATTTACTCCAATTTATGTACCTACTTCCAAGCTCTAGTCTAGTTCATTATATGTATATTTTAACTACTTACATGAATGTAACAATTTAACAGAAACAATTGAAATACTTTTCAAGCACCTGTATTGTTGTATTAATACCTGAAAGTTGGAATTCCACTTTCTGTGTACTCAGAAACCTATTTTAAAGTTGTGTATAAAAGTTCATACCACCTGTATTGATCATAATAATTCAAATGATAGAATTGTTTGAAAATATGAACTGTGTCATTTGGCAAACATCATTGCAATGTCAGGTAAATAAATATAACTTTAACATTCTTCTTCTAATCTCTAGGAAAAATGAAATGCAATAACCTAAAAAAATTCTATCTAATTAAATTCAAACCAGCCATTAATTATTATTTATCACTTTTATTTTATTTTTATAGAAGAAAAGAATTAAGAGTTATGCAGCAAGCAACATCAATTATTTAGTGAAAATATCATTCATAAAACTAGCTGGTGTATTTTTAGAGCAGCATAGCAAAACAGAGCCAATCCTTGAAAATTGCATTAAATTTTTATTTAATCCAAATAGTGTTAGTTAAAGCAGTGATGGTCTGAAACCAATTATATGAATGTAATTTAATCATCATGTAAAAACAGAGTAAATAGGTATGCCTATTCAAATGCAATTCTAGGTAGATGAATTTATTTTTATCCTAGCAGGTTGCAGAGTGAGTTTAAATTAAATGATAATATAAAGTATCACATCTCAAGAGAGAATATCAAGCCAGTGGGAGTTGTGCAGTGGTGGATTTAATGTCAGATTTTTTTTTTGAAATTACAAATTAAAAAAAAAAATATCACCCAGATAATGAAATTTCAACTTTCATTTGTTTATCAACATTAATCCAGGTGCTTGGAATATTTTAACGTGGTGAGAAAAAAAGTGTAGGAAGGTTGAACCTATGATATTTTGTAAAATACATAATTTGAAAACAGTTCACATAAATTTATTACAATATTTTATGAATTAAAAATGAATTTCACACAGTTCCACATAAACACAGATACCTAGTCTAAATGTAGGTATAGATTTTTTATTTAGAAAAATTAGCAATAACTATAAACATAGGAATGTAGGACAATATCTCCTATCCTACATTCCTACTTAGCAATTAGATAAATTTTGAACTAGTATCCTACCTCACATTTTGTTAAAAAAAAAAAACACTCAACTTGTGGTTTTGAAAGGTATGCTCTTCTAGCTTATTCCAACCCTTTTTCCACCATTCATATCCCCCGCTCATGCTGTGCTGGTTTACCTTTCATCTGTTACTATGCAATACAGAAAGAGAATAAACTAGAGCCGTATTTTTCTTTCTAACCAAAGTGGATTCAACTGGAATAAAATGAATGAACTGGAAGAAAGTCATTTTTCTTTTGGAAGAGGAAAAATCTTCTTCCAGTTAACCAAAATGGATTTATAAATTTTTGCTTCCATTTCTTTTATAGGTTAAGTCCATTGTTTATCTTTAAAAGTACCGAAACGCATTTTTCTTTCACGAATAGTGGGGAAGCTAAACTGGAAATATTTGGAATAAAATGGAAATATTTGGAAATACCAAACCTCGAAAAAAAATTTATCCAAAAGAAAAATACACCTTAGATGTTTCCAGAAAAAAGGATACTACACAGAACATAGGTACCTACATAAACTACCTTAGATAGAAAATAAACTTTACTATAGGTACCTACCTACCTACATCATGTTCCTGTCTGGTGTGTCTTTTCCAATTTCCTGTTACAAGTGAAAAAACAATTTCTTACCCCCGGGTTGGAAAATTTATTTCAAACACATTTGATTGAAATTGAATTCTTCCATGGAAGTATTTCTATTCCCATAATGTACATTATACGTAGGTCTGTACCTAACACCTACCCATCTGTAGCATTGATTGGTTAATGAAATGATGTCATAAGCAAGTCTGTTCTGTACTACATTATTGAACCTCTTCTATAGTACCTGCCTACCTGTATATAAGAGGGGTGACGTTGTGATAGATGCATTAAAAGATTCCGACTACTTTCTCAATAATGTTACCATAATTATATTTATTTTTTTCATCTCCTTTTTTAAATTGGTTTTAACGTCGCTTTCACCTACATGGTCATATCATGACGGGGGTGTTACCCTCCATTTGCAGGAAACTCACAAACTTGCTCTCCACACTAACCTCACCCAGCCTGGGAATACCAGCATCACGAAGTCTTCACCTCGCTGGACGTTGCTTAACTTCGGTGATCCTACGAGAACCGGTGCATTTTTCGCGCCAACTGGCTTTTTTTTAATGTCAGCTTTCATTTTACTGTTTTTCATTTGCAAAATAATCATAATCTGTGTTTAAAAGGCTACTAGACTCGCAGTTCTGCGGACTATGATTACTTTAGGACTACAGTCCTTATATTTCGCACACACATGCTTTCGTCACGAGGCATGAAAACCACAACTCTGTTTAATTTTCCGTCAAGGTCACCGCCATGCGCTGTCAATGCCTAATAAACACGACAGGCTAAAATACAAGACAAGTCACTGAAGTAGTCATGTATGTACTTGCTGCGTCCTATATGTAGATCTTGGAACTAGTAACGCTGTTAAATGGTTAATGAACGACGTACTGAAGAACATAATACGTTACTGGAGAATTAGGTTTGTACCTACACTACCTGCTATCTGTCAGTCTGTCTGCAGATAGCAGACAGACTGACAGATAGCAGTGATAGCTAACTTCGGAATGACAATACCTAACTTATGTAGATCTTGAAAAAAAATCCCATATGTAGATCTTGAACTAGTAACGCTGTTAAATGGTTAATGAACGACGTACTAAAGAACATAATACGTTACTGGAGAATTAGGTTTGTACCTACGCTACCTGCAGACAGACTGACAGACAGCAGCGATAGCTAACTTCGGAATGACAATACCTAACTACCTCTAGGAAGCTCCAGTTTCCCCTCCAAAAACCCAGCCTTAATTCTACTCTTGTTATTATGTGGTCACACATTCAAATTAATAGGAAAAAAAATATGCACTGGATGGGATTCGAACCAACGGATTCCTACGCTACCTCTGGATTACCAGACTAGCGCGTTAACCACTTGACTATCAATGCACTGGATTAATACCCGATCAAGAGGATTGATGGGGGTATTAAACCTCTGGACGCCCAGAAGCATTGTTCTTAATGTCCTTCCATGTCATGTGTGTACATGTAATGTTGTTTAGAATACTATGAATTTTGTTTGATTTGGATGTCTAAGCTATTTAAAACCTTTTTTCAAGATAATAATAATATCGCCTTATTTATACTGCCCGAATAGGACTATTATGTCCCATTACTCCAGCAGTAAGCCCAAGACGTATTATTATATGTGGTAAAAATCCCAATTCGGAGGGTAACTTTTCATGTCCCGGCTGGGTTTCGAACCCGCGACCTCTGGAACCTCTGAATTCACAGAGTGCCGCCTTTACCACTGAGCTACCGGGACAGACAACTGACAGTGAGTGTGAGAAATTCGCCAATGTTTCACTGCGAAATTTCGTCTTCTCTCTCGCGTCTAGAGCCGAGTTCCTCGGAGATATAGGAGTTCTATTCTTACCTACCTTCTCCATTGCGTTCGGGTCAACTCAGATCAAAATAGTTTGCACATCTCGAGTTTTTGCATTTGATTTCATGTGTGTTTTCACTGTTTATATACATAATGTAGGTAAATAGGTAGCACGTCGTAAATTATGTACATAAAAACATAAATTGCTTGCAAATATGTACGTTTTTCTGTACATAATGTACATAAAAAAGCACATAAAATACCTCGGTCCCATGATTTCACTGCTGAATCCACGAGAAGAGGAATTTGTCTATCTTGCATATTTGTGTCTCTGTTGTATTTTTCAGTATTTTAGGCTCTGAATTTAGTTGTTTTGTATGTATTTGTTTCTAGCTTGCAGCAGGAATATCGTTTTAAAATATAGAAATGAAGACAAGTAAAATTCCTTTTGGTCTACGCTGTTATAGGATCTCTATCTCTTTCTTTTATTCTCCTCTTCTCTTCTTCTCTCTCTCTCTCTCTCTCTCTCTCTCTCTCTCTCTCTCTCTCTCCCTCTCCTCCTCTCTCTCTCTCTCTCCTCTCTCTCTCTCTCTCTCTCTCTCTCTCTCTCCTCTCTTTAGCCGTATTCTAACCAAAGTGGATGCAACTGGACTAAAATGAACAAACTGAAAGCAAGTCATTTTTCTTTTGGAAGAGAAAAAAATTAATGTTTAAAAGTACCGAAACACATTTTTCTTTCACAAATAGTGACTGGAAATATTTGAAAATATCGAACCTGGAAAAAAAATATCCAAAAGAAAAATACCCCTCTTCTTTCTCTCCCTCCCTCCCGGGACCCTCCCTCCTTTGACAGCTCTTGTCTCCCTCTCCCTCCCGTCTTCCTCTCTTTAACCCTCCCCTCTAAATTCTCTCTCCCTCCCACTGATGCCTCCCTTTTTTATCCCTCTCCCCATTTCTCTCTGTCCCCCTCAATATTTGACACAGTTTTCTTTTATCCAGAATCGACTACAACTACTCATCTGTTTATACTGGTTAAAATAGAGAGGTTATTTGATGGAATGGCTAATCAGAACTGTTTGTTGCCTGCTGATGAGAGCAAATAAGCTCGAAACAGCTGTCCAGGTATGTTCTGATGTTCATGCACATTTGTACATCTAATACAACTTCTCACTTTTCTGTTTATACTGATATACTGATTATACTGACTATTTTATTATAATAAAAAAATCAAGATATAAAATAATACCAAAAAAACTGCTAGATTTAAGGGATTTTTTGATCGTTCTAATCCGCATATTTTTTTAAATTAATAAGGTCCATCATCATTAAAAAAATTAACTCGCTAAGTAGCTTTGCTCGAGATTTTTGTCCGATCTGCCGATCTTGAACATTCAGGATCTTTAAGCTCCCCTCGGGGCCATGTTACCTCATCCTGATTGGTGTAGGAACTCCCAAGATAGAAGTTGGTACACTTCTACACAACCTTACTAATTAGGAAATACTAACTGCAGTAGATTGCTTCTCATTTGCCTGTGTTTGGAGCCCAGAGGTTAAGCGAGTGAGGTTTTCAGCCTAATTACCTATGAATGGTTAGACGTGAAACTTTCATCTCATAAGGCATTTAAAAAAAATATCAACTTTGTACCTATGTGGTGTTCAAGTAAAATTCCTTTTGGTCTACGCTGTTATAGGATCTCTATCTATTTCTTTTATTCTCCTCCTCTCTCTCTCTCATATCTCTCTCTCTCTAGCCGTATTTTTCTTTCTAACCTAAGTGGATGCAACTGGAATAAAATGAACAAACTGGAAGCAAGTCATTTTTCTTTTGGAAGAGTAAAAATTTATCTTTAAAAGTACCGAAACGCATTTTTCTTTCACAAATAGTGACTGGAAATATTTGGAAATAACGAACCTGGAAAAAAAATATCCAAAAGAAAAACACCCCTCTTCTCTCTCTCTCCCTCCCTCCCTCCTTTGACAGCTCTTTCTTATGTCTCCCTCTCCCTCCCCTCTAAATTCTTTCGACTGCTGCCTCCCTTTTTTATCCCTCTCCGCATTTCCTCTCCCCCTCAATATTTGACACGATTTTTTTTATCCAAAATCGACTGTTTCATTAAAAAATCATGACCACAAGATATAAAATAATACCAAAAAAAAACTGCTAGAATCAAGGGATTTTTTGATCGTTCTAATCCGCATAAACTTTTAAATGAATAAGGTCCATCATCATTAAAAAATTAACTCGCTAGTAGCTTTGCTCGAGATTTTTGTCCGATCTGGCGATCTTGAACATCTTTAAGCTCCCCTCGGGGCCATGTTATCTAATCCTGATTGGTGTAGGAACTCCCAAGATCGAAGTCGGTATACTTCAACACAACCTTACTAATTAGGAAATACTACACTGCAGTAGATTGCTTCTCATTTGCCTGTGTTTGGAGCCCAGAGGTTAAGCGAGTGAAATTTTCAGCAAAATTACCTATGAATGGTTAGACGTGAAACTTTCATCTCATAAGGCATTTAAAAAAAATATCAACTTTGTACCTATGTGGTGTACCTTCATGAGGTTGGTTTTGTTGAACTCGGGATACATTTTTTATAAGTGTTGATTTTTTAATTTCACCGATTATTATCTATTAATTTTTATTTGGCGGAGACTTGCAAATGCAGAGGTTGTATTAGTTTAAAAAAAAGTTATCATATTTGTGTTAATCACTTTCGTGATATCACAACTACTTAAACTCGCTTTACTATAAATTTGATTAAACTCCGGCATTTGATGGAAGTAAATCACAAATTACCTTTGTCACTTTCACCTTCCTTTTTCCGACAAGTTTATACTGGCGTAAATCATCGTTACAAGTAAACGTATAGGTAAATCTTGTGGGTTTGAGATGAAAAAAAGTTTAAAAACTTCAGAAAGATAAAAAAAATATCTCACTCTAGTTCAGTAAAAAAAATCCTAAATTGGACCACGTTTTTAATGATATAATACCTTAAATCTTTATGAATGTTAGACACAGCAAAAAGTTCAATGAATGTTGACAATTGGGACATTTTTTCCTCCTTTTTTTATCACAATAATGTGATTGTATAATGTTTATTTGGTTGTGCGAAAAAATGCACTTCTAATGAAAGTGGTTTTTGGTCTTATCTTCTAATAAAGTAGTGATGATGTGTCTTGAACTCGCTTATTTTTTGGTTTTAATTAAATATAATTATAGCACTAACCACTCCTGATGATTGAGTTAAGTGACTGATAAGATTTCTTGGTTTTTAATGTGTGTGTCGTGATTGTTGAATGAGTTAAAAGTTATTCAATTAAGATTGAAATTTGCCAAGTTCCAATGTTCGGAGTGTGCATGTTACCTCAGTTAACTGATGCTTACATAATTATGTATATGTATATTCGACATCAGTGGTTTATTCTTTATTGCGGGTAACACATAACTCTCAGGTCGATGGTTCGAGTCGCAAACGCGACATATTAATAAAGCTTACTGCTGTCTGTCCCGGTAGCTCAGTGAAAAAGAGGGCACTCTGTGAATCCAGAGGTTCCAGATGTCGCCGCTTCAAAACCCAGCCAGGACATGACAAGTTTTCCTCCCACTTGGGATTATTACCACATGATAATACGTCTTACTAATGTAATAATGGAACTTAATAGCCCTAATCGGGAAATATAAATAAGGCATTATTATTATTAAGAAGAAAAACTTTGTAACATTATTCTGGTGATAATCAGTAATGTTCTATGATAACCCCCAGAGACTTAGGTATGATTCATTCTATAGGAAATCATTCATAATATTTCAACCTCTGTACACATACAAAGAGACAAATTTGTGTACAAATTTCAAATGAAAATACAAATAATTAATTAATACTCTACAAGTCTACAGCTTTAATCAGTACACATTTCCAAAAATAGTACTCAAATTGTCTTACTATATAGGAATTATGGTCATATTAAAAAAGAGGTCATTCCAAATGTAAAAAAGAGGTACAGCGAGTTTGTTTTTTTTACGAGTGCATGGTAACATATTTTATTTTAAATAAATCTACCAACTCTGGTTCTATGTCACAGTTAAAAATTTGCATGCGTTTTTTTCCTCGACCTCTCTCCCCACTCCCTATATTACCGTTAGTATCCCCCTCTCAATCTTTACACCGACAGTCTCATCTCCCCCTAGAGTCGCTGTCTCTCCGACACTGACCCCACTCCCTGTTACCGTTAATAAACCCCTCTCAATCTCTCCACCGACAATCTCATCTCCCCCTAAAGTCACCGTCTCTCCGACACTGACCCACGCCTATTTATGTCGCGGCCGCAATGCTCCCGTCTCTCGACTGCCGTTTGGAACTGACGTTTTTCTCTCTCCTCTCTTTCTCTCCCTCCCCCCTCTTTTTCAATCTTTCTTTTTCTCTTTCTCTTTCTCTCTCCCTATCCCGCTCTCTCTTTCTCTCTCTCCCTCTCTCTTTCTCTCTCTCTCTCTCTCTCTCTCTCTCTCCGTCCCTCCCTCCTCTCTCTCTTTCTCTCCCTCCTCCCTCTTTTTCAATCTTTCTTTTTCTCTCTCTCTCTCTCTTTATCTCTCTCTTTCTCTCTCTCTCTCTCTCTCTCTCTCTCTCTCTCTCTCTCTCTCTCTCTCTCTCTCTCGTCCCTCCCTCCTCTCTCTCTCTTTCTCTCCCTCCTCCCTTTTTTTCAATCTTTCTTTTTCTCTCTCTCTCTCTCTTTCTCTCTCTCTTTCTCTCTCCCCCTCCCTCCCTCCCTCCCTCTTATTTTTATTTTCGTCTTTCTCTTCTCCTCTTTACATTTTTGGAAGCAACATTCTCTCTTTCTTCCCCCATTCTTTCCTGTTTTCTCTCCCCCCCTCCCTCTCTCTTATTTTTCTCTCCCTTCTCTCCTCTTTGTCTCTCTTACCCCATTCTCTCCCTCTCCCCCCTCTCTATCATTCTCTTTTTTTTATCTCTCTCTTCCTCCCTTTCTCCTCTCCCCCCCCTCTATATCTGTTTTTTTTATCTCTCTCTCTTTATTCCTGTCCCCCTTCTCTATCTTTCTCGCTCGTTTTCTTCGTCGTTCTTTTCACTGCCATATGCCATGCCGGTTGGAACTGACGTTTTGCCTCTCTCTCCCCATCTATCTCCTTCTCCCTTCTTGCTCCCTCCCTCCCTCCTTATCAATGGCCTCTCGACTATACCATTTGGAAGTGACATTCTCTCTCTCTCTCTTTCTATCTCTCCTGTTTGACTTTCGTTTAGGTGTCGATAAGGTAACTTTAGCCTAGGAGTCATGAATTAAGTTATCATATTTAAGTTATCATATTTGTCACTTTCTTGAGAGTACAACTACTCACACTCGCTTTATTAAATCTAATACGCTGAAACCGGGACTTGAACCACCGACTTCCAGGTTACAAGTCCGCCGCCTTATCGATCAAGCTACTGAGGTCGGTTTCATTAGGAGGCATGAATTATGAAACATGTATGTATATTTTTTTATGTAAATAAAGTTTATAATATTCAAATCCTGTTTTCTCTCTGTCTCTCTCCATATTTCTTGACTCTAGACCACCATTTGCAAGAGACGTTTTCTTCCTTCATCTCTTTCTTCGTCATCATAGGGTGGCGTCATCGTGAACGATGGTAGCCAGACAGCGGAGGAATGACTCAGCACTTCATACCACTGTCTTTACAAGGAGGCTAATCATTGACAAGGGCCCCCAGAACAAAGCCAATGCTGGTCTACTCCCTGTTTATAGTCCCCCAGCCAGACTGCTGGTCTACTCCCTGTTTATAGTCCCCCAGCCAGACTACTGGTCTACTCCCTGTTTTATAGTCCCCCAGCCAGACTTTCTTATCTCTTTCTTACGTTCCCAGTTTTTCTTTATTTCGTTTCTTCCTCTCTTTCCCGTTTTATCTTCTTGTTTCTCTCTCCCCCCTTCTATTTCTCTCTTTCTCTGTATCTCACAATTAGTCATATTTGCGTCGTCTCTCTTCCTCTACCGGAATCCCCGCTACTTGTTTTTCTCTCTCTCCATTCATATATATCTCTCTCTCTCCATTCCTATATCTCTCTCTCTCTCTTTCTCCTTTCTACATTCAAATGTATCTCTCTCTACCCCCCTCCTCTTCGTCTATATGTCGCTCTCGGGTTGGGTGGCAGAGACAGCCGGCTTGTTTGGCCAGTCGCCCAGCAATTTCTCTTTCTACTTGAGATACGTCATGCTCTCTCTCTCTCTCTCTCTCTCTCTTTCTCTCCTTTCTCTCTCTCTTTCTCTCCTCTCTCACTCTCTTTTTTCCCGTACTTAAATAATATTATCTACCTACAGATTATAATATTATGCCTGTATATAAAAAAAAATATAATAATAAAATACATGTACAACTCAGAAATCACCTGTCAACCCACACAAGTATTATGCTGAAAAGGTTGTTAAAATTTCAATTTATTTTATGATGTTTATCGATAAAGAATAAAAAACAAAACAAAATAAATAATGAAGATAAAAAATGGTTAGGTTATTAAGTTATCATATCATTTTTTTTCTATTTTTCTAGAATATAAGTAATATTTATTTAAATAAACCTTCTTATTTTTCATACTTTATTCTCCACAACAAACATTCCTGCTCCCTCTTCACACCCCATATCAAATCTGTGTTAATCACAAGACAGCTGATCTAGCAATCACTGAAATGAGCCTTACTAAAAAAATCTTCTATTGAGACTCGAACCCCCTACTGGGCGACCTCCAGGTTACAAGTCCGAGTCCTTTACTATCGAGCTATACTGAGGATCAGCTGTATATGTTTTCTGTTTTGCTGATGGCTCTGATATTTGTTTATATTTCCACCTACGTGTCTCATAGAGAAGTTATTTAACCTTCGTACTGATAAACATTTAGCTGGAATCTTCTCCTGCTTAATGTGCGCAAACCTCATTCATTGAACAGAACTAGGAACCTACCTCGGACCTCCACACTTGCGAAAAACAATATGAATACACCATCAGTTCTCGTCACAAAAGAGCATTATTATTATCTATTACAGTTTATTTAAAATACAAACGATGCTGCCTAATTTTTGTCAGGTTGCTATAACACAGCATAATCATCAGTACGACCGTACATTTTTTTTTTCTTTTCAATACTGATATTCTTCTTTGGCTTTCATCTATTTAGTTGATTTTCTTCTTTCTTTCTTTCTATACCTTGTAAATATGGTAATGGATTATTTTTGATTTACAGGAAAATAAATTTGTATAATTATTATTCATTTACATACAAATTGAAATTATTATGAAAAGAAAATGTCTTGATGAGAGATGATGCTATATAGAGTTGTTGTTGTTGTTGTAGCCAGCTTTGCTATAGCTGGAGGGGTGAGTGATGGTCTCCAGCCAACTTTATTACAAAGTTGGCTCGTCCTGAACCACATATTTCTATGTGCGATCAACCATCATGAGGACTTGGACTTTTCTTTATAAGCCATTAAACCCTTAGGAAACTGCAAGCTAGCATGGCTTGTAAGGGTTGGCTAGTCTGTTCTCTGTTTATAGTCCTCTAGCGAGACACTGGTCTTCTCCCTGTTTAACGTCCCCCAGCCAGACTAGCTTATAGAGTCCAGGCTATATAGAGTCCACGGCTTCTCTTCCTTATTCTCCTCCACCTCTATCTTATACTCCTCCACCTCTTCCACTTCCTCCGTTTATCCTGCTCCTTTTTCTCCTTTTCCTTCTCTCTTTCCTTCATCTCTTCTACTGCTCCCTTACGCCTCTTTTCCACCTCCTCTCCTTTTCCTCTTATTCTCCCTTAAGTCTCCTTCTCTTCTCTTCTCGTCTCGTCTGGTCTCGTCTCTTCTCTTCTTTTCCCTAACACTTTTTTCCACCACTTTCTCTGGCTCCCCTCTTTTTCCTCTCCTCTTCCTTCTACTCCTTCCTCTCCTTCTCTGTTTTTACTTCCTTGCTCTAGAATAAAAACCAAAAAACGCACCGAAAAGAATACTATAATAATAATAACACTCTTTTTTTTGTCCAAAATAATATTAATATTATTCTTATGCCTAATTGTGCACATACATGTTGTATAAATATGCACAAATAAAATACATTACATTAGTGGAAGGTAACCGCTCAAAGCATTTTCTACCACCTAACGAAAAATTCATGCACTGGGTGGGATTCGAACCTACGGATCCCTACGCTACCTGGATTACCAGACTAGCGCGTTAACCACACTTGACTACCTAGGTAATAGAAAGTATATTTCTGTCAAAGCAAAGAGAGATGGTCAGAAGCATTAGAAACACTTGAAAAAAAATGTTCTCTAATAGTGATGAGCTGATGACCTACCTATTTGTTGTTGAATTGCATATTTTGTCACTCGCTACTCTGGGTGAAGTGACTAGCCGTCAAACTGTCCATGCTACGGTTGACACACTACCGAGGAGTCCGGTTGATAGACCGGTCTACCGGTTAGGAAGTAGTTCCATCAGAAACACCAGACCAATAGTATCCTACCGGGTGTATCAGAATGTCAGCATTTTTTTACTTTCCTTATCCTATAATATTTTTATTATGTGCACTGGTAGTCAAGTGGTTAATGCGCTAGTCTGGTAATCCAGATAGCGTAGGGATCCGTTGGTTCGAATCCCACCCAGTGCACGAATTTGAGTTTGTGACCACATAATAATAAGACTCTGAGGGTTTAGGTGGTAGAAAATGCTTTGAGCATTAACCTCACCTGGTGGTTACCTTCCACTATAAAGAGTATTATTATTATTATTTATCGTTGTTTTCAACTGCATGGTGATATCATGACGATATTTCCTTCTTTATCGGGTGCATATCCGGCTCGGATTTTGGTTTTCAAATTATCATGTTGACATATTTTGAATTTTCTGACTGCTGATTGGAAAAGTTGTGTTGGTGCTGATGGGAAGAATTGTGTTGGTGTTGGGTTGATCCTCAGTCTGGTTGAGTTCTCAGTCATGTAATCCATTTATGCTGCCCGATTAGGACTATTAAGAGTTTTTAATCCCATTATTCCAAGTAGTAAGCGCAAGACATACTATACTATTAATGTGTTGAAAATCAGAAATGGCTGGATGATTTGTCACGCCCCGGCTGGGTTTCCAACCCGCGATTTCTGGACTATCAGTCAGACGCCTTGACCACTTCTCACTTTTCTGTCAATACTCTATTATTATTTTATTATTATCTGATCTGGTTGCAGGGTTTTCAGTGAAACCCTAACAATTAACACTGCGACCTAATTAGATCTATTGTGACCATCAGTTGATTCTATTAAGTTTTAACGTCCTGATTGAGATGGATAGTCAGGACAGCTACCCATATTAACCTCACCCAGCCTGGGTAGGGCCGGAAATTTTCTTCGAAAAGTCTGCTCAAACCGGGGATCGAACTCGGGATCTGTGGACCGGGCAGTAGTCACAACCATTACGCCACGGAGGCTGGCGTTAATACTCTATCCTTCTAGTACAATTTCTTACCTCTTTTTGACCAACTGATCTAACCTCAAATCGAGCACATTCTCTGAGCTCACCCTGTACACTATCAACCGATACGGCCTGTATGGCGGCTAATAAGCACCAGCACCTCGCTTGAGCATACCAGCATATCATAACAGACCAACGTCCCGGGTCCCGTTACCTGATAATAGTCCTGGCAGGCCGATTGATGTAAGGTGAAGAGTATATGAATTGATGTAAGGTGAAGAGTATATGAACTGACGGTAGATGGAAGACGATATATGTATATTTTATTAATGACCGAACTCTCATAGGTGTCTCCGGCTTATAGATGATAAGGATTGGGTGGAAGAGATTGCTATAGGCAATAACCCCGCCCTTTATTATAATAATAATTATTATTATTTTAATTGCCCATAGGTGCAATTCTAAATTCTAAAGAGGTCAACTACGGGGCGACAAATGACATCAGGTAAATATAAACAGCTCTGCCCTACCATCATAAGTCAAAGATCGTTAACAACTAACTGTAACTGACACCTAGGCATATGCATGTTACGTAAAACTGGCGAATAAACTCTGACATATTGCTCTAATTATTAAACCGATGGTGGACAAAATTTGAGACATGTTTCTAATATTCCGGCGGGCGTCCGAAACTAATTGAGTTATGCGGCCATTCAGTCCACAACGGAAATTTCATTGGAAAATTCTCCGCAAATTGTTCATAGGTGTCAGGTGACGGTCGGAAAATTTGAGAGGATTTTCTATTTTGGATAGGACATGAACCACCATCAGAAAATTAACTCTTCATCAGCGCAGCGTCAGTTCCACAATTAATTCTGTTCGAGGAACTTTCCACTGATGTGGTTAGGTCACATCAGCAGAAATTGAAATTGAAAATTTCACTAACGCCTTTTGTGTTATATTGGAACAAATTTACCAAGATTAGGGTGCACATTTGCACAATATTATTTTGTATTCTATATTGCATTATTCATTATGCAAGTTTTTTAAGTTATCATAATATATGTGTTTTAATCACAATCAATCATGAGGGGTGATGCAGTCATGACTGAACACGAAGAGCCCAATTTTAAAATAAAGAAGTCAATTCAAATTACGGTTACGTGCTGAGCAGAGAAAATACAAAGAAAATTACTCATCAATTTTTTTGGCACCCGACGGCTGTAGATGAAAATTTTTGCCATTCATAAAAAATATCTTCAAGAGGAGAGAAGAGAAATGTATCAAAATGTCTTTCACCGTTATCAACCTATTTTACTTCCGAATAATTTCTAATATTAGAAATCAGAAGTATTTTTTCCTTTTTTGTTAAAAAATAAATAAATATTTTTTTGCTTCGATTTCAATTTTTTTTCATATTTTCATATACGCTTATATCTCGTGAAAGGTGTACACCCGATTTTGATGAAATTTTGTATGTATGCGTATTAGTGTTTTACACATTGCAATTGTCTTTTTCTTTTTAATAAAATATGATTGAGCTCATATATATAAGAAAATCCGAAATTTTGTACAAAAAAGTGCAAAAAGAAGGTCTACGACTTGCGGATACAGAATTTTTTGTGGAATCTAGAATGTAGAAAAAAGAGTATTCTACCATATAGAAGAAAATCGGTTTAGTTGTTTTAGAGATACATACAAGTGATTAAAAAAAGTCTCAAAATTGCCATGTGTATACAATGTGAATCAATCACGAGGAAGTATTGTGTCCATACTTGGCAGTGTAATTTCTCTTGCGTAGAGATGGGAAAATGAATATTTTTCCTTTAGCCTTGTATTTCTCTGTGTTCGTTTTTAATGTATTTTCCATATAGTTCCTACCTTCGGTTCTCTTATGTACATATATTTTCTATTAAATTTCTTATGTCATGTATTAAATATGTACTTTCTATTGCTCATGTTCTTTTTCTGTGTATGCTTTCTATTTGTGTGCGTACGGTCTCCGATTCTGTTGAATATCGTGGTCCGTCGAAATGTTGGGACGATGTGCGATGGGCGAAATTTTTGTGTGTCTGAGAATGAATGTACAGGGTGGTTTCTGCGAAGACTGTCTTACGTCAACTTTGTGAAAATTTCTTACAGTGTAGTTGTTTAAATGCATGTATTGTTAAAAAAAAAAAACTTTTTTCGGAAGTTGCAGGTCGAGAATTAATAATAATACATATTAAATAAATCATTTGTTTTATTTTTCATATTTTTTTGTTTACAGAGGGCCCATACCAAACCATTTTTATTAGGGTTTTAATTTTTTAATTTTATCGTTTCTCAATTTTTTCTCACAAGATTTGTGAACTCTTGCACATGTGACTAAAAAAGTGGAATCTCCTAATATTATCCTAATAGTATAATTTGAATTTATCTTGATTTTTGTAAATGAAGTATCTTGAATATTCCCTGATCTACTTATTTAGGTTATCAATGTATCTTAAGAATTCAAAAATTGACGTAATATCAGATGTAGACGAAATGATTGCACTAAATACCCGGTCGTAACTCAAGACGGATTCCATTCCTTTAACTGCAATAGATGACTTAAATCAGGGATGGTCCTATTTAGGAGACATCTCAGGCACTAAGTCAGAGGTTAACTAGATATTACTTTAGTATACTAGGAGGTCTTTTCTAAAAGAAATTCCTATGTGTCTCGTCCATTATTTAGAACAACATTAATCAACATTGATATTTTAGTTAGTTAGTTATCAAGTTATCATATTTGTGTTAATCACTTTCGTGATATCACAACTACTCAAACTCGCTTTACTAAATCTACGCTGAAACCCGGAGAAACATCTCAGGCACTAAGTCAGAGGTTAACTAGATATTACTTTAGTATACTAGGAGGTCTTTTCTAAAAGAAATTCCTATGTGTCTCGTCCATTATTTAGAACAACATTAATCAACATTGATATTTTAGTTAGTTAGTTATCAAGTTATCATATTTGTGTTAATCACTTTCGTGATATCACAACTACTCAAACTCGCTTTACTAAATCTACGCTGAAACCCGGACTTGAACCACCGACCTCCAGGTTACAAGTCCGCCGCCTTATTGATCGAGCTACTGAGGTCGGATTATCAACATTGATATTAATATTAAAGGCCCTGTTTATGTACCTTGTTTTAGCACTGAATCTCAACAAAAAAACCATCGTTGAAAAGGTTTCAGCTTATAAAAGTAGTGATAATTATTATTATTATAGAATATTATTATTATATTACGCTTTATTAAGTAAGGACAAAGTACAATATTTAGAGAAAAATACAATGAAATTATAAAGAAAAAAAAAAATAGATTGAATAGAGAAGAAGAAAAAAAAAAGAGAATAAAGCTAATGTCCTACCTTAAAGGGCGGGGTTATTGCCTGTGGCAATCTCTTCCACCCAACCCTTCGATTGATATAGCTTTTTTGCGATTTGGACTACACAGATCCCCGAATCTCGGTTCTACCTATTTGGCTGACCTCAAACCCAGTTGTCAAACATAATAGGCTGCACCCGAGCTACGGCCCGAGACATGGCCCTAATATATTTTTCCCTTCCCTATACTTTTTTCAATTGCCCTACTCTACAAAATGAGGCATTGCCGGAGATAGTTTCGGGCTGGAACTCGGCGCCACAGACTTAAACGCACCCTCAAGGATAACATTATCATTATTATTAAACACTTTATTAGATATAAAAAGACATATGTTTTGGGTGGAAGAGCTCAGACAATTTAAGAATACTGCCATAAAAGCCTATATAAAAAAAAAAAATGTACGATACAAATAATTATTTTAACAATGAAAAATGGGAAACAATATATACAATAAAAAGGAAAAATATATATAAACATATGTCCTAACTAAAGGTTGCTTGGAAGAGATTGCCAGAGGCAATAACCCCGCCCTTTAGGTATAGAACATTAACTTCATTTTTTTTTTTTTTTGTTCTTGTATATTTGCTTAATCTTTTTGTTTTTCTTTATAATTTCATTGTATTTTATTTACTGTATATATTTTTTGTTCTACCTAATAAAGCTTACTTACTATAGTAATAATGACAATCTCTTCCATCGAACCTTTAGCCCGTGCCTGCGCTGGTGTTTACCATCGCCATAACCAGAGACTCAGCGGTTCCAGTACATTGAACATCGAGGTCCATACGATACATCACACGGAATGGCCATATCTGTTAGCTGTCTAATTACCTCAACACCACCTGAACTTCTATTACGTTGAATGAGTGCATTATTCCCTTATAGAATCCATTTGCTGTACATAACGTGTTTCCATATTCCATATGGGTCCATGTGTATTGTGTATATAATTATGTACTTTCCATATTCCATATGGGTCCATGTGCATTGTGTATAATATGTACTTGTGTAAGTTGAGTAGGTATATAGTATACTGTATATAATGTGTATATGTAGACTTTGTATTCTGGATAATGGATAGCATAATTATGAAAGAAACAGGTACATGTATTAATGTATATTACCTGTGTTTATATATAATTATATACGATAAACGAGCTTAAGCAAACCCACTTCTTTTTTTCACTCATGCACTAACAAATATTTAGGAATCTAGATATATTTTCAATAATAATGTTTTAGAATTCGAGACTTAAACTTTTAACTCCGTTCGCTAGAAACTCAAATCAGCTAGCTATCCACATCAACCTCACTCAGCCTGGGTTGGTCCGCGAATAGCCATCGTCACGAGGGTTACAATTTGAGTGCCCATCAACCACGAATTCCTGACCTCCTTGGACGTTGCTTAACTTTAGTTGTCAAGAACTGTTGTATTCAACGTGCCATGCCATGGACGATCTTCTTGAGACAGTTATTACCGTAAAACATCACCGATGCATATAGAAAATACACATATTATGCAATACATGTTGTTTGTTTACAAAATCCATGTTATGGCTCTCTTCACTACATCGTAATTCCACATGTAGATCTTAGGGATACATAAATTATATCACGTATTACATGCAGGCAGAACTTGATCTTAAAACCTAAATACGTTTATACTTTTCTGAGAAGTTGCTCAATTTTCAGCAATGAGCTGACTGTGATTCGTTCAAATCGTTCAATGATCTGCCAATACTATCATTCATGAATTACGCCTTGGACGCATATAGGTCTGAGAGTTCGGTTCCAACCATGGATTGATTTTTCTTCTTTATTTGAGAACTAGCACAAAACCCGCACTTTTTCGCGGGAAAGGTTTTCGCTTTTGTCTGGCGTCATTTTGAAGACTCCTTTCTTCCTGCTCAACTGGACTACAACGTAAAGCTATATTTCAGCTTTTATCGATGTCAGCAGCTTGATCAATAAGGCGGCGGACTTGTAACCTGGAGGTCTCGGTGGTTCAAGTTTCAGCGTAAATTTAGTAAAGCGAGTTTGAGTAGTTGTGATATCACTTTTTCTTTAAAATAATAATAATAATATAAATCCGCAGAACGGACGTATAATTAGGGGTCAAGCCCTTTTTACATAGAAGATATCACTTAGGTGATTAACACCAATATGATAACTCAACTTTTATTTCAGCTTTGAAGCTGGATTTACCGTTCTACGGATACTAGTGTCTGGCCTTGAATGAATCAATGTTTTCATGTGTATAGTTTGACCACAGAATTGCCAACTAAAACAACCATCTTGGTATATATACACTTACAAGCGGGCTGTCGCCTCTTTGCGGGCCGAGGCATGGCCGTGAAAGCAAAAAATCCTTTTTCGACAATGGCAGGTGTTGTAGTGGGAATTTCGAAAAATTTTCTTATTGCACATCTAGACTATAAGACAAAGCTACCTACCAAATTTCAGCTTCCTAGGACTTACGGTTTGGGCTGTAGAGCGATGATCAGTCAGTGGTCAGTCAGTGACTTTGACATTTATATATAAAGATGAAGTATGTTTAAAGTCCACTTGTTCATGAAAATACAGGCGTGTATTTAGTTACACATTAAAATCTAAAAATCAATTTCTAGTCCCATGATTTATGCTTTCCATTTCTAAACCTTTACCCAGTCATTTATCAATAAGCTAAAATATTGTTAAACAATCATTGAAAAAAAACTAAATTGCATAGTATCCTCTTTCTGTTTCCACATAAATTTAATGGAAGTCTAAAAAAAAAAACAGGTAAACCTGAACGAAAAAATTGAGAGGTGATTTGTTATACTAAACCTCTTCTCTCGGAACAAGGTTGAATTTTATTGCTGTGATTTATGAGAGAGTTTACCCACGTGCACAGTTTTTCTCACAAAAAATCATTACTGAGAGTTATTCTGGGTAAGAAGAAGTACATTGGACTAGGTACTTTCTGACTCATTGATCTTCTTTTACTCTGTCTTATTCCGCTTAAGCAGGGTCGACGTTGTTTAACCTCATAGTTGAGTTTAGTTGGTTGTGGCACATTTTTTTTACGGCTGGATGCCCTTCCTAACGCCAACGATTCTATTTTGATTTGATCTATTTTGATTTGATTGATTATTTGATTTAACGTCCTGGATTAGGACGGAGGTTTTACCCTCCATTCGCTGGGAATCGTAACAGCTACCCACATTAACCTCAAGCAGCCTGGGTAGGGCCGGAAGTATAAATAAGGCGATATTATTATTATATTTCTCAACATACTATGTCCCTAGTCCAATGCTGAGACCGATATTTCTGGTTGGTTTAGGAAACCCAGACTTTTCTTGATTCATCTGATGTTTCATTGATGACAGTTTGTCAGGTCAACCAGGATATTAGCGACCGCTGTGGACTCATCGCCATTTAAGCCCTACTAGTCTAGTAATCCTGGTTTTTAAAAATGCAAGTTTTGGTGTAGTTTTGATTTTTTGTACCATAGTGTATTTTGAGCTGCTGAACACGAATCTGAGGTTTGCCAACAAAAATTTTACCGGCAAATTTTTTTACAGGCAAAAAACAGGCAAAAAATTGGACTATTTTTAGTTTTTCTGAAATATCTCCCAAGTGATTTAATAAACACCAACACTAACTCTATACAAAGTTGTTCACAACTAAATTCCCTACATTTTATATTCTACAAAAAAAATTGTGCGACCAACCTTTGAGCTTTGAGGGCGCCCTCAAAATGCAGGCAAAAAATCAAAAGTGGCCACATTTGCGATTTTTTAAAATTTTACTTCAAAATAACGCTCCTGACAATATTTTTGGCAGTCAAAGACGTCATTGATGGCTTACAGGCTAAAGTTTCAGACTTTTTCAACCTTTTAGAAGGACCTTTGCAGCCTTTTGGAGTGATCACAGTCACCTGTGTCTATCTAGAACCCTGGTTTTAAAACAAAAAGTTTTGCTGTACTTGTGATTTTTGGTAATATAGTGTATTTATAGCTGCAAAGTATGAATTTGACGTTTGCCAACAAAAAAAAATGCCGTCATTTTTTTAACAGGCAAAAACGGCCTGAATGGAGCTTTTTTCAGTTTTTAACAATATCTCCGAAACTGTGCATTTCAAAGCAACGTTGGGTGAATACTAAGTTCAACATAACTGAATTTCCTACATATTATGTTCCCAATATTTTTTTGTGCAACCAACCTTTGAGCTTTGAGAGCGTCCTCAAAGGCCAGGCAAAAAGTCAGAAAAGGCAAATTTTGAAATTTTTGAAGTTTACCTCGACATAAACTTCTTGGCAGTGTAAATGATATTAATAATGGTTTAAAGGCTAAATTTTTTGACATTTACAGTACATCTTTGTGAGGGACTTGGATCAGGGACCTCCATTGATAGCATGATATCGCAATGCAAGCATAGAGCGGAGCAGGAGAGTCCTGCTTTCCTGCAGCCACAGTTTCCTGTACATTTGCAGGAAACGAGCTTCAGCAATTCGGGGGGAGCGGGGGCAGAGAGATTTAATATAGGTTCTAGACCTGTTTGAGTTTGCTTCCATCCCCATTCTTCAGGAGCTTTACTTACTCCCAACCATTGTTGCACTTGATGGTACAGGGTACACCCTGAGGGAGTGCACACGGTGGTAACGCAGCAATGTTGGAGTTGATTCTAAAGGCTACCTTGGTATAACATATGTATCGCAGATGGTTAAGTGAAGACGGACTTTTTCCACTGGACGCATACAAATGTATTAAGAAGCGTTCTCCTGCTGCCGCTACAGAGTCTTAGGACGCTTTAGAGTCTTTGAAGACGTCTATAACTTTTCCAAGACTAGGACTTTTTACAAGGGTTTTTAAAAATTTCCCTATTTCCTTGTTTAAAGAGAGCCGACGTCTTATCACACCTGCTCATTGCATGTAGAAAGAGGATGTGTTCTTTCACGCATGAGGAAGTTGCAGCTTCAAGGGGTGAATACAAAGCTGGACAAATGGTCTGCTTTCCAATTTTTAAATAGAAGACATTGTCAACTTCACAGAGCACAATCAAGATTACTAATATTTCCCTACTATAGTAACAGTCTCATTTGAGTGCGGTCGTAACAATCAGTACGCCTGCATCTTCTTCTGCCTGCTTATATTGCAAACCTGCTTCTGAAAGTTTGGTAGCAAGTAAGTCAATGAGACGACTCTTATTTCTTGGATTTGCTAGAAAATTATCTTTTGACATTGCTGGTGTCATGGTGTCATCAAAAAGCATGTCTGCAGATGAGAGAGTCCTCGTTCTCCTCATACGCTCAGCTGTCTTTGTTCCTCTTTGAATATCTTCAGGCTAGCCATCGAAGACAACTACTGCCCCAGGATATTTGGAGATGACATACTGCATGTATCTGTCACAGTTTGAAGAGAATGATGCATTTGTACATTTGTAGGCCAGACAACTCTGTGTAACAGGAATTCCCCATCAATTACATATTGCACCTGACCAGTAAAGTGCTTGTTCGTCAGGGGCTTAAGATCTTTGTATAGAGTGGACTTTGTTCCTTTTCTCATGCATCCTTTGTCAAAAAGTGACAGAGAATAAGGTCCTAGATCGTAGCTCAAAAAGTTTTCGAGTTTTTCGTTGGAATGCTTAGCAAATGAAATCCGTTGGAATAAAGTTGTGGGATTCACGGGGACCATTCGAACATCTCCATTCTATTTTTGTTGTCTCTTTTTACTCCTGCATCCTTCAAAGCAACGTGTTGATCAGAGCTAGAAAGCGAAACACCACAGTCCTAGATTGATGCAAGTGATCCTGATCTAGATCCAGGTATTACAAAAAATCTACAAAGGTCACGAAATTTAGCTTCTAAAGTTTAGACCTTTAGAGTCTAAACTAAACAATATCATACACACTGCCAAGTAGGTTATGTCGAGGTAAAACTTCAAAAAGTCCAAATTTGCCTTTCCTGATTTTTTGCCTGGCCTTTGAGGACGCTCTCAAAGCTCAAAGGTTGGTTGCACAAAAAAATATTGGGAACATAATATGTAGGAAATTCAGTTATGTTGAGCTTAGTATTCACCCAACGTTGCTTTGAAATGCACAGTTTCGGAGATATTGTTAAAAACTGAAAAAAGCTCCATTCAGGCCGTTTTTGCCTGTTAAAAAAATGACGGCATTTTTTTTTGTTGGCAAACGTCAAATTCATACTTTGCAGCTATAAATACACTATATTACCAAAAATCACAAGTACAGCAAAACTTTTTGTTTTAAAACCAGGGTTCTAGATAGACACAGGTGACTGTGATCACTCCAAAAGGCTGCAAAGGTCCTTCTAAAAGGTTGAAAAAGTCTGAAACTTTAGCCTGTAAGCCATCAATGACGTCTTTGACTGCCAAAAATATTGTCAGGAGCGTTATTTTGAAGTAAAATTTTAAAAAATCGCAAATGTGGCCACTTTTGATTTTTTGCCTGCATTTTGAGGGCGCCCTCAAAGCTCAAAGGTTGGTCGCACAATTTTTTTTTGTAGAATATAAAATGTAGGGAATTTAGTTGTGAACAACTTTGTATAGAGTTAGTGTTGGCGTTTATTAAATCACTTGGGAGATATTTCAGAAAAACTAAAAATAGTCCAATTTTTTGCCTGTTTTTTGCCTGTAAAAAAATTTGCCGGTAAAATTTTTGTTGGCAAACCTCAGATTCGTGTTCAGCAGCTCAAAATACACTATGGTACAAAAAATCAAAACTACACCAAAACTTGCATTTATTTCGCTATTTTTGGGCTTGCGGTACTAGACTATACGGTTACCTAAGCCACTAGCAACTCCTAAGCGACTCCCAGCGACCCACACAAAACCACTCTCGCTATCTTCAAGCCCATATAGGGGTGGCCAATTTGACACAAGAGTCACAAGACCATGACAATGAGAATTCTTCTTACATTTTTTTTTTACAATTCATAAACCGGTTTTGCTAAAACAGTTTTCCCTGACACAATGTATTTAATAGCCAACCCAGTTTTGCTATAAACGAAGTATGACGTCTTGTATTTTTCCGCAATCTGGTTTTCCAGGAGGCAAAATCAACAGATAAAACCTGTTATGGGATCTATTTGGAATGGCCAGACACACTGTCCAGAGTCCATGTTTGAATCGATCAATTAATACTCGATGTATTAGGTACCGTGGAAATAGTAAATTATATATTTTTCAGTTGCATAATAGCACGTTTTTCATGGTAACCTCCATAAAATGTCCCTGATATGTATAATAATTGTATATATGTTTGTTCTAAATATGTAACATTAACTTTTGAGAGTTACGCGGGACATAACTTCATTGATTTGTCACCATCTGAGCACCCCTGACCCTGGACAAAGAGAGAAACCTTAAGATAGATTAAAGTTCGGTCCAGCCTTATAAGGCGATTCCTTCGGACAGTCAACCTGATCATATATGCGAAGTTTACTGTTGAGATAAAGTCTTAAATTAGCCGCAGTAATAGAAGTACGAGTGGGTTTGTTTAATTGGTTACGGGGAACAACAACGGTATTTGGTTTGGTCCAGAGGTCGCGGGTTCGAAACCCAGCGGTGACATGACAAGTTATTCCATTTGGGATTTTGACCACATATTATAATACGTCTTGGGCTCTCTGCTGCAATAATGAAATTGAATTGAATAGAATAAGTTTCTTTATTATATGTACAATAATATTTTTTATAAATAATAATCTCCTAAGCTAATACATAACTTGTTGGAGTCCTAGTCAGGCAGAAGAAATGAGGTGATAATAATATTTTTATTTTAAAAAGTTTGTTTTGTCTAATGTTAAAGTCATCATATTTGTGTTAATCATTTTCGTGATATCACAACTACTCAAACTCGCTTTATTAAAATCTACGCTGAAACCGGGACTTGAACCACCGACCTACAGATTACAAGTCCGCCGCATTATCGATCATGCTACTGATGTCGGTTTTGTCGAATGTATGTTGTATACTATGTGCATATCTCAGTACTGAGCATGAGTATCTAGTGAGTTAGTGAGTACAGCATTGCCACTCTATTACTGACGTGTACCCTGCCTGGCACTTTGCCCGGGTTTTAAATATTGTCCACTAGGAATATTTCTCTACCTCTTCCCGTTTTTATACCTGCCTGTCTTCTACTCTCTCTCTCTCTCTCTTTCTCTCTCTTCTCTCTCTCTCTCTCTTTCTCTCTCTCTGTCTTTCTCTCTCTCTCTTTCTCTCTCTCTCTCTCCTCTTTCTCTCTCTCTCTCTTCCTCTCTCTCTCTTCCTCTCTCTCTCTCTTCCTCTCTCTCTCTCACTCTTCCCCTCTCTCTTTTTTTCCCCTCTTCCTCTCTCTTCCCCTCTCTCTCTCTCTCTCTCTCCCCTCTGTTCTCTACCTTTTCTTCCTCCTTGCTTTCTTCCTTTATCTTTTCTTTCTCTGTCTCTTTTCATCACTTTCGTTTCTCTTTTATTTATCTCTACATTCCTTTACACAGCACTCATTATCTCTCTACTTTTCTCTGTTTATAGTTCTCACTCTTTGCTCCCTATATCTCTTCCTATTTATTTCTCCTTCTCTTTGCTCTGCCATTCTCTACCTCTTGATGCTATATTTATTTATCTTTCTTAGCTTTTTCTCTCTCCCCCTCTTCTCTGTTTTTATTTCTTACTTTTTTCTCCCTTTATCTTTTCCTATTTATTTCTCCTTCTCTTTGCTCTGCCATTTCTCTACCTCTTGATGCTCTTTTTATTTATCTCTATTTATCTTTCTTTCTTAGCTTTTTTCTCTTTTTTTATTAGTTTTTTTAGATTGTCTCTCCCTCTCCCTCCCTCGCCTGCCTCCCTCCCTCCCTCTCTCCATCTCTCTACCTCTCCCTCAATCTCTTTTTCTCTCTCTCTCTCTCTCCATCTCTCCTACCTCCCTCGATCTCTTTTTCTCTCTCTCTGCTACCTCCCTCAAATCTCTCTCTCCCCTTCACTTCTCAGTTTCCCGCATTTCACCTATTCCTAGCTCCTATACCTATACAGCCTAGCGGGCCCTAGCGTATTGTATTCCTTCCATTCGTTCAACAAGTATGTACTCTGTCTGGGACACTAATGGAGAAATCCCCGTCCCCCAACCCACACACATACATATGTCACATGTCGATAGCTTGGAAAAAACAATACATGCAACATGAATTATCCCTTCCGAAGTACACTTTGCTGTATTGTATACTTGAAGTATTTCCCATTATAGGGTTTGCCCCCGTGTACAAATGGATTCGTGCTTCCATCAGGCATGATTTTTTAGGGTATTTTTTTTATATAGAAAGACGTGTGTTTTACAAAAAAATTAATTGTAATAACAATAATAATAACTTTTTATTGACAAGAATAATATTGACAAAGGGCGTGATTATTGCTTGAGGCAATCTCTGCCATCAAACTCAAGTTCGTAGCCATGAAAGAGCAGTTATTGAAGACGTTCGTTGTCTGTGTTGTAGCTTATCCATCCTGTAGTATGCCTCCCTTCCGGTAGGCTAGCAGAGACACTGTACTTTTCCTGTTTAGGTGCTGGCCTGCTGGGTAACACGAGCGCACCGGAATATTATGTTGTAGTGAATATTTTTTGCAGCTTTGGAATTAAAACATTATAATAATGATAATAATAATGATAATATCGCCTTATTTATACTGCCCGATTAGGACTATTAAGCCCCATTCATTATTCCAGCAGTAAGCTCAAGACTCATAATTATGTGGTAAAAATCCCAAAATGGGAGGATAACTTGTAATGTCCCGGTTGGGTTTCGAACCCCGACCTCTGGAAACTTTGGATTCACAGAATGCCGCCTTTACCACTGAGCTACCGGGACAGACGTTATCTATGCAAGAGGAACGGATCAACACTCTCTAACGTTCGGGGCAGAATTCAAAATACAGCCAGTAAGGGGTGCCAACTGTTTTTTTGGGGCAGTCTGCCCCCTCTTAGATCCGCTCCCGCTCTTGCTATGCAATGAGTTACTACATGCAATCTACAAGTGTCATTGACTCACGAAATAATTAGTTGTCAGTGACTGACGGACGGTTTTACCTTTTCTTACGAAAGGGATGAAGAGGGAGGAAGACATTCAGATAGTGGAATAAAGGAAGGGATGAGAGAGAGAGGGAGACTTTCAGATAGTGGAATAAAGGAAGTGTTGAGAGAGAGAGGGCGACTTTCAGATTGTTTAATAAAGGAAGAACAGGAAGAGTGGGAGAGAGACAGAGGGAAAGAAAGAGAGAGACAGAGAGGAAGAGAAAGGAGATAAGAGAAAGAATTTTAGAGATAGGAAGAAATAAAGAGAGATATTTTTAGAAATAGATAGATAGACAGACAGAGAGGGAGAGAGAGATTTTTAGAAATAAATGGATAGAAAGAAAGAGAGGGAGAGAGAGAAAAAAAAGAAAGAAAGGATTTTAGAGATCGAAAGAAAGGGAGAAGGACATAGAGGGAGAGAAATAGGATTGTAGAGATCTAGAGAAAAAGGGAGAGGAGAGTCAAAGAGAAAGGACTGTAGAGATATATTAGAGAGAGAGGAGAAAGTAAGAAAGAAAGACTGAAGAGGTCAAGACAAAATAGCACAGAGGTCAATTACATTTTCTTATCTTTCTCCCCTCTCTCTCCTCCTCCTCATCTACCTTGCAAATTTATGAGTGTGACAGATAATGTATATCTGTCTCTTGTCTCGACCCAAGTCTCTGCAAATTAATTTTACTTACATCTCTCTCTCTCTCTCTCTCTCTCTCTCTCTCTTCTCTCCTCCTCCTTCTCTCTCTCTCTATTTTATGTTCTCTCTTTCTCTCTCCCCTCTACATCTCTTTTTCTATATTTCTCTCCTCTCTATACCTCCATTTCTTAATCCCTTCCATTAAATTCTTTTGTTTCTATGTCCTGAACAAGTCCCTATTCTCCTACGTCTGGTTCAGTTCATTTTTTACCTAAAATCCATTTATTTTATTTGAGTTGCTCTCCTTCTCTCCTCCCCCTCTCCCTCCTACCATCCATCCATTTGTTCCTCTCTTTTTCTCTTTATCTGCCTCTCAATTTTTTTTATTTTCCCCTCTCTCTTTCTCCTTCTTTCCCTCCCTCTCTCTCTCTTTCTCCTTCTTTCCCTCCCTCTCTCTCTCTCTCTCTCCTCTCTCTCTCTCTCTCTCTCTCTCTTTCCCCTCCTCTCTCTCACTCAATCCCTCACTTCTCTCTCCCTCTCTGTCTCTCTCCTCTCTCTCTCTCTCTCTTTTTTTTCCTCCCTCCCACCTCTCTCTTTTTCTCTCCCTCCCTCTCTCCTATCTCTCTCCCTATTTCTTATTCTCTTTCTCCTTCTCTCTCTCCCTCTATGTATCTCTCCTTCTCTACCTCCCTCTGTCTCTCTTACGGTCTTACTCTCTTCTATCTAATCTGTCCATGCCTCGTTTGCTGGTTCGTCTACAACCCTTTCAACAGTCTGGCTCTGTCATTAGTTCATTACTTTTCCGTTTTCTTGAATGTCCAATAATTGACCACGTTTCCCTGATACTCAATCTGAGTATACTCAATCTTATGGTCTCTAAGATTCTCTCAAAATATGTCAAGTCCAGCCATGTGAAATTGTGAATCTTATGGTCTCTAAGATTCTCTCAAAATATGTCAAGTCCAGCCATGTAATTCTTATGGTCTCTTTCATCATGATGACAGAAGTTGTATCTGCGCGCTTAACTATTTATGTCGGACTTCAAAGCGGGGTTTTGTCCTTCCACAGTCACCCACTGAGGATCACTGTGACTGCTGATTGTTTGTAAAGTTTCCATGCATGTATTAGGGCCGTATATTATGAAACAAGATTAGTATTATTATTATAATATATTTTCTCATTTATTTAAATGGTACATACATTATCTATGGGCTAACATAGCAAACATAGATATGATCATGATAATTTGAGGTTTCTGAAACATTATTATATTATTACTGTTAGGAGAGCATAGGGCTTGTCCAACTATAAAGGATTAAGTGTTCTTACATACTTATTATTATACTATGCTATATTAGGTAAGACAAAGTAAAATATATACAGTAAAATACAATGAAATTATAAAGAAAAAATAAATAGATTGAACAAAGAAACAACAACAACAATAAAGAGCATACAGCTAATGTCCTACCTAAAGCGCGGGGTTATTGCCTGTGGCAATCTCTTCCACCCAACCTAGTAAATCCAAGCCGACTCTTAGGTTTTATCAGCCGACCGATAGGTATTCAAACAAGATTTTCTGTCAGCTCCGTTACGCCACAGAAGTATAATGTACAGCTACAAAACCCGGCTTAGATATGACCTCTACAGTTGTTGTCAAGGTGAAAGTTAAGGGATAGTGTCCACTAAGATTAACAAATCCTGTTTCATAATTTGGCCCTTAGTGTCGTAAAAACCAAGACAATCTGTGAAACTCTAAACTTTTCATTTTTTATGAGAAGGAAAAGCTGAAATTCACTTTCGTCATCATAGGGTGGTTTCATCGTGAACGATGGTAGCCAGACAGTGGAGGAATGACTCGGCACTTCTACTGTCTTTACCAGGAGGCTAATAATTGACAAGGGCCCCAGAACCAAGCCAAATTTGAAATTAACTTTAGCATGGGTTAAAACTGAAGGATATTGGGACTCACTGATGTGCGGGAATAGTGTTACGTACATATCTTTTTCGGTTTATGTCATCTAAACCGGAGGTCAAGGTTCAAATCTTTATTAAAAAAAAAAAACTATTTTAAAATAATTTATAATTATTATTTATTTTTGCATATTTTCAACATTTATCACTTGAAGACACGCGTGAAAGAACAGTGTTATTATTTCTTATTTAATAATAATAAATACTTCTGAGTGTTTATAAACACCTTGGTCATGTTTTTTAACATCGTGATGATGTCTTAGTACTTACCTCTTATACCGACCTAGACCTACTAACTACTGTACATAGTTTACATTGGTAGCATCCTGGTGTCTTATACTATTAGTCTGTTTACAGTACAATTTAGTTCTGGCTATTAACTTAGTGGCATATAGGTAGTTTGTTTTTTTGTTTGAGATATACATAAGCTATATATTGGTATGTGGTACATTGGGCCGTATTCACAAAAAAGAAGCAATTGATCGTGAGCAAAAGTTTGAAATAAAAGCAAAAGGTATAGAAGAAAAAGCAAATGGCTCTCTTTCGTATTCATAATTATTTCCCGTAGATTTTCAGACACTGACGCAATTCCATCGAATTTCGCACCGAAAATTGCTTTTGCTCACAAACCATGCATAAGTTAGAGGAGCAATTCATAAAATGAAAAGCACAACTTTATGAATATGCAAGGATCGTTCACTCCCAAAGAAGGAAAAGCTTTTGCTTTGGAGTAAAATCTTTTACTCTCAAAACTTTTTGAGTACCGACTAAAGCAATTTCTTCACATATGCCGAGGAAGCCAGGAGAAGCTTTTGCTAATGAATACGGCCCATTCTCTCTTTTTCTCTGTCATACACATATCATTTCGTCTCACTCTCTCTCTCTGTCATACACATATCATTTCGTCTCACTCTCTCTCTCTCTCTCTCTCTCTCTCTCTCTCTCTCTCTCTCTCCCTCTCTCTCTTTGTTTGTTTGTGTGTCTCTCTCTCATCCAAGTTCTGCCTCACATAACCTACATATTTGGGAACAATCAGAAGATCTGACATGAATTCATAATAAGGAGTTGAGGAATAAGGAGAGAGAGAGGGAGAGACATAGAAATGTAGGTATAATGTTACCGTTTCTATGCGTTTGTATGTTTACGCATTAATTTTTGTTTTATTTGTAAATATGTTGAACTAAATGCACTCAATATCTAGCATACTATCGGATTACTATCCATACATGTATAATTGTATACATAATATATAGGTAGTATGTTATGTACATAAAAGTAGCATCCGACCTCAGTAGGTTGATCGATAAGGCGGCGGACTTGTAACCTGGAGGTCGGTGGTTCAAGTCCCGGTTTCAGCGTAGATTTAGTAAAGCGAGTTTGAGTAGTTGTGATATCACTAAAGTGATTAACACAAATATGATAACTTTTACATAAAAGTAGCATCAGGAGCGTCGCGCGTAGATGGGAACTTGAATACACCAGTTCTCTAGATTCCTGTTGTTAAGCAACGTCCATCGAGGTCAAATCTTGGTGGATAAACTCTACTTTGAACCTTCTAGCTCTCTAGATAGATGTTCGCTATTCCCGATGCCCGGCCCAACCCAGACTGGGTCATGTTAATGTAGGTTGCAGCGAATGCAGGGTAAATCTCGAAAAACCTAGAGATGATAAAACTCTGCCGCTCGATCATTAAGGCAGCGGACTCTTAATCTAGTGGTCGGTGCTTCGAGTCCCAAACATGTAAATTTTTTAGAAAGCCTGGGTTGAGTAATTGTAAGATATACTGATATATCTCATACTGACAACGTCCCTCCACTTTTCCTACCCGAAATTATTGTTTATGTGTTTTTTCACCTTAGAAGTTATTATTTATTAGCTTAGGTGATTTATGTATGCTTATTATTGTAAAAGAAATATATATTATGAACTTTTTCAAATCAAATCAAATCAACCTTCTCTATATCGTCCCTGCAATTGAAATTAACTATCCTTTTTGTTTATTTCTGATTCCAGGTAAGCTTCGAACCCTCGCTCTCTCACTTAGTCCATCTCTAAAGTCTCACCTTGCGGAATGGCATGTGATGGTACTGACACATGGGAGGTAGTAAAATCTCGGGATTTTTAACCTCTCGGCAGCGCGTCTTTATACACGCGCGGTTCCAAATATTTCTTGTGTGAAGGCTTCACGGTTAAAGGTAGGTAAGTATTAAAGGTCTTATAGCAGGAGCCTATAGGCAATCTAGGTATTCGTGATCTCAGCGTCCAAGATATGTAAATTAAAAAAACTTTATTATTGCTAAGATTCATAAATATACCTTTATTATATGTAGTTAAGGAACAAAATGAAGAAACAGGTTCCAGATCTTGGAACCAATACTGTGCGAGCCAGCCTGAGTAGCCTGTGTCCGGGCAAAACTTAATTGACCCGGCTGGGCTAACCCGTCTCGCCAGATAGCACCTACATCCAACGTCCGGTTAAGTAAACTGTTTATGATAATAAAAGTACATAGTAGAAGTAATAATAATAAATGTATTAATAAAATTGTGATTTTCAGATTTTTTGTGCAAGATTTTTTCCTTATCTTATAAGAGATTCTTTTTCACTCGAATAAATTTGCTTTCATGTTTATTGAAGTAAAGTGGAAACGTTATATAATGTCCTAATTGTGTTAGTCAGAAAGTTGATGACGTCACAAATACGAGAGAGATTACTTGAACCCGAAACCGAGGTTTTTAATGCTTTGGGACTCGAACCAACGACCTCCACGTTACAAGTCCGCTATGGCATAATAAATTTAATTATCTCAGCAAATTACATTACATGTGTGATATAATTATGTTTTTCCATGAAAGAGATCATCCATCCACTTTTATTCGCAACGCACCCATATAGGAAAAGAGATTCTTCTAGTTAATAATAACTCACTTATGTGAAAGGTAACCACCAGGCGAGGTTAATGCTGAAAGCATTTTCTACCACCTAACCCTCAGAGTCTTATTTTTATGTGGTCACAAACTAAAATTAATGAGGAAAAATTCATGCACTGGGTGGGATTCGAATCAACGGATCCCTTCGGTATACCTGGATTACCATGGCGTTACCACTTGACTACCAGTGCACTTTAGATAACTATTCCCTGTATAGATATGGCAAACTTTGTTTTCTATTTGCAAGTATGTTTTCTATTTGCAAGTAAGAACTTTTTCCTTGTGTCTCTTCATCTTTTGCAAGAAAGAATTTAAGTGAACAATTTAATCTGCAATCGTAGAAAAGAAAAGAGGAAAAAATATACATATCAAAAGTTGCACTGAGATTAAAATACTCATGAAGTTGTTTAAAATCCTGTTCTGACAGGGGCAGGGTCCTGCCTCTAAACTTTCTTCCATATATAAATGATGTGTCCCTTTTCACTTATTGCATGTTGGCGCAATGGCGCATGCCCAGATAGTACCGTTAAAAATAAGAAGATACGAAATTTTCAATAACTACCTATTTGTCTGTCGCGGTAGCTCAGTGGTAAAGGCGGCACTCTGTGAATCCAGAGGTTCCAGAGGTCGTGATGGGTTCGAAACCCAGCCGGGACATGACAACTTATCCTCCCATTTGGAATTTTTACCACATAATAATATGTCTTAGGCTTACTGCTGGAATAATGGGACTTTAATAGTCCTTATCTGGCAGTATAAATAAGGCGATATTATTATTATTATGTACGAGTTACATATTATTTTTACGCTTTGGTTAATCCATACAAGTGATCACTATAAGTAGGTGTGCCTGGCCTATCTATTTGAAGTTCGAGTACTTAAAAGTAAGTAGGTTCCAAGTACCAGAGCTTGTGTAGGAACATTACTACGAGGTACTTCACCTGCGTGTGACCTATAGAGGTCACTTTCTCCGGCGGAACCTGCCACTCTGGGCCGGATCCCGACGGGTTAGTGGGTAAATAAATGTAAACAAACAACAAGAAGGAACAGAAACCAGTTCCGTGTGTCTTATATCTCGGTGGCTACAGAAAAGAGGAACGAAAACCAGTTGCATGCGGATGATATATCTCATGGTAGTCTGGTAGTCATGTGGTTAAGAGCATTCGTTGCTGACCCGGAGGTTGCGGGTTCGAATCCCGGCCAGAGCGGATAATTCTGACTGAGATTTTTCCGTTTCCGGAATGGCATGGATGTAAAGGTAAAGTGCCCTGAAGTAATGCGAAAGCGGTTCCGGGGCACATCCACTTTTAAAAAAAGGTCTGGTAGTCAAGTGGTTAACGCGCTAGTCTGGTAATCCAGGTAGCGCATCAGGTATCCGTTGGTTCGAATCCCACCCAGTGCATGAACTTTTCCTCTTACATTTGAGTTCGTGAATCCCACCCAGGTTCGAATCTCACCCAGTGAATGAATTTTTCTTAATTTATTTGAGTTTGTGACCGCTAATAATGAAACTCTGAGGGTTGAAGGGTCCTGGAAGGGTTAGGAACGGATTTGTGTCGCCCAGCGCAGCGCCCAGATCCAAGTAGGCTAATTCCATAACCAATGATTCTAATTTATTTTTAACCTCCTGTTATGAGTTATTCAGGACGAGGGTTTATCCTCCAAGCGCTAGGAATTGTAATAAGTATCCTCATCAAATCCGACCTCTTGATCGATAAGGCGGTGGACTTGTAACCTGGAGGTCGGTGGTTCAAGTCCCGGTTTCAGCGTAGATTTAGTAAAGCGAGTTTGAGTAGTTGTGATATCACGAAAGTGATTAACACAAATATGATAACAACAACAACAGGTATCCTCATCAACCTCACCCAGCCCGTCTGGAAACACCAAACTCACGTGTTTTTTAATTGATTTATTTTTTCTCATTATGCTGCTCGAACTGAACTGAAAAGACCCTTTACCCTATCATCTAACAGTCTAGAAATTCCTAAGTGTTCTGTATTCAATTCCTGAGAGATAGTATACATAGAACTCTCTAAGCATTCATTAGATTAGAATATTAATTATTTCAATATTCTGTGTTATGATGGGTCTTATGATTTATATGATTGCCACCTGCAAAGAGGTCACAACAGGAATTTGCCAACTTAGAAACAACTGAAACAAGCCATCATAAATTTTGGTGTGGACCTCTGAACCTCCACTGCTTGTTGGATTTAGCTTGGCACAAAAATAAATATCTTTAAAATTTGATAGCAAATAATAATAATAAAATTACCGTTAAAAAACATGCCTTTTGTAGATTTTTTTCTGTGGCAATTAGAACCATGTATTTTAGCAACTTAAAGTAATTTTATTTACATAGAATTCCGGAAATCTACATACTTCTTCTAAAAAGAAGAGAAAAAAAGACACCAAAAACAAAAATCAACCCTTAATAAAATGACCCACCCTGTGTTTCTTACTTTTGTTACAGTGCTTTTAAGATACCTACTACTTATTTATGCAAACATATAATGTTGCGTACATTACCTTCCTCAATATCACATTTCATTCATGCTTGTAACATATGAATAATTACATCTGTTGAGCACTTGAGAACACTCTTGTTATCAAGTGCAGCAGTTTGATACGCGGTTATTTTTTGCAACCTGAGTTTGATTCAAGTGATTTTTGCAAGTTGACTGCACAGGAGATTACAGGTTACACCTGCTAGGTGGGAATGTCAGCAGGTGTTATACAGGGTGGCAGATAGACAGGTGCCACTGGTAGAATCGAGTCAATCATAATAATAACAACAACACTTTTTAGTGGAAGATAACCACCACTAGACGAGGTTAATGCTCAAAGCATTTTCTACCACCTAACCCTCAGAGTCTCATTATAATGTGGTCACAAACTCAAATCAATGAGGTAAAAATCATGCACGGGGTGGGATTCGAACAAACGAATCCCTGCGCTACCTGGATTACCACACTAGCGCGTTAACCACTTGACTACCAGTGCACGGTTCTGGATGTCTGGATGAGAGACATAAACTAGGAGTAGACCAGTCGTCTGTCTGAGGTGTGTGAAAAGTGAGTAGACATTGATGTCTGAGGATCTACATGTAAGTAGACCAACAGTCTGGGAAGTGAGGAGTAGACATTAGGGGGGAGTAGATGAGAGACATAGGTGTAGACCAGTCGTCTATCTGGGGTGTATGAATAGTGAGTAGACATTGTCTGAGGATCTACGTGTAAGTAAACCAACAGTCGGGGAAGTTGGGAGTAGACATTATGACTACTCAAGAGTATGAACCGACTTCAGTAGCTTGATCGATAATGCGACGGATTTGTAACCTAGAGGTCAGTGGTTCAAGTCCCGGTTTCAGTTTGAGTAGTTGTGATTAACACAATTATGATAATAAAAAAAAAATACTCGAGTATGACCACACGGCAAAAGGTGAGTTCGGTGCGAAGATTACCCACACCTTTTTCGCATGTATGAATTCGGTGCCGCCTAAAAAAGGTGATGTACGAGTTCGGTGCGGTCTTAATGACTTATAAATTGATTGTTTGTTTATAATGTACTAGTTGCTTGTTAACAGTCATCCTGATGTTATTAAGTTAGTAGATTATGTTGTAGGCAATTCAGCAAGACTATCCATTTCTTCCTTGAAGGCCATGTCTATAGGGTTTATAGTAGGGTTAGGTAAAATACAATGAAAGCCATGCCTTAGGTTTATAGTCGGGTTAGGTAAAATACAATGAAGGCCATGCCTTGGGTGTATTGTAGGGTTAGGAAAAATACAACGAAGGCCATGCCTTGCATGGGGTTACGTATAGTAGGTTAGGTAAAATACAATGAAGGCCATGCCTTGGGTTTATAGTAGGGTTAGGTAAAATACAATGAAGGCCATGCCTTGGGTTTATAGTAGGGTTAGGTAAAATACAATGTAGGCCATGCCTCGGTTTATTAATTGAAGGCCATGCCTATAAGGAAAAAAATACTATAATTACCTGATCATCAGGGCAAGTACCAGGGCACCGAATTCATACATGACCTTTTTTAGGCGGCACCGAATTCATACATTTTTTTATTTTTCGCACCGAACTCATACATAGCGGACCACACAGGGCACGTATTATAGGTTATAGCTATGAATAGATCCGTGGTTCGGATGCCACCTAATGATTGGATTTCATGGTATGTAACCACATAATACTTTTGATGTCAGTTGTTAGAAAATGCTTAAAATAACCTTGGTCGTGGTTGCCTACCTTCCTCTAATGTGAAGACTGTATTATTATTATTATTATTATTATTATTATTATTATTACTGCTGTGCAGTGTATTACAGGACTCTACTGTACTATACTCGTATACCGTGCACTGGTAGTCAAGTGGTTAACGCGCTATAGTCTGGTAATCCAGGTAGCGTAATAATAATATCGCCTTATTTATACTGCCCGATTAGCACTATTAAGTCCCATTATTCCAGCAGTAAACCCAAGACGTATTATTATGTGGCGAAAATCCCAAATGGGAGGATAACTTGTCTTGTCCCGGCTGGGTTTCGAACCCGCGACCTCTGCAATCTCTGGATTTACCACTGAGCTAAAGGAACAGACGTAGGTATTCAACCCAATGTATGAAATTTTCCTCATTAATTTGAGTTTGTGACCACATAATAATAAGACTCCGAGGGTTAAATGGTAGAAAATGCTTTGAACATTAACCTCGCCTAGTGGTTACCTTCCACTAGAGCGAGTTTATTATTATTATTATCTATTCTACTGACGGACGGTACATATCAGCTATTGCACTGAACATTTATAACTATACAGTGCACTGTATTATACATTGTACATTACATAGGTATACCCACTGAACTGTATTAATTCCGTTCAATATTATGCTACTCATGCTCAAATCGCTTCTTGAGGAGAAGGAGACTCACCGATGCATGTAAAGTAAGTGTTGAAGTAAGCCTTGCTTATAATGAACCACTGCGGCTCCTCACTCTAGCATGAGTGCCTCACGAGGTGATGTGAGTAGCGCGTTATCAGCTGTGAATATCTGATGAGTATTGAACGGAGGCCATGTTTTTGTTTGGAACCAAGGAGCTTTAAATTATAATAGTAATATCGCCATATGTATACTGGCTGACTAGGGCTAATAAGTCCCATTATTCCCGCAGTAAAACCAATATTATGTGGTCATCCCAAATGTGAGGTTGGTTATCTTGTCATGTCCCGGCTAGGTTTCGACTTCGCGACCTCTGTATTACCAGTATGATTAATAAATGCCTTGAAAGACCATGAAAAGTGCATGAGAGGCGAAGGGACGCTGCCAATTCCTTCGGATATAAGTTCAGGAGGGTGAGATACATGGGCGTAGACAGGGGGAGGGGAGGGACAACTCCTCCACGGAGAAGTCATAATAGATTGTTAAAGTCATCATATTTGTGTTGATCACTTTCGTAATGTCACTACTACTCAAACTCGATTTACCAAATCTTTGCTCAACTTGGGACTTGAACCACTGACCTCCAGGTTACAAGTCCGTCGCCTTATCGATCAAGCTACTGAAGTCGGTGTCATAACAGATTGTTCCTGTCACCTACACAGCCTATGTAAACAAGAGTCAGTCAGTCTATCTACAATTCTACATTGCTAAATAAGTCTAATATAATATTTCAACAGGAATCGGGAAGTATCCTTCCTCTAATTGACTGAGACTCCAGGAAATAGATCCGGGTCATGTAGTAAACAGATATACACAAATCCGGGCCATAAAATAAACATATAGAAATACATAAATCCGGGTCAATGTTATTAAAACTGAAATAGTTAAACAGACGATCAAATTAGCTGTTTCTCAAGAACCGCCGCGCCGAACTGAAATTGGTAAGTTCCCGGTAGTAAGTAACAATCTGGTTTACCAATAAAGTCCAAGTTTCCAGTCTAATCACTTCCCTCACGCTACTATAACACGCGAGTCTAGAACTATGAATGAAGGAGCGCGTTTCCTAGAAGTTATTTATTTAATTTATTTTTCGGTTGAAGGCAGGAAAAAATCTTTTAAAGACACCCAGGTCATCCTGACTTGGGGTGTGGGTTTTCCACCCACTGAAAACCCACCTTCTCAAAGAGCTATAATTATTTAATCTATAGTAAAATATTTATTTATTAGATTAATGAATAAAGTTAAATATTTGTGTTAATTACTTTCGTGATGTCACATCAGCTTTTTCAATTTATTTCCTAATTATTGGCAACGTCTGATTTCCTGCATAACTATTCCTGTTTTGGCCCTGTGAGCAGTGCCAGGATTATTTACCAAAGACTACCTCACATATACGATTCATTTAAAAACAGACAAAAAAAAACACTGCCAATTATGGACACAATACTTCCTCGTGATTGTTTCACATTGTGTACACGTGCGAATTTTGAGTTTTTATACTAAATTACTTGTATCTCCGAAACGGCTGAACCGATTTTCTTCAAATTTGTTTTATATGGTAGAAAACCGTTTTTTCTACATTCTAGATTCTACAAAAAATTCTGTATCGGCAAGTCGTGGTTCTTATTTTTTGACTTTATTGTCCAAAATTTCGGATTTTCTAAAATATCAGAGTCAAATTATAATTAATTAAAAAGAAAATATAACAAGCCTGTGTAGAACATTAATATGCATATACATACAAAATTTCATCAAAATCGGGTGTACCGTTCACGAGATATATGCATTTAAGTAAAAAGTTAGTGGTCAGGCGCATGGTCTCTTTCACCCAGAGCCGCTAGTACGAATTCGATGAATTTAAAATGGGACCATCTACAGAATGTCTCCTAGATGTTTACAAAATTTCATCAAAATCGGTCGAGTAGTTTCCGAGATTTGCGCGTTACAAGGAATCGTTTTAACAGACAGACAGACCGACAGACGGACACAAAACCAAATTTGCTCAGGAGGTTATGAAACGTCCAGAAATATGAAAAAAATTGAAATCGGAGCAAAAAAATATTTTTTTTTTACAAAAACGAACACAATACTTCCGATTTCTAATATTAGAAATTTCTCGGAAGTAATAGTACAATTTAATGAATTACTATATCATTAAAATACTTAATAACTGATGCACAGAAAAAGTGTGGAAAATAAAAACATATAGTTTTTTAATTAAAGTGGACCGATAATACCCCCGTCACTATCTGCTCCAAATACTTCAGAACCTATGCAAATGCTGCCTATATGTAGAGAGCTGTCAAGTTTTTTTTATTACTATTTTTTTTTTTTTTGACATTTACTTAGTTTAAGTTTTATTTTGTATTTTATGTTTATTTGTGTAATTTTAAGTTTTAAGTTTTTTTTCTTTTTTCTTTTTGTAGGGCCAATTATTGTAAAATGGGTTAGATCCCGTAGATATCCTAAATAAATAAATCCTCGAACTGAGCAAGATGATGATTACTACTCAATTGTATACATTTATATACTCGTATCATACTTCTCTCAAAAATCCTCTAAATTAAACATACAATGCTAAATATTGTAACTTTAATCTCCACTTAACTTACTGAAAATAATAATTTATTATTCTAGTTTTAAAACCACAACTTCCATGTTTACTTTATGCAAATTTTGGTCGCTTTACTCCAGACTTTTTTTTACATTTTAAAGTTAACTTTTTTACCAAAAAAATCTGCTCTATATTTTAGCAGACCCAAGTGTGAGTAGTTAAATTTCAAACAATTAATTCAAGTATTTTAATTTCTACTCGAGTATTTAAAACAGTTCGTGCCATCAAAAAAAGAAAAAAAAAAAAAAAAAAATGCAGAAACATTACGTTTGCACAAACACCTCAAAATCACTGTTTTATCTGTTAAAATGGGATTGGAGAAACTCTTTTTTTATGGCGTGTTTAAGTGGTCAATTATGGGGTGATTAAGTTTGTGGACTATAAACTGACACCTCGCTGGTGGTCCAAAGGTGTCAATTTGGTCCTCTGGCTATCTGTTCGATGATCTTGGTCATTAAAATTTGATGGGTTTAAATTTCAATATGTAAAGTTAGCTATCTGTTAAAATTCAATTAGAGACTATTTAAAAAATCCAATCAAAAAGTGATTTTTTATAGTTTCATTTAAATTGTCATTAGCTTTTGATGAAATTTTTTTAAGTGACTAATGTTGTCCAACCGATCTAAGTAGTTCGATCGATGAGGCAGCGGGCTGGTAACTTGGAGGTCGTTGGTTCGAGTCCCATAGTGTGGCAAATATTTAGTAAGGCGAGTTTGAGTAATTGAGACATCACACGATTGTGAATAACACAAATAACGTCCTTATTTTTAATGTTGTTGTCCATTTCTACTGAAAAAGATAAAGAAATTTACCCTGAGCAGGAGTTAAATCTTGTTCGTGATCCAGAAGTGCTTCAGCTTTCGTACATCAGCAAAACCTCGACAAACATTTTGTTTTCCTTGACAGGGGTATTTCATTGACATCAGGAAGCATTCTTTTTTTTTTATTCCGAGCGAGAATCAAACCCTTCATTCAGGATTTCAGACATTTCTTTTAGCAAACTATAACAAGCTTTCATCAATCGTTCATATTAGGCAAATTTGACTTTGGTGAATGCTCTATGTGTGTTCTCAAGTGGTGTCCTAAAATTCACGTTTCATTATGTTGTGACAGTGACCTAAAAAATAACCAGCTTTACATAGTTATTGATGTAAATTATTCTTTTATGGAATGGATATTGTCTGATATAGTGTTTGAGATATAGTTTTAATGTTGCAGCCGTAGCGATGCAGCGTGGCAGTAAATTAGTGAGATGATAACGAGAATTGGGTTGATAAAAAATAAGAGTGGAAATAATGGAATTGGGTGAATAACAATGAGTAGCAATAACAGCAATAGCAATAGCATGAACCAATTGCAATAACAGCAGTACAATAGCAATAACCTAGCGATAGCAGTCATAGCAATAGCATAATAACACAGTAGCATAGCAATAACAGCAGTAGCAGTAACATTAACAGTAGTATCGATATAAGCCAACATAACAGCGAAGTAGCAATTGCAACAACGGCAGTAGAAATAGCAATAACAGCAGTCACAATAGCAACAACAGCAATAGCAATAACAGCAGTGGCAATTACAACAACGGCAGTAGCAATAGCAATAACGGCAGTAGCAATAGCAAAAACAGCAGTAGCAATACGAACAATAACCGCAGCGACATGAGCCATATACCAATGATTTAAGTTGTGACAATATACAGGGTGAAGGAACCTATACCTTGTATCTCGAGAACCACTCAAGATATTGACACGAAGTAAGATACGGGTTGCCTTATTTCAAGGGAATTGCTTTTGGTCCCTTTGGCTGGTCGTTTGTGCTGGGAGGCATTGGTGGCAACTTGCTCACGATTTTTTGCTGGAATGACATATTGAAAGTGAACTTCGTTTAGCGGGTAATCTCTGTGGCTTACCGTTCTTGAGATACACGACCGGCAGGCAGTCCTGGCAAATGTCCATAATTTCTCTAGGTACAAGAGGTGGGGTGAATTGTAAGTGCCAAAATTCGTGTTCGGTTGAAAGACTGAATAGCCACAAATCACAAACATCATCATTTTCATCATCATATAAGTAATCTCATCATCATATTATGTAAATAATCTCATCATCATTTTCATCATCATCTAAGTATCTCATCATGAGTATAAATATTTTCATCATCATCTAAGTAATTTATCATCATATCATCATCTAAGGAATCTCATCATCAGTATCATCATTCTGATCATCACCTCACGAGCCCCATGCTGGTTTAATCTAGAACTTCATCCGCCCACTTTCCATACATAATGCGCCTGCAATTATGTCTTCCTCCTCCTGCTAAGACTTGGTAAGGTGTTTTCCAGAAGGAAACCTGCTGAGCTCGGATATTCCTCATGGGTTAGAAAATTAGGACCGTTTCATATTTTGTGAAAATTAGCACCCTTTCACTTTTGGCACGTTTTCACTTTGCAAAATCTTTTCTTAGACACTGCAAAATGGGTTTATTTCTTTATACTATTTATTTAATGGAATATGTTTTTGGGTCCCGTGGTGGATTAAAAATGAAAAAAACAACAACAGTTCAGAGATGTAGGATTCTTCTGCTTTTAAGTGACAAAGTGTCATAAAACCCATATGACTACTTTTGGAATTAGTCTAACTCTTTTTCTTTTTTAACAAATTTTGAATGTTGGAATTTTTCAAAATCCCATTCTTGGTTTTTCACGGTGAATTTTTACTTGCTCGAATTTAAATAAATACTCTTTTTTCTTTGTTTTGAAGGATTCTTTTGGAAGGAAAGATTTTTCTTTTGCTTGGACTAGAACAAATGATTTTTACAGCAAGCATTGTGTAATTCCAACAATGGTCCAAATCTCCCATGTGGTGATTTGCATGATTCATTACGCTATTGTTATTGAGCATTTCATTATTACGTTTGTGTAGGTATCCTCCTCAATTGATTTTGTCTATCTGATCTATGTCTGTCACTATTTTTGCTCTATGGCGTTGTGTGAATTCTATTGTACGTTACTTCATTCCCAATCATTGGTAGTCAAGTTTTACTGCCATGTCGTTGTAGTTGAATTTAAGTTTAGTTTATAGTATTAGCAGAGTATGGAAAACTAAGTTATGTACCTATTACCTGATTGCATTTCAGGTTTACACTGATAAAAAAAATCAATCTTAGGATTCTGAAAAACAATGGAGACATTTAAAACTGATGGCTCAGTAATATTTATGACACTTCCGTATTTCGATATTAACGTGTTTTTCAACTAGGGTTTAATGGTCATAACACGACAGAAGTTTTAACCCACCATACGCTGAGCAAACAATTCAGCTACTGAAATTAAAATCATCCAGCCTGAGTCTTCTCTTTTACTCTGTCTTATCCCGCTTGAGCAGGGTCGACGTTGTTCAACCTCATGGTTGAGGTTGGTTGGTTTTGGCACATTTTTTACGGCTGGATGCCCTTCCTAACACCAACGATTCTATTTGATTTAACGTCCTGCAGTAGGACGGGGGTTTTACCCTCCATTCGCTGGGAATCGTACCAGCTACCCACATTAACCTCACCCAGCCTGGGTAGAGCCCGGACTAGTTTTGAAATCTTTGAAAAATGTTGTTTTGAAATCTTAAATGGATTTGAAATCAGATCGATCCCGAATCCATGTCCTCACCACGCTGGACGATGCTTGACTTCGCTGAACGGCACAGTCGGATGAGAACTGTTGTTTTCAACGTATACCATCTCCGCGGCCTATATAGGGAACGTGTTTACGTGCCATCCGAGACTTCTAGGCCCGAGGACTTGAGTTAGGTCGGAAGAAAAAGAACTGAAGGAAAGGAACTGAAGAAAAAGAACTGAAGGAAAAGAAAACGCCGTTAACGCCCAAATTGCACAAGTTCCCATGCCCCCAGCCCCCCGGTACAAACAAACATAAAAACTAGTTCATGCTGAGAAGAAAATCCCAGAGCAAATATTATATGTTTCGCGTGCTGAATTTCTCATATTTTCTTTTCATATTTACATTTTCTTTCATATTCATATTTCCTTTCATATTCATATTTTCTTTCATATTCATATACTGTGTGAGCTCAATTATGTCGTTGTCTTCTTCTTCTTGTATAATAATATATATTTTTATTTTCTCTTTCCTTTTTATTGTATATACTGTCTCCATTTTTTTATTGTTATAATAATTATTTGTATTGTATATATGCCTTTTTTATATCTAATAAAGTGTTTAATAATAATAATCCCTTCTCAGTCCCTTTGTTTTGCTCCTCTTTTTCGCGTCTTCTCTTACCTCCTCCTTGTTCATTAGTTCTCGTATTTCTTTAACTCCCAACTTTCTTATTGTTGTTTTTGATTTTGTTGATCTTCTTCATCAATCGTCATTTTATTCTCTCCTTGTGTGCAATTCTTTCATTACGCCACTTTCTTCCATCTTATTCCTTCCCCATTCACCACACGACTTTGAGGTTGCAAAGACTATGGAAGATGCTCAGAACACATACTAATTATGTAAATATTCGTTGGAGTTTGGAGTATAATTATGTATATCTATTTATTACATTTTATGTTTCTTTATATTTCACATTTAAAAAAATATTATGAACTCCGAGAGAAATAAATATTATGAGCTCCGAAATAAATCTCAGCATATTGCAGAGTTAAACAAACAGAAGTGTGGACAAGAGAGGAGATGGTGGAGGAGAAATAATTCTGTCTCTTCTACACATCCGACCCCATTCCACATTTAGGTCAAACTCTAGTTGTACTCTTTTATGGCGGAGTTCAGTGCCGGCGCTTGTGTCTTTTGTATGGGGCTGCTTGTGACAGCCTCTGTCATTTCATGTCTTTTTAGACTTGTTCTCGGCTTGAATAGGTGTGTGTGTCTGAGTTAGTGAGTGAGTGGGAATGAGTGGGAGAGAGAGTGAGTGAGTGAGTGAGTGGGAGAGTGAGATAGAGAGTGAGTGAGTGAGTGGGAGAGAGGATGAGTGAGTGAGTGAGAAATAGTGAGATAGAGAGTGAGTGGGAGAGAGGATGAGTGAGTGAGTGAGAGAGAGAGAGAGAGAGAGAGAGAGAGAGAGAGAGAGAGAAAGAGAGAGAGAGAAAGAGAAAGAAAGATAGAAAGAAAGAGCGAGAGAAACAGAGAGAGAGATAAAGAAAGAATGAAAGAAAGACAGGTTTTGTGACGTGCTTGATTTGATGACTTTGGTAATTCTATTCTTTTGGGCCTTTTGTTTTTACCATTTAAATGAAAGTCAGTCACAATGTTCGTTTTCCATTTATTTTTTCCTTGCAGGAATTGAATTTTGATTTTGGTTGTCAGTATTCTCACAAATAGTTTGGTCAAATATTTGAATTCATCCTTGTATTGATAGTAAATTTCAAAATTCATACTTTCACAGATCCATGTAATTGCAAATTGGAACTTCACACCAACAAAACTTTACTCGATAGAAAAATCGATAACTATCTTTTCAATTTCACACATTCACTCCATAGAGTTCAGTAACCTCTACACACGTCATTTCACGTGAACCCAACCTTACAATGATATCACAATGGTAAGGAACAATAACTTTCATATTTCAGCATCATAATTCCTGATTATCAAAATATGTAATAATGTCTGTAATAATCAGAATCATGATAGGTACACTGTCTTAGAAATGTGATTTTATTTAAAAATCATGGGTCAATTTTTACTTTCTATCACCTAAAATGAATAGAAAGCATTGTTTTCGTTTTTCAAAATTGAGCTGATAACATTTCTGGGCGAATTAGAAAGTCATACAGCTGTAATGTACCCTGGGAAAGTAGTCACTGTGGCAGAGCGAGTTAGCGCGCTAGGCATTGCACACATGGTGACCTGGGTTCGATTCCCAGCGGGGGAGGATTTTTTTCTGCTCTGTACTTGGATGTTCGGGGTCCACTCATACCTCGTGAGGAAAAATGAGTAGCTGCTTTAATGTGAAGCAGCGACCAGTGGCAGAATCTTAGGCAAAAAAATAATACAAGATATTGTAAATTAAAGTGGTAAAGTCCTATGATTCTGCGCTACCCACTAAAATTGTGACATAATAACACAAAGAAAAAGCATTATTATTATTATTATTATTATTATATGTACCCTAGGAAACGGATTTTAAAAACGTACATACTCAAGTTTTTTTAAAGAAACATCTCTTAAATTTAATCTTAAGTATCACTTCAAATGATTTTATTTCATAGGAAGGATCGATCTTAAATGGGACTTGGAGACTATATTATTCTTTCAGAACTATGATTTTATCTATTCCATGATAAATAGAAATTGTTTAACATAGGAAGAGGTCGCATTTCCTTGTGGAGAAAAAACCTGTAGAATATTAATAATATTCTATTTATATTATTCTGTAGTTTATAGAATAATAATAATATAAATAATATCTACTAGACACAACAGTATAATGGTCCAAAAACAGTCACTTCCGTTTCCCAGGGAACATTGCAGCTGTATGACTTTCTATTTATGGAATATATGACTGTAATGTCTTACCTACCGGGAGAAGTTAGTGTAGTTTATATGTGTGAAATATACAGGGTGAACCAAAAATAGTCACTTCCGTTTCCATGGTTATACTGTCTGACTATTTCTGAACTTGTATATATATGACTGCAATACTGTACTCTGTCAGCTGGCATTCAAATATTATCTCTAATATTTCATTCGTCATTGTTGAGCTTGATTGGTGGTGAATTGGTTTAGACATTTGTCTGGTAATCCATTTAGGTATCCGTTGGTTTGAATCCCACCTATGAATTTTTCCTCATTTATTTGAGTATTTGCCTATTTTAATAATAAGACTCTAAGGCAGTGGTTCCCAACTGGTGAGTCGCGACCCACTGGTGGGTCGCGAGAAGGTTTCAAGTGGGTCGCCAGAAGGTTTCATGGGTCTTCGCAAGGTCTTAGTTCTTAGGTAGAAAAAATTTAAAAGTTTTCTGATTCGTAAAAATGTTAAATAAAAATCCAATGGCGCTCTTTATTGAAAAAAAAAAAATTGTGTACAAAATGTACCCTTAGACTTTCGAGGGGTTAATTATTATAATATGAATCAGCATTTTAGTACTATTTTCGACAACATATATGTGTGAACAAGGTTTCTCCTCTTTACTCACCCTGAAATCTAAGCAAAGGAACCGACTGGACGCCACCAGTGATATGCGTGTATCATTGAGTAAAAATATACAACCTCAAATCAATGAGCTTGTGAAGGCCAGTCGGCCAAATGTGTCCCATTGAAAGACTCCACCAGCCTACTTTTTTAAAATTATTTTACGTTATTTACTTTTTTAATAACTCATTATCCTTCTTGAGAAAAATCCGCCAAGGGCGGGAATCAAACCCGCAACCTCGGGGTTCAAAGTCAGGAGTGCTACCTCTGAGCCACCAGCCCACTTTTTTTTCCTTTTTTCATAATTTTGTTAATTAATTGAATGTTTAACAATTAATAAATTTTTATTGTTTGCCTCTTAATAAAATGATTAATTATTTGTTGTTTTTTTCTCAAAACTAATACCTTTTAGAATTTTAGATTAAGAAAGATTGAAAAAAAGCAACTACGAAAGAGGAAGGGGTGAATACACATTTGGTGGGTCGCGGGTCTCAGAAATTTAAAAAAGTGGGTCGCAGTGGAAGTTGAGTTGGGAACCACTGCTCTAAGGGTTAGGTTGTAGAAAATGCTTTGAGCATTTAACGTTGCTTAATGGTTACCTCCCACTAAAGAGTGTTATTATTATGAAGATATCTTTAACACTATATGTAGTATATGTGATACAAGTACATGTTAAGGTACATATATCCTTGTTCTTTTACCACACATTCCACCCAATACAAAGTCTCTTACACCTAAACATACATATACTGTGTATTATATCACTCTGTGTAATCTCTGTGACGTGAAAGCCCCCGGAGCTTGTAAGGTTTCTATTGTGACGGGGCGCGGATGTGTGAGAATTAGAACTTATGCAAGGGATGCTCCCTGTCTTATCCCCCTCCGTTTACTGGAAAAGCTTTTCTTGCTGTTCATCTATAATTCTATAGGAACTGTATACAACTGTTATGTCATTTCCAATGCGGGGGAAAATAACGAAGGAAAAATAAGAGACCCGAAAAAAAAAAAAAAATTCCGATGCAACCAACTGTATTTGAAGGGAAATATGCATGACTATATCCATGCATGAAGTCAAAACTTACCTACTGGCTATCACTTCTTTAAAAAAGTTGCATCGATCAAAGTGACCTCTAGACCTCTGGGAAGAACAGGAATTTGGCCATAACTGTTCGAAGCAAAATGCCCCACTTCAACTTTAGCTTATATGATAGTTCACAGTAGGCTGAACCTACCCTTAAAATATATGCATCTGTTCGTGGGAGACCCTGTATAATTATGACGTATGTGTATGTATGTTTATATAAAATTGTAGCAAAAAAGTTCTTCGATTTACAAATAACTACCTACATAGAAAAAACGGCCATTGCATATTTGTAAATAGAAAGCTAGCCATTAGCGAGTGTCGATGACACCAGTTAGCGTTCTATAACTGAAGTTGACTAACGTCCAGCGAGTTCAGAATTTGGATCGGTGACCATTCAAATTCGAACCCTCGTGAAAAAAATGTAAAATTTTAGCCAAATAAAAAATCATTATTTTTTTATTTAGTTTTTTAAAAAATATTTTATCATCGGAGGAACCTGTCGACTGCTGTGCCCCTAGAAATCAACTGAGTGGCCTTCACATTGCATGCATAATATGTGGGGACCAACACCAACACGATAAAATAATAACTATGTTACATACGTAGTATGCCTTGTATAGTATGTTAGTTACCATTCATATTATGTTACCTTGGAGACACATTAGTTCCACCTCATCCTCATCTTTGTATAATTACCTGCCTATTGTTGTCCTGGGCTCTCTCTCTCTCTCTCTCTCTCCTCTTCCCCCCTCCCTTCCCCTGTCTCATCTATCTATCTATTTATGTATCTGGATGGAAAACAAACAATAACAATTGGGTGGGATTTGAACCAACAGATCCCCACACTACCTGGATTACCAGACTGGCGTCTTAACCACTAAACTTAACTACCAGTGCACGGTGCCTTTAAGCATGGGTAAACCCCGTTAAGTTGTAAAAAAAAAACAATTAAAAGCCTCTGTATTAGCCCTATTTCTATTACCTGGTTATTAAATAAAATCTAAATACCTACCTAGCTGTCAAACATCCTTAATTCAAAGATATTTAACACCCAGGCAACAGACAACCTGCAGCATGTACTTTATGTACGATGAGATACCTGTTGCTATTGCTAGTTTCTAGGAGAGTAGCACCTTACACGAAGCATTAGTGTTGTATAAATAAATTTTTCTTGTTTTTTTTTTTTATTACAAAAAACATTTTTCCTTATATGACTTGCCGACTGGGAGCTTCAGAAATCTCAGATTTATTCCAAGACTTACCGATTTACTAGTAACAAAACCGTACTTGAGTAACAAAACCGTACTTGAGAAATCTCGGATTTATCCAAGTGCTCATGTATTTACTTGATAAGAAATCTCGGATTTATCCAAGTGCTTATGTACTTACTCGATAAGAAATCTCAGATTCACTCCAAGACACAAGACATAGGGACGCTAAGAAGTCTCGTAGTTAGCCCGCAGGCCTCTAGCTAGCGCGGCCCAATGAATGCCCCTCCCACCTGAGTCCTACCTGCTCTCTGCTCTCAGCCAGGATAACTTTTACTCTCTCACACACTTTCTATCTCTCTGGCACGGAGCCTTGGCATGTGGCTGGACCTCGGCTAGTAAACAAAGCGCTTCCTAAACCTGATCTCTGGTAGTCAAGTGGTTAACGCGCTGGACTGGTAATCCAAGTAGCATAGGTATCCGTTGGTTCGAATCCCACTGGGTGGGATTCGAACCAACGGATACCTATGCTTCTTCATAATGATGTCAGTCTGTTGAAATATAAATCATATATTTCGTATTCATACACAGTTCAAAAAAAAAAATCCTCATTAATTTGAGTTTGTGACCACATAATAATAAGACTCTTGGGTGTTAGGTGGCAGTAAATGCTTCGAGCATTAACCTCGCCTGGTGGTTACCTTCCACTAAAGCTAGTTTATTATTATTATCTCTTTGGCTGTATGGCAAATTCCCATGATAAGGAGAATGCAAAAAAAAAAAAAATTAATCGTGAAATTAAGTAACGTCCAGCGAGGTGAAGACTTCGTGATGCTGGCATTCCGGTTCAACCCAGGCTGGGTGAGGTTAATGTGGGTAGTGCGTTTGTAAGTTTGCAACACTTCCCATTATAATTATAAAGTCGAGACAAAACGTTACGCAGCGTTTTAGTCTATGGTCTCTATGGTATATTTTCACGTGTAGGACCATAATTTTTTATGAATTTTGACGTTGCGTTGATCGAAAGAAAGGAAAGGAATCTCCCCACAGTTTGGCAACCACTCCTACCAGTCGATCTCGGAATGTGTGAACAGATCTTGAACATACATGAAAATGTTCAAGCTATTACTATCGGGTTTGAATTGCCTGAGATGCAATTTCATTACACGTTAGTAGAGAGAGACTGTTGATCTGCTAATCTTGCAATTATATGCGTCGAGAAGATCACAACATATCGATGGAGAGTCCTTAGACTTTCATGTATGCAGCCAATGCATGAGAGAGAGAGAGAGAAGAGAGAGAGAGAGAGAGAGAGAGAGAGAGAGAGAGAGAGAGAGAGAGAGAGAGAGAGCGAGCGAGCGAGCGAGCAAGATTCAAGAAAGAGAGAGAGATAGACTCAAGAAAGAGAGAGAGATATACTCAAGAGAAAGAGATACACAAGAAAGAGAGAGAGACTCAAGAAAGAGAGAGAGACTCAAGAAAGAGAGAGAGACTCAAGAAAGAGAGAGAGAGAGAGATACTCAAGAAAGAGAGAGAGAGAGAGAGAGAGATACTCAAGAAAGAGAGATACTCAATAAAGAGAGAGAGACTCAAGAAAGAGAAATACTCAAGAAAGAGAGATACTCAATAAAGAGAGAAAGACTCAAGAAAGAGAGATACTCAATATAGAGAGATACTCAATAAAGAGAGAAAGACTCAAGAAAGAGAGAAAGACTCAAGAAAGAGAGAGAGAGAGAGAGAGAGAGAGAGATAGATAGATAGAGAAAGACTCAAGAAAGAGAGAGAGAGAGAGAGAGAGAGAGAGAGAGATAGATAGATAGAGAAAGACTCAAGAAAGAGATATAGAGAGAGACTCAAGAGAGAGAGAGAGAGAGATCAACGAAGAGCTTTGCAGTGGCGCCGATTCAGGCCCAAAACGATGTACGGCAATACCTCATTGTGTAGAGTAGGGTTAGGAGAAATAGATATAGGGCCATGTCTCGGGCCGTAATTCGGGTGGAGCCAGAGCTTTCTATTGTATGTATATTTATGTACATTGTATACTTGTATATTTATGTACATTGTACATATTTAGTTGCTAAGGAAAATTTTCTGAAACGGCTTTGGCGGATATGAGAAAAAAGGTTCTTGAAAACAACGTCTGATGGGAAAATGAGAAAATAATATGGAGCAAGGAATAGCAGAAATAATGTGAGAAAGATATGATCTTGAGATTAGCAGGGTGGTGCAGGGGACTAGCCGGTGATTATTGATGGAGCATGCTTGACGATGAAACTTTAGTGAATTACATTATGTGAATGTCCGTATTAAATCAGTTAATTATCATAATTATTTGTGTTAATCACGATCGATGTGATATCACAATTACTCAAACTCGGTTTACTAAATATTTGCTGATCTTGGAACTCGAACCACCGACCTCCAGGTTTTGCCTTATCGATCGAGCTACGGAGGTCGGTTCCTTATTAAATCATATAAAATTTGTATAACATTATTGAAATATATATCTTATTGTAATTTGTAAGCACGGACATGGAAAGATCTTCCTGGGTTCGAATCCAACAAATTGCACACAGTTTTCTTGATTTATTTAAGATCCCTCCTAAACAAACTGGAACTTAAAATAGGGATAATTATTATTTTATTATTATCTAAAGACTCTTATTTTTCAAACTTAATCCAGCCACGAGTTATCTTCTTAATTTGAGTGTCAGATCTTGATCTTGAAGCAAGATGTCAATCTTCCATCAATAAAATACATCAATCATGGAGTGGGTATTGATAATGAATTCAAATGAATCATTTTGCATAATTATCTGCCAAGTGGAATCAATCAAGATGTGTTTCATTAATATGGTGGCGTAGTGAGATATCCTGTCTAGCCTTAACACCAGTGAACAGTCTAAATAAAGCATTGCTTATATTTGCAGATTAATAATAGATGTAAATAATTAATAATGATAATTATACTTATAAGGGTTGGGTGGAATAACCCCGCCCTTTAGTTAGGACATGTGTGTCTATAGTTATCTAGTTTTTCCCTTTTTACTTTCCTTATTATTGTTTATATTTTTCCATATTTTCATTTCTTTGTGATAGTTGTTTGTACTGTACTCTGTACATATTGTCTAAATAATTCATTGCTTTGACTTACATAATTCTGATTATAAATTATGTTTTTTTTTTTTTGCATTTCTCACTAATTGAAACCATATATTAAAATAAAAATACCCCTTGTTTAACTTTTTTATTATGCCCAAAAAGAACCCAAGTCCCTTCAAATAGTTTTTCAACATTATAATTAGTTGGTCAACATTTCTCTAGACTAGAGAGAGGATAAATTCTTGTAGTGTGATGAGAGATCGAACTCAGGGACCTCCCACTGCCAGTCCAGTTCTATTCAGACAGTAGAAATAAGTGTGTGTTAGTATTATATTATGATTGTTTCAGGATACGTGTCTTGGTTAGTCATAGCAATTCAGCAATAATTTATTATAGTCATACCAATTATACATCATGACGAGGCGCAGACAACCTCCTTGAACTTGTGTATTGTTTCAAGAGAATATTCGATGTGGCATTATTGACAAGTATTCATTTTTAATTGGTGGCATTCTGCCGACGTAGCTTAGCATGTGTACGTTATAGTGCAATATTATTAAGTGAACCAAACAGTTCAATTTCGTACCCAGGCTAAGTAGGTACGTAACTGTAGCGCCCTCAGACAAAAAAGAAAAATAGAGGACTTTCTCAAATCCTATCTCGTATCCACCTGGTACCCAGTATTTTTTTTGGGGGGTGGGGGTTAACGTCACTTTCAACTGCATGATCACATCACAACGGGGGTTCTACCCTCCTTTCGCTGGAAACTCACAAATCAACCTCACCTAGCCTGAGTGGAGCTCTGGAACTCATTATAGTTCTTGAACTGCATTCAAGTTATGTTCTTATCAATCCAGCCTTTGTTAGATGCAAGCCATCATCATTTCCTACACCTTTTCCCATTTAGACGGGGTCAGCGTTTCTCGATAGAGCCCTCCACTTGGTCCGATTGTGCCACTCGTTATATCACTATCCACACAATCCTCCCATCTCTTCTTTGGTCTACCTCTCTGTCTTCCTTCCTCCTCTCACCTCTATTCTCCCAACTTTCTTACTCACATAATTTTCGTCTCTTCTTTCGACATGCCATGTTAGATGCAAGCCATATACTGCACTCTGATGTAGAATCTCGCTACTCAACAGAATTCTTTGACCCTTGTCGAACCTCGCTCCTTATTCGAAATCCCAATATCTGAAAACTCTCGATAACTCGACGAAATGAATTTTTAGTCCCTTGAATTTCGAATAACAGGGACTCTACTGTATTAGGTCTGTGAAAGGTAAGCAACTAACCACCAATTTTTATTATTATTAAACAAATTTAATCAAGTTTTCTTTACAAAATATAGTATTTACAATTTACAAGAATCAAAGTTGAAATTATTAAACAAAACTTGATCAAGGGCGGTGCTAATGCCTACGGCATTCTCTTCTCATTCTTTTCAATAATGACCCCAAAATTCTTGTCCACCTTCGGGTCTGACCCCGGGTCCCTGGCTTAGTGGCCGCGGCATCACATGTGACACTGGATACTGCGGCATGACGCCGTCGCGACACAGAAGCATGAATTTTAGCTCGTATATATATTCGCGTATCGCGTCATGAGTGAGGCAGAGAGATGAAAATGAATTGGGATTTGAGGCGGGGGGGGGGGAGAGAGAGAGTGAGAGAGAGAGAGAGAGAGTGAGAGAGAGTGAGAGAGAGAGAGAGAGAGCTGGTATGAGTAGGAAGAGAGAGGAAACAGATTGAGAGATGAGTGTGATTTCGGGGAGAGGATAAAAAAAGCGAGAGATGAAGATAGGATAAAGAAAAGAGAGAAAGAGGAAGTGAAAGAGAGAGGGATGGAGGACAGACAGGGAGAGATATGAAGATAGGATATAGAAAAGAAAGAAAGAGACAGTGGAAGAAAGAGGGAAATGGAAGGAGGACAGACAGGGACAGAGATGAAGATAGGATATAGAAAAGAAAGAAAGAGACAGTGGAAGAAAGAGGGAAATGGAAGGAGGACAGACAGGGACAGAGATGAAGATAGGATATAGAAAAGAAAGAAAGAGACAGTGGAAGAAAGAGGGAAATGGAAGGAGGACAGACAGGGACAGAGATGAAGATTGAATAAAGAAAATAGAGAAAGAGGGAGTGAAAAAAAAAGGGAGGGAAGACAGACAGGGAGAGAGATAAAGATAATATAAAGAAAAGAGAGAAAGAGGGAGGGAGGACAGATAGGGAGTGAGGTGAAGATATAATAAAGAAAAGAGAGAGTGAAAGGAAAAGGGAGGGAGGACACACAGGGAGAGAGATGAAGATAGGAGAGAAGATTAAAGATACAGAAAAGGTGGGTGAGAGAGGGAGAAGAAGAAGAATAGGGAGAAAGAGAGTCTAGTGAGAGCAGTGGATACCGGTCTTTGGTGTATGGTCGAAACGATGCCGGCAATGTTATTCCAGCGCTCACCAGAAACACACATGTGTGGGACAAAGAAAGGCCAAGTTCAAGTTTGCAATTACGCTCTTGTTTTAAAGAATATCCCGATCATTAAAAAAAAAACAAAAATATTGTATTTGTGTTAGTCACAATTACTCAAACTTGCCTCAGTAAAAAAATTCTGTACTTGGGACTCAAACCCCCAACCTCTGGGTCATCGATCGCGCTACTGAGATCGTTTACACATTTTTACTACTGGAATCATGTTTCATCACGTTGATTTATACTTTATGGTCTTATCAGAACTTGGCGCCTGACGCACTGCGGCGCTCGAAAAAACACCGACTGTGCGGGCAAAAAAAAAAACTAAGGCGACGTTCTATTTTGAGATGGACGTCACTTGGGGGGATTAGGAGAGAGACGAGTGTCACATCCGAGGATCAGGGCTACAGGGTTCAGAAAACGCGAGGGGATAAAGGGCTACAGGGTTCAAGACACGTGAGGTTTAAGTACAGCAAATGTGAGAATTATCTAAAGCCACCAAAGAATGCACAAAAAGAAAGACATTCATCATTTTTATGCATTAAATTTATGCAATTTTAATAGCAGAGACTATTGAAAGTCCAGGAAGTGAGCAGGGTGTTCTTCTTTCACTTTGCCTTTTCCCAACCTTGGGGTCGGCATTGTTCAACCTCTTTCTCATGTTACGGGTTGGTCTTCTCTCTCTTAGGTAGCACTGGCACAGTGAACCGACCTCAGTAGCTTGATCGATAAGGCGGCGGACTTGTAACCTGGAGGTCGGTGGTTCAAGTCCGGGTTTCAGCGTAGATTTAGTAAAGCGAGTTTGAGTAGTTGTGATATCACGAAAGTGATTAACACAAATATGATAACTTTTTTTTATCACTAGCACAGTGAAGGCAGTGAGTGAGGTGTGGGTTGGCAGAGGAAGAGGGGAGTGCCAAAACTGCTGACGGTTTCCTGTCACTCGACACCTAGCAGCCACAAGTGTCTGAGGTTTATGTTTCCATGATAATTATGCTGCGAAGATTATTATCATGCTGATGGACATATTGTTGTTCCTCTTATCATCAGCGTTTCTTTGTTATCAGCGTTTTATTTCATTAGTCAATGATTAGTGTGATGACTTGTAATTATATCAATTAAGGGTTGGGTGGAAGAGATCGCCATAGGCAATAACCCCGCCCTTTAGTTAGGACGTCTGTATCTTTTCTTTTCTTGTTTATATTGTTCTAAATTTTGTATTCTAAGTTTTATGATAACGTACTTAAAAAAAAAGTTATCATATTTGTTTCAATCAACTACGTGATATCACATCCACCCAAACTCGCTTTACCAAATCTACGCTGAAACCCGGACTTGAACCACCGACCTCTAGGTTACAAGTCCGCCGCCTTATCGATCTAGCTACTGAGGTTGGTATGATTAGGTACTTATTTGTATGTATGTCCTATAAATTAAGAGTTACATAATAATAATATGATTAGTGGGATTACTTATAATTATATTAATTGATGAAGATGGTCCTCAAATCGTTCCATCCGTCAACATTTTTATTGCATTATTCGAACAGGTTTTGAACAAACTTTAAGTTCCTCACCTGGTGGTTACCTTTCATTAAAGGTTTTTTTTTTTACAATGAATTAAATACAAATACACTATAGAAGACAAAATATTGTATTCAGCATCATTCATTCACCGTAGTTTTTGTGTATTTTGTTGATCTGTCATATCATATCTAACTCTTATCAATATTATTTTTGATATATTGATTTGATAACGCATTTTCAGTAATATCATTTTAAAATAATGTATTTTTAGCCATAATCACATTGCATCGAAAAAATTGCAATCATTACCACCATCATGTTTATTTTAACCATAATCATAATTTATTTACCATAACACCAGTATTACAACTTTCTATTGAATTTACTTACAATAATAATAATTAGTATTATAAGACTATTAAGTGATGAGGACTATTAAGCACTTTTGTCATACCTACAGATTTTTGTTATTATTATTTTAAGATGAGTGTTTCTGTTTCACAGCCTTATTTTATTTCCTAGCCATAAAACAGGACCCTTGTGGTATGTGCTGTAGCTTGCCCATCCCGTAGTTATGCCTCCCCTCTGATAGGCGATAACAGACACAATACCTCCCATTTAGGTGCTGGGTCAACACGAGCGTACCGGAAGGTGTCCCTTACAAATACAATTTTTTTTTCTGTCGGCTCGGGAGATCGAACACGGGACCTTCCTCATGCCAAGCGAGTGCCTTACCACTGAGCTTATCATCATACTGATTAGTGATTATCATAGTAAAAAAATTATTTTAAAATGGTTAGGTTCATCATAATCATAATAAATTCATCATTTACTTCTCTGTAGTCATAGCCATTACTATAATTTTCCTCATCATATTGTTCTAACCACTTTATTATAATAATCAGTAGGTAAGTCACTATAGCACTTTATTATAATAATCAGTAGGTAAATCACTATAGCACTTTATTATAATAATCAGTAGGTAAATCACTATAGCACTTTATTATTATTACCACATCAGCAAGGTAAACAGAAGCTGAAAGAGTTAATGACGTTGTTAAGTAGCTTACATATAACGTGGGTACTCAGTAACTTACAGTCGAAGAGAAATTATAATTACGAGGTTAAGTACAATTTGAATGAGACAACGAAAATAATTATTACTTCCGACCTCTATACAGGGTGTTTCAGAAAAGTGTGCATTAATTTTAACCACGTATTTTATGTACCATTTTAGGGGGGGTCAACTCTATAACAAAATGGGCGAAAGTGCTTCATAAGGGAGATCAGTTAACCCCCCTGTGGCCGTCCCTGAAAGTGCAATGACCTCAATTCTCACATCAAAATAACGGCGTCATCTTGTATTGAGAGTCAATTTTTTTCCGCGTTTCAATAACTCTAACAGGTAAGGCGTAATTCAAAATCTAAGATTTTTTTAAAGAACCTTTAGAGATGTGTATCTCCCTTATGAAGCACTTTCGCCCATTTTGTTATAGAGTTGACCGCCCCTAAAATGGTACATAAAATACGTGGTTAAAATTAATGCACACTTTTCTGAAACACCCTGTATAGATGTGTGTTCTCGGAACTAAAATATGTGTCGCGAATCTGTGGAATTCTTTTGAAAAGTATTATCTTCTTACTTTCTCTTACCTCAAAGGCATAGGAAGTATTGCTGGCTACTAGCTGAATTCATGTTGATTTTAATTTTTCCATGTGACGTTATACATAATCAAACACCTGGGCCGAGGTGTGAAGAACGCTCAATAGAAAAGAGACAGCGCGGCAGAGTGTAAGAGCCCGTTCACACCGACTAAAAACAGTTTTTTTACTGGGACAGTAATTTTACTGGTCCAGTATTTTTACTGAGTGGCGCATACATTTAAATGAGAGCGTTCACATCGGCAACGTTTTACTGTTAACAGTAAAAAAACTGGATCGACAGATTTTTACATCAGATTTTGCCACTAGAAACGGAAACAGTAGAAAAACTGGCCCAGTAAAAAAACTGTTTCTACATCCAGTCGCTTGTACAATCAAATGGAGATGTTCACACTGCAGTCGGCACAGTTTTTATTGTTTCTGAAACCTATTATAATATCGTATTTTTCGAATGAAAATTAATTCGTGTCTATTTGTGAGGCGCTACAATGGAAATCGGGGCGAGCAAATGACTTTTTGGTGGCGATCTGGTTCAAACTAGGTTCTATAGATAGGTATGACTTGCTGCTATCTAGGGTTAGTGTTAGGGCCTTTCGTCACCTACTAGGGCCGAATTAGGGCCAAATAAGGGCCTTTTTGGAAAATCATAAATTCGGCTCTAGCGCCTCACTAATTATTAAATTAAATTTAGGAATGCTCCTTTTTGATACCTTTGTGCCACTATGGGATGATTCCACCATCTTCTCCTATTCCTTCGTTGTCGTTGCCGGTACCAGTACAAAAGCATTAATGTATTCACATCCATCACGTTCAAAGGCTTTATCACGAATGAACATAAAGAAAAGCATGGAAAAGTAGGACCAGTAAAAATACTGTTTGTAGCCTGTGTGAACACACTCTGAGAAACAGTTTTTTTACTGGACACAGTAAAAAAACTGTTCCAGTAAAAACTGTTTTGGTGTGAATGGGCTCTAAGGCAGTGGCGGCTCCTGACTTCAAGACTAGGTGAAGACAAATTATACCCAGAAGTATTGAAAAAATAAAATTATTAATTTATCAGATCTTAGTTCTTATGGTCTCATAAACACAGCCCATTGTAAGTTATGGCTGTTTCCCTGCAGAGCATGATTTTCTCTCATACCAGTTTTGCATCATATAAGTTTTTATAGGTACTTTTTTTGGAGAACACTTGGTACTTTATAAATAAACAAGGCCAGCAGAACAATTTGTCAACACTTGAGCTGGTACACAGCCATTCATTTTTCATAAGCCATTCAGGCTTGAACTGTATGGCTGTGGGGCAGGCATTTGCTTTACTTTTTTAGTGGTGGTTATAGTAATTGGAGAAATTGGAGATCCAGTAATCATAATATCTTTCTTATCCTCATTACTTCTTAATCTGAATGGGGTTACTTTTAATGTTTGAACCCCATGATTTTGTGGGGATCTCATTGTTTCTTTGAAATATTGTTATTAATTATTCATCTTAATAAAAAATATTTATTCATCTTAATAAAAAATATTAACTAAAAGTTGGTAAAAAGGAATTAAAATAAAAATATTAGGATTATACCTCAGTAGTTAGAACTAGGAAGGAAAGAAAGTTAGTTGAAGACTAAAAATTACAATCCAAAACTGGAAGAAAATCCACCACCAGATTACAAAATAAATCTAAGAAAACATACTTACTACAAATATAAAATCAGCTTAAATTTGTGTTACCATTGATGTTTAAATGACTAGGTATTTAAGAAAAACACAGATATTGCCTTATAATTTTAAGTACTTCACTGGAAGCTGTGTGCTTAGCTACCTGCAACCTGCATAATTATAATGTTATTTCTGACACTGAAAGAAGTACATAGCTACTTCATATTCAACTTATTATGAAAAGCACAGGTCAGATCAGGTAGGAATAATGTTTCTATCCTGTATCAAATACTGGGAAATAACTTTATTAACTAGTTACACCAATTAAAAGTCACTTGATTACCGTTGAAAAGATTTGAAAATGGTCTAATAAAATTTAAAAAGTACGCGACAAGTTTTGTTTACATTCTAAAGATAAGAGATACAATGTTGCCAAGTTAATTTCATTGCTAAATTTCTACAAACTTCAAGAGCTGTATTTTAAATTTAAAGAAATCCCTCAAATCATGTAAGACGTATTTATTTATTTAAAAAAATAATACTACACCGCCTGAACAGAATTTTCTCTTGAGAATTTCATTTCAACACGTCTAATTTCATGATTTTTTTTAAAGTGGTTCCATAGTCAGGATCTTAAACAGGACCACCATTGTCCCTATTTAAAAACTTCTTGGAACAACTAGATACCAGATTATCTTATTTGGCTCAATTTCGGTACCTACATTAAATAATTATTTCCGAGATTTGACTTCAATCGAGATGTCCTTTTTAATACTACATATAGTTGACAAGATACATAAAATATAGTTAAAATTTATTGGTATCGGCTATCGTTTAGGAACTATGTACAAAACTAGAACCCAAAAAATGAGAAATAATATCCAAAATTCCTGACACAAAATCCTGCTTTCCTAGCGCCTACGTTATTATTATTATTATTATTTTTTTTTTAATATTACAAGATTGTGCTAGATATGGGAGGCTAAATCATTGACCGGTTTCCTAGGTCTGGCATAATGCTACTGGCAACAATGTTAATATCAAAAACACATGACATCGCACATGGTATGTGGCTTCGTGACATTTCGTATGAGGTCGTGTAGATAATGTAAACTGAATACAACTGAAGACTGTCCTCAGTAGCATATTACATAGATATAGTTCTTGCCTAATATTTCATGATACCTACTTGGAAATACTCAACTCTGATTGGTTGATTCAAGGACAACTGAAGACAATTTCGAATTGTCTTCACATTTGGTGTTCTCCTTGGAAAGTAACATGAAATGTTAAGCAGCATTGATCTATTTTACACAAAGCTTACTCTTTTTTTTTTTTTTTTTTTTCTTTGAGTTGGATCAATTGTGCCATGTTTAAGGGATTATGAGTAGTGTTTTCACTGTTCAAAATTAGGTGAAAATGTCTTCAGTGTCTTCACCCGACGAGCCGCCACTGCTCTAAGGTAACGGAAAACATAGTTTCAGCCAGCGAAAAGTTCAACATCATGAATTTCGAAAATTGCAATTTTTATTGCAGAAATGAACTTTACGTCGAAAAAAAAATTTATTTGACTTTGTTTGATTTCTTAGGCCAACGGGAACCCTATTCTCGGGACCCCCCAAAAAATCGTGAATGGCACGAAAAGATTCATAATTTTCTGTTTTTCTCCGATGTTATTATTATACATGTAATGCTTATCTTCTATGTACAAAATAATTAATTAAATACCGCAAATTTTATAGTCAAAAGAGCAAACCGTTGATATCATCCACTCAAAACACCGCCTGTGTGAAACCTGCACAACACTTGGATAGGTCACGAGATTTCAGCACCACTCATCTCAGCCGAATGCCGATAACTGAAGTGAACCTGTTGAATGCTCTGTGATTGTTACGTCACCATCAGGGTCGGATTAAGGAATACTCTTGCGAGGAAACTGGGACAACGTACTCAACTACTGATGAAGTGATGACATTACTGGGCCTGATACAGCCAAGAACTCCCAGGGTTAGAAAGTTATCATATTTGTGTTAATCATTCTCGTGATATCACAACTACTCAAACTCGCTTTACCAAATCCACGCGGAAACCGGGATTTGAACCACCGACCTCCAGATAACAAGTCCACCGCCTTATCGATCAAGGATTAAATATAATAGAAGTTAGACTTTCACTAAAGAGTGTTATTACTATTATCATAATCAGTAAAGATACAGGACGAATAGATTGGGATTAGTCTTTTATAATATTTTTCAAGTTTTGATATTTATTAAGTAAAAAATCAACATAAATAAAGGCAATGCAAAATGTATAAGTATTGTCCACACATAATAATAAAAATACTCTTTAGTGGAACGTAACCACTCTGATTTAATACTCAGAGCATTTTCTACCACCTAACCCACAGAGTCTTATTATTATGTGGTCACAAACACAAATTAATGAGGAAAAAATCGTGCACTGGGTGGGATTCGAACCAATGGATCCCAACGCTACCTGGATTACTAGACTAGCGCGTTAACCACTTCACTACCAGTGCACTTGACAGTGACATATATGTCGGAAATTGTTCAAAGTTCATGTTGCTCATAATTATGTTCGTTCTGGAATCGATCAAGGATCCCTTCCGATTAAAGTCAGCCCTGAAACGTCTCATCAGTACATTGTTACATCTCGAGTCGTCCTCAGCCTGACTTATAGTCCACGCCAGTATTGTTCCGAAGATCACGACTCCCGAGTAGCGTGATCTGGCACATCCCGACTCTTGTGGAGATGTCAGGCAAATGGCAAGGACAGACAGGCGAAGAATTCGATCCACTGATCTGTTTACTTTCGGACTACGGACGGACTTGGAAAAAAGAGTCGCATGGAATCCTATTTTTTTCAAATCATGATGTTCTTGTGTTAATCTTAATCACAATCGTGATATCACAACTACTCACACTCGCTTTATCAAATACTTTTTTGCCTAACTTGAGACTCGAACCACCGACTTCCCTCCGCTCCAATTAGAAGTCCAATATGTCCGCCTTATCGATCAAGCTACTGAGGTCGATGAAAATCTATTGCTCTTCTCTGTTAGAAAATGCTGAAACTATGACTATTTAAACTTTTTAACTTTCCTTTGCTTCTGTATTTTTTTTTTTTTTTTTTTGGAAAATTCGTGATAGTGGCATTTTTCGAACCAACTCAGCCTGTGTGAAGTTATTGTGCGGGTAGCATAAAACGAACACAATATACTTCCCATTTCTAATATTAGAAATTTATCTAATATTAGAAGTATTGAAAACCGACCTCAGTAGCTTAATCGATAAGGCGTCGGACTTGTAACCTGATGGAGGTCGGTGGTTCAAGTCCCGTTTCCAGCGTGGATTTAGTAAAGCGGGTTTGAGTAGTTTTGACATCACAAATATGATAACTATTAGCAATTTATCGGAAGTAAAAACAACAATAAAAAAAATATTAATTGAAATTTCCTGACTTTAAAAACAAAAGTGGGCGTGCTCCGGCTGCCACTAACATTAATCTCAGGTTCTCGAACTCACATCTCTTACGGACCGAAATTTAAAACTCGACCATTCAGATTATCTAACGAAGCGAATTCCTAGCGATCCCATCTTTCCGGATGTCCTTATTTGGAACCCTCACCCGACTGGCGTCGTCAAGAGGAAAAAGTATATCTCGAAGAATAAAAAAAACAACTTTGAATTTCTGCGCTCTCTGATTTTTATCGACAAGATCTCTCGGTGCCAAACCCGCGAGTTTGCTTTTTCGAGAGAAACCCACACGCGTGGTTGACTCGAACCCACGCACTCCGCATTGTGAGTCCACCGTGCCTCTGCTGCCGCGTCATTAGCATGAGGTTTTATCGTTAAGGAAATGACGACGTATAGTTAGCAGATTTGTCAGGTATTACGTTTCTAGGATTTTAATGATTCGGTCGGGTCTCGCAGAGATGATGTATTACGTTTTATGGTGATGTTTGTGAACTTGAAATTCTGTGGGTCGTGTTGTTAAGTCTTCAGCGATTTTGAAATTTGCGTAGTTATTTTATCTAATGTGGTGCCCTCAGTAGCTGCACGGGTGGAGGACTTGACACTTGAGAAACTGAGGGTTCAACTCCTATTGAGTGATCGAAATTACCTACATTTGAGAGTAAAATACTGAAATTCTATTCTGAGACGTCTAATAATTCTTTGTTCTCAAACATACTGGTTCTGATTAGAAGAAATACAATTTGTTGCTCTGATGATTTCGAGCCAAATAGATCCTCCTCTCAAGGAGTGCTAGGCACTTAGACCCTTACTCTTGACTAGAATATTAATAGTAATAACAATAATAGCACTCTTTAGTGGAAGGTAATCAACAGGCGAGGTTAATGCTCAATTGCTCAAAGCATTTTCTACCACCTAACCCTCAGAGTCTTTTTGTTATGTGGTCTCAAACTCAAATTAATGAGGAAAAATTCATGCACTGGGTGGGATTCGAACCAACGGATCCCATCGCTACCTGGCTTACCAGACTAGCGCGTTAACCACTCGACTACCAATGATAAAAGGGTTGGGTGGAAGAGATTGCCACAGGCAATAACCCCGCCATTTAGGTAGGACATTAACTTCATTCTCTTTTTTGTTCTTGTATCTTTGCTCAATCTTTTTGTTTTTTCTTTATAATTTCATTGTATTTTACTGTATATGTTCAAACACCTCGGCCGAGGTGTGAAGAACGCCTATACAAAGAAAGAGACAGCCCGGCAGAGTGTAAGGTTACGGAAAACATAGTTCCCATGCATTTCATGTACTTTCAGCCAGCGAAAAGTGCAACATGAATTTCAAAAATTGCGATTTTTATTGCATAAATGGACTCTACGTTGAAAAATAAATTGATTTGACTATTTGTTTGACTTCCTAGGCCAACGGGAACCCTATTTTCGAGACCCCCCAACAATCGTGAAAGACATGAAAAGATTCATAATTTTTTTTTTTTTTTTTTTCTGTTTTTTTTTCATACGGATCCTTTGAGACCCGACTTCGTGTCTTTGACTTGGCACTGAAGATTAAGTGAGGTGTCTAAAGTGATCAAGATATAATGGAGATGAGCCCGGACCAAAAAAAAATTCTAAATTATAAGCGGGCGGCCCATTTGGGCGGCCTCGGGTTTTGGGAGCCCAAATCGGGAATTGAAGGATAATACTAATCTTAAGTGGTATCAAATGAAAGATCTTAATGAGCAGATACCAAATTTATTGATTTTATTCCTTCATCCGGTCCACTGGGTGGCACCTGGTGGGCTTTTCATTTTCTTTGGCGGGTAGGTACCTTCGAATCCTTAGCTTAGTTGTCAGATCTTGGCCAGTATGTATTTTTCGAGATGACCTCGCTCTCTCACTGCAAAATTTTAATGTTTAGGTTTCCAAGTAATAATTTAGTTAGTTCATTTTCCATCCGTTTCTTTAGAAGATAACTTTGTCTATTGGTAGCATGCTCGACCTGCCACCCAGTCAGCATGGGTTCGAATCCTGGCGGGGACGAAATTTTTTAGCTTTGGATCTTCAATTTGGGCTTAACGTTGTTTTGTTTTTCCAATCTTTATATTTGATCTTCATGACGACCTCATTAACCTCGCGAAGAAAATTTTAGTAGTTGCAGAATTGGCCAATGACCTGTGGCGGAGTACGAGATTGATTTTGGACAATCATGGTTGGATGGAGATAAAATATGATGAATTAGCTCTCATAATGTCGATGCTACTCACTAAAAGTTGTGACAAAGTAGTGACTTTGGCCAAGTGGGTAGCATACTAGGCTTGCACGCACGATGACTTGGGTTCGATCCCCTTCAGGGAAGTTTTTTTTCTCTGTCCATTATGTCCGGGGTACACTCCTACCTCGTGAGGTATTGATAAGGGACGGCACCACCGAGTTCTCTCCCGCTCATGGTTTTATCAACACCAAATTGTCTCCCGTCGCGTCGCTTGCATTTTTACCTGATTTTATATCTACATAGTTTAGGCCTAGCATAAAAATTATAATCGAAACACTTAGGAATCATTGATATAGACCTGAGGCATTTATTTATTTATTTTTTTTATTTATTTATTTACACTTTATTAGATAATAGGACATATACAATACAAATAATTACAAACGAAAATACAAAATACAATATAACAAAACAAAAAAATAATAATAAATAAAGAAAAAATAAATAAATATATACATAATATATGTCCTAACTAAAGGGCGGGGTTATTGCCTTAGGCAATCTCTTCCACCCAACCCTTAATAATACACAAAAAAAAATACATAGAAGGCATGGCCTTCTATGTATTTTTCCTAACCCTATGATAAACCCAAGGCATGGCTTTCTATATATTTACCTAACCCTACTATAAACCCGAGGCATTGCCTTCTATGTATTATCCCTAACCCTACTATATTCCTGAGGCATGGCCTTCTATGTATTTTACCTAACTCTACTATACACTGAAGGCATTGCCTATCATTAGTTAGAGATTTTAAAGATTTCCTTATAAAAGGCCGATTCTTATATAAAAATGATAATTTTATACTTTTCATTTTCTTAAATGCCTAATATAAAAGAAGCATGGTCTTATTTCCGGGAGAGATACTCGTGGTGACCCCTGCAACAAGCCGGAGAATTCAATTGGGTACTTTATTGATTACAAAATAATTTTACATAGTTTACATCTCCTAAGCTAAGGCTAACTATTAGAGAGAATTCGGGTAAGAAAAGGTCAACGGGAGAGAACTCATTACCTCACCTTGATAAGGTGATTACAAATTAATTTCTTTGGAATTTGTAAATCCAGGTGTTTTAGTGTCCCTCATAGGAGGCTCCGAGGTCTATTTAGCATTGAAAGATAAACCTAATCATGTGGAGTATAGAATCAAAAGGTCTTGCATTGCAAATTTATATATTATTTACTCATATAGGGGGCCAAATCTGTGATCAAATTTTCCCAGCTTATTTACTTTTGTTATTCATAATGTTTCAGTAGTGTATGAACCTATATTTTCGTACAAAAAGAACTGATATCCCCCCAAAAACACTACTTCGTGGTTAAAAAAAGAAGAACGCCTCACTCAAAAGAATGATTATAATTAGCTAAAAATAAATGATATCAAATTGAGAACACCTTTACCCCCTCTCTTTTTTTCTCTGCACTCCTCTCTGAATTTATTCCTCGTATGTTTATCTTTCTTTATCCTTTCTAGGGGTCATCCCAAACTTGATTTCTCTTTACATTTACTTGTTGCACGGCAATAAAAAATGGCGGTCGCGGTGTAATTTTCTCGATTCAAATCAAATAAGTTCAGAAAAATCATACTCCGACCGCCATTTTTTATTGCCGTGCAACAAGTAAATATAAAGAGAAATCAAGTTTGGGATGACCCCTAGAAAGGATAAAGAAAGATAAACATACGAGGAATAAATTCAGAGAGGAGTGCAGAGAAATAGAAAGAGAGGGGGTAAAGGTGTTCTCAATTTGATATCATTTATTTTTAGCTAATTATAATCATTCTTTTGAGTGAGGCGTTCTTCTTTTTTTAACCACGAAGTGGTGTTTTTGGGGGGTTTTGTTCTACCTAATAAAGCATACTATAATAATGATACTTCTGGAACTAAACTAGGAATTATTACCTGGATGTAGATAGTCGTAAGTAGGATTTTGTCATGAGAGAAATTGACTACCTAGAATTATTAGTATTAAGCTGGTGCGATCACTAGACACTACTCAGGTGGAAATCGTATCTCCCAATATTGATGAGCCGAATCAGTCCGTTGACTCCTCAGATGTCCTCTTGGTGTACCTAACTCTCTGATGTTCTGGAAATTATGTATCTAGCAATACATAGTATGTTATCTACTATCTACATACATGAATATGTATTTAGTGTAGTATACGAGTATGTTTTAGGTATTATATACTTTAGTCTTTAGTTTGGAATTAACTGCTAGAGACCTGTATCTATATGCTACAGTTGCTACACATATTAGTTTGAACTGCCTAGAGCTGTATTTGGAACTGTTATACATAATTCCTGTATACTTTAGCTCAGATCTATGTACTTTGGATCAACTGCCAGATAGCTAGATCAATATTCCATGCCTAATTAGGCATATAATTAGGTATACTCACCATGTATCCAGCATACCATGTAATGTAGTCTTACAATGTACATTGATATACATAGCTAACTGGAAGGTACATTATACAGTCAAACCTGGGGATATAAGAGAACTCAAGAGACCCGAATTTTGTCTCTTATATCCAAGTTTCTCTTATAATTAGGGTATTTTACCTTATGAAGAGGTAAATTGGACGTGGATATTGTTCTCTTATATCCAGGTTTCTCTTCTAATAGAGGCTTTTTCCCTTGAAGAGGGGTACATTGGACCTGGATATTGCTCTCTTATATCCATATTTCTCTTATAAAGAGAGTATTTTACCCTATGAAGAGGTAAATTTAACCTGGATATAGTTCTCTTATATGCAGGTTTCTCTTATAAAAGAGATTATTTTCCCTTGAAGAGGTGTGAATTGGACATTGTTCTCTTATAACCAGTTTCGCCTTTATATAGTTACGTTTATGGTTCATAGTTATATCAGTGTTTACTACTTGCGTAAAGTTCACGATGTACGGCAATGCCTCCAGTGTAGAGTAGGGTTAGGAAAATAAAATATAGGGCCATGCCTCCTTACGCGACTAGTATACAGCTAGTTATATGTTTATCTATGTATTCGATACACCAATGTATATATAGTAATTAGTATATACATATCTAGTGTTGGTGAACGACCTTGAACCCATGGTTCGTGAGCACGGTGAATATCTCGGAAACACCCTATTCTTCTCTACAAGATGTTATCATTGTTATCTCATATCTCTGGAACATCATCAAATACAAAAAGATGTCAACGAGAATATTATGACAATAAGCACAGGTATGAGATAAAACGTGTACGATGACAGTTATTAAAGAACTTTGTTTAAATAATGAATAAAAAGAGTTGTTTTGTTTATTGTTTATTCTAGTTGTTTGTAAGACTGAATGTATATTTTGTAGAGGATATTTTTAGTGTCAAGGTTTTTCAACAAGGTATTGACAAACAGAAGACGCTGTTATGTGGATCAGGCTGTTGTGAAGAATCTAGGATTCTATAGAAGGATGTCTTATTATTATTATTATTAAATTCTTTATAAGATAATAAGATAGATGTACAGTACAAATAATGGTTACAAAAATTAAAAAAAAGTAACAATATAATATACTGGAAACACTAGGGCCAGTGAATTTATAATTCAACAAATCAGCATTGCCACTCAAAGAGGCAATGCTGGAAGCATATTATCAGTGCTTCCGATGAAAAGAGAAGATGACATCACCTTGTTTTACTTATAAATAAAAATCATGCATTACCAATAATATAATACAAAAAAAAATTAAAGAGAAAATAATATAGATTAATATAATATACAGACATACATAATTATGTCCCAACTAAAGGGCGGGGTTATTGTCTAGAGCAATCTCTTCCACCCAACCCTTCTTATTTTTGAAGACTGCAGATTTAGAAGACGAAAATAAACTCAATAATAGACCCCTGATCTCCAGGTTACAATTCCGCCGCCTTATCGATCTTCTACAGGCAAGATTGGCTTTGAACTTTCAGTTTGAAAATTTCAATTCACTATTTAAAACTTACTCACCACTCAAAATTTCCTCAAAATGTACCGTCACATCAGTAGCCACTTCAGGCAATTTAAGGTACGTGAATTTGCCGCTGTATGCCACTATTAGGCAAAGGTCTAGATAAAAGTGCTTAATGGGAAAATAAAGCCGTATTTTTCTTGCTAACCAAAGTGGATTCAACTGGAATAAAATGAACGAACTAAAAGAAAGACATTTTTCTTTTCGAAGAGGAAAAATCTTCTTCCAGTTTGGTTAACCAAAATAGTTCTGGGCTTAATAGCTTTACTTATAAAACTTTGCCCTTATAAGATTTTCTATTATCCAAAAGAAAAAAAAATTATCCAAAAGAAAAATACCCCCTGGATTCACAGAGTGCCGCCTTTACCACTGAGCTACCGGGACAGACACGTGAATAAGATAATCAATGCATTTTTTTTTTTACCTAAAGTGTATGTCTAACAAACATGTCTCCTCTTCAAACTACATGTCTAACAAACATGTCTCCTCTTCAAACTACATGTCTAACAAATATTGTCCTCTTCTGACTACATGTCTAACAAATATTGTCCTCTTCTGACTACATGTCTAACAAATATTGTCCTCTTCTGACTACATGTCTAACAAATATTGTCCTCTTCTGACTACATGTCTAACAAACATGTCTCCTCTTCTGACTACATGTCTAACAAATATTGTCCTCTTCTGACTACATGTCTAACAAATATTGTCCTCTTCTGACTACATGTCTAACAAACATGTCTCCTCTTCTGACTACATGTCTAACAAACATGTCTCCTCTTCAAACTACATGTCTAACAAACATGTCTCCTCTTCAAACTACATGTCTAACAAACATGTCTCCTCTTCAAACTACATGTCTAACAAACATGTCTCCTCTTCAAACTACATGTCTAACAAACATGTCTCCTCTTCTGACTACATGTCTAACAAATATTGTCCTCTTCTGACTACATGTCTAACAAATATTGTCCTCTTCTGACTACATGTCTAACAAACATGTCTCCTCTTCAAACTACATGTCTAACAAACATGTCTCCTCTTTAAACTACATGTCTAACAAACATGTCTCCTCGTCAAACTGCATGACTAACAAACATGTCTCCTCTTCTGTCCCCAGCTGTTACAGAACCTGGGCAAGGTAGACCGGACTGCGGACGAGGTGTTTGAGGATGATCTACAGAACTTCAACAAGCAACAGAACGCCGCTGCCAGGCTACAGAAAGAGTTCAACAACTACATCAGATGTGTCCGAGGTAATTAATTGGTATAAGTAGGGCTGTCGGCTACGAAAGCTCTTTGTCACTGCGACCTTAAATAGATCTTTTGTGACTTTTGTAAACCTATTGACGCCCTTTAGTGTTCAAAAAAGTTATCATATTTTGTGTCAATCTCTTTCGTGATATGACCTAGTCTAGGTTGGGCTGGGAAGCGGGAATAGCCAACATCTAGCTAAATTGCTAGAAGGTTCAACGGAGGGTTTATTCACCAAGACTTCACCTCGATGGACGTTGCTTAACAACAGGAATCTAGAGAACTGGTGTGTTCAACGTCCCTATGCTACTTTTATGTAAAAGTTATCATATTTGTGTTAATGACTTTCGTGATATCACAACTATTCAAACTCGCTTCACTAAATCTAATACGCTGAAACCGGGACTTGAACCAACGACCTCCAGGTTACAAGTCCGCTGCCTTATCGATCAAGCTACTGAGGTCGGCATGAGTACTACATGCTTCACAAGGATAATTCGGTTTCAAAAGTGTGCACTTGCCATCTGTAATAGTGGTTCTGGGCGTCTCCGCTAGAAGTCAAAGTACAATAACATATACTATACATAACATGGTGATACAGAATACAGACGGCAACATTTCTTCATACATATCAATTTATTAGAAATTGAACTTTGATATTATAAAGAGCTTAACAAATTGGTATGACAGCACACAAGTTTCATTATCACTCAAAAATAAGTCAAATCCCTGATATCCTGAAGCTATGTTTCGTCCAGAATTGTGAAAAACTGGGTAGGTCAAATTTTCCACGAATATGATACTTCCCTCAATAAGTAAAAAAATATTTTAAAAAATGTCGGACACAGAGACTTTTGACTATGTAGATTAAGAGAGAGAGAGAGAGAGAGAGGAGAGAGAGAGAGAGAGAGAGAGGAGAGAGAGAGAGAGAGAGGAGAGAGAGAGAGAGAGAGAGAGAGAGAGAGAGAGAGAGAGAGAGGAGAAGAGAGAAAGAGAAAGAGAAAGAGTGAGTTGAAAAAAGTGAGAGGAAGAGAGAGAGAGGGGGAGGGGGAGAAAAAGAGAGACAGAGAGGGAGAAAAGAGAGAGAAGTGGGGGTTACGAGTGAGATAAAAAAGAGTAAAGGGCAGTAGAAAACAGAGAGGTAAGGGTAAGGAGTAAAAATAGATGATGAAAAAAGATGCTATAAAGGAGAGAGAAGAGAAAGAAGATAAAGGAAGAAGAATGGTAGGAGGAGAGTCATTTTAATTTTAATTCATGTAGTTTGAGTTTCATAATAATTTGCATAATATGTATTAATGAAAGGATAGAGCTAGGGAGGGAGATGGAAAACTTAAGTTACTTATTGAGATAAAGAGACAGGGAGAGACTGAGATAACGAAAGATGAAACAAAACAAATAAAAAGTAAGAGAGATAAAAGAAAAAGAGATAGAGACAAAGGAGGATAGGTCTGGTACATAAAATAGGATAAGGAAAGTAAAAATCATCATAGATATTATCCTAATTACAGTATTCAGTTAGTAATGAGTAGATTTCCATTTTTTCCAGTACTAGGTAATTAAGACTAATACATATACTACGTAATGTAAACTAGTTTGATCATAACACGACTTTATATTACAAAAGACAGAGTGTGAGAACTCGGAAGAGAATTAGATAGAATCAGATGAGATGGAGAGAGACAGAGAGATTAGAGAATCAGATGAGATAGAGAGAGACAGAGAGATTAGAGAATCAGATGAGATGGAGAGAGACAGAGAGATTAGAGAATCAGATGAGATGGAGAGAGACAGAGAGATTAGAGAATCAGATGAGATGGAGAGAGACAGAGAGATTAGAGAATCAGATGAGATGGAGAGAGACAGAGAGATTAGAGAATCAGATGAGATGGAGAGAGACAGAGAGATTAGAGAATCAGATGAGATGGAGAGAGACAGAGAGATTAGAGAATCAGATGAGATAGAGAGAGACAGAGAGATTAGAGAATCAGATGGGATGGAGAGAGACAGAGAGATTAGAGAATCAGATGAGATGGAGAGAGACAGAGAGATTAGAGAACCAGATGGGATGGAGAGAGACAGAGAGATTAGAGAATCAGATGAGATGGAGAGAGACAGAGAGATTAGAGAACCAGATGAGATGGAGAGAGACAGAGAGATTAGAGAATCAGATGAGACAGAGAGATTAGAGAATCAGATGAGATGGAGAGAGATAGAGAGATTAGAGAACCAGATGGGATGGAGAGAGACAGAGAGATTAGAGAATCAGATGGGATGGAGAGAGACAGAGAGATTAGAGAATCAGATGGGATGGAGAGAGAGACAGAGAGATTAGAGAATCAGATGGGATGGAGAGAGACAGAGAGATTAGAGAATCAGATGGGATGGAGAGAGACAGAGAGATTAGAGAATCAGATGGGATGGAGAGAATTTGAATTGAATTGAATTGAATTGAATTGAATATGATAACTTTATTGAACAATAATTATTTACAATGTATAATATCTCCTAAGATAAGTCTACCTTTTTCGGAGATGATCTCTTTCCGAAAGGTTCATTAATTTCATATTTTTTTAATTCTTAAAGTTCTCTAGATATTAGCTACATAATATTAGGTTGTAAGCACAGAAAATAAATAAAATTTTATTTTTACAATCTAGTGACACTTGAAAAGGCAATTGTCTGCTATGATTTTTCTCTCAACTATTTATGTAAAATAATACTTTTTTTAATCTTCTTCTTCAGTGTTTGTCTATTTTCTTCATCTAAAAAATCTTCACAGAACTTATTCAGTAAAGTAGGTATGATGTACCCTAGCCTTCTTTGACCGTACTGGATGGTATATACATGTGGCCTATTGAATTTTTGTTGCCTGAGTCCATATTGATGTTCTGTGAGCTGCCTAAAGTTTTTATTAAAAAAATTACTGTATAAATTTACAAATATTGAAAGTTCTTCTGGTGTAAAACATCGAATATTATTATTTTGAAACAGAAGTTTTTTAATTTTGGTTTGTTGACTATCTAGAGGTTTCAAAACATACTGAGGTGCATATGTGTATAATGTGACACCATACCTCAGAAGTGAGTCAACCAAAGAAAAAATATATTGACACTTTAGTACTCATTGGTAAGTTGCCTGCATTTATTACAGTTAGTTGGTATTTTAGAATTCTAAGTTTAGAGCACAAATTGTAAACATGTCTTTTCATTTTGAATTCGCTGTCTATAATTACCCCTAAATATTTTGCCTCGTTTGTATATTCTATTTGGTGACAGGAACAGATGGTTGTGTAGGATTTCGTCTCCAGGCATTTGCGGCTGTGACATAAGATTTTAAAATTATTCATGTTGGTTTTTTTACTCTTATAGCCCATCACTAATGCTTCGGTTTTCTTTTCATTCAGGTATATGTTATTATTATAAAGGTATTTCTGTAAATTAATGAAATCTACCTGAGCATTAGCGACGGCATTTTCTACTTCTTTGTGAATTGACACGATACAGCTGTCGTCGGCAAACATTTTGAGGTTTGTCTTCCTGTGTATGTATTTAACGTCGTAGGTGTTTAAATTGTACCACGTAGGGAAATTTACCCCCCCCCTGACAAAGGCCTTGATTCACTGGCAGCTCGTCGCTCACTATTTTTCCAATTCTGGTCACTTGCTTTCTATTCTTAAAGTACTCCGCAAATATCGGGTGCCATATTCCCACTTGTTTGAGTTTCCTGAGGAAGGCTGCGTGATCTATTGTGTCGAAAGCGAGGCTCAGGTCCAGCAGTATGACCACCACACACTTCCTTTGATCAAGGGCGGTATTAACCTCTTCTGAAAACTCTTGAAGTAATGATATTGTACTTTTTTCACTCTGAAAACCATGTTGAAATTCCGGAATTATATGATTGGTGTCTAGGTATTTTTTTGTTTGTATGTTTATGAATTTTTCTAATACTTTCTCTATAATTGGTAATGAACATACCGGTCTGTAGTTTCCTAAATCATCGGACTTTCCTTTTTTATGGAGCGGTGTTATACATGAAATTTTAAGTTCTTGTGGCATTACAGAGTGTTTAAGCATCAAATTTATCATCTTTGTTATTAAGGGAGTAAATAATATCGAGTTATCAATAATATTTTCACTCTTAATTCCATCGAACCCTTGACCCCTTTTCTTCATATTTTTTAGAATTTTTTTAACGTCTGTCTCTGTTGCGTTCCTTAGGTACATACTTGTAGTAGTATTATGGTACTCGTGTTCGATCATTTGGACATCTAGGATAGGGCCATTATTTTTAGTTTTAAGTTTTGTTATTTGATCGATAAAATTTGTATTAAACCTGTTTGCCAATTCTTTTAAGTTTTGAGTTTGAAATTGCCGTTTCAATTTTATTTCATTCGGTTCTTTAATTTTTCTATTCATTAATTCATTTATTAATTTCCATGTTTTCAACATGTCCCCTTTAGCTCCTTCAAATAGCTTGTATAGATAGATTCTTTTTTCTTTTTTTATTATATTGTTGGTAACATTTCTTTGTTTTTTATATTCCTCGTGTAGACTCCAATTATTTTTATTGTTCCGCCATTTTTAACATGTTTTTCTTTTTTATTTCGTTTTTTACTCTGTTAGTAAGCCAGGGAATCTCGTATAGACATTGTTTTTTATTAATTTTTTTCATGGATGTATCGTAAATGTTGGTAAAAAAATTGAGAATTTTCTTATATAATTCTACAGGATCTTCTATCTTTTGGAGCTCAGTCCAGTCAACTTCCTGAATTTTTTTCATGACCGTCTTATTATCAATAATATCTATTGTATTTTCTCTGTCTATTAGTACTGTTTCCCGGATCTTTTTACCTATTCTGATAGCTGTAAAATAGTGATCGGCTAATTTATCGAGAATCACTGATGATTTTGTAGAAAAATGCCTGGGGTTTAATCTGACGTTTTTTTTTTTTTTTTTTTCTCTTCTTTTTCTGGCATTGGTAGGCAAGGCCGTTCCATACAGCCACTAATCTGACGTTAATGTGATCGATACATGTACTTGTTATTTTACCATCCAAAATTTCTTCTCTTGTAGGTTTCGAGATTGATGTTGTTATGGCATTGTTATAAAGTATGTTGAGGTATGTGGAATTTTTATTTGTTTTTTTCAGCGTACAGATATTCAAGTCCCGATCATAATAATGTTTTCATCTTTTTTGATAGCATTTTGTAGCCAGAAATTTAGATCCGTGAGAAAAGTCTCTAATTTTTTTTTGGGTGATCTATAAATTGCTATGAAAACAAATTTAAGTTTTGATATTAGGTGAGTTACCCTGATGTTCAAGTTTTCTGCCTCATCGAAGTTGTAATCCAAATTTTCGATAGTTAAATGATTTCTAAAGAATATTATCAAGCCACCTTCTCTTTGCATCATTCTACATTTACATATTTGGGTAAAATTCCTCAACTTATACGATAACGCTTCCTCATCATTTACGTTAACTTCCGTTAGAATCAACATGTCTAGTATAGGGAGAAGATCTTTTATCTTAATGCAGAGTAGTTCCCAATTTAGTTTAAGACTTCTTATGTTAATATGAAGCACAGATAATAATTCTTGGTTTAAATTATTTTGCCATTCTACCAAATTTTGTGATAATTCGCATTCTGATTGGATATTCCTAATTTGGTTCATTAATAATATATTATGATTTCTATGCATTTTAACCAGAGCCAGCGTCGATGGCATGTTGAATACACCGGTTCCCTTCAGAACACCGAAGTTAAGCGACATCCAGCGAGGTTAAGACTTGGATGGGTGACCATTCAAATTCTAATTCTCGTGACGCTGGCTTTTCCCGGCCCCACTCAGGCTGGGTGAGGTCAATGTGAGTAGCAGGTTTGTGAGTTTCCTGCGAATGGAGGGTAAAACCCCCGTCGTGATATGACCATGGCAGTTGAAAGCGACGTTAAAACCCCAATTAAAAAAAAAAAAAAAAAAAAAAAACATTGGGTTGAAATCCTATTTTTCTACGCATTTTGTAGTATTACATTTTACTAATATCCTCCATACATAAAATTTTTATTGGGTTGGAACCAACTGTTTTTCTTAGCAAAATCTTACCATCTTTTACCCACAGATATTCGTATCTCTTTTCTTTTTTAATTTTACTTGCTTCGAACAATATTCTTTTATAGTATGTACACAGGGCCTCATTAATATAAATATCGGTCGAATCCTGGTTAACAGTATTCCCCATTTTAGAATACACTTTTTCCTTTTTTATTTTCGCTAGTGCTGTGTTTCTATCGCTGTGCGATTTGAAGGTTGCTAAAATTGTTGTTTTTTCTTCTCCGTTTTCCGCCACTTTAGTGGTCATTTCCGTTTTGAATGGTATTGCCTCTGATTGTAGTCCTGCTTTTTCAAAAATATTTTTCATAACTGTGTCAGGGTTAATGTTTTTGTTTTTTATGCCTGAGATTTCAAATTTATTATTATATTCCTTTTGAGCCATCTCATTTATTTGAATTTCCATATTTTTCAATCTTGTACGCAATTCTTTATTTTCGCCTTCGCTCTTGTCTAGCCTTTTCTCCATTAGTATAATTTTTTGTTCTAAAGCTTTCACTGTTTTTGTTGCGTCCTCCACTATTTGACCATGGAAGTTAAGATTCTCTTCGAAATCATCCAATTTTTTGCTAACCTTTTTTTCCGAAGCATCCATAACCCTTGTAATTTTGTTCTCGAACTCATTAAATCTTCTATCAAACATTACCATTAACTGATTGACTGCTGGGTCGAGTGGTTCACCGATTGGAGACAGAGAGATTGGAGAATCAGATGTGATGGAGAGAGACAGAGAGATTAGAGAATCAGATGAGATGGAGAGAGACAGAGAGATTAGAGAATCAGATGGGATGGAGAGAGACAAAGAGATTAGAGAATCAGATGGGATGGAGAGAGACAGAGAGATAAGAGAATCAGATGGGATGGAGAGAGACAGAGAGATTAGAGAATCAGATGGGATGGAGAGAGACAGAGAGATTAGAGAATCAGATGGGATGGAGAGAGACAGAGAGATTAGAGAATCAGATGGGATGGAGAGAGACAGAGAGATTAGAGAATCAGATGGTGTGGAGAGAGACAGAGAGATTAGAGAGATTAGAGAATCAGATGGTGTGGAGAGAGACAGAGAGATTAGAGAATCAGATGGTGTGGAGAGAGACAGAGAGATTAGAGAATCAGATGGGACGGAGAGAGACAGAGAGATTAGAGAATCAGATGGGACGGAGAGAGACAGAGAGATTAGAGAATCAGATGAGATGGAGAGAGACAGAGAGATTAGAGAATCAGATGGGATGGAGAGAGATTAGAGAATCAGATGGGATGGAGAGAGACAGAGAGATTAGAGAATCAGATGGGATGGAGAGAGATTAGAGAATCAGATGGGATGGAGATGGAGAGAGACAGAGAGATTAGAGAATCAGATGGGATGGAGAGAGACAGAGAGATTAGAGAATCAGATGGTATGGAAAGAGACAGAGATATTAGAGGAAGTGGGGTGCACTAAACAAGATGGATTGTCTGTCAACACAAGTGCACTTGTAGGTGTTCGAGAAATACGAGTATGTGAAAGCAGCTAAACCTTGCAAACAAAAAATAGATAAAATAATGGGGGAGGAAGAGGGAAAGAGAGTGCTGCCTGGGTAGTAGAAAAATTGTGAGTGAGAGAGGAAAAGAGAAGGAGAAGTGGTAGAGCTTAGGGTGACATACTTATTAATTACTGTATTTTTTTTTTATCTTGTATGAGCCAATATGATTTATAGTATTACTGAAATACCACTGAGGTCACCCAGATTGTTAGACTATCAAAATTTAGAGTTCCTTAGCCATGGTAGACTGCTAGTCTACTCCTTGTTTATATACTCGTACCTTTAGCCAGAATGCTGGTCTACTCCCTTTTCATATACCTTCACCGACCTCAGTAGCTTGATCGATAAGGCGGCGGACTTGTAACCTGGAGTTCGGTGGTTCTAGTCCGCGGGTTTCAGTGTAGATTTTTTAGTAAAGCGAGTTTGAGTAGTTGTGATATCACGAAAGTTATTAACACAAATATGATAACTTTTAACTTAAACTTATACTATTACTGTAATAATAAACTGATTCATATTGATACAGTCCGAGAGGAATAAGTAATTCCATGGAATTAGACTCTTTGTATGTTTATTTGGATTGAACGTCGCTCTCGACTACATGATCATATCATGGGGGGGGGGGGGGGGGGATTACCCTCCATTTGCTGGGCAAGCAACACAACTAACCTCACCCAGCCTGTGTCGCGTCAGGAAGACTCGGCAGGGTGACTATGCCATGATGACTATGGATTGATTGAACCAGAACGGTCGTCACTTAACCCGATTGACAGAATGGAATCTTTATATCCTAAAGGGACCTAAAGATCTTTCGGGGTACTCCGATTACTGTGGTCAAAATCTCAAATAATTTAGATTAAATTCCTGCTTTTCCGTGGGATTTTCATTCATTAATTGCTGACAATCGTAGATCAAACATGGCTTTATCAGAAAGCTTGACATTTGGAACTAAGATTGCTCTCACTAACGCTAAGTACTAAGTACTAACTTAGGAATTGTTAGTTAGGAAGAACCTCCAATATAGGGAGTCCCTTTATGAACCTACTAGCTATTTCACCCGTGCTTTGCTACGGTTATTGAATCATTATTGGACCAGAAAATCCCGATACCTGGAAAATGGTAATAGATATTTTAATGTTGATAATGATAACATTTCATAACTCCCACAAAAATTTCAAAATCTATTACCGTTTGGACTGTGGTATTGTAAACAGACAACCCCTAAGAGGACATAGTCAGTCAGACACGCACAGATTTGAGTTTTATATATGTACATATATAGAGATTACACTAACTACCGGTGACAAAGCACTGGTGAGCAACTAGTTACTTATTATTTTGATGCTGTTTCTTAGCATTGGGTTACGTGTTTCCGTGAATGCTCACAATTGCATGACCTTTATTAGAATAGTCAACTTTACCTTCTCCCTCTCCTCTCTCCCTTTCCTTACCTCTCTTTCTATCTTTCATCTTACCTTCTAAATTATAACTTTCTTTGTAGGGAGGAAGAGAGTCCCTCCCTATCTCCCTCTCTCTCTCTCTCTCTCTCTCTCTCTCTCTCTCCCTTTCCCTCCCTCTCCCTCTCTCTCTTTTTCTCTCTCCCGCCTTTGTTATTTCTCTCTCTCTCCCTCCCTCTCTCTTTTTTTCTCTCTCTCCCTCCCTCCCTCTCTCTCTCCCTCTCTCTTTTTCTCTCTCCCTCTTTTGTTATTTCTCTCTCTTTTTCTCTCTCCCTCTTCTGTTATTTCTCTCTCTCCTTCCTTCCCTCTCCCTCTCTCTATCTCTCTCTCTCCCCCTCCCTCCCTATCTCACTGTCTCTCTCTCTCTTCTTCTCTACCTCCCTCGTTCCCTTCTTAGTGCTTTAGTCTCTCTTTCTTTCTCCCCCTCCGTTTGTTTTCCTACCTCCTAAACTAAAAATTAGGAAGGAGCTCCCTCTCCCCTACTGACTCCTCCCCTATTTCCTACCCCAACTCCTAAGCTATAAATTAGCAGGGAGCATGCAAACGTAATTACAAACGAGTAGTACAGTACCTGCTATTTCGCAAGATCGCGCAATACCATGTGTCCTAATTCTACAGTCCGTATTACAGTATAAACTGGGGACACCAGTGTTGCCAAGCTCTCTCTGTGTAGAGCAATCAGTCAAATTCGTAAAGCGTGTAAATTTGGCAACCTTATCCTCCGTCGATCCTGTCTATCTCTATTTTAATCAGTCATAAGTCTGTAATGGAAAATAGCGAAGTTGGTCCATCGTTTCGTCTAATGTCTTTGTCTATATGTGTCCACCAAGTTCTGTAACAGGTTTGAAACCCCTGTGTGAATTGCTAACCTTTTCAGAAAGATTTCGCAATGGCCTACCTTGAAATACCTCGCTGAAGTTCGCAATATGGTAATTTGCTTGAACTTCAATGCTATTTTACTAATAATAATATTGATGATAATTATAATACAGATTATACACTCACCGGTAGAAATAACTGAACACTTGTTGTTTTTGCATTTGACTCCATGTATTTCCTGATGGACTAAATTTGACATAACTTTTTTTGTGGTTAAAATTGTCTAGGTATTTTTGTTTTGATAGAAAGTAACAGTATGGAGATTAATACTAAACAAAATAAACATTTGTAACTTATTTGGTAACTTTTTTCTTCATAGAAAACAAAGGTTCATTTTTTTAATAAACATTTAATAAAACTTAGGTACTGGAAAAGTTAAACATTTGCCTCCTGTTCAGTATCAATCTCCATACTGTTAGTTTCTATCAAAGAAATAATACCTTGAAAATTTTAACTACAAATTAACCATGGAGTTAAATGGAAAAACAAGAAGTGTTCGGCTAATTCTGCTGTCGAGTATATTATAATAATGATGATAATGAGAATAATGTTGGTGATAATCTGATAATGAAAACCATGGTTGTACATAAAATAATAGTTACAATAAAATTAATAGTGCGAGTTGCACAGTTATGGTAGTATAGTTACATCTAGTACAATACTAATAGAATAGGTTAGATACTGTTGGCCAATTAGGACCCCTTGCACTTGCATTTGGTTGCATGCATGTTTCTTTAATTGCAAATGCACAGTGCAACACAGGTTGTAAGGAATTGCAGTTTTATGCTAGAAGCTGGAGAAGTATGAATTTCTTGGAATTAAAACGAATAAAAAATAGTTTCTTTATGAGAGTATATGTGTGTGCCCTTGCACTTATATACACTTGCATTTGGTTGCAAGTATGTTTATTTAACTATACAAGAACACAGTTATAGGTTGTGTAGATTACAGTCAGCTTAGCTGTATCTGTATGAGTTCTTCTTTTATCCTGTCTTATCCCGCTTAAGCAGGGTCGACGTTCGTTGTTCAACCAAATGTTTGAGGTTGGTTGGTTTTGGCAAATTTCTACGGCTGGATTCCCTTCCTAACTCCAACGATTCTATTTGATCTAACGTCCTGGATTAGGACGGGGGTTTCACCCTCCTTTCGCTGGGAATCGTACCAGCTACCCACATTAACCTCTTAATGTGGAAGAGATTGCCAAAGGCAATAACCCCGCCCTTTAGTTAGGACTTATGTTTTTATATATTTTCTATTCTTTTTCATTTTCATTGTATATATTGTTTCCATTTTTTTCATTGTTAAATTAATTATTTGTATGTACATAATGTCCATTTATACCTAATAAAGCGTTGTATAATAATAATAACCTCACCCAGCCTGGGGAGGGCCGGAAATTCACTATATCTACAATACTTTGACCTATATATTTGTTCCATCCCCTCCGTCCCTAGCCGTCCAGACCGCCAGCAAGTCCCTACTGGACTCCATCAACGAGATGTATGAGCCGCAGTGGACAGGTCACGACCTGTTCTACGTCCAGACGCAGAACATTGAGATGCTGTGGAACGACCTGAGTCACAAGCTGGGGGACCAGGTTCTCATCCCGCTCAACACGTACCAGGCTCAGTTCCCGGAGATGAGGGTAAGTATAACCATATATATTTATTTATTTTATTTATTTAAAATCCCATAATTGAGATAGTTTACATAGGTTTGATAATGTGATAGTTAATACATAATACAGGATAAACATAAATATCTCCCTTGCCTTTATCCCATATTAGCTTATCTTGCTTTTGGGGTCGGCATTGTTCAACCTCATGGTTGAGGTTGGTAGGGTGGAGCACGTTTTTTTTTATGGCTGGATGCCCTTCCTAACGCCAACGATTCTATTTGGTTTTAACGTCCTGATCTGGACGGAGGTGTTACCCTCCATTCGCTGGGAATCGTACCAGCTACCCACATTTACCTCACCCAGCCTGGGTAGGGCCGGAAATACCAGCCTCACGTGTTTTGAGGGAACAGAATTTGTTTCGAAAAGTCTGCTCCAATCGGGGATCGAACTCGGGATCTCTGGACTACGGGCAGTAGTCACAACCATTACGCCACGGAGGTAAGTATAACCATGAAAAAAATTAATTTTCAGAAAATTTACCTGTTAAATAAATGTTAAATGTGTCTGTCCCGGTAGCTCAGTGGTGGGTGGAAGAGATTGCCTCAGGCAATAACCCCGTCCTTTAGGTAGGACATAACTTCAACTTCATTCTCATTTTTACTTTCCTTATCCTATAATAAGGAAAGTATTGTATTCGTCGAAAATTTGACCTACCCAGTTTTTCACATTTCTGGACGAATCATAGCCTCAGGATACCAAAAAAGTTGTTTTCAGCCATTGGTCCGTGCGTCTGTCTGTCTGTCTGTCTGTCTGTCTGTCTGTAAACAGGATATCTCAAGAACGGTAAGAGCTAGAGACTTGAAATTTGGTATGCAAATCAATTTTATACACCAGACGAACCACGAAACTTTTGGTTGAAATCGGCCGTAAATTGCGGCCGCAGGGCCGCAAATATTGGCCGCAAGCGCCGCTTCTATGAATTGGTTAAAGATACAAAAATTTTTACAGAACAACATTTTCTTAGATTAAAAAAATAATGGGGGTCTCTTCTTATCATTTTTTTGATATCTTGAACTTTTTGGACCTCGGCCCCAATTTACCGGTATTTTGGGGGGGACCCGCTCAGACTAACTTTTTTATTATTCATCCTAGATGGGGATTGTGACATATCAAATCCAATGACTTTGAGGTGCTGATTACGAATTTGGTTTTGATTTTTAGCTCACTGTTACCTTTGAGTCACCAGTGGCTTTTGGTCCTGTTTCCATTCCTAATATGATAAGGAAAGTCGTGTGATGTTTACACCAGATTTTTTTTCTTGTATATTTGCTTAATCTTTTTGTTTTTCTTTATATTTCATTGTATTCTACTGTGTATATTTATTGTTCTACCTAATAAAGCTTTCTATAATAATAATAATAATAATAAGGCGGCACTCTGTGAATCCAAAGTTTCCAGAGGTCGTGGGTTCGAAACCCAACAGGGACATGACAAGTTATCCTCCCATTTTTGGGATTTTTACCACATAATAATACATGTCTTGGGCTTACTGCTGGAATAATGGGACTTTAGTAGTCTTAATCGGGCAGTATAAATGAGACGATATTATTATTATTATTATTCGTTAAAATTCATGGGGTTGAGTTTTTAAGGGCCAAATTATGAAACAGGATTAAAGTTAAGATAAGTCAGACACGCCCTCAAGTCGGAGTTTCAACCAATCACAGCGCACTATAGCCCGAGTTAAGGGACAGTATCTACCCTTAGTAGGGATCTCAGTAGCTAGGCCTTAGCGAGCGTCGATTGCACGTTGAATACACCCGTTCTTGTCGGTCACTGAAGTTAAGCAACGGCCAGCGAGGCAACGACATGGATGGGTGACCATTCAAACTCGAAACCTCGTGATGGCCCCACTAAAGCTAGGTGAGGTTGAGTAGCTGGTTTGTGAGGTTCCAGTGAATGGAGGGTAAAACCCCCGTCTCGTCGTGAGGGTAGTTGGAAGCGACGTTGAAAAAAGTAGCTAGGCCTACCACACTAGTGTCGCGAACGCGAGGTGTTTTTAATTACTAGTCTGAAATATTTAATTAATAACTTTTGTAAACAAATGACAGACATTTTAACTTTAGGAAATAGGCAAAAAGTTAGTTGCAATTGAGACGCCGACGAGGGCGGAAGTTCAAGTTTTCCTAGAAGCTGCACCGACTAGAGGTGTGGCAAGTAATTTAGACTCCGACTAGAGGAGTACCGAGTTCATTAGTAGTTTCAATAGTGACATTTAGATATTTGATTAAATTAGTGAAGTTAAATAGTAGTGATTCAAATAGTCAATCTTTCATTTTGATATAATACAAAGTAATTTTATTATAGTCTGATTTTTGCAATAGTGCATAATCTAGTAAGATAAACAGTTTTGCCAAGTGACATTGATTCGCCTTAATAAACCTATTATCTATGTTTAATTCATAACTATATAAGTACATTGTGAAAGTAATAAATATATAACCAAAACATTTAGAATCCCCCCTTTAGATCCACAAACAATTAGTTTTTATTTTCTCTGTCGTTATCTTCCACGTGTTCGCACCAGGCGAATTCACGACACACTAGCTTGATTAAAAAATGCGGCATCCGCACTGTGTAACCTGGAGGTTTGTGGTTCGAGCCCCGATCTTGAAAATTATTAACAAGGAGGGTTTCAGTATAACTAAAACTAAAACTATCACTACACACTTGTTCATAACATAGTTTTACTTTCCTTATCCTGATATAGAAAAGAAAGAAATGGATTTTTTTACAAGATAACCTTGATAAAACAGTGGAAATTTCATCCTCCATCTGTTTTGTGATTTCCAAATATACGATTGATAGGGGAATGGGTGTATAAATTCTATACGAGCATTGTATGTGATGCAAAAAAAAACCAACGATGTGTCACAAAATATTTGATAATAATCTATTGCGAGCTTAGTTTCAGTATGTTTGAATGTGAAGTGTAGCTATCGTGTTGCTGGGAATCGATCAGTGTTTTGTTCCTCGGAATTAGTTATATTACCTATTAGGTAGATCAAGTGGACGATCCTATGCCTAATCACTTAATTCTGATCCACTAATAGAAGCCGCACCCATAAATAGTTCCAATAGTGAGTTATACAGGGTGTAACGAGAGGATTCGGCCAAACAAAACGTACTGGATATTGCAGAAGACAAAATTCTCTCCGCCAGTAGATTCTGTTGATTGTACGTAGGACTTGGTAGACTGTAGAATGTGTAGATGATTTATTTTTTTCATCACAGGACTTGAACCACCGACCCACAGATTACAAGTCCGCTGCCTTATCAATGAAGCCAGTGTGGTCATTTAGCAGCTGGAATTAATCTTTCCAGCACTTGTTCTAGAGTTAAATTTTGAACAAACGAATATACTAGCATAATTCACCAGATTTGAATGAATGTTCTAAGGCAAAAACAGTCCTGAAACCGCTAGTTATATATTTTAAACTATGTCTGTCCCGGTAGCACAACGTTCAAGGCGTCTGTCTGGTAATCCAGAAGGTCGCGGGTTCAAAACCCAGCCCAGACATGACAATTACCATCCTGCCATTCAGATGTTGACCACAATAATACGTCTTGAGTTTACTGGAATAATGGGACTCATTTGTTCTAATCGAGCAGAATAAAATAGACGATAGAATTATTTCATTTACGATTATATTAATTTACTCAAAGCCATCCTTGAGAATCTACTTCACTCAAACAATCCCCTCCTAACAGTCTTAATAGTAAGTATATTAAGACTTGTCCATCAGGTACATACATAGTACATGCTCGAGATCTTATTACACTAGGTACATATATTAGACTGTGTCTGTCATTGTCATTGACTCGTGAAACTGACGATTATAACATTTAGGTATAGTAATAATTACAATAATAACTATAAAACTATGAGTTGTGATCACAATTAGAACATTTTTAGTAATAATTACAATAATAACTGTAAAACTATTAGTTGTGATCACAACTGATGTTTCAGTGTAATGTGGGCTGGTTCTTTCTAGTCTAGATTGAGGTGTGAAACCTGCTAGGAGCTAGGTGTTGCTCTACAACCTGATAACGTGTGGCCTCCTAGACCTAGAATACTATACGGGGTGCTCTGAAAAAATTAGATGTAAACTTTTTTTTTGGCTAATATACTGTAATGTACGGTAAATAGATGTAAACTATTTCCTCTTCTTCTATATATATTTTAAATTTGAATACGGGGGTATACCTTCCCATTATTTTTTATTAATTGTATCTTGTACAAATAAATGGAAATAATATTTACAAAAGTTATATGAAATTATTAAAGCAAAAAATGGTTTTTTATGATTTAGATCTTAATATCCCTTTCAATTGCTAAGGTCGTATCAAGACGGGGATTTTACCGTCCTTGCGGTAGAAACTTACCAGGTACCCACATCAACCTCACCCCGCCTGAGTTGGTTCGGGAAAAATGACATGATCAGGATTGATATTCCAAATCAAGTACTGTGTTACTTGTGAATCCTATAGAACCCTTCTAGCACAAACAAGATCGGAAGCGTTCGCGGTTTGTGCAATCGTGAACCGTTGGGCAGAATTTTCTCACAAAAAAATAGGTTCCCTTCGAATTAAAAATCACGTTAGACTGGCGTTCCCGTCCCACACCAGGCTGGGTGAGGCTAATGTGGTTTGCTAGTACGATTCCCAGCGAATGAATAGTAAAACCCCCGTCCTGCGAATAACTCAAAAACAAGACTTTAAAACAATGGACATGAAAGGAGCCTAGACATTGGATCTGGGGGTCCATACAATCCTCTCACCACCGTGATCTAGGTATATCTGTGCCTATTTCACGGACACGGAATATGTCCCGGTAGCTCAGTGGTAAAGGCGGCACTCTGTGAATCCAAAGATTCCAGAGGTCGTGGGTTCGAAACCCAGCCGGGACATGACATGTTGTTATCCTCCCATTTGGAATTTTTACCACATAATAATATGTCTTGGGCTTACTGCTGGAATAATGGGACTTTAATAGTCCTCATCGGGCAGTATAAATAAGGCGATATTATTATTATTTTACTAACTCATGCTCTCCCATTTGGGATTTTTACCACATAATAATACGTCTTGGGCCTACTGCTGGAATAATGGGATTTTAATAGTCCTCATCGGGCAGTACAAATTAGGCGATATTGTTATTATTATTATTTTACTAACTCATGCTCTCCCATTTGGGATTTTTACCACATAATAATACGTCTTGGGCCTACTGCTGGAATAATGGGTCTTTAATATTCCTCATCGGGCAGTATAAATAAGGCGATACTTTTTTTTTTTTTAAAGGTAGTTGTGCCCCGGAACCGCTTTCGTATTACTTCAGAGCACTTTACCTTAACATCCATGCCATTCCGGAAACAGAAAAACTCGGTTAGAATTTTCCGTTCCGGCCGGGATTCGAAATCGCAAACCAACCCGCAATATTGTTGCGGGTTGTTTTACTAACTCATCCCCCTCTCCCCCCCCCCCGACAGAAAAAGATCGACAAGCGAGGCCGCAAGCTCGTGGACTTCGACAACGCGCGTCACAACCTGCAGGCGCTCCAGTCCAACACCTCGCTCAAGAAGAAGGACGAGCTCAAGGTCACGCGCGCCAAGGAACAGCTGGACGAGGCCAAGCGCACGTACGACCAGCTGAACACGGAACTGCACGACGAGCTGCCGGCCCTGCACGAGTCCCGCGTCCTGTTCCTGGTGAACAATCTGCAGACGCTGTGCTCCGCCGAGCAGCTGTTCCACGCCGAGACCAGCAAGGTGGTAGTAGAACTTCTCACTTTTGTTGGAGACCACCAAGAATTTCGCACTAGTGTTGAAGACCAGCAAGGTGAGTAGAACTTCTCACTTTTGTTGGAGACCTTCTCACTAGTGTTGGAGATCAGCACTCACTAGTGTTGGAGACCAGCAGCAAGGTGGGTTGAACTTCTCACTTTTGTTGGAGACCACCAAGAATTTCGCACTAGTGTTGAAGACCAGCAAGGTGAGTAGAACTTCTCACTTTTGATGGAGACCTTCTCACTAGTGTTGGAGATCAGCACTCACTAGTGTTGGAGACCAGCAGCAAGGTGGGTAGAACTTCTCACTATTGTTGGAGACCAGCAAGGTGGGTAGAACTTCTCACTATTATTGGAGACCAGCAAGAATTTCGCACTAGTGTTGAAGACCAGCAAGGTGGGTTGAACTTCTCACTTTTGTTGGAGACCATCAAGAATTTCGCACTAGTGTTGAAGACCAGCAAGGTGGGTAGAACTTCTCACTATTGTTGGAGACTAGGCAAGGTGAGTAGATCCTCTCACTATTGTTGGAGACCAGCAGGGGTAGAACTTCTCACTATTATTGGAGACCAGCAAGGTGGGTAGAACTTCTCACTAGTGTTGAAGACCAGCAAGGTGAGTAGAACTTCTCACTATTGTTGTGAGTAGAACTTCTTACTATTATTGGAGACCAGCAAGGTGGGTAGAACTTCTCACTAGTGTTGAAGACCAGCAAGGTGAGTAGAACTTCTCACTAGTGTTGGAGACCAGCAGCAAGGTGGGTAGAACTTCTCACTAGTGTTGGAGACCAGCAAGGTGGGTAGAACTTCTCACTAGTGTTGGAGACGAGGCAAGCTGAGAAGAACTTCTCACTAGTGTTAGAGACCAGCAGCAAGGTGAGTAGTAGAACTTCTCACTAGTGTTGGAGACCACCAGCAGCAAGGTGAGTAGAACTTCTCACTATTATTGGAGACCAGGAGCAAGGTGAGTAGTAGAACTTCTCACAAAATAAATAAAAAATATCGAGGTAGACTGGCAGATAAAATCGTATATCGATAGGTGCTGCTTTATTCAATCTATGGTCTAAAATTAAAATGAAAAACAAGTCACAAAAAAAAAAAATAGTGTTGGAGACTCTCAGCAAGGTAAAAATAGTCGTCAAGTGTTGGAATGGTTAAAAAGATATCAAAAACGTCAACGTCAACTGTCTATGTTTGAAGGAATTATTTTTCCACGTTATTAGTCTCTTGATAATTGACTATTGCACACTTTTAACCATTCCAACACTTGACGACTATTTTTACACGAAGTGTTTTTTGGGGGATATCAGTACTTTTTGACTTAATTGACTTTCTTCTGATATATGAAATCAAAAGTAATCAATATTTGTAGATAGGTACAAGAAAAAACGATCTTTTATTTTTAATTTTATAGACTCTAATGTTATAGAAGTTATTTATCTATTTTTTAAATCTATGTAATTTAATTAATAAAAAATGGCTCCGACAGAGTCTGACGATAATCGTGAATTCATGATGATGATGATGATTTTTTTTTTTTTTTTTTTTTTTTAAGTAAAGATTCTTCATAAACAATCTGAACACAGTACAGTTAATTTGAAATCATCTGAGCGTTCCCCTAATTGTGGTCCCCAGTGTAGTTGACATAAAAAGTATTTTTAGACAAGTTTGAGATTTTTAATCAAAACAGGGCCGGAGATATCGTACATTTCATTTCACAGGTTTTAGTAATTTTTAACCCCCAAAAATACACTTCGTGTGTAAATGACGCCAAGAAAATAACAATCCTTTGTAAATAGAAATACTTTGAAAACCATTGCCTATAAAGGAACTGATATCTAATGAAGGCCAAGTTCTTGTAAACTAGATATTATATTATCTGCTTATAAAAGATTCTTAAGTACAAGAATCAAGCTGACGATGATATTTCTCATTTTCTGCTTTTTAACAACGCTAAAATTTTACATTAAAAATCTTGGCAAGTTCAAAGCAATTTTTTGATGTTTCAAATTCACGGCCCACCCAGGCCTGGTAAAGTTAATTTGGGTAGCTTATTTGTGTTTTTCAATGAAATAGAGGTTAAAACAACCGTCTTGGATGATAATGTCTCATAATATTCTTTTCTGGTTCCAGGTATATGCAGAACTGGAAGCCATAGTAGACAAATTAGCCAATGATAGTCAGAGGAATTCATACACGCTCAAGAAACAGCCACAACCAAACTCACCGCCAAAAACCATAACCAATTCTACCAATAAGTAAGTAGAAGTATGTTTTTTTTTTTACTTTATAAGTCTATACTCAAATTTTCTTGACCCTGATTGTTATGAAAGGTCATAAAAAAGTAAATGAAAAATTGAAGGGGTTTTTTTCCACTTTTATTTTACGGCTAATATGATGTTTATTTTAGCAATTCTCGAATTTTCTCTTGCTAATAGAGTAGAGCTCGAAAATATGATATTTTCATATATGCTACTTGCTAAAATAAATATCATATATTAGTCGTAAAGTAGAAGTGGAAAAAACCACTTCAATTTTTCATTTTTTGGCCCAGACAAAATTCTCAAAAAAAGAAAAACCCAATAAAAGGATACGATTTTTATTCGTAGATATTTAGGGACAGGCATTTAAAAAGGACATTTAGTTTATTTAATTTATTAATAAACCCTTACACCGACCTCAGTAAATAGATCGATAAGGCAGTGGACTTGTAACCTGGAGGTTGGTGGTTCAAGTCCTGGTTTCAGCAAAAATTTAGTAAAGTGAGTTTGAGTAGTTGTGACATCACAAAAGTGATTAACACAAATATGATGAACAAATAATAATAATGATAAACCCTTACAAGAACATATTTATTTAGAAACTCTTTATTAGTAGAACATATATACAGACAAATAATGGTAAAAATTAAATATAAAATTGACAATATTAATAATATAAACAAGAAAAATAAAATAAAATATATACATACGTCCTAACTAAAGGGCGGGGTTATTGCCTATGGCAATCTCTTCCACCCAACCCTTTGCGAGTTATGCAGTCTTCTCTATACAGATCAGACCTTCATATTTGACAAACCTCTAACTACTAGCTAGTGAATCTCATCAACTTTTTTCTATTCTTCAAGTTGACTCTAAAGCTTAAGGCAAATCCACGTGAGAGCTAGCTAGTGAATCCCACTCGGAGCTGAGTCACTGGGCACTAGCCATGAACACGGATTATTTGAGCACAATAATATGTGGAAAACCGTGCCAGGTTAAACCACACACTTGTGTATCTAGTCATCAGGGCCTTCATTAGGGAACGGTAATTTTTTCCAGTGAATAGTTCATTATTTCTCGATCCAGTTGAAAATAAATAATCTCCGTTTATTGTTGCATTTTGTCAAAATGACGTTATTAATGTAATCGGGCTCAATAACTTTTTGTTTAACTATGGGTAAAATTTGTTTTTTTATTATTAAAGCGACGCAGAAATTATCAAGGGCAGTTTGAGTTAAAAAAAGAAAAGAAAAAAAAAGATGAGTGTTTCACCACCGTTTTTAATTTCGTAGCCATGAAACAGGAGCTAATGTAGACGCTTGTGGTCTGTGTTGTAGCCTACCCATCCCGTAATATGCCTCCCCTCTGATGGGCGAGAAGTGACACAATATTTCCCATTTAGATGCTGGGTCATCACGAGCGCACCGGAAAGTATTTCTTACAAACAATTGTAACCAAATTAAGAATACAATTTTTTGTCGGCACGGGGGATCGAACCCGGGACCTTCCGCATGGCAAGCGAGTGCTTAACCACTGAGCTAATCGCGAGTGATTGTGATATGAATTTTTAAAATGAAACCTAACTAACTTTCAATACGTATGAACAAATGAACATATTTGGTTTATTCCCCAGTCCCCACACAACTGTTAGACAAAATGACGTTCGGAGAAACCGTCTTAAGTTCAAGGGCCACAATATGAAACGGGATTAAAGTTCAGGATTAAGGGCCACAATATGAAACAGGATTAAAGTTCAGGATTATGGGCCACAATATGAAACAGGATTAAGGTTCAGGATTAAGGGCCACAATATGAAACAGGATTGAAGTTCAGGTAAACCAGACACGCCTTCAAGTCGCAGTTTTCAACCGATCACAGCGCACTATAGCCTAAGTTAAGGGATAGTGTCCACTTAGTTTAAGGGCGAAATAATTCGACGTTTTTGTAATACCTCTGTGGCGCTAAGTCACGGTTTGCGTACTGTGTAAGATAGGGAAAACCGACGCTTATCAATGACTTGTGATGTAGAATTTGTCTATTAATTTCGCCCTAAATGTAGTCTTGCTCTATAGTTCGTCCATAATACTTTGTTCAACTTACAGCCCCTTTAAAAATATTAAGGTTATGCAACTTGACGATACCGATAATACTTACTCCTCTTAGACACAGAAAGATACTTTGTAGAAAAAGGAGGTTATATTAATTTTCGAAAACTTAATTCAATAATGTTTCAATAGTAATAACATTTCAATAACGATATTGAATATTAAATAAATAAACTTACCTTACCGTTAACAACCATCGATAGCTCGCTCGATCTGGCGACGGACTTGTTACCTGGGGGTCGGTGGTTTGAGTCCCATGAAGAGCGAAAATTGAGTAAATCTAGTTTGAGCAATTATTATGAACACAAAAATGTGATAACTTACCTTAGAGTCGCCCTGTCCCGCTGACAGAAAGATACAGATTGTCCCTGACTAGAAATAAGCTCATTCCGGACCTTGGTATAGGAAAAGAAAAATCACCTTATTGGAACCAATGTTTACATGATGCTTGAGGGGTACCTCATGGGTTCTCAAGTCTGGCCCGGTAGATGAGTGGTCAAGGCGTCGGTCTAGTTATCCAGAGGTTGCTGGTTCGAAACCCAACCGGGTCATGACAAGTTATATGGAATTTTTAATGTAAATAATAATAATGCCCGGTATACGTTTACGTTTATTAACGAAACAATACCTTAATACAAATTATTCTACATATCAAAAAACAATTTCAGAGGAACGAATTTTGACCACATAATAAGGCGGCATGTGTTTTGGCCTTACTCAGCTTACTGCTAGAATAATGGGCCTCATTAACCTGGTGGAGATCAATAGTTCAAGTCAACAGAATATACGCCAAAAATTTAGTACGCAGAGTGTGAGTACCACAAATACCAGAACTAATTATTTACATTTCTCTGCTTGTTTCAGTGTCAGTGTCCCTAGTTCTCCCATGTCAAATGGTAAGCCACAAGTTCTCACTAGAACAACACTGTTCTGAAAAACCATTTCATTCTAATTTATCATCTAATCCAAAATTACTTCTCGCTCATGTTAAGTTTGTGATGTTTGGTCCACCAGTTTGTCTAGTCCTGATAGTGTGTTAGTGAAATTGTTAACTGCCGCCATTCATATTTTTCCCTTTTATTGGTTAAATAAGAGTGAGGATTGTTTAAAAGAGAAACATAACTGCTATGGTTATATAAATATATATAATATCGACATATACAAAAAAATATTAAAAGAAATCCAGCTGATTGGGAATAAATAGTTTGTCAGAATTAATCATTTATTTATTTAAACAGGTATGCAATCTATCATAATAATATATTACAATTATTATAAGACAGTAAAACAAACTCTTAAATTTGAATATTCTAAGTCTCTTGTGTACATTGTACTTTGAGTATATCACCGACCTTAATAGCTTGATCAATAAGGCAGAGGACTTGTAACCTGGAGGTCGGTGGTTCAAGTCCCGGATTCACCGTAGATTTAGTAAAGCGAGTTTGAGTAGAATAAATATATATAATATCGACATATACAAAAAAATATTAAAAGAAATCCAGCTGATTGGGAATAAATAGTTTGTCAGAATTAATCATTTATTTATTTAAACAGGTCGAGACCAGTATGCAATCTATCATAATAATATATTACAATTATTATAAGACAGTAAAACAAACTCTTAAATTTGAATATTCTAAGTATCTTGTGTACATTGTACTTTGAGTATATCACCGACCTTAATAGCTTGATCAATAAGGCAGAGGACTTGTAACCTGGAGGTCGGTGGTTCAAGTCCCGGATTCACCGTAGATTTAGTAAAGCGAGTTTGAGTAGTTGTGATATCTCAAAAGTGAACACAAATATGATAACTTTTTTTGACTTTTTTGTATGGAGTATATTCAGAAAATGAAACTATGATAGTAAGTAAACACTGATGGGCTTTCAACGTGATTTTGTGTCCCACGCTCTATGGATGTAATGTCGTTTAGCTTTGGTTTTGGGTTGTATTGTCCTGTTCAATTCTGTGAACCAATTTTGAAACTATCATTTTTCAGTACCTATATCAATCAATTGAATTGAAATTACAGGGTGAAAAAAATCTCAATAGAACTGATTTCGACCAAAAAAATGGTCACCACAGAAGTAATTATATTTTTATATGTATGTACAAAGAATAAATTATTTATCAAACAGAATTTAATATACTTCATCCGTGAATTTGTCAGGTATTTAAATTATAGGTTCTAGTAGGTGAAACACGGGTCGTTGTTTTCAAGCAACTTTTTTTTTTTTTGCTTCTGCTTGGATATTTTCTGTACTCATTGGTGAAATTATTTTTGATTTTATGACAGTGAGAAAATAAACTTGTTATAAGGAAAGATAAAAACGAAAATTTTAGGCAAACTAAGAATGGTTTCCGATGGCTCGTTCACCTCGAAATGATAAGCCGTGCCATTTGAAAATGGCTTGAAAACAACAGCCTCACTATTCATTCGTGTGCTTTTCCTCGTGCCGCCGTATTTCGTCTAACCTCTGTGTGTGTGTTCTCCCTCTCCCTGCTTGTGTGTGTCCACTAACCTGCAGACAGTCTCTCCACCACCCCCACCCTGAACAACCACTCCCCCACCCCTCCTCCGGAATCGCCCACACCCACGAGTAAACCCATCGGCGGGGCGGCCACTAATCCTTCCAACACGCCAGCCGGGCCCCCAGCGGCCGTCAACGCGCCATCCAATAACTCACCCGGCCCTGAAACAACGAACCATGCCGAGATGAACGGCGGGGCGAGTGAGGTCGAAGCCGCTGGCAGTTGCCCGCCTCCCTACACCGCGTCCCTCATGAATGGTAACCATGGTAACATGACTACTAACACGAGGCTCATGAACGGTAACCATGGAAACATGACAACTAACACCAGGCCGGCGAATGGTAACCATGGTAACATGACAACTAACACGCGGCATAGCAACGGCGCGGTGCAGGTCAACGGAGACAGCGCAGGGCGAGTGGAGCAAATCTATGATATCCCGTCGGGTAGGTATGGGTGGGCTCTGAGGTACAAATCCTGTGAGGCAACATGCAGTGTGCTACAGTGAAGCATACCTCAACAATATTCCAACCGAAAATGACATGAGACAATTTTGTTTCAAATATCCAAATAATGCACCTTACTGTAGCATACTTCAGAAGCTGTGTTGCACGGATCTTATATTATGTTGTATGCCACAAACTTCGATGTTGCCTCATTGGAATTGCTCCTTTTTAATGTGCTTTTATATTTTGTAGCATAGCAAATTCGCCAGTCAGCTTGTTAAACAAGATTCAGAGTGTGTATAGAAGTAGTTACACAAATTAGTTGCTCAACTATGGAGGTCTCTCCTTGGGTAGAGATGGTCTCACGTTTCATCTGGTAAGTTATTGTCGAAGTGAAGGAGTCTAGCTGGGGGACTATAAACAGGGAGTAGACCAGCATTGGCTTGGTTCTGGGGGCCCTTGTCAATTATTATTAGCCTCCTTGTAAAGACAGTGGTAGAAGTGCTGAGTCATTCCCCCATTGTCTGTCCACCATCTTTCACGAGGACACCACCCTATGAAAGGGCGTACATTGGACAGTAAATATCTCGTGAAATGGTCTACAAACAACAATTCCTGGTTGCCTTAGTTCCTAAAACCTATAGATCTGAGAAATAAATCGTTGTACGGACGAAAGCCTTCTCTTGTGAAGATTCAGGTAAGTACATATTGGGAAGGGTAAGTTAATAGTAAAAAAAAGTAATAGTATAATATGGTCTGGTAAACGGGTGTATATTAACGGAATAGTCCTTAATACAAATTATAAATGTTTTAACATTATCAATAAATTTGTAAACAAAAAAAAAGTTTTAAGTAACCACATATTACAGGTAAGAACAAAGAGACAGTTACGAGCTGTCTTCAATAGAAACATTCGGTAAGAGGCGCAGGTAGGTGTTATCTATTTTTATTAAATTTTACACGAAAATAAAATATGATTCTGCGTAGCTTGTCCATAATACAATGACTTCAATGTCGGGCTTTTTGCAAAATATACTACTACTGCTTTGCTAATAAATAAATATACTAATAAATTCATAAACCCTTATTTTGAACAAAAATAATACATACATTATAACAACTGATTCCAATTCAGCTTATTTGCTGAGGTACTTTGCTAGTACATAGCCTAATTTTCAAATGAGCTTAATATGGTTTATCAGTCGTAAACTTTCGTAAATGATATCTTGCATAAGAAAACAAGCTTTCAGCATAGTTGCAAGGTACCAAATTTTCATGAAATATAATATTGATGTTTTTTGCATGTTAAACAAAACATCTTTTTAAGGTACTTAAGGTATGCAATTTTTAATTTAAATTTGGATCTGAACCTCATACACATACCCTTCCAAATGGTTTAGAAAAAGTCTATCCCACTAGAAAAAGTGGCTCTGTAAATGTCAAAGTGCTATGGTGATTATATCAATGAGGACCGGGTCTAGATGTTCATGCTGGCAACTAACTGAAATTGGGCCAAGAGTTTCCACCAATTCCACGGCTCCTGTAGCGCCGCGATTGGTTTTTCCTTGCAAGCATTGACCAAGGTTCCTTACCCATGAAATACATAAGACCTGTTTGATACCATGTGTAAAGGGACTTTTCAGTTTTTTTTTTTTTTAAAGTGGGGTTTAACGTCGCTTTCAACTGCCATGGTCATATCACGACGGGGGTTTTACCCTCCATTCGCAGGAAACTCACAAACCTGCTACTCACATTGACCTCACCCAGCCTGAGTGGGGCCGGGAAAAGCCAGCGTCACGAGAATTAGAATTTGAATGGTCACCCATCCAAGTCTTAACCTCGCTGGATTTCGCTTAACTGCGGTGTTCTGAAGGGAACCGGTGTATTCAACATGCCATCGACGCTGGCTCTTTTCAGTTTTACATTGGCAATATTAGAGCGCACGAAAGGCTCAGTGGTTAAGCACTCGCTTGCCATGCGGAAGGTCCCGGGTTCGAACCCCCGCGCCGACAAAAAATTTGTATTCAAAACTTGGTTACAGTTGTTTGTAAGGGATTCCTTCCGGTGCGCTCGTGTTGACCCAGCACCTAAATGGGAAGTATTGTGTCACTTCTCGCCCATCAGAGGGGAGGCATACTACGGGATGAGCAGGCTACAACACAGACCACAAGCGTCTACAGTAGCTCCTGTATCATAGCTAAGAAATAAAAAAAGGCTGTGAAACACTCATCTTAAAAAAAAAAAAATATAAACAATTATACTCTCTTCTTTTGGGTAGTTACCAACATGCAGAGCTTTACTCAGTCATTAATCTCTCGGGTATTCTGTAACTATATTACTCCTACTCTAAATCTAAACTGTAAACATATTGTTCACAACTTGGGAGAACTTTCTATCAATCAGAACTTCTGATTAGATTTTTACGTCCTGAAAAATGAGTAGTAGTTACTTGTATGAGTCACGACCAGTGGCGCAGAGTCTAAAGAATAATGTAAAATAATTTGAAAAACTAAAAGATTCTCATAGTTAAACTGTGCTACCCACAAAAATTGTGAATTGTGAATAGTGCTTCACCACAAAGAAATCATATTTTAACTTAACTTATTTTGTGAATCAAGACTGCGCCACATAACATGTGGGTTCATCTTAGAAGCAAATTAAAAATGGCGTAGGATGGGTCCTCTGTATACAATTTTTTTAAAAAATACAACAATTGATTTATTATTATTATCTGTTCACCGGCTTAACTTAATTTGTGAATCAAGACTGCGCCACATAACATGTGGGTTCATCTTAGAAGCAAATTAAAAATGGCTTAGGATGGGTCCTCTGTATACAATTTTTTAAAAAAAAATAAAACAATGGATTTATTATTATTATCTGTTCACCGCCTTAACTTAATTTGTGAATCAAGACTGCACCACATAACATGTGGGTCCATCTTAAAAGCCAAATAAAAATGGCTTAGGATGGGTCCTCTGTACTCCTCTGTATACAATTTTTTAAAAAAATAAATAGTGTTGTTTTATTATTATTATCTGTTAACCGCCTTAACTTAATTTGTAAATCAAGACTGCGTCACATAACATGTGCGTCCATCTTTTTTTTTTTTTTTTAGAATCAATATACATACCTGTACAGTACATATAGTTTACAAAGCAACACTTTCCCTAAGCTTAAAAAAAAAAAAAAAAAAAAAAAATGGCTTAGAATGGGTCCTCTGTATACAAAAAAAAAATTGATTTATTATTATTATCTGTTAACCGCCTTAACTTAATTTGTAAATCAAGACTGCGTCACATAACATGTGCGTCCATCTTTTTTTTTTTTAGAATCAATATACATACCTGTACAAATAGTTTACAAAGCAACACTTTCCCTAAGCTTAAAAAAAAAAAAAAAAAAAAAAAAAAATGGCTTAGAATGGGTCCTCTGTATACAAAAAAAAAATTAAAAATAAAACAAATGATTTATTATTTACTATCCCTTCACCGCCGCTCTGTATTCTATCTAGTTTCTCGTTTTCTCCGCCAGGTGCCACCACGGACAATCTGCCGGCCGGAGTTCTGTACCGTGTGAAGGCCACCTACAAGTATACACGGGAGGATGTGGACGAGCTCTCGTTTGATGTGGGAGAAATAATCCGTGTGGTTGAGTACGATGATCCAGAGGAACAGGTAACTATTTTTTTTTTTCTTTCTTTTTTCTTCGAATCCCACCCAGTGCATGCATTTTTTCCTCATTCATTTGAGTCTGTGACCACATAATAATAAAGGTAGGATCACACTATATGGCACAGATGCCATATTTTCTATGGCGAGAAAAAAAAACGAATGGCACTCACACGATGCCATATAATGTGGCAAAAAACTCTATGGCATTGTATGTCTTCCCCCTTGCCATAGACAAGTCTGCCAGTCGTCACTATATCATATTGTAGACCATGTGTGTGATGAAGCACTCACACGAATGCCATAGATGCTGCCATACATCTATGGCACCATAGGAAAAACTTTTCGCCATAGACCCAAATAGTTCTATGGTCATGTAAACAAAGACCGGTCACATGGCAAGGGAGATTGCCATATTATATGTCGCTCTGCCATATCGTGTGATATGGTGATATGGCAGAGCGATATCCTACCTTTAGTAAGGCGAGTTTGAGTAGTTGTAATACATATCACGATTGTGATTAACACAAATATGATATATTTAAAAAATATATTTCTCTGTCATTTATTTTCTCTCTTGTCCCGCCCCCAGGAGGAAGGCTGGCTGATGGGGGTGAAGGAGAGCTCTGGAGAGAAGGGCATGTTCCCCGCCAACTTCACCCGGCCCTTGTGAGACCCCCTCCACACGTCACCCCCCCCTCACTTGTTATTATCGTTGTTGTTTTATATTTGTAAGCAAGATGAACAAACGCAGGCCAACGGCCCCTTGTATAGTAACCAAATCTTATGGGGACTTTTCTGTGGAGTGTAACCGAATCATTTGGGGAGTTCTCTTTGGAGTGTAACCAAATCTTATGGGGAGTTTTCTGTGGAGTGCAACCGAATCATTTGGGGAGTTCTCTTTGGAGTGTAACCAAATCTTATTGGGAATTTTCTGTGGAGTGTAACCGAATCATTTGGGGAGTTCTCTTTGGTGTGTAACCAAATCTTATGGGGAATTTTCTGTGGAGTGTAACCGAATCATTTGGGGAGTTCTCTTTGGAGTGTAACCAAATCATATGGAGAGTTATCTTTGGAGTGTCAAAAAATCATTTGGGAAGTTATTTGCCAAGTGTAACAAAAGTATTAGGGAAGTTGTTTCTCTGGAGTGTAAAAAAAAACACGACCGTAAGCATACTCCTAGTTTCCTTTCGAGTGTAACCAAATACTGTCAAGAATAAGCGTATTTTTTTTATTATAAATATTTGCACAAATCGAATTTTATTATATGGATAAAACAAATATATTTCTCTTCTATCGCGATCCGGCTGCCAATAATCAAATAAAACATGGCGGGAAAAGTAAATATGAATTTTCCATATTCATAATTTTGCAAAAGTATTTTGAAAATTGATATTTGCTTATTCCGCCATGTTTCATTTGGTTATTTGCAGTCGGATCGTAATGGAAAAGAAAATATTTATTTTATTTGTTTAAAAATGGCGGAAAATGGAAAATATTTGCAGCCGGATCGCGATAGAAGAGAAAAAGAATCGTTTTATTTACTTTATTTGTTTTTTTTTTCCCCGATTTTTTTTTATTTTTATTCTCATTTAAAATATTCATATAAAAAAGATCGCTTGATATACCACAGTATTATTCATGTGAAGTTCTTCATAAAAAAACTATCGTTCATGTATGGTTAAAAGAATGGAGAAAAATCTTCCATTTTATATTTTGGTTCAGATTCAGGTAGACAGTCTCTATTGAGATAGAAAAGAGCATAGAAAATCTGTATAACAATAAAATTATATTTATTTTTAGACTTAGATATATTTAAACTACCCCCTTTTATTTTCTTAACTGCATTTGTTATATTTTACTGAAAAGAAAACGCCATATTGTGCTCAATTATATTTCCAAAAGCATTGCTTTTCCAGTGACTTCTCTCATAGGCATCTAGCAGAATACTTCTGTGAACACGAAAAGCTATTGTTTTACATGTACAACTTCTTACTTGTTAATTTTACCAAAAATATTCTTTTTGTTTTGCCTTCAAAATATAAGTATGGTATTTTGGTGTGTATAGACCTGCATGTTTACGCTAGTGACACCGAATAAGGTATACATTATGGACAGGTAGTCTTTAATGAAATATAACCATTCAGATACATTCTATTTGGACCATCTGAATAGGAGTTAACACTAGCAGTTGTTTTGAGCCTCATTATTATGTCTTGAGACTCAGGAATAAAGTCCTTAGAAAATATGTAGACTAGAGGACTAACATACAGTCAATGAATATCATCTTTATAAGATTTATCTATTGTTTTAATTTTTAATCGCGTTTATTTATTTTTATTCCCAACTCTTTGTTTTACTTTTATCTGTCCGTAAACAAAACCACTCTTCGAGCTCCGTTCTATTTAAGAAATGAAATTTCTGTATAAAATCTTTCAAAACAATAATAAAATCCTATATATGTAACATTTTAAAATGAAATCTGAAAAAAAAAACTATTAAAAATACCTAACTAGTATTTAACATTTATAAAATCTTGTTCTTGTCATTTTCATTTTTTGGGGGGGGGGGCTGAATTCGTGAACTCAATTGAGAAATATAAATTCTGATGGATTGTCAAGAAATGACGGTAAAAGACCGGATGGCGTTACACTGATTCCTTGGGCTATTGGCAAAAGTTTGGTATGGGATGCAACTTGTGTTGATACGTTTGCACCTACGTATTCAATGAAATCATTTCATGAAGCAGGAGCGGCGGCAGAAGTAGCAGCAAGAAAGAAAGAACTGACGTATACAAACATTAAGAATGAGAGCTATATATTTCTACCTTTGGCGGTAGAGACCATGGGTGCGTGGAGTGTTGCCTCGAAGAAATGGTTGGGCCAACTGAGTGAGAAATTGTTTAGATGTACGGGTGAACCCCGATCTAAACAATTTCTTGCCCAAAGAATTGGTCTGGTCATTCAGAAGGCTAATGCTGAATGTATTCTTGGGTCGATACCAGAAAGTCATGGAATGGATGAAGTTTTTTATTTATAAATATTTTTTTTTAAGATGAGTGTTTCACAGCCGTCATTATTTCGTAGCCGTGAAATAGGAGCTACTGTAGACGCTTGTGGTATGTGTTGTATCTTGCCCATCCCGTAGTATGCCTCCCCTCTGATGGGCGAGAAGTGACACAATACTTCCCAATTAGGTGCTGGGTCAACCGAGCGCACCGGAAGGTATTCCTTACAAACAATTGTAACCAAATTAAGAATACAATTTTTTGTCGGCACGGGGGATCGAACCCGGGACCTTCCGCATGGCAAGCGAGCGCTTAACCACTGAGGTAATAAATAAATCCATTCCATATTAATATTGTAAGTGCTACAAGTCTGTATTATGTATTATAAAAAATAATCAATTGTAATACCTCTGTGGCGCTAAGTCACGGATTGCGTACTGTGTAAGATAGGGAAAACCACCGCTTAGCAATGACTTGTGAAGTTGTGATAGAGAATTTGTCTATTAATTTCGCCCTAAGTCTATCAGTTGGACATGAAAAGGAGCCTAGGACCTCAACTTGGGCGCCATACTATTATTTGACTTCCGTGAGATACGTAAAAGTGCCTTTCTCACAGAAACAAAATTATTATACCAGGTATATGTATAAGTAGTGCTTTATTTAGACTGTCAACGCAAGACAGGTAGTCCAATTATGCCAACAGTTTAACAAAGCACCTCTTTTTTTATTTGAGTATATGTATGTTTAATTGGAAAATGAGCACACATCAAATTAGAAATTTCGTTCTATATTCAACACACACTATTGTATATTTACATGATCACACTACAGTTATTATACCTCACACATGGGTAAACTATTTACATAGGTGTCCGGAGTTTATTTATGTACATAATTATCAGCAAATATCGAGAAAGGAGAACTATATAGACATTGTTGGTATGGTACTTACTTTTGAGTACCCTAAAGTTCCGTTTGAGTTACGGTTCGATTCACGAAATGGACTTTTTTTTGTGTTCCTGGTTGAAAGGCTATCCTTAGCCTACCTAATAATGTTTCTCTGAGGGTTAGGTGGTACAAATGCCCTTTTTGCTCTAAAAGAAGTGTTTTACGCCCTCTGTAAATGCCATGAAGCAACAGCTATTGTCCACGCTTTGTCTTTGCTTTAGCTTGCCCGTCCTGTACTGATGGATGAGAAGTGACACAAAAATTTCCCATTTAATGCTGGATTTAACACGAGCGCACCGGAAGGTATCCTATACAATCAACTGTAACCATTTTTTAAGTACAATTTTACTTCCAATAAATTTCTAATATTAGAAATCGGAAGTACCTATTGTGTTTTTGTCAGCTTTGGGTATCAAACCCGGTACCTTCCGCAAGGTGAGCGAGTATCTTACCACTAAGCTGGACGTGCGCTAAATAGAATTCAAATCTTTGCTGAACTTGGGACTCAAACCAGCGACGCCCCGTTATGTGTCCGTCGCCTTAAAGCTCAAGAAACCCCTGAAAAAAGTATGCAATCCGCAAAATTATAGAATACATCCAACTTCCAATCATTTCCAGCTCTTGCACTTATCCAAGTCACCCATTCTTGTTAATTTTTTTAATGAACATTTATTTAAAGAGAGGACACTCAGTATTAGTTGCATAGTGACTAACAGCCTGATTAAGCACGGCCATGAGCCATTTGATTCTGTAAATAGTTGCTTGATTTAGGGCGGAATTAATAGACGTATTTTGTAAGATAGGAAAAACCGTCGCTTAGCAATGACTTGAGTTATAGACTTAAGCTGGTATGCAGAGACGATTTAGTAATCCCTATAGGGGTTCTCTGTAGGGTGGTCCCGAGCTTGCTATAGGGAATACTTTGACAATTATTTATTAAAGAAACATCTGATTGCACATGCGCACAGACGCTTTAAACAAACGTCTTTGAATAACAAAATCAGCTGAAGGGACAAATGACCCAGGCATCCCTACAGTGAGGACTCTGCATACCACCCATAGTCTATTAATTTCGCCGTAAATCTGTTCATTAGCGACTACGCACGTAGGCCCTAGTGTTCTCCCCGGTGTCCCTGCCCCTTATTTCCTCCCCCGTCCCCGCGTCACAGCTTGCTATCCACCAGCTCCCCCGGCGACGCGAGGGCGCTACGTCGCTCACTGAGCGCCCTCGACAGCTTCTTCCGTGGCCCCATCGGGATGCCCAGCTCTCGGAAGTCCTGGTCGCTGAGGATGTGAAGAGCGTCCAGGTCGATACGCTGCGACAGGAGTAGCGACGTGTACTCAGCGGCCCCTGCAGCGACCAGGAAGCGCTTGAGCGCCAGCCACTTGGTGTCGAGGGGCGTGTTCTCCTCTGGAAGAAGGAGAAGAATTTGTTATCGTAGGGCGAAATAAGTACACAAAATCGAGATCACATGTTCGGACTTAACACTTTGAGCCCCAGAGCTGGGATCGGCGAGTGACCACGAGGGACCAAGGCAAAAAATGCGTTTTGCACCCTTCGTAAAAAAGTTTTTTTATAGTAAAATATTTTGTTTTTTGTGGAGAAAATTTGATAAATTTACGTTTTTCAGCTGTACCTTTTATACTTTATGATTTAACTTCAAAGTAAGGAAGGTCGTGAATACCATATAGAGGACTCATGTCCACAGTCAAATTTCGGGTGAGGGTCATATATGGTACTCATGTCCTTTATGAAATGTCAGCTGAGATTCATATATGGTATTCATGGGCTCAAAGTGTTAAGCACTTAAGCCCACAGAGATCTACGTATACAACAAAAAGATCTAGTATTAATTTTGTCCGACATAAGTTTTTCAATGAAGTAGGAAAATTATTGATATTTTCTGTACATACATAAAAGTGAAGTCTAGTACATATCCTCAAATACTTACCGTCGCTGACTCCAATCTGAGTCACTAACTCAAATGTCCTCAAATCCTTACCGTCACCATCACGAACGTCACTCACTAACTCAAATGTCCTCAAATCCTTACCGTCACTGTCTCGAACGTCACTCACTAACTCAAATGTCCTCAAATCCTTACCATCACTATCTCGAACGTCACTCACTAACTCAAATGTCCTCAAATCCTTACCATCACTGTCTCGAACGTCACTCACTAACTCAAATGTCCTCAAATCCTTACCATCGCTAACTCAAATGTCCTCAAATCCTTACCGCCGCTGACTCGAATCTCATTCACTAACTGAAATGTCCTCAAATGCTTACCGTCACTCACTAACTCAAATATCCTCAAATCCTTACCATCCTTACCATCACTAACTCGAATGTCCTCAAATCCTTACCATCACTAACTCAAATGTCCTCAAATCCTTACCGTCACTGTCTCAAATGTCCTCAAATCCTTACCATCGCTAACTCGAATGTCCTCATTCTCCCAGGACAGATGACTGGGCGTCCTCATATCCTTACCATCGCTAACTCAAATGTCCTCAAATCCTTACCATCGCTCACTCGAATGTCCTCATTCTCCCAGGACAGATGGCTGGGCGTGTTCCTCTTGACTAGGCTGCCGGCACTGCCTTGCTGCTGTCCTCCTCTGTTTTCACTGGGATGCCGCTCAGAGTGGCGTTCACGCTGGAAGGCAAGAAATGTTTTTTTTTTTATATATAGTCGTCTACACCTCATCACATTCATCACGGATAACAGAAACCGAAGGCTTGTTATCCAGAACTTACATTTCCCCACTTTTATGTATGTTATTTCTGTTCTGTTATCTGTAAAATGTTGTGTTGAGACTGACGTAGACAAGCAGTCTAGCAAGGGAACTCAGAGAGAAATTAATAAATGAAAAATCGAGATCACAAGTTTGAGTCAGATCTTTTTTTTTTTCTTCTTTTTTTTAACATTTTTATTGAATATACTACCTAAAGGAAGTCAGAACTTACATGTTCCCATCTAAAACATTACCCAAAATCTAGACTTAAGTCTAGAGAGATATAGGCCGGCTGGCTGGCGCTACTTGACGAGCGTTCGCCTCCCGGCGAGCTTGATACAACAAAATTGTCTATTAATTCCGTTCTTATTAGGTGGGCACAACGAGGAACCTGAGCCTAGACGATTTTCGGGACTCCGTTGAGGCCGCTTACGTTTAATTCAATTATTCTGCGTGGTACCGGGGCTACCCTAGGGTCTAGGGGTTCGTTTTGTGCGCAAATACATCTAGTACCACAGAAGTAACAAATTATTTCTTAATTTCACCGCTACGAGTCGCTACTCACTTCTGTCGAAAGGCAACACTGCCGAAGCCTGGCCGGTCGAATATGCTGCCGTAGTCAAAGTGGTCCCCTTGCTGACTCAGGTGCAGAATGTCTGACTGGGACTTGGACCTGAGCAGCTCCCGGGTGTCGAACACATCCGTGATGCGGCCTCGTTTGCCTGAGATAAGATAAGATAAGATAAGATAAGATAAGATAAGATAAGATAATGTTTTATTGGTGTTCATTCAACATAAAAGTTGTTAACACAAGTAAAGGTACAAGTAGAAGTAATACAAAAAAAAAAAAAAACATAAAATACAATAAATACAAAAAATATACCAAGGGAACCAATTCAGCTTACGTCCGTGCGTCGATGGCACGTTAAATACATCAGAAGCTTGTTCCAGAAACACTTCCTCCTTTCCAAAGAAATGGGACATCGATCTAATTCATCAGCTTACGTTTTTTTTTATAGATAATTATATTTTTTTATTTAAAAAAAAAGAACAGAACATTCTCATCATCTAATTTTTAATGTTTGAAAGGGCAGCTCCGTCATCAAATCCATACGAGGTTAGCTTGTATCTCGTGCCTCGTATTCGGAGAGATACAGCTCTTATGATTGCAATCTGTGTTATGACTTTTGTCCAGTTTAAAACATGTCCATATGACTTCTTCCATTTTTCAGATAAAACTAATGCAATTCCTTTTGAGAATTGCAAACCAATTCAGCTTACGTCCGTGCGTCGATGGCAAGTTGAATACATCAGAAGCTCGTTCCAGAAACACTTCCTACTCTCCAAATCTCGCTTTCAATGCACTCTGATTGGTTAGTTTGAACGCAATACCCATTCAGAGAGCGTTAAAAGGAGATTTGGAGGGTAGAAAGTGTTTCTGGAACAGACTCCGGGGCCTTGTTGCAGAAAGTACTCTTGAAATCCACTTTCATTATGTTTCGTAAAATACCCCACTCAGGCTGGCTGACTTTCATTTGAGTAACTGTGTATTTTCTATTACCGGGAAAGGGATAGTATAATTCTCATCGTAAAATTCGTTAGTAGTTCAGAAAAATAATTAAAATCAAAAGTACACATCCTTCAAAATTCCGAATGATGTCAGTGGATGAGCCTTACCTAGAATCCGAGCTCAGACAAGAAAAAGGATTAATTTTTGGTGATGTAAAAAAAGCAATCTCTTGTCGATATGAATAAATAATAATATTCAAAAACCAATTTCAAAAAAACTTACCTCCATTTTGAGTTTCATAGGAATTGACGTAGATGATTTGAGAGTCTTTTGATTTTGTCACACCATTGCTATCCCCCTGTAAACAAAAAGGAGTTTTATGATTATCTATTGTAAGTCCAATTTTGTTTCCTCAATCTCTCTTGATTTCTTGAAGAATCAGCACAAAATCACCTAATTTTCGCGGCATTTATGTATGACCTCAAGCTCTCTTGATTTCTTGAAGAATCAGCACAAAATCACCTAATTTCAGCGGTATTTATGTATGTAGGTATATTGACATAGTATAGGTATAGATCCCTCACCTACTGTTAGATTCTACATGAGACTTACTAAATAACGCAAAACATGGGCATTCCATGTACAAATTGCTACATACATACATACATAGATGAACATGAACACACTGAGGAGTATATACATATTAGATACCTACTCTTGGTAGGTACTTACAACAATACGGTTAACTCACTCCTAGGTTGGTATAGGAACCTAGGTAATGTATGAAAAGAAGAACAAAAACAAGAATAATATGTACATTATATACATATTATCATGTATGTAGATAGCAGATAGATACTAAATTTCACAGCAATGTGGTTTGCATACCACCTAACATATATTTCAGCAAAAACCTGGGAGATTTTATGATTGAATATGTAATTTTGAATCATGTTTAGGAAGGTTCAGGTCAAAACTCTCGTAGATATGTGGGAACCTAACGGTAGCTTATCTTCTAGACTTCCGGCTAATCGGCTTCGACACAATTGAGGCAAAATAATACGTAGTCCATTTTTTTAATTATTTTTTTGTACTGTCGTAGATTAGTGCCGAGAGTGTGGAAAGCAAATTGGACGAAGTTCAGAATGAGAACGTGTGACTCGTGTGAGTGTGCTGAGTTAAGCTTCAGTACTGAAATTTGAACTTGGTCGAATACGTGTTATGTTAATATTACCAAAAGGTTTACGTGTTATGTTAATGTTACCAAGAGGTTTACGTGTCATGTTAATGTTACCAAGAGGTTTACGTGTCATGTTAATGTTACCAAGAGGTTTGGTACAAAAGACAGCGAACTCTTAACCTGGAGGTCCGTGGTTCGATTTCTAACCATTCGGTATAATTTGTACATTTTTAAGTTCAGATTTGATTGATTGTGATATCGCTCCTATGTAAGGTATCGTCACCGTGGCGGTGGATGTAGGGTGTAGCGCGCTAGACTTGCACGTACGATGACTCGGGTTCGATCCTCGGCAGGTTAGACATTTTTCTGCTCTGTATATTGATGTCCAGTGTCCACTTATACCTCGTGAGGAAAATTGAGTAGCTATTTACATGGATAGCGACTAGTGGCGGCATTACGAGCAAGCAATAAAGTAAGTACACTTGGGTGTGATGCTATTAGGAGCCTCGTTATGCTGTGCTACCCATTAGATTTGTGATATCTATCTACATTCTATTATATTAAAGTGGTGTTTTTCAACTTTTTAGTTATATACACAGATTTGTGATATAATAACAAATCTGTGTATATAAAAACATATAATTGTGATATAATAACACTAATAAAGTACATAAATAACTCTTGTGATTAACACAATTTCAGTCCTGTCTCACTCACCCTCGGATCTCCGCCCCCAGACTTGCCGTGGCTCCCGCCCCCATTCTTCAGCTTCCGGTCGATGATCTTCTTGACGCCCACCGACACGCCCCCGTGGGGTTTCCTCTGGATGGTTCCGCCCACCAGCTGGGTGAAGGTCTGGGTGTGGGGGTCATGGTGGGGGTGCAGGATGTAGCTGCTCTTCCTGGACCCGCTGGGGAAGGGAGGGAGGATTTATGATAGACAAGAAATGTAATAATAATAATATTGCCTTATTTATACTGCTCGATTAAGACTACCATAGTCCCATTATTCCAGCAGTAAGCCCAAGACGTATTATTATGTGGTAAAAATCCCAAATGGAAGGATAAATCATAGAGAATTATTATATTCACATACTCTGGCTGGGGAGTGGGGGACTATAAACAGGGAGTGGACCAGCATTGGCTTGTTTCTGTGGGCCCTTGTCAATTATAAGAAAAGAATTTTTGGGCGATTTATCTATTTATGCAACGAAACATTTTAAAGACATTTTGAAATTTTGGCTGGGGGACTATAAACAGGGAGTGGACCAGCGTTGGCTTGGTTCTGGGGGCCCTTGTCAATTATTAGCCTCCTTGTAAAGTCAGTGGTAGATGTTCTGAGTCATTCCTCCACTGTCTGGCTACCATTGTTCACGATGACGCCACCCTATGATAATGATGATATATGCTAATCATAAAACCAAAATCCCACTCGTTGCTTGATATAAGGCTGAATTATAAAACAGTATTATAAGTCTAACTGTGCCAGCGTCGATGGCATGTTGAATACACCGGTTCCCTTCAGAACACCGAAGTTAAGCGACATCCAGCGAGGTTAAGACTTGGATGGGTGACTATTCAAATTCTAATTCTCGTGACGCTGGCTTTTCCCGGCCCCACTCAGGCTGGGTGAGGTCAATGTGAGTAGCAGGTTTGTGAGTTTCCTGCGAATGGAGGGTAAAACCCCCGTCGTGATATGACCATGGTAGTTGAAAGCGACGTTAAACCCCACTTAAAAAAAAAAAAAAAAAATATAGTCTAACTGTCCCTCAAGACGGGCTATAGTGCGCTGTGATTGGTTCCCGACTTGAAAGTGTGTCTGGCTGAATCGTAATCCTGTTAATGACTCGGCCCTAATGGTCGGTAAGACGAAAATAATATTCTTTGCCCTTTTGTTAATTGGGTTGCACTCAACTAGCACTAGCATTTGAGGAAATTCCATGATCATACACTATTACATAAACCAATTAGTTCAATAGTCCCGTTTTTAACCGCTCTGGCTTTTGAGCACCTCAACTTGTTAAAGCAAGCATTGTGGTCCCCATATTAATCTGAAAAACCACAATTTAGATGCTTCGAATAGATCAAAAACGCCATTTTTGCACATTCTGAACTGTACCAACAGGCATGAGAGAGAATGTTTCTCTCTGTACGTCTGTTGGCAGCCCTTAGTCGCTTTTTACGACAGACAAGGACGAAATGCGTTGGGAGTATTCTCTTATCCTCGCCCTATATAATAATACTAATAATAATAATAAATCATTTGTTTTTTTTTTTTTTTTTTTTACAGAGGACCCATCCTAGGCCATTTTTATTTGGCTTTTAAGATGAGTGTATTATTATTAGGAGACGGGGGATTATTACAGGGGAGACATACAGGGGATTATTATTAGGAGACGGTTATCTCTTCTCGGGGGAGCTTTACACCTCGAGAGGATGTTAGAACAGGAGCGGATCTATGATCAAGTCTCCGGGTGTTAATAATAATACTCTTTAGTGGAAGATAACCACCAGGCGAGGTTAATGCTCAAAGCATTTTCTACCACCTAACCCTCACAGTCTTATTATTATGTGGTCACAAACTCAAATAAATGAGGAAAAATTCGTGCACTGGGTGGGATTCGAACCAACGGATTCCTATGCTAGCTGGATTACCAGACAAGCGCGTTAACCACTTGACTACCAGTGCACCTAATATGGTGTTCACACGCTCTGTTATTATTCTATGAAGCAACGCCGAGGCGGGCGACTCACTTGATGGTGGGAATGGGCGTGTCCTCGTGAACCTTGTGGCCTAGGTACTCCTTCTCCACCTTCTTGATCTGCTTCTTCTCCTTCTCCCTCTCCTTCCTCATCCTCTCCTCGTACTTCTTCCGGTGCTTCTCCGCGTCCTTGACGGCCTTCTCCTTCTTCAACTCCACTTTTTTCCTTTATTAAAAAATAATAATAATAATAATAAAAAAAAAGTTATCATATTTGTGTCAATCACTTTCGTGATATCACAACTACTCAAACTCGCTTTACTACGCTTTACTCGCTTTACTTAAATCTACGCTGAAGCCGGGACTTGAACCACCGACCTCCAGGTTACAAGCGGTTCCAGGGCACAATTACCTTTTTTTTTCTTCTTTTTTTTTAAACCCCTCCCTTTTTTTTAACCGCCTTTTTTTAAACTCACTTGTTGACGAGCTCCTGTTTCGTGGCCGCCTTGTCCAGATACTCTATGATCTCCTTGCGGCCGCCCAGGGCCGCCAGATCCAGGGGCGTATGTAGGTCATGGTCGAGGGCCCACAGATTGGCCTCGAAGCCCACGAGAAAAGTGACGCAGTTCATGTGGCCGCGGGCCGCCGCTATGTGTAGGGCCGTCTGGCCGAAGTGATAGTTCGCCTTTTCGGGATCGCCACTAAAAAGGAGAAATAAAATCATTTATTACTTCCGAGAAATTTCTAATATTAGAAATTGGAAGTATTGTGTTCGTTTTTGTAAAAAAAAAATATTTTTATTTTTAATTTTTTTTGAAGCAGGAACAATAATTTGATTATTTGATACATACCTACTATTATTTGATACATAGCTAATGGGTCGTTGACTTCGTTAAAACCGCTTACGATTAATAACATGGTTATAACAGTGTGTGCCGGTAGCTCAGTGTGTGCCGGTAGCTGGCAACTTTTCGACTGCCAGACAATCGACTCCAATCTGATTTCCTGGCTTTTAAATAAAAATTACAACTACCTATGTCATAAGATAAATAAATAAATGGTACCGGGGCTACCCTATGGTCTAGGGTCGGGGCTACCCTATGGTCTAGGGTCGGGGCTACCCTATGGTCTAGGGTCGGGGCTACCCTATGGTCTAGGGTCGGGGCCAGTGCTGGATTAAGGCTGCGCGGGGCCCTTGGCAATTTCAAGGCGCGGGGCCCCAAAATTGTACTGAGTTTATTCTAAAATACTATTTTTAGAACCTTGAAATCGAAGCAAAGTGTCCTGAGCACCAAATTATAATCCATAATAGTATCCAAAACGACGTTTATAACACCAAAGGCAACATTTTTTCCGAAGAATAGTAGAAATATCTAAATATGTATTATGAAAAAAATATGTGTAGAAAGATGTTATTAGGTAAGATGTGTAGAAAGTAGATCATCGATTACTATGAAGATTTTATCGCTAGTATTGAATGCTAATTTTTTTAAAGGTTACTTTCCAAATTAATTCCAAACAATCAAAAGGCACTTTTAAAATGCCCAAAGATTTTTTTTTTCTTTTAATGGTACTAGAGTTGCATGTCTTGAAAAACAATCCAAACCATCAAGATAAGTAAATTTGACGGTGCCGCAGGCGAAATTTTTGTAAAGTTATGGGGTAAAGTACTTGGAAAATAGATAGAAAAAGATATCTTGAAAAATTCATTAAAAGCGCCGCAGGCGGCTATAATGAAGATCATTGGTTAAGATGTCGATAAAGCTGATCAAAAGTTTGATGGCAGAGATTACCTAAGGCGATAATCACGTCCTTTGTCAATATTATTCTTTTCAAATACGAGTAATTATATTATATTATATAAAGAGCCGCAGGTAATAGGTATCTAAATATCTACCTATTTTCAAATATGTGGTCCATTTTAAGGGGGTCCCGTGGTTTTTCTTTCAACATATTTTTGCTCAACTGGCTGTGATTTTATTTAATATTAAAATCCAGAAAAACCGAGTTAAAGGTCATTCAAAAACACTTATAATTTATGTAAGCTACCCGAAAGGCGGGGCCCCCAAAATCGCGGGGAACTTGGCATCTAACAAATCTGACATATTGGTAGGTAATCCGCTAATTTCTATGTGGTTGATCATTGTTTATTCAAGGAATAGATAATAATAGGGAGCCCCGCGCTTTTCTTTCAATTCATGTACTTTGTTGTCAGTGTGTTTTTTTTTCACTTTTATTTCTTCTTCTTCTTCTTACTCATTATTCAAAAGTACCTAGTGTAAGCTTTTAAAAAATCCATAATACCTAGTGTAAGCTTTTAAAACAACTCATAATATCTAGTGTAAGCTGCTCAAGCGCGGGGCCCCCTAAAGCGCGGGGCCCTTGGCATCTGCCAAATCCGCCATATGGGTAATCCGGCACTGGTCGGGGCTACCCTATGGTCTAGGGTACCGGGGCTACCCTATGGTCTAGGGTCGGGGCTACCCTATGGTCTAGGGTCGGGGCTACCCTATGGTCTAGGGTCGGGGCTACCCTATGGTCTAGGGTCGGGGCTACCCTATGGTCTAGGGTCGGGGCTGCTCTATGGTCTAGGGTCTGGGCTACCCTATGGTCTAGGGTCGGGGCTACCCTATGGTCTAGGGTCAGGGCTACCCTATGGTCTAGGGTCGGGGCTACCCTATGGTCTAGGGTCGGGGCTACCCTATGGTCTAGGGTCGGGGCTACCCTATGGTCTAGGGTCGGGGTTCCGAAGTGGCCACACACTTAATTCCGTCCGATTCTGGGCTTAATAGCTTTACTTATAAAACTTTGCCCTTATAAGATTTTCTATTATTATTATTATTACTTACCCTCGCCCGACCAGCAGCCTCAGAGCCTCAAGGTTGCCCTGGAAGGCGGCCCACAGGGTGGGCGTCATCCCATCCTCGTCCTTAGCGTTGCAGTCCCGCTTGGTGGCTTCCCGCAGGATATCCAGCATGCCATCTTGCGCCGCCCTGCAAACGAAGCAAAAAAGGTGAGTTATGATATAGAAAAAGTAAGCTGGTTATTATTATTTAACACTTTATTGGTCAACTACATGATACATTCAACAAAATATAACATGAAAAAAAAGAACACAATAGAATATGTAGTGAACCAAGGGGCGAGGTTAAAGCCTGTGGCTTTCTCTTCTACCGAACCCCAACACAAGACAAATGGACGATAGCCAATAGCATTTGAGCATGTAAACACAAATTCAAGATCATTTTAGGGGTAATTAAAAATAATAATAATAATAATAAACGTGTTGTTCTTGATGACTGTCTTACGGAAACACTTATCTGATTGGGCGAAAAACAATAAACACTTAGTTCCTATTTATATGTATGGATAGGAAATGATTTTTTTTAAACACTCATTCAGAGAAAAGGTTTTACAACACACATTTGTCTTTCAGGTGTTTTACAACACTACCTACAGTGTACAAATTTAATGTACATTCGTATCTTCATCTTAAACAAAAACGGAACCAAATCACAGGCAAAGGTATTACATTGAGGTACACACTATACGAAATAATAGAAAGTGAAAAAAAACAACTATTATTAACTGAATAAAGCCATTAACAATAAATATTAGGTAAAATAAAGTCAACAATAAATTATTGAGAACTTATTTCTTTGCAAAATATCTTGAGGCCACAATAAAAAGCAAAGATAATTATTATCTCGTGCCACGCTTTGCATTTTGGAAAGAATTTCAAAAGCGCAGGTATGGCCTCTGGTAGGTATTTCAACAGTAGATATGAAGCGATTGTTTTACCTGAAGTGATCGGAATAATGGATGGAATTAGATGGAAGAATAAACCAAGTTGCAGATTGGTACATCATCTGGGATACCGACAAGCACTATACTTATCTTTCATAAATCACAATAACAACTAAGTACACAAAATAAAACCGCGAATCTACTCCTAATCTAGTGGTTAAACTTTATAGCCATCTCAGAATAATAGGTTTTGTACTAAAAATTAGTGGAACCAGCATCATTATACCTGCTCTCGTAAATTAAAAAAAAGCTTAAGAAATGTTGAACTCTCGCCCTCGTGATGACAGTTCTAGCCACGGTTACTAGTTGGTCAAGGGTTTCCTTCAAATGGAGGATAAAACCTTTTTTTTTGCCGATCGAATAATACTCTTTCTGTGGGGACTTCCCCCGAAAGATCACTGGCGATGGTGTTTGAGCCATCGCTGAGCTCGGATAAATGGAGAAAACACCCCGGAACTACCAGGGGCATGACTTCACGGTTACTAGTTGGTCAAGAGTTTCCTTCAAATGGAGGATAAAACCTCCCTTGAACTAAATGGACTTTGGTCACCTTAGCCTAGGGGTAGCATACTCGGCTTGCACTCCAGGTGACTCGGGTTCGAATCCCAGCGGGGTAGGAATTATTCTTTCAGCTCTGTACTTTGACTATATCACTCCCTCAGATATAGTCAAGCTACAGCAGCAACAACAACAATATCTCAGAAGTGGACCTCACGAACTGCAGACTAATTGTAGTTGTTGCGTACAGCGTACACTGCGTACCGTATCAATGCCTCCCCATAAATGCAGCCCTGACTTGCAACAAGAGAGCCCCTTGGCTTCTAACAAGTCAGTGGTAATTTTCCATAGAATTTGTAAGTTCAACTCTCTATTCTCTGCCCTCAGCAGTTACCTTTTGACAATCAGAGAGATCACACCTCAGTTCAAATTTAGTGAATACCATTTTCGTGCAACGTTCAATATTTCTTTAAAGTATCAAATTAAAGATAGTTATTACCAACAAAGCTCACTCATCTTCCCACTCTGCCCCATCATCAAGAAGAGCCGGCCGGCACCCCGTAAGTCAACCCCGCAAGAGTCTGCAAAGGTGAGTGAGCCATCATTTTTCTCTTCTCTCCCATCGAACCTTGTGGGCTGTCCCCCACAGTAGTAAATAATTTACTAATTATATTAGCAATACCTAATGATATTGATGATGAAGGTGATGCTAATCATATTAAAAAAATGCAAAATAATAATAATAATAGCGTATTTCTAAGTCACAAGTGCACTCATAACTCGATTGAAAAATATTACCTAAGTTCGTCTAATAACCTTGGTAATTATCTTTGACTTCTTTACCTAGTTCTTTTCTTGGACATGGAAACTTTCAATTGTTAAGGTCATATCACAGTTGAAGAAGATAGGCTTGAAGTAAACTTACTATTAGAAGTAAACTTACTATTACTGACTCAAAGTAAATTATTTCAATTTTCTGACGATCCAGCCATTGTATCCATTAATCACAATTTAAATGATGCGATTTTGAATTTACAAAAAGACCTTATATTAATACAAAAGTGCTTATACATTAATGCAATATTTATGAATTTCAGTAAAACTAAAGCAATGATTGTTAAAAGCCCACATAAACTATGATGACGTTAATCAGCGAGAAGACGAGTGCCTCGCTGAAGGACTATAAACAGAGAACTGACTAGCTAACCCTTACAAGACAGACTAGCTTGCACTTTCCTAAGGGTTTAATAGCTTTTAAAGAACAAGTCCAAGTCCTCACGATGGTTGAATTGGTTGATCGTACATACAACCCTTACAAGCCAGGCTAACTTTCAGTTTACCAAGGGTTAAGTCAGGATAAGTTGCAGTTTTCCAAGGGTTTAATGATTTAATGGCTTGGCAAGAAATAGTCCTCACGACGCGACGGTTCATTGCACAATGCACATAAGAATATGTGGTTCGGGACGAGCCAACTTTGAAATTGGCTGGGGACTATTATTTCCCTCTTCAACTGTAGCCAAGCTGGCTACAACAACAACAACAACAACAACATCTATGTACACTTGTTACTTGTATAGTCGAGACCCGTAGAACTTCTTTTTTTCAATTTGGGCTTAGCGCCCCTTTCAACTGCATGCATGGTCAATTAGTCATAATATCACGACAGGGGTTTTACCTTACATTCACTGCAAACACATAAAACCAGCTAACTTCACCCAACCTGAGCGGGGCCGGGAACAGCCAGCATCACGAGGGTCACCCAATCAAGTCCTAAACTCGCTGGACATTGCTTAACATCAGTGAGAGAATGCCGAGAACTGGTGCATTCAACGTGCTATCGACGCGAGGTTAATGCTTAAAGCATTTTCTACCACCTAACCCTATTTTCTACCACCTAACAGGTATTAATGAGGTATCCTAGATTAAAATTTGCTCTCATTAAGGAGCTATTCACTAGGATTCGTTGATTACATGATTGTTTTTACATGATGGGTCTGTGTTTTTTTTATGATGAATTGCTGATATATGTCGGAGGAGATCTCAGCGATTTTTTCATCGGTTCACTTGCTCTGAACCGATTCCAACCAATAATTGTGGGAAGAACTGTCAGTCAAACCAGACTGGCTGGAGACTTTCGTTTCGTCGAAATTGCTGATTAAGATTGATTACACTCGTTGTGATGCTTGGAGTGTTTCTTGAAGGGTTATAAAGTAGGTGGATGTGGATCGATCTATAAGGCGACAGACTCGTAACCTGGAGGTCGGTGGTTCGAGTACCCAGTTTGAAAAAAATTAGTAAGGCAATTTTGCGTAGATATTTTATTAATTTATTATTATTAGGGTTAAACGTCGTTTTTTTTCAACTACATGGTCATTTACGACGGAAGTGGTACTCTCCAATCGCAGGAAACTCACAAACCTGCGACCAACATTAACCTCACCCAAGCATGTGTGGAATGCCAACACCACGAAGTATTCACCTCGCTGGACGTTGCTCAACTTCGGTGATCCTACGGAGCCGGTAAATTCAACGCGCCATCGACGCTGACTTTAATAACTTTGAAGTAATCCTATTCTATATTGCGACCCCTAGAGTCATGAATTACGACGGGCGATTCCTCGATTTTCTGAACAACTAAACAGTACTCATGATGGTGCCACACAGTTCATAAAGACTATATCAATTGGAAAATCTCGTAATGTCATTATCGGTGGTATTTGTGAGATCGTTCAAATCGGATTACACTAGAGATCATCGCCTCATTACCGTCAGAACCTGGGTTTAGAGTCTGATTTGCGTGCGATATGAAACTATACCTGGCTTGCGGTTTCTCTTAAATGGCCTGTGATGAGCAATAATGATAGAAGGAAATATAGGAGATAACCAAGAATTTATCATTGGAAATTATGGTATCATAACAAATACTCGATACAAGGTATAGCTAGTTTATTTATATTAATTTTTAACGTACTAAACCTAAAGTTTAAGTAGGTATAATAAAAAAAAACATGGAAATCTTATGCTGGCTGGATTACCATAATCCACTGTGGAGAAACTCTTTCTGGAATGTCAAACACCAAATGGTAGAAGCTTCAAGAAAGTTATTAAGTTCAGAATCACATAAACACAAACTTCACCCTTATAGGACACAAAACTCTGTTTATCCTGCAAAAATGATATCTACTGAGGTGCTACTTTATTCTCACAGTCTGATTTGTATCCATACAATGATATTATATACAATTGTACAATGTACATTGTACCTAAATATAATAATACACTTTAGTAGAAGTCAACCACCAGGCGAGGTTAATGCTCAAAGCATTTTCTACCACCTCAGTCTTACTTATTATGTGGTCACAAACTCAAATTAATGAGGAACTAGCTGACTAGTACGTTAACCACTTGACTACCGATGACAAACATATGACACTAGCCGCTTTGCGGTCAGGTCTGCGGTGAGGGAGAGTTTTTAGTTTACCGAGGCATGACCGTGGTCGAAAAAATAGAAGTAACTTATCCATTACAAAAATAGTTAGCGTCCAATGCGTCCATGCACCCTGTATAAAAATGAGCTGTTCAATGAAAGAAAAAACACCAACTTGATAACAATACACTGATCATCAGGAATACACTGATCATCAGGATCAGCTATTGTGTTTTGACACTTAGAGAGTGGCAAGTAGTGAAGCAAGTAGCAAGTAGTCTGGTAATGGGCTCAGTAGTCCTGGTGTGCACGTCAGATCTAATGCCACCCACTTTCCCTGAACGATGCCGATGGAAAGTATGTGCTTTTACTAACAAGAAGGAATCGACACATTGTGTAGCAATGGGACCAAATTGTAAAACGGTATTATAAGACTTGGGATACATTATGTCCCTCAAGTTCGTCTACATGAAAACATTAATGTTATTGGCATTCATGTAATTTATTGTGCAGTTGTTACGCCCCTATTATGTCATTATGTATTAGTCTTAAAGGGTTGGGTGGAAGAGATTGCCACAGGCAATAACCCCGCCCTTTAAGTAGGACATTAGCTAATTCTCTTCTTTTTTTTTTTGTTTCATTGTTCAATCTATTTATTTTTTCTTTATAATTTCATTGTAATAATAATAATAATAAGCCCCAAAAACACCCAATTTGGGCAAGGGCATTTATTTACAGATGAACTGCAAATGTTTATTGATATTATTGAGTCAACTCTGAGGTTACAATACAATACAAAGAAAAATACAATTCAGAATATGAAGTGCAATATAATATAATACAATACAAGCATGTACTGTTTTTCCTTAGATTTTTTTTTTTTTTTTTTTAACTTTCAACCTTTAACTTTTAACTCTCTCTCCTTGTCTTGCTCTCTCTTTTTCTGAAATAAAGGGAGTCTTTTTCACCTCTTCTCTATTTCACTTTTCTCTCTTTCTGTTTTTTTTCTTCTCATTATTAATATTATTTATATATACAGGGTGGGGCAAAAGTCTGGAAACCCCTGAATAACTTTCGAATGGCTTCTTCGGTAAAATTAAAATTTTGTACGGTAAACTGGGGTAATAAGACCTTCTTTTTGAGTGGGGTCGATTTGTGTTACCGGCCCCCATGTCGGGGCCAGGGGGGGCAATTTCATTTTTTTAAATACGAACCCCCACCTTGCGATAAATTTTTGGAAAGGTCTTTAAATAAGAAATACATTGGTGCAAATTTTATTTTTTTAATATTAATTGTTTGCAAATGGCGTCCAACTTTGTGTATGCAGTGTAAAGTCTAGAAACCCCTGAATATCTTTCGAAAGGGCTTTCTGAGTAAATTTAAAATTGTGTACGGTAATCCTTAGTAATTAGACCTTATTTTAGAATGGGACCGAATTTTTTTACCGGCCCCCATGTCGGGGCCAGGGAGGCCAACTTCATTTTTTTTAATACGAAACCCCACCTTGCGATACATTTATGGAAAGGTCTAATTACCCCAAATTACCGTACACAATTTTAAATTTAATGCGAAAGCCCCTTTGAAAGATATTAAGGGGTTTCCAGAGTTTACTGCATACACAAAGTTGGACGCCATATGCAAACACTTAATTCTAAAAAAATAAACTTTGCACCAAAGTATTTCTTGTTTAAAACCCTTTCCAAAAATGTATCGCAAGTTGGGGGTTCGTATTTAAAAAAATGAAGTTGCCCCCCCTGGCCCCGACATGGGGGCCGGTAACAAAAATCAACCCCACTCAAAAAGAAGGTCTTATTACCCCAGTTTACCGTACAAAATTTTAATTTTACCGAAGAAGCCATTCGAAAGTTATTCAGGGGTTTCCAGACTTTTGCCCCACCCTGTATATATGTACAGATGTACACATATACATATACGTATATATTTACATCTCATTCTGCTTGTTCTTACAGTACATGCTTGAATTTTACATCATTTTGACATTTCTTTAACTACTAGCTCCCATTGTTGTCTGTCTCTTGCAATGGATTGCCATTCGGGACCAATGTTCTTCTTAAACTCATCGTACCATCTGATGTGTTTCCTGCCTCTTGCTCTTTTGTTTGATCGTGGGATCCATTCTGTTAGTTTTTTTGCCCATCTTCTGCTGTCCATTCTTGCTACATGTCCGCACCATCTCCATTTTAGTTTTGTTGCTTCCTTACTCAGATCATCCATTTTCATTTTGTTACTTATTTTTTTATTGCTAATTTTATCAAATTTTCGGATGCCTAACACGCTTCTGAACATTTTATATTGTGTAGCATCCAGTTTCTTCAGGTCTTTCTTTGTTAAGGACCAAGTTTGACAACCATATAAAATTGCTGGGTAGATACACATTTTAAGTGCTTTCGTTTTTGTTTTATCATTAATTTTCATACTTTTAAATATTTTTTTCATGCACCAGTATTTATTCCAACCTATTTTAATTCTTCTTTCTATTTCTTTTTTCATAACATTTTCGCAAGAAATAGTTTGGCCTAAATATATACAATCATTGACTTTTTTAATTATCTCTCTGTTGATTTCTATCTGGGTTTCCTCTGTTTTGGTAAGTATTTTTGTTTTGTTTGAATTTATCATCAGTCCATGTTTTTTGCTTTCATCTCTAAGTTTTATTATCATTTCTTTTAATTCGTTTATATTTTTTCCTATAAGTATCACATCATCTGCAAATCTCAAGTTTGTAAGTTTTTCCCCATTTATTGATATTCCATAGTGTTCCCAGTTTATGTTTCGGAATATTAATTCTAATACAGTATTAAAATTTCTGCTGAAAGAGGGCAACCTTGTTTTGTACCTCGTCTTATGTTGAACTTTCTCCCATTCTTATCTAGGGCTATGTAGGCTCGGCTTTTGTATAATTTTTTGAGAATACGGATATAAATGTTTTCAACTTGTATCATTTTTAATCCTTCCCAAATGCTCTTCTGAAAGATACTGTCGAAAGCTTTAGAGTAGTCAATTATTGCATATGAAAGTTCTATCTGGTATTCTCTGCTTTTTTCTAGTAGTTGATTTATTGTTTGCAAATTGTCCATTGTTGAGAAACCACTCCTAAATCCAGCTTGTTCTTGTGGCTGGTTTTCAACTATTTTATTTCTAATTCTATTTTGAATAATTTTTGCAAATATTTTATACATAGTTGCTGACAAGCTGATAGGGCGATAGTTATTTATATCTTCTCGGGGTCCTTTTTTATAGATCAATATTATTTTACTCAGTGTCCACTGTTCTGGTACTATGCCTTCATACAAGATTCTGTTGAATAATTTTTGAAGAATTGGACATAAAGTATCTTTTCCATATATTAATAAATCGTTTGTTATGCCATCTTCTCCGGGTGTTTTTTCTTTCTTCAGTTCCTTTATTGTTTTATATACTTCATCTTCTAATATACTGAATTTTTCGTAAAACTCCTTATTTTCCATTTCTTGGTTTTCTGGTTCCTCTATTTCTTCAGTGTGTTCTTCTAATTCGTACAGTTTCTCATAGTACTTTGTTATTTCCTCTACTATTTCTTCTCGATTATATGTAACATTTTTATCTTCTTTCTGTATTTTGTTAATCCATGTATTTCTCGTGTTTGATATTTCATTCCTGATTCGTTTTGTAGAGCCTGTTGTATCCATAATTCTATTTATTATATCTTCTTCGTATTTATTTATGTCATCTCGAATTTTTTTCTTTGTTAATTTTCTAATTTCACAATGTTCTATTTTTTCTACTGTTGTTTTATTAATTATTTTGTTTAGTCTTTCTCTTTTCTCTATCAACTTTTTTGTTTCCTCAGTAATTTTTGGACTATATTTTCTTTTTTCTTTGCTTGCTTTTTCGTTTTCTTTATTCACTGCTAATTTTATACTTGTTTCGATGCTGTCATACACTTCTTGTATACTTTGTTGTGTTATGGAAATGTCATACATAAACTCTTTTAGAAATGTTTGATAAGTTTCAACCGAGCTCTTTATTCTATAGTGTTTATTTCTATTTTCATGGTAAATGCTCTTAATGTGTGGTATAAATGTTACAAATAGTATCCGGTGGTCAGAATCAAATCTAAAGTTGTCTTTTATTTCAAAGTTTTGGATATTATTCTGTTTATTTGATAAAATATAATCAATTTCAAATGTCTTTTGGTTGGGGGCTTTCCAAGTCCATCTTTCTTCGTGACTATAGTAACTATTGATAATTTTTAAACCTTGTGAAGCCACAAAATCCAACATGACTTTTCCTGATTCATTTCTTTTTCCTTTGCCGAAATTTCCCATCATGTTCTCTTCTCCTCTTTTCCGTCTTCCGACACTAGCATTGAAATCTCCAATTATGAGTAATGGGTCATTTTCTTTGTGTTCCTTCTTTATTAAGAGCTCTATTTCTTCATAAAATAATTCAATTTCTTCTTTTTTATGTGTACTAGTGGGTGCATGTATTTGGATTATAGTACAGTTTTTCTTATTGAATTTCATTTTTAGTATTGCTACTCGTTTTGATATGGGTATAAATTCAATTATATTGTTTTGAAATTTGTTTTTCACAATAAATCCGGTTCCAAACATACTATTTTGAGCGCTTGAATGTAGTAGAATATAATTATTTTTTCTTTCTATGAGTACTTCAGCATTCCTTCTTATTTCTGATAAACCGATAATATCCCATGTTACATCTTCAAGAGCTAATTCTAGTTCTTGTATCTTTTCCTCCGTTCTTAATGTCCTTGTATTAAGTGTTCCTATATTTATTCTAAATTCTTTTTTACTTGTCTTTTTTCTATTTTTCTTTTTATGAAAGTCTTCTGGTGCATTTTTTTTTCTTTCTATATTCTGTGATTCTGTTAAAGGATCTATCATTTTGGTCAGATTTTCTTTTCCCGTTTTGTATCTATTTGGTATGATCTCATTGGTTTCTATTAGCTGTCATTGTTGATCAATATTTTCTGTAATATTGTTTGGTTCATTATTTTCGTGACTTATTTTCTTCGACGTGTCATGTACAATGCTAACATAAGCAATGTTTGTAGTTTCTTTGACGTTTTTTCCTATATCTGTGCTTTCTTCCCTTCTGATTATCATTGAATCAAGAGTTTTTTGTCCTTCGCTATTCGATCTGCGGTGTGTTTGTAAAATTTTTGATTTTTTTTGTTGCATTCTCTATGGTAAAGTTTTTTCTTATTTCGTTGATCTTTTCAGGAGAAAGTTGTCTCTTCCCTGGTGTGGTTGTTGGAGTTTTGTATATTGTTTTGTTTAAATCTATTAAGTATGTTTGTGTGTTCTCCTGTTCTACATTGAGTGGCATGGCATTATCTTCATGAGGGTTTATATTGGAACTTCCTGGTATTTCTTTGGTTTTATTCCCTTTATCCATCTTTACAATTAATGATTTTCCTTTAATATATGCTTCGCCTCCGCTAGATATTATTTCCTTCATTTTTTCTTACCATATTTTTCTTTTCTTGTATTTCTTCTGCATCCATATCATTTTCAATATATGTATATTTTGGTTCCAGTGAGCTTCCTTTTGTTCATCATAATTTCTGTCTTTCTCCAGCTAGTTATCATTTTAATAATTAGGGGTCTGGTCTTTCTTTCTGTTGTCTTTTTCCCAAGTCTAAAGAAGTCATCTATTTCTTCACGTTGGATTCCAAGTTCCATTTTAATATTGAGCAACCAATTTACTTTTTCTTTCAATTCATTTATGTTTTCGTTTTCTCCTTCCTGAAGTCCATAGACAATTATGTTTTTTTTTCTGGCTTCCCTTTCTAATTTGATAATTCTTTTATCTTGTATTTCTAGTTTTGTGTTTATTTTGGTATTATCTGATTGTTGGTTCTTAAACTTTTCCTCTATAAATTTTCTAGTTTCCTGTTGTTCCCCGATAAAATCTGTTCTCATCTTTTTAAGCTCTTCTAATTAATATAGCCTCCATTTTAAACTACTTAGTAGACGTATGTTGTTAAATTATTCACGTTCACACTGCAAAGTGATTAGGTATAATTATTCTCAGACCTAAAGCTAGAGATTATTCGGTATCGTGTTCAGGGCTGCCAGATTGGGGGTTTTTCCCCCCATTTTGGGGGTTTCTTGAGCTCTTGGGGGAGTTTGGGGGGAAGAATTCTGAGACCTATTTATGGGGTTTTTTGGGGGTTTTTCCGACGACAATCAATTAAAATAATGTTCTCAAATGCGAAAAAAATCCTCTAGAGAAAACTCTGAATATTTTTTTTTCTTGTAAAAGACCTCTCAAGGAAACCTCTGAATCTGGCAACATTGTCTAGAAGTTGATTTTGTTCCGTCCCAGTAGAGCGCTGAATACCTACATTAGCTCTAGAGAGATGAGTTTTTGTGGGTGAAGATCCTCATGAAGGTTAGGTAGTAAGAAGTTAGGTGAAAAAAACCTACAATAATTTGTGCGATTTCAGGGTAGTTTAAAAAAATGGTTTAAACCAATGGTTTTTTTTTTATTTTAAACCAGCTGGTTTAAACCAATTGGTTTAAACTATAACAACCCTGATCTGCAGTCTATAGATAGGTATTGTAATAAGTATGTGAACTTTTTTTTTTTTAAACTGACTTTTTTGACTGAAGTTTTTTTTATTATTATTTTTTGACCGTTTTTAAAATACAAAAAAAAAACCACTAAAACTCGCCAGTAAATATTACTCAGTGTTATCTTTTTCTTGCATTTTAGATAACATGAAACCAAAAAATAATACTTATAATAATAAACATTATGGCCATTTCATTTGGGGGTTTTTTCTGAAAAAGTCCGTTTTTTGGGGGTTTTTTCGGGGAGCGATGGGGGTTTTTTTTAAAACCCATCTGGCAACCCTGATCGTGTTGGTATTGATGACGTTCTTCCGTACGCGACGCCTTGACTTCTCTCCCTTACGTAACAGTTATGACGTCACTGCTATGCTGATTCTATGGCCTGTCGGTTGGGATCTTTGTGGTGTATATTCATAGATATCTATAGAATTATGTACTATCTATTGGTACTCCGTCTACTGTTTTCTTAATGATATCTGATGAGTGATAAGAATAAACTTATAGATTGATATATTCTATAGATAGATAGCTTCTAATTTACCGACGCCGTGTAACGTCTTTGTTCACAAATTGGATATTACCAAATTTCTCCGATTAGTTTTTCTCAAAATAATTTAATTTCAGCATTTCTGGACTCTCAGAATTTTTTTAACTTCTTTAAAATTTAGTTTATATCTCACTTCGTTCGGTTCTCTTGTTTCTTTTCACTTTTTTATTCACCAATTATTTTTATTAAAACTTTAAATTTTAAGAAAACAATTGACACTAGTTCACTAGGCAACACCTCTCAGCTCTCTTTCATTGTATTGTACTGTATATATTTCACTTTGTCTAATAAAGCATAATATATCAAATATATATACTCTCAGTGCGTGAACAGAGCGGAGGCCTATACTCGTACCCTGGACTCTGGGGTAGAGACACTACCACGTAAAATAATCCAATTATGTTATGAAATGTAAGCGGCCACAACGGGTACCATATCAAGCTAAAGGTAAAAAAACGCATATAATCCTATATCAAGCTGTAGGTACCAGGGTCTAGGGTATATTTCCAGGGTCCTCGTTGTGGTCGTCTACTTAGGAGTCTACATCTACAATTTCTTATACATAATTAACTGAATTGAATATATCACAGGCCATCCAAAAGGGTAATAGCTCGAGCATCTGAGGCACGCTTCCTCTCGGTAGTGAGCTCGAAGAAGTATTTTACCTTTGAATTATAATACATACCAAAGTGTCTTATTCTACATGTTGTGCAGATATGCCTCTCTCCATCTAACTAGAGGTACCTTGCAAGTACCTTTATGTAATAAAAACATAACGCTTGCTAAATCGTAGGCGAATTGTCTATAGTTCTATCCTACCTATAATCTACACTATGATCCCGCGCCACCTACACAAGGGTTACAGAATTCTGTAGGGTGTAGTAATGTAGTATACTGAGTTAACTGAGTATACAGTTCAATGGAATTCTGCAATGCATGATTCAGCATCACGTAAGCCGAAATCGATTTCTTTTCCTAATTATTAATTAACTAAGTGATCATATTTGTGTTAATCACTTTCGTGATATCACAACTACTCAAACTCGCTTTTATATGTAGATCATCCTCTTCACATTTTATGGTTAACCTTTTTTGTGTCTATGGTATGGTTTTATGGTTACACCAGTAGCTGAATAAATTAAGAAAAATGTCTTTTAACTAGATGAAACCCAGCACTTTGTCGCCGACTCGCACTCCAAAATAAGTCAAACTTCAACTGGTGACTCAACGGTAACATTCAGATAAAAATCAAATTCGTAATCAGCACCTCAATATCATAGGATTTGATATTTCATCACCCCAAACCTAAATGAATGATAAAAAAGTTAGTCCAACGGGACCCTTCTAAAATACCGATAAATTGGGGCCAGGTTCCAAAAAGTTCGAGATATCAACAAACAAAAAATGATGGTCGTTTAAATAGGTATTTTCAAACCAGCATTTTCAAATAAAATACAGGTATAACTTTCAAGCCAGCAATTTATATTAGAAAAAACTCATTCTTGCGAATTTAATCTTTGATAAACAATTATCTCATTTTTCTCTCATATATACATTCCAAAACTAAATTGATCAAGGCCACCCAAGTTCGCCGCTCTCCAAGTGTCTACAGCTCTACAGCTAAGTGTCTACAGCTATCTACAGCTAAGTGTCTACAGCTAAGTGTCTACAGCTCTACAGCAACAGCTACTGCTACAGCTAAATATCTACAGCTACTGAAGAACTCCTTCGCCAAACTTTACAGGTAAGTGTTTTTAAATTTATTGGTTATTCTAAAACACGCGAACGAGGCAGGCATTGCCGAATACTTTAAGAACATGGCTTTCACTGAGGTTGGGATTTGCGGTTTTAAAAATTAATTTTCATTTTTCGACATTTTTAATTTGGTTGATTATAAATAAAGAGGTACCTTCTATATATCTCCAAGGTGTGTGATAATTTACGTATTGATAGAATAACAACATCGATTCAATTAGTATAGTTTAATTTTTGTCTCGAAATTCCATAATTTTGGGAAAATGAACTAATATCTCCTTATATACATATACTGCCAGATTAGGATTATTAAGTCCCATTATTCCAGCAGTAAGCACAAGACGTATTACTATGTGGTAAAAATCCCAAATGGGATGAGGATAACTTGTTATGTCCCGGCTTGGTTTCGAACCCGCGATCACTGAAATCTCTGGATTCCCAGAGTGCCGCCTCTACCACTGAGCTACCGGGACAGACTATGATTGATAATGATAATTATTTTTCAGAAACTTACACCACTACTTTTTATTTCTCTTTCAGATTCATATAGAAAACAAAAAGCTCCAATGAACCACGTCATGATTCCTAGGGTTGCGGTGATCGCCGGGGTGGCTGCAGTGGGGTTGATCGTGTTCCGCTACTTTACCGGGGGACGGGGGGAGGAAGCAGCTGACCCGGAGCCGCCTGCGGGGCACCACCCCGACAGGCAGCGCTGGGCGGTCGCTTTCTCCCGCCACGGCGGGGGTGATGCCCATGCCCTTCTCTACCACTGGCCAGTCTGGTGGTAGAGGGGGTGTGGGTGTTTACCTTCGTCATGGCGAGATTCGCAAGAATCTTACCGGACCAAGGTAAAGGAGTGGGGTGCGGTCACCTCCGCTGCGTCATCCTGGTGGTTGCTGTGGCCCCGGGGATCTGGCGTGGGGAGGAGAGGGGAGGGAGGTGTGGCGAAGTGGCGAGATGAAATCTTGGACGCCGACAGTCAAATCTAAACTCCCAGACTCTCGCCTGACAGTAAGAAACATAGAGCTGAGTGAAACCCTATGTCAACCCGTGGATTTCCTGCCTGTGTTTAATGTCAACTCATGGTTTCCAAAGCTCTCTTCATCCTCCTGATATCTCTGCAAGATCTTCAACAACATCAATGATGCCAATTGAAAAGGAGATCATCTCATTTATGAATGAATGATGGCATTAAAAAACTTCTGTCAACATTGTAATCCTGCAGACTGCTTCTGGTCAAATTTGTAACGAATCAAAATACGATTCAATTTGAGAACTTTCGAGGCCATAATGTTTCCATGTAGATTTCAACCATTCCTCACTCATCTAGAAAAACCTACAAAAATTTACGCACAGACGCTAGACGGCGCACATCTCAAGGAAACCAGAGATAGTCAAACAAACTCTTTAATGAAAAACCAATTATAATCAAGGATCAGAAAAACTAATTCTAATCAAGGATCAGAGAAACAAATTCTAATCAAGGATCAGAAAAATTAATAATTCTAATCAAGGATCAGAGAAACTAATTCTAAACAAGGATCAGAAAAACTAATTCTAAACAAGGATCAGAAAATCTCATTCTGAACATGGATCAGAAAAACTAATTCAAACCAAAGATCAGAGAAACTCATTCTAAACAAGGGTCAGAAAAACTAATTCTAAACAAAGATCAGAAAATCTCATTCTGAACATGGATGAGAAAAACTAATTCAAACCAAAGATCAGAGAAACTCATTCTAAACAAGGGTCAGAAAAATTAATTCTAAACAAAGATCAGAAAATCTCATTCTGAACATGGATGAGAAAAACTAATTCAAACCAAAGATCAGAAAAACCAATTCTAAACAAGGATCAGAAAAACCAATTCTAAACAAGGATCAGAAAAACTAATTCTAAACAAGGATCAGAAAAACTAATTCTAATCAAGGATCAGAACAGTTTTGACAGCATGATACTTTTCACCCCAATACTTGTTTGTGAAGATCTCTCTGGTATTAGTCCAGCAATGAAAATGAATCAAAGTGAATTCCAAAATCTCTACGATGTGATATATATCCATATTATCATTATAAATATTGAATGAATCGGAAGTGTACAGCTGTAAAATAATATATTTTGAAGAAAACACCTATAAAACTCCTCATCCATATTGGTGCTTGATGGCAACGAATTGATTTATGTAGATTGAACTTGATATCTCTGATCCAGTCTTATAAAATGTACCTTCTCATGAAGTAATTAGTACTTCAAGTTGTATAGAGATACCTACCTACCCCATTCCAGATTTCAACATCAATTCCCAACTCATCTCAATTTATGGGAACATACAACGTCGTGCGTCAAAATTTCAATAATGATCCTGAAATATTGACAAATGTTCAAAAGACATTTCGGAGACTCGAATAAAATTCTCAATTACCAATGCTGAAAAATCCTGTAAATTTTGGATTTCTTTCTCATTTTTAATTTCCTTATCAATCATATAGAAACAGTGCCGGATTAAGGCTGCGCGGGGCCCTTGGCATTTTCAAGGCGCGGGGCCCCAAAATTGTACTAAATTTTTTCTAAAATAATATTTTTAGGACCTTGAAACCGAAGCCAAGTGTTTTGGGCACTAATCCATAATAGTATCCAAAACGACGTTTTTGAAATGCATTTCAAAAATGCCCAAAGACTTTTTTTCTTTTAATGGTACATACTAGAATTGCACGTCTTGAAAAACAATCCAAAACATCATGATAAGTAAATTTGACGGCGCCGCAGGCGAAATTTTTGCAAAGTTATGGAGTAAAGTACTCGGAAAATAGATACAAAAAAATATCTTGAAAAAAACATTAAAAGCGTCGCAGGCAGCTATAATGAAGATCATTGGTAATATTATTCTTTTCAAATACGAGTAATTATATAATATTTATATATTATATAAAGAACCGCAGGCAATAGGTATAGAGATCTACCTATTTTCATATACGTGGTCGATTTTAAGGGGGGCCCGTGGTTTTTCTTTTAATATTTTGCTCAACTGGCTATGATTTTATTTAATATTGAAATCCAGAAAAACCGACTTGAAGGGCATTCAAAAACACTTATAATTTGGGTAAACTGCCCGAAATCCGCTAGTGTCCATGTGGTTGATTCGAGGAGTAGATAGTAATAGGGGGCCCCGCGCTTTTCTTTCAATTTAAGTACTTTGCTGTGAGTGTGTGTTTTTTCCCCTTTTATTTCTCTTCTTACTCATTATCCAAGAATACCTAGTGCAAGCTTTTTAAAAATCTCATAATATCTAGTGTAAGCTGCTCAAGCGCGGGGCCCCCTAAAGCGCGGGGCCCTTGGCATCTGCCAAATCCGCCATATGGGTAATCCGGCACTGTATAGAAAGCTAAGTAGGTAATGGAATCAGCAAAATTTTCGATAGTCACTTTTTTTGATATTTTAAAATAAAAAATATAAGGATTTACTTTGGACATTTTTTGATATCTTTTGATCTTTTCGGAACTCATCCCCAATTTACCAGTATACATACTATAATAAATAGGCATAATATAAAATTATACATACAGGATATTTAGGCATAATCTATCTAGTAGCTCGGTAGTACTCGGATAGATATTAACGGATAGGTAAGTTAGACGTACGTTATAGTGATCGGTACAGTAGGTACTGACGTAGCTTTCAACTACATGGTCATATATCACGACGGAGTTGTTACCCTCCATTCGTTAGAAACTCACAAACCTGCTACCGACATTAGCCTCACCCTGCCTGAGTTGCTGGGCCGGAATGCCAGCATTACGAAGTCTTCACCTCGCTGGACATTGCTTAACTTCGGTGATCCCATGAGAACCGGTGCATTCAACGCGCAATCGACGCTTGCCATAGAGGTCTATTCATTATCGAAGTCCAAAGAGGTATTCCAATCGAACAATTCTTGCACCCAAGTACAGTACGCCTGATCCACGCTAATTAAATAATGTTCAGCCTTTCTCTCTTTATCTTTGGCCATCGCTGCAATTCTTGAAACTCACATACCTACATTCGGTTAGCGTAGAATGAATAGATTGTGGCAATTCTAGAATAACATACCTACGTTTCGCGTCTACTTGTCTACTAGGAACATGAAGTGATTTTCAAGAATAAAATCACTAGGTTCTAAGAACGTTGTTCTCAACGCACCTACAGAATGTGTTGTATGTAATTTTATTGCAAAAGTGAAAAGAACTTGTTCATCCAACTTCCAAGGCATAGAATTTCAGCTAATATAAAACACTGAAATGTATGTACTATAAAAATGGTAAAGATTCTAATTTGAAGAAGATTTTGTTTGTTTTATTAGAGTTTAACGTCGTTTTTCAACTGCATGGTCAATGGTCATACACAACGGGGGTATTACCCTCCATTCGTAGGAAACTTACAAACCTGCTACCCACATTGACCTCACCCAGCCTGGGTTGGGCCGGAACGCCAGCATCACAAAGTCTTCACTAGTTTCTTCTGCCATATTCTCTTCCAGGTTTCAGGGAGCTACGACATTCATTGATGGTCAGATGTCTATAGCATAGGTAAAATGGTAATCCAGTGTTTTGCAAGTTCAAGTCCCACTAAACGCATGGATTTTTCTCATTTCTTAAGACTAAGTTCACATAGAATTATCACAAAACTCACTAATGTAGAGGTATTCGAGTCGGCAGGATGGGGGTTGATTCCCGGTCTGATCGAAAAAGTTAGCAGAATGTGTGGCATTGATCCTACGAGAACCGGTGCATTCAACGCGCCATCGACACTGGCAGAGAAGAAAATTATCGAAACTGTACACCTAGATATTTTTTTTTTAAGTATGATAATTAAACTTTATATTATTATTTAACACACTCATTCATCATAAAATAAAAATAATACACCTAAATATTGACTTAGTAAAATGACTTAGTAAAAGTAAAATGTAAAAAGCATGGACTTTTTCTCTCTTTATATTCCATAAATCCCAGTCACCAACTCACCACATAACTAGCAGAAGAGTCCTAAACAGGTCCCATTTTTCCAGACTCAGCCGACCTCATCAGTGGCTTGATCGAAAAGGCGGCGTACTCGTAACCCGGAGGTTGGGTGTTCGAGTCCCACCTACGGCAAACATTTAGTCTCTTTCTTGAAATTTTTACTGTGATAATTTTGACTTTTGAATTTTTGAATTATTTGTAAGCTTTTATTTGACTGTTTTTCACGTACATATTAATTGTAACAATGTATAAATGGCTTGGACCCATAATTATACGTCCGTTCTGCGGATTATTATTATTATTAAAATTTAGGAAGGCTTGTTTGATTGATTATATTATCACCCGTGTGATTAACACAAATATGATAGCTAACTCTCCATGCTCGATGTTGCTTAACTTCACTGATCCGCAGAGGACTGTTATACTGTACGTCCTATTTCTATTGGTAGTTACCTTTTACATAATTTTAGATCAGACAATTCTTACAGTGCATGGGGTTTCTGCTATTGAGTTGATAATCTACAAATGAATTCACGAAACAATGACACTAGAGTACCTACCTACTACAGAGACAATCACTCCCTACAGATTCTACAGGGTGTGTCAAAAGGTCATGTACTAAAAGAAACCACTTATAGTAGAGCTCAAATAAAGGTCACTTAGCTTAATAAACCCCTATACGGAAATGAACCCTAAGGTTGCTAGGGTATATTTCTTGCCCCCCCCCCATAATTCCGCCCCTGATCGGGGAAAAAGTGCCAAATATTCATCAAAGAAGCATGATAACAATCGGAGACGTCATGCAAAAAATGAAGTCATTCGCAAAAAAATTCGATTTTTAATAATTATTTTTCGATTTTTAAGTGCCACCTTAAGGTCCATTTCCGTATTGGGGTATATAGAGCAAAGTGGCCTTTATTTGAGCTCTACTATACGTGGTTTCTTTTTGTACATGACCTTTTGATACACCCTGTATACAATCACAAATGTACCATAGAAATACAATCACACAAATACTCTGCAGAAACAATCACTCCTTTCCATGCTTGACAAGTTAGCCTAATCAAAAACATCCATCCACATTGTTTCCGCATTGATCCTGCAAGTCCGCCCGCCAAGTCAATAACAAGCTGGATGTTTAATTTCACTTTCATCCGTGCTATTGTTTCACACGGATTTGTAATACCTCTTCGGGGATCGAATGGAAAGGTTTCTTTTCCTTCGATCGATTAGAAAAGTTATATTTTTATTCGATCGATTCGAAAAGTTATTTGTTCATTCGATCGATTCGAAAAGTTATTTGTTCATTCGATCGATTCGAAAAGTTATCTTTTCATTCGATCGATTCGAAAAGTTGCCTTTTCATTCGATCGATTCGAAAAGTTATCTTTTCATTCGATCAATTCGAAAAGTTATCTGTTCATTCGATCAATTCGAAAAGTTACCTTTTCATTCGATCGATTCGAAAAGTTACATTTTCATTCGATCGATTCGAAAAGTTACATTCTCATTCGATCGATTCGAAAAGTTATCTTTTCATTCGATCGATTCGAAAAGTTATCTTTTCATTCGATCGATTCGAAAAGTTATCTTTTCATTCGATCGATTCGAAAAGTTATCCACTCCGGATATCCACTATCTATACTAGATACTCTGGATATTCACTATCCATAGTAGATACTCTGGATATCCACTATCCATACTAGACACTCCTGATATCCACTATCCATACTAGACACCCCGGCACCCAAGAGGTCTTCTCCACAGGTCATCCAGCCATCAGGGCACAGAACAATGTGTAGGTGATTAATGCTATCCAGCATTCTCTCTCTCTCTCTCCCTCGCTCTCATTATCACTATCGAATCATACCTCTATTTTAGTATTATAGAGATCGTATTGTAAGCATGCCTTGACTACTACCACGATGACTGTATATCTCTACCTGGGGAAGTATATAAATCAGGAAATAAAGAAATTGAATGAAATAAAGAAAAAAAAAATATATATTAATCAGAAGTTAAACAACGTGACTTACAATCAATAAAAAGTATTATGTGGTAGTCAAGTGGTTAACGCGCTAGTCTGGTAATCCAGACTAGCGTAGGGATCTGTTGGTTCGAATCCATGAATTTTTCCTCGTTAGTTTGAGTTTGTGACCACATAATAATAAGACTCTGAAGGTTAGGTGGTAGAAAATGCTTTGAACATTAACCTCGCCTGGTGGTTACCTTTCACTAAAGAGTGTTATTATTATTATTAGAGAGTACCATTAGGTGAATCTTATACACAACCATCGATTTTCGCCCAACATACTTAAATAAGTTCCAATAAGACCGAAATTTTTATCTTCTACCCCATTTCAGGATAATAATCATATTCATTTTCAATAGCACCATTTTTAATTTCCAAATTATTGTTCTCGGTCAGTTTTCTCTTTAACGTGGTTTCCACTCTCCATTCGCTGGAAACTTAAAAATCAACTACTCACTTTAACCTTACCCAGCCTGGATTGGGCGGGTTGCGCCGGGAACAGACATCTACAGATCCTCGTGGTTAAATACTATTTCTTTAAGTAATGTTATATTTTACTATGAATCATTTTATTTTCCAAGATTTTTTTTTTCTTTTCTAGGGCTACCTTGACTTTTCACTGTTAATAAGAAGGTTGAGATGTTACCTATTACTGAGAAATAGATATTTTATATGTATAGGTATACATATATGTATTGATATAGTCCTGATTTTTCTACAAGTTCTACAGAATGCAATTTAGATAGAATAAGTTATTGCCAAGTTCAACACAATACTGGGTACAGTGGGAAAATTTGAAAGTAAAATTCTTTCAAAGCCATTGGATGCCTATTGTAGTTAGTTGCCTAGTGCTTACCTATTCAACTATGCATAACTATATACGTTACGTCGTTACCTAGTGCTTACCTATACATAAACAATGAGTACGTTTACAGCAATCAGGGAGTGGATCATGAAAGTTTGAACTTAAAATTACCAACAGGTAATATACAGAGTGTCTCTGTATAGCATGGTGAATTGGTTATACCTATACTTACCTACTGGTCAATTCGTGATACCTAATATATTTTAATTGCTATGGTTATACCTAATACAGTGGAACCTGGATATAATAGACCGGGATATAATAGAAAACTCTTTATACTTAATAGAGAAAATCTCAGGTCCCTGCGTCACTTGTTTATGTGTAATAGAGAACCGCATGGCTATATTAGTAACATATTATATTGTTTATAATATAAACAGGTTAGACCTGATTAACTGGTTATACTTACCTACTGTTTAAAGGGTCTGGCAGTTTAAACAGAAGTATATACAGATTATACAGGTTAATTGGTTATACCCGAATACTGATTAATCGGTCGTACTTTCTGGTTGAATGGCTAATATTTGTACCAATTTGGCAGTGAAAATTGCAGAAAATCTCAGTTCCTTTACAGCATGATGCCATAAGTATATTAGAAAGTAAATTGTATATCGTACCACTTTTCATTTTAAATGCTACCCTCATTACCCTAGCCCTCCCTAAACTGTAACTTTTTCTATAGGTACCGATCATAGATTCACACTGTAGAAAACCAGCTATACTAGGTATAGGGGTATGAAATTATGATCTGAGCTATCCCTAGCCAGCAATTCTCATTACGATTTATTAATAACATTTAAGCCTGATTAAGTGATTGGCTCGACCTTGCTATTTGATCCAGAAACACGCTAAGGAGAAATGGCCACAGAATCGGTTTTGTGTTCAGTCTTGAGAATCAATCTCAAGTCTTGAGAATTGGTCTTTGGTTTTTTTTTATGTTGGCGATTTTCTCAGACCATTAAGCAAAGGTGGTCAAGATTTTTCTCCATAGGGCAGTGTAGTGGCGTATTTAACACCAAGGAATGGTAATCAGTTGATTAGTAAAGCTGGCTACACACTATCGGATTTATCCATCAGGTTTATCGGAAGTGGGTCTACTATTTGCCTTTGTATAACACACAGGATTTATCTGTTGGGTATATCTGAAGAATAAAACCAAGACAGTGTAGAGGGAAATCCATCATATTTGACTTCCGTGGCTCAGTGGTTAAGAGCATTGGTTACTGAACCGGAGGTTGCTGGTTCGAATCCCGGCCGGAGCGGAAAATTCCAACCGAGTTTTTCCGTTTTCGGAATGGCATGGATGTAAAGGTAAAGTGCCCTGAAGTAGTGCGAAAGCGGTTCCGGGGAACAATTACCTTATTTAAAAAAAATCATATCTGATGATCTAACGGATTTTTTCAGTCCAAAATGAACATCAGATCTGTCGGCCGCATGGAGAAATCCAACACATTTCACGGACATTTAAAAAATAAAACTACGATACATTGTTAAAAGTAGATTTTTCTCTTCCCTATTAATTTATTCTTCTTTCTCTCGCGTAATCTTAATATATAAATGTCAAAGTCACTGACCACTGACTGATCATCGCTCTACAGCCCAAACCGTAATACCTAGCGAGCTGAAATTTGGTAGGTAGCTTTGTCTTATAGTCTAGATGTGCAATAAGACTGGATTTTTCGAAATTCCCACTACAACACCTGCCATTGACGAAAAAGGATTTTTTGCTTTCACGGCCATGCCTCGGCCCGCAAAGCGGGCGACAGCCCGCTTGTATCTTTATAACATGCGGTCGAAAGAGGTTTTAGACGATTGGTTTTACCCTCCATTTGCTATGGAAACAAGCAAGCTAGTTTCCCACGCCTCACCCAGTCTAAGTTGGGCCGAAAATAGCCAACATCACGAGGGTTCTAATTAGAGTGGTCACCTACTGAGCCGACCTTCGTGGCTCAGTGGTTAAAAGCGTTGGTTACTAACCCGGAGGTTGCGGGTTCGAATTCGGGCTGGAGCGGAAAATTCTGACCGAGTTTTTCCGTTTCCGGAGTGGCATGGGTGTAAAGGTAAAGTGCCCTGAAGTAATGCGTAAGCTGATGTTCCGGGGCACAGTTACCTTTTTTTTAAGTAAAAAAAGTATATAAAATTGGAACCTTTAATCCAAGCATGTACAGGATTGTGCTATGAATAGTTTAAAAAAAAATCCAGGAAACAAACAGTTCCGCAACCGTTCGTCCGTTACTGATGACACATTGATCATAATTAACATAATGAATAGATAGGTATTATCCTTTAAATGTATGTATAATTATTATTTATGTATATCTTTGATATTAATATCACGAGGTGCAGTGTGAATAACATCAGATACTAGATAAGTATTAGACAATGATTAGAGCTGATTACTTGATATTTAATTTCGAAGGTGATACGAGAACTGTTTATACCAGGTGATATATCACAACAATAGCATATCTATCACCTTGGACTTTTCAAGTTTCTCACTGCCAGATAGTCAAGTATTGAATTACCAGCATCTGAGATCTGGCAACTGTCTGCTAGTGGGACGATGTCTGACTTGAGATAATGAACTTTTTTTAGAGAAAGGGGAAATGTTGCATCTAACACCGGAGTAGGTAAACTCATGTGAGTCAGCGATAATGTTTTTTACCGTCTAAAAACCCCTTCATTTACGTATTTTTTTTATTATTTTTTTAGTTGTTCTCCTCCCTTAGAACTGCCGAGTGGCATTATTACTTCAGGTTAATAAAAGTTGTTGTTATTTTTGTTGCTGTAAGTAAAGTACCTAGAAACCTAGTTGCTGTTGTTCTAATATTTATCTTCTTCGTTCTAATTTTCTTCAAATTCGAAATCTTAAGATGTTGACCCAACCGAGGCTGGGTGAGATTCATGAGGTTAGCTTTATAATTTCATTGTATTTTACTGTATATATTTTTGTCTTACCTAATAAAGCATACTATATAATAATAATAATAATCATCATCATCCAATTTCAGACACAGTTAAGTTTATCTTTGCTGTAATCCTATTTGTCACGACTGTCACAGGTTACGTATCACCCAGAGAAACGAATTCCGCCCTAAAAAAAAGGTCCATAACATTTTGATCTTACTCAAAAAGACCGCCTATAATAAGGTCCATTATTATTATTACTATAATAATAATGCTTTTCCTTTGTGTTATTATGTCACAATTTTAGTGGGCAGAATCATAGGACTTTACCACTTCAAATAAAATATCTTGTTTTATATTGTCCCGGTAGCTCAGTGGTAAAGGCGGCACTCTGTGAATCCAGAGAATCCAGATGTCGTGGATTAGAAACTCAGCCGGGACATGACAAGTTATCCTCCCATTTGGGATTTTTTACCTTATAATAATATGTCTTGGGCTCACTGCTGGAATAATGGGACTTTAATAGTCTTAATCGCCAGTATAAATAAGGCGATATTATTATTATTTATTTATCTTTATCTTGTATTATTTAAATTGGAAGTTACTTACTTGTGGAACCGTGTGGATAAAACAACATTCGACCCCACCATGACTCCGGGGGTGTAACTCAGGACTGAAGAAGATGAGCTCTGGAATCTGGTGTCATTCTTTCAGATCAGGGATCATCGCAGGTTACTTCTCATCCAGAGAGACGTGGGTTCTTATCCCACTATTGAGTGTATGATGCGTTGTATCTTCAGATCCGAGGGTCTTCCTTCAAGGCCTTGTTAGCGCCTTCGAATCCTGTGTAAACAGAAAAAGAGATGAGGTATTGTTGAAAAATCCGTCGCTTGTATAGGTTGACTAGGATATTTTGGTTTTTTTAAATGTCATTACACTTTCGATTGAGGGTAAATATGTACATAATTATAAATACAGATATCACAAATAATGGCTTTTGTTAATCTTTGAGCAAACACAAGATAACTCATGTTAGATATTTGATGTAAATTGAGTATTTTATAATACAGAAAATAAGGTTGAATTTGGCAAACAAAACTTAAAGGTATATCATACTGTTGATTGGAAGTAGGTAGTAGGTAACTAGGGTATTTTAAAGAGAGAAAAAGAAAATAACTTTTCCCTACAAGTATACTTACAACAACAGGATTGTAAAAAATAGGCATTTTTTAATTTTGATTTCACGTCGCTTTCAATTACATGGTCACATCAAGACGAGGGTGTTACCCTCCATGCACAGGAAATTCTCAAACCTGCTACCCACATGAACCTCACCCAGCCTGGTTGGGGCCGGAATGCCAGCATTCACCTCGCTGGACGTTACTAAACTTCGGTGATCTTACGAGAACCGGTGCATTGAACGCGCCAATAGGAATTAAAAAAGGAAACCGTCTATAAAATGTTTGTCACTCATTCGTCCGATCACTCATGTGACTTATACCTACATAAAATATCTTTCCTTGGTAAAGGCGGCACTCTGTGAATTCACAGGTTCCAGAGGTCGTGGGTTCGAAACCCAGACGGGACATGACAAGTTATCCTCCCATTTGGGATTTTTACCACATAATAATATGTCTTATGCTTACTGCTAGAATAATGGGACTTTAATAGTCCTTATCGGGCAGTATAAATAAGGCGATATTATTATTATTATTATTCCTTCTTCATGTATGGTATTAGAAAGTCGTGTGCTAGTCATGTAATTTTTTTGTATCTTAACAATTAAAAAAACCATTCATTTGTGATACTTTGATAACACATGAATGTTGGGGCACCTACTTCCGTCCGTCCACTTTCCATTGAACTCTTTTTTTTATTTCATGTTGTGCTGAGATGACATCAGCAACTTTTTGACATTGGGCGTGAAGATATTTTTTATATTCGTTTTTAAGTAGATAAGTATTAAGTATGTATAATATAATTTATATCTAATTACGATGTTATTTTATAGATGACTGTATTTTACAACAAGGTACAGCAGATGAGTTTAGATAATACAAAAGTAAGTATAAAAGAAATACATAAAAAAGAACGCTCACACAAATATGGATTTTTTTAACTTGATAAAATTATTAAACTTGATGTGGTAATGAGAGGTAGGATGCGGCCCACGCGTGTTGTGGACAATGGCGAACATCAGGCAAGAAATTGTTATAAGGAATATTATGTATTGTACAATGTACAATATGTACAATTGTACATACAGGCAAGAAATATAAGGAATATTATGTATTTTACTTGAATATTCAAGAGAGATATAATAATAATACTCTTCAGTGGAAGGTAACCACCAGGTGAGATTAATGTTCAAAATATTTTTTACAACCTAACCCTCAGAATCTTATTATTATGTGGTCACTAACTCAAATAATGAGGAAATTCATGCACTGGGAATACTGGGATTCGAACCAACGGATTCCTACGCTCCCTGGATTACCTTACTAGCGCGTTAACCACTTGACTACCACATAATACTCTTTATTGATTGTAGGTGACGTTGTTTAACTCCTGATTTATACTGTGGCAAAAGATGACTGATTTGGCCGCTTTTCTATTTCTTCCTCTCTTTCCTCTTTGTGGCTGCACCCGAGTTACAGCCCGAGGCATGGCCTTATATTTATTTTCCTAACCCTACTCTACACAATGAGGCATTGCCTCATTCTTTTCAGGCCTGAATTCGGCGTGACCGATTCCAGAGAGCTATGTAGAAGTGTGGCAGATGATAATAATAATGGTAAAACCAGTGTCTGACAAACTCATATCAGGAAGTTAAAACAAATAGAATCTATAAATATGAAAGGAGCCTGGACATTGGATCTGAGCGTCCATATAATCCTCTCACCACCGTGATTTAGGTATCTGTGCCTATCTCATGGACATGGATTTATTAATTTTATGATTAGGTCTCACTCTTTTCTCTTTCTTTCTCTCTTCCTCTCGAGATAGAGATAGTAGTCACCCACCGAATCCTAACCTCTCGGACGTTGCTAAATTTGAACAACCTCCAAAAAAAACTGAGACCTGGTGAAAACAACGATGTTGAAGAGCGTGGTACCAAGTCATAACCTCACTGGACGTAGCCTAACTTCAGTGATCATATACGAAAAATGTGGTGTATTCAACGAGCCCATTGACGTAGCTTTGCTGACTTTGTGTTTTGTGTCTATTGCCCGAAATGTGGTGATTCGCCACAAATGTGGTGATTTGGTGAAGGCCTGGAATTTTTGTGGTTTCAATTTCGACACCCGACCTCTTTCTTCTTCAACTTCGAAATCCAACCAATTAAAAAACTTCGCCTTACTGCGGGCGAGTGTACCAATCGCTTCTATTGAAAGACTAATTGCATTTCAAGATAATGAAGAACGATAATAGGTAAGTAAGATAATAGAATTAACAGATGAACTAATGGACGTCCGAACACAAGGCAGGCATAGCTTTAGGACTTTAAGGAGCCACAGAGTTCTTTCTCTCTGATGCCTTAAAAAATCAGGAACACATTTCTTTAATGTGACCAAAAGAAATGTCTCGCACACGATTATTATTAGTAGGTACTGTTGGAACCTACATATTATTATATTTCTATCAAAATAAACTCCATGCACTGCAAACTTTTAGCTAAAGGTAGAGACTGAAGATAGTGAAGATATTGATAAGAAAAGAATTTGTGATCGATTTATCTATTAATGCAACGAAACATTTTAAAGACGTTTTGAAATTGAATCAAATAATACTCTTTAGTGGAAGGTAACCACCAGGCGAGGTTAATGCTCAAAGCCTTTTCTCTCCACCTAACCCTCAGAGTCTTATTATTATGTGGTCACAAACTCAAATTAATGAGGAAAAATGCATGCACTGGATGAGATTCGAACCAACGGATCCCTACGCTACCTGGATTACCAGACTAGCGCTTTAACCACTTGACTACCAGTGCACTTTTCCTCTCTATAGATCCCCACCGGCTTAGGCAGGTCGTACACTGAAGAAACGCGTTTCACGAAACGCATTTCTTGAAACGTGAAATTTGGATTTCACAAAACCGATAGATTGAAATACACAGAGGCGCGTACACTGGGTTACAAGAAACTACAGTTTCTAGAAATGCATGAAACGCGTTTCGTTGAAACCGAAATATTTGGTTTCGTGTGATTCAGTTTCGTGTGATCTCTCGGTGATAATTAATTAATTGTATTTAATAGACCGTAGAGGTTATTAATATTTTGTTGTTTTACTTCCGAGAAATTTCTAATATTAGAAATCGGAAGTATTGTGTTCGTTTTTGTAAAAAAAAAAAAAATTTTTTTGCTCCAATTAATTTTTTTTCATATTTCTGGACGTTTCATAACCTCCTGAGCAAATTTGGTTTTGTGTCTGTCTGTCTGTTAAAACGATTCCTTGTAACGCGCATATCTCGGAAACTACTCGACGGATTTTGATGAAATTCTGCACACATCTAGGAGACAATGGAGACATTCTATAGATGGTTTTAAATTCATCGAATTCGTATTAGCGGTTCTGGGTGAAAGAGACCATGCGCCTGACCACTAACTTTTTACTTAAACGCTTATATCTCGTGAACGGTACACCCGATTTTGATGAAATTTTGTATGTATATGTATATTATTATTTACATAGACTATATATATTTATTTTTTAATTTACTATAATCTGACTCTGATATTTAAGAAAATCCGAAATTTTGGACAAAACAGTAAAAAAATAAGGACCACGATTTGCCGATACAGAATTTTTTGTTGAATCTAGAATGTAGAAAAAACAATATTCTACCATATAAAACAAATTTGATGAAAATCGGTTCAGTCGTTTTGGAGATACAAGTAATTTTGTTTAAAATCTCAAAATTGGCACGTGTTTACAATGTGAAACAATCACGAAGAAGTATTGTGTCCACAATTGGCAGTGTTTTTTTTTCTACTCACAAAAAAATGGACTTTCAAGTGAATCTGGTAGAGGCTGTAGAAAATTATCCCTGCCTATATATTTAGAAGTTGAAAGAATATTCTAACAGGGACATTGTCCAAAGTAAATGGGAGATGGTGGTGCAAAAAGTGAACAGTACAGGTTAGTATTTTTCAAAGGTTTCTTATTTATTTATTTTTCATGTAGGTAGACAATATCATCTTCATCGGATGACATGACGAACGAAACTGAACTAAAAAAGTTTCACCAATGTGCGCGGTCTAGTGAAATGCGTTTCGTGAAATTCGTTGCATGAAATGCGTTTCACGAAACGCGTTTCTTCAGTGTACGACCTGCCTCTGTGCAATATAAGCTGATCTCTGTACCTCTGTCTTTTTCACGGTATTTCAAAAAATATGTAAACATCTTTTCCTAGGACGAAAGCCGTTCTTACTAAAAACGCTGAAATTTAGATGATGAATATTTTTGCTTTTCTTTTTTGAGTAGGTACGGGCCTGATTCAAGAATACATCTGGTATAAGTCGACTTAAACAAAAGATGTATTAGATAATGAGATAAACTTGTAATATAGATTTCAGAATACTATTGGATAGATATAGGTACCATTAGGTAGGCACATATACTTACCAACTATGTACATCCATCCACGTAGATATCTACGCCTATTATAGCATAAGATAGAGCACCACCATAACTAACCCGTAAGAATGTGTTAAGACAATGGTCATTGCCGAAAAGAGGCTATGAAGAACTATTAAAATCAAATTAATTCGTGACTTACATAATGAACAAATTGCTCCAGCACTCGTAGTCCATTATACATACGTACTGAACTAAAGTCCGCGGTGGACTCTAGCATAACAAATTAAGATGCCTTACTTGTGTGGCTGTAAAGTTGTGATTAATATTATGCTATTAGAATTTAGATGGCATTATACATGACGTGTAAGTTCGTGTAAAAAGTAAGTGGTTTAACATTGTAGAATAGCGATTTGTGATCGCTGACGTATAATTCGATTGATTTTATGACATTCAAATCTGAGTTCGGAGTGTTTCAGGGGTTTTCTATTCCCTGTGTAGTCCCTCAACCAGACTGCTGAGACGAACTCTTTATTTGTATTTTTCCAGTATCAACTATCAAGTCTTACCAAAAAAAAAAAATGGCACGTTAGATATACCATTTCTCGTTCTGCCACTAAAGTTAAGCAGAGTCAAGCGAGGTAAGGACTTAGATCGGTGATCGTTCGAATTTACGTCCTCGTAATACTGGCTAGTCACAATAGATCTCACTAGGTCGCAGTGTTAATTGTATGGTGTACCTATGGTGTTTCATCTGAAACCCTGCAACCCCGGTTTTATAATACTGGCTAAGTGGCTCTTCGCGACCCAACTCAGCCTGGATGAAGTTAATGTGTGTAGCTGCTTGGCGAGTTTCTAGCGAATGGAGAGTAAAATCCGTCGTGATATGACCTTACCAGTTAAAAAAGACGTGAAACCCCAAAACGGCTGCACCCGAGTTACGGCCCGAGGAATGGCCCTATATTTATTTCTCCTAACCCTACTCTGCACAATGAGGCATTGTTGGACATCGTTTCGGGCCTTAACTTAGCGCCACAGCCCAAAAGCATAAAGCTGTCATATTTGCGTTGATCACAATCGTGATATCACAACTGCTCAAACTCGCTTTACTAAATATTTATCCTTAACTTGGAAGTTGAACCACCGACCTCCAGTTTTTAAGTCTGCAGGAGCCTTATCGATCAAGCTACTGAGGTCGGGCAGACCAAAAATAGACCATAGTATCAAGTTATTATTATTATATTACGCTTTATTAGGTAAGGACAAAGTACAATATTGACAGAACAATACAATGAAATTATAAGGGAAAAAAAAGATCGAATAAAGAAATAAGAAAAAAAAGGGAATAAAGCTGATGTCTACCTAAAGAGCGGGGTTATTGCCTCTGGCAATCTCTTCCACCCAACCTTATATATTGGCAACCTTCCACCCAAAAAGTATCAAAGGAACCAGACAGATAGACCTTCTTTGAGCTTTCAGTATGACAGTATGATAAACCCATCTAATCCTAAACGTCACCTGGCTCAACCCTATTATATTCCAATCCTTTCACCAACATCCGGACTGTTTCCATACTGCCTCGCTTACCATAAGTACCACACACTCTCGCCTAGCCTAACATCAATCCTACCATGACAACCCTTCCTATACACTGAACCCCAATTAGTAGTCTCTTGTCCCCTTGATCTAACAAAGCTGGCGTCCCTAACAACCACGCCAATCATGTTTTCCCCTGGTAGAAAAATAATAAAAAAGATTATTATGATAAAAAAATAGATAGGTAAATTATATAAAATGAATAACTATCAACCGGAAAGGCATAGTTTTTCATAATGGAATAATATTATGTGAGATTTTAGCGGCGCTTGAGTGTGCTTATACCAGTGCCGCCTACCTACTTAGTAGTCTATGGGGAGACTTGTTCTCAGAGAGGCTTTAGAATTCCCGTCAGGAGTGGGATTCGAACCCTCAACATTCAGATCAAAAGGCAGAGATTCAAACCACAGGGCGCGGAACTCGTCTCATGGCTATGTCTTCTTCTTTCACATTGTTTTTCCCAAACCTATTCGAAGTTGGTAATGTTCAACCTCTTCCACATGATTGAGGTTGGTTTGGTTCTGGTATTCTTATTTCCACATTTTCCGGCTTGATGCTCCCTTCCTAACATCAACTCTGTTAAGGTCGCCAAGATTTGTGTTATTGTCAATTGGCCTGACAAAGCTGTACAATATCTCTTTCGCGTCCCCCAGAAAGGTATAATCTATTTCTAACTTATCCCTATCTATTTCTAACCTATCCCTATCCCTATCTTTTTTTTTCTTTTTTTTTTAAACAACATTTCCGTTTATTTGATAAAGATAAATTTTTACAATAAAAAATAATAGAAAGGTATACCCGTCTTCAAAGTGATATCTAGCCTATCCCTATCTATTTCTAACCTACCCTATCTATTTCTAACCTATCCCTATCTATTTCTAACCTACCCCTATCTATTTCTAACCTATCCCTATCTATCTCTAGCCTATCCCTATCTATTTCTAGCCTATCCCTATCTATTTCTAACCTATCCCTATCTATTTCTATAACCTATCCCTTTCACTCCATAGTCTTGAGCCGCCCATTTTCCGGCCGCGGAGGCTCTTTCATGCAGATAGGAAGTAGCAACTGGCACTTCCTCTGCGATCCGTGCCTTCTACGCCAGGTGAGCAGTTTCCCGCTAGAGTTCCGCATGACTGCGTCCCGTGTTTGTCGGTACTTCCATTAGGGAGTTGGGAACATATTGCGCAAGTTTCAGTTTCAGGGTCAAATGTTTCTGCTTTCCATCTTATTATTTAATCTAAAAAAAAAACAGACATAATATGTATTTTTCTATATATTATGTACTTGTAAAAAAAACATTCACTATTTGTAGTGTCCGAAAACTGAAATTTTGCACAAAGATTCTTGCTGTTTATAAATGATCTAACTTGCAAAGGGAACACCTCTCACGAGCAAAATTTGGATGCAACTAAGTGCCGGGATTGAGCTAGTTAACAGTAGAATAAAGTACTCCTGTCAAAGTACTTATAGTACTTAAAAAGTTCCTCTTTGAAACTCTCATGAATTGACAAATAATGGGATTTATCGATTACAATCATCGTGGGATTTACAATTCAATAGACTTAAATCGACGCACGCCAGTTTGTTCCCAAGATGAAATTTTCTCAGGTAACCGTACGCCAGTTGGCTCCCGAAAATGTCAGGTATCTAATACCAGTTGGCTCCTGTACCTACCCCTCTTCTTACTCAAGGCATAGCCTTCTATGTATTTTCACTACCTACCATATAGTAAGACATGGCTATTATAAACCTATTATAACCCAGCCATGGCATGCATTCTATGTATTTTTTTAATGTTATTTTTCAAAACAATAAAGAGCCTGAAATTATTTGTATGTAACCAACATTTTCTTATCTCTCCTCTTTAAATGAATTTCAGCTAACTGGTCTTGAACCTTGCAAAATCAGGAGCGGAATTGGTACTTGGACCTTTGCAGATTTTGGGAGCAAACTGGTATAGAAAAAGGTAAAATAAGCGAAATGGCGACCTCCCGACCAAATCACAGAACTAAATCTAAATTATCTTAAAAAGATTAATAAAATTACCTTTCTGCGAGGAGAATAAAATTAAGCCGGAATATAGCACCAGGGATAAAGCGCCAGTTTCCGATCACTGCAGTTGCAAGTTTCAGTCAGGTTGACTCAGGTGTAATATTATCCTGTTTTAATCCTGGTCTAGGTGTAAACAGATACTAAATACCTTCTAGATTACCGGTATTATCATGTAAACAGATACCAATAATACTAAATACCTGCTAGATATTCATCATGTGGACGGATACGGTTACTGTTCTATTATTTAATACTAGGTAAATATGTACTGTACATGACAATGTACATATACTGCTTGATATTCTCCTGTATCAGTCCAAGTTAGTGGCCCGCAACCTTTTCTCCATCACGGCACCCTTTCTTTGACCTCTTAGCTCAGCGGCACCCGAGAGAGAAAAAAAAGTCAGAGGAGGACCTTGCAGGCCTGTATTGAGAGTATTCAGATGATGAAAAATGTCAGCTAAGTAACGCAAATTTAGTTCTCCACTCATATCATTTGTCAAAAAATCACAAAAACTTTCATTGTTTTTTTGCAAGAAAAACATCAAAACACCAAAATTTAAATGATGATTTCTAAATCTCGCGGCACCCCTGAAGGTGGCTCACGCCACCCCAGGGTGCCGCGGCACCCCGGTTGGGGACCACTGGTGTGAGTGTTGAAACATAGGATACAGAAGTCTTACAAATATCGAGGATATTGGTGACAGGTGGAGTGGGTTGAGGGCAGTCTTTGAGAAGGATTCTACAAATTATGGATTGGTGGTTGAGTGGTCCAATGCTCCAGTCTGCTAATCCAAATAGTGTAGGGTGGGGTTGTTCGAATCCCACCAAATACATAAATTTATCTCAGAGTATATTTTGAAATTTGTTAAAGTTAAGTTAAAGTTTATCATATTTTGTGTTAATCACTTTCGTGCTATCACAACTACTCGGACTCGCTTTGCTATAATCTCCGCTGCACCGGGTACTTGAACCACCGACCTCCAGGTTACAATTCCGCGCCTTGTCAACCAAGCTACTGAGGTCGGATATTTTGAGAATTTCACAACACAACAATGGCAAGCAAAACTATATTGCTGGTTGAAAGCTATTGTCCGGGCTGGCTGGGGACTATAAACAGGCAGTAGAAACAGCATTGGCTTCCAAGTTCTGGGGGCCCTTGTCATTATTAGCCTCCTTGTAAAGACAGTGGTAGAAGTGCTGAGTCATTCCCCACTGTCTGGCTACCATCGTTCACGATGACGCCACCCTATGATGATATAAATTATCAAGTGTCTAATTATATTACATACTTTGATCAACTTAGTTATTATCATTTTGTAGTAATGTAAAAGACCTAACTACATAATTATACTATACGTAATGATTGATTAAGGACTCTGAGTTACAAACATCTGTTTAAGTAAATGTTCATTAAAAAAAAGAAGATTACTCAATACAAAGTTTTTCAGCAAGATTGAGTAAAATTTTGCTTCTCAAGCGTCTAATAAATTATTTTTTTCCACAATAATCTTCAGTTGGATCTAATTTGAAATCAGATAATATCAGTTCTACCTAATCACTAATAAGTATATAGATAGTGTATACCTTTTACGTAGTGACTATAATAAGCATGTATCTAATACATGAGAAGATATCATTCAATGATTTAACAGATTTAACTAGGTATAGATAGTAGTATCAAAGTAAAAGGTAAGTAATGTATAACCAGAACTGATGATATCATTCAATGATAATGAGTAAGTTACCAATGAGTTGTACTGGAACATCCTCTGATTACATACTGTGCTTCTGTAACCTCATCTAGAATACTAATTATACAATTACAAAGATAATACTAAATGTAATCTTGGTCAGCTACCACAATAAATCCATTAGTTCCTTAATGAAAACCTGAAATTCGGGTTCATCATATTCAATTACATATTTATTTGATATCACTGGTGATTTGAGTACCTACTTGATTTTCCTGGTCATTTTTGTGGTCCGGTGATTTGGATTTAGCTATAAGGCCTATTACATATTTTCATTACCACTAATACGTTTGTAATTTGTGCCTTTTTCAACCGACATAAGTAGCTTGTAGCTTGATTGATAAGGCGGCGGACTTGAAAGCGGAGGTCGGTGGTTCAAGTCCCAAGTTAAGCAAATATTTAATAAAGCGAGCTTGAGTAGTTGTGATATAACGATTGTGATTAACACAAATATGATAACTTAATTTTTTTTTTTTAAGTGGGGTTTAACGTCGCTTTCAACTGCCATGGTCATATCACGACGGGGGTTTTACCCTCCATTCGCAGGAAACTCACAAACCTGCTACTCAAATTGACCTCACCCAGCCTGAGTGGGGCCGGGAAAAGCCAGCGTCACGAGAATTAGAATTTGAATGGTCACCCATCCAAGTCTTAACCTCGCTGGATGTCGCTTAACTTCGGTGTTCTGAAGGGAACCGGTGTATTCAACATGAGGCTAGGGCAGTATTGAGCTCTTCTTGCAGCAAAGCTATTGAAGATACATTTGCCATGAAAGCAAAGCAGATAGGAAGTTCTTCAACTGTTAAATTACAGGGACTTCTTAGGGCCTCAACTCTTAGATTACAGGGACTTCTTAGGCCCAAACTATAAAATCAGATTACAACAAACAAAAGGGAAGGTCCCTGAAGTCGGAGTTTCCACCAATCACAGCTCACCATATCTCAGATAAGGGACGGTCTATTTTCGTGCGATGTTTTTGTTTTTTTTTTTATGTTCGCTATTCGACGAGTACACCGCTCAGCAGAATGGTATGTCACCAATAATTGGAACATGAGTAACACGATGTAGAACAGTAACCGGTGAGTGATTTGGAGTGAACCGCTGTGAACATTTTTAATGAATTCTGATCACACTATGAGCGTTTTTCCTTTGACAAGTCAGACAAGTGATTCATTGCCAATGAGCGTTTTTCCTTTGACAACTGATTCACTGCATATGAGCGTTTTTCTTTTCTCCATATTTATTCAATGACTTCATAGTATGGAAAAGAAAAGAGCAAGATAGAGAGGGATGCACCTGCAACACTGGCGAGAAATCACAGGTCCATCATCAGAGTATGTTCAAAAATATATTATCATTATTTTTTTACAAAAAAACTCGGAATAAGATATAACGACACCATTATTCTCAAACAAATAAATAATGTACCTATCAGTAATTTATGGTATGTGTGACAAGGTGTCGAACACAAGACCTATCGATTCTGGATTTTCCAGCTTTGATCTTCACCGCCGCTAATGGAACCAGATTCGGTCATACCAGAAACCTTCATTTCCTGATAAAATAATAAAATGAATTTAACCGAATGAAATCTGGGTTTATTGACTCCGAGAGTAATTAAAAAGATTCTTCAATTGAAACGAATTGAAACGTCACACAACTTTACTTACTTTATCTAAAATTAAAGCACGTTTAAAATGTCTATCTTATGTACTAGTATAGTGGGACAATTTGGGACATATACTAGTCTTGAACGACAGAGTATAAATAAGCAATTCTTGGACATACTAGTCTATAATTATGTTATGTCGAAATAATAATAATAACATCGCCTGATTTATATTGATCGATTAGTATTAAGTTCCATTATTCCAGCATAATGGACTTTTGGAGCTTCTGGATTCACAGAGTGCCGCCTTTACCACTGAGCTACCGGGACAGACTAAATAAGTAAATTTTAACAAACAAAAATAATATTTTTTACAAACAACATTACAAACAACACCGGAAAGCATACTTTCTGCCTTTGAACATTCGGCAAAACAGGTGAGAAGATATGAAAGGATCTCCTTCGCACTAGATATTTTCATCTAAAGATTTCTTAACCGAGCTCCGTGGCTCAGTAGTTGCTGACCCGGAGGTGTGGTTCGAATCCCGGACGGAGCGGAAAATTTTAACCGAGTTTTCCGTTCTGGAGTGGCATGGATGTAAAGGTAAGTGCCCTGAAGTAATGCGAAAGCGGTTCCCGGCACAACTACCTTAAAACCAAAGAAAAAAAGATTTCTTGGCACCCGTTAAGCCGAATGCTACAGGTTCAAATTCGAATTGAGCGAAATATTTTAAAGAAAATTTCCATTACTAAAAGGATCTGACAGTGAAAACCTTACATCCCGAAGTAATGCTAATTTGACTCCAGGGTAGATACCTAAATCTTGATCAACTCAGAAACAAACCTTCCAAAGTATAAATGGTACAAAAAGAATCATTGATACTGGGTAAATGGGTATTTAGTTTTTGTGATTTATTAGATCTTTTTTTTTTAATTGGGTTTAACGTCGCTTTCAACTGCAAGTTTATATTACATATTAGATCTTTACAATTACCAGAGAAAGGTATGTGCCCCAGATACCTGAGAATTAGTTGTAAAATGTAATGTACCTAAATTTCTTCAAAACAACTAAAGCTTCTTTTTAATTCCCATCAACTCATTAGTTTGATTTCTTTCAGTTAAAATGTTGTTTTTTGTATCCTTAACCTTATTTCTTAAAACCTTACTGTACATTTAATTTCCTGTGCACATCAAATACCTCGGCCGAGGTGTGAAGAACGCCTATACAAGGAAAGAGACAGTATACATATACGAGTATTACATGCCGAATGTAAATTATGTATACCCAGTAGTCCAGTATATGCCTACACAGTTACTTACCGCCTAGCAAGTCGTGCTCCTGTTCTGTTTAGCACAGTATGGCTGCTCAGATTCCAGAACAGGTATGTCCACCTATGATCAAACATATAACCAAAGTACCTATGTATGTACTGTATCAAATTTCACCTACATTGCGGTACACCGCTCAGCAGAATGGTATGTCACCAATAATTGGAACATGAGTAACACGATGTAGAACAGTAACCGGTGAGTGATTTTGAGTGAACCGCTGTGAACATTTTTAATGAATTCTGATCACACTATTGTAGTAAACATAGATTTCACCTTGCATATACCTATTAATTCAATTATATGTGTACATTATTATGTATGTACAGAAATATTAAGTTCTATCTATTTATTTTAATTATTTTACGTACAAGATGAAAATATAGCTTTGACCGCTTATATTCTTCACCTATTAACTATTGTTGGTACCCTCTACAAACTCTACATAATAATATAATAATAATAATAATAATGCTTTTTCTTGTGTTATTATGTCACAATTTTAGTGGGTAGCGCAGAATCATAGGACTTTACCACTTTAATTTTCAATACCTTGTATATTTTTTGCCTAAGATTCTGCCACTGGTCGCTGCTTCACATTAAAGCAGCTACTCATTTTCCTCACGAGGTATAGTGGACCCCGAACATCAGTACAGAGCAAAAAAATCTTCCCCCGTTGGGAATCGAACCCAGGTCACCATGTGTGCAAATGCCTAGCGCGCTAACTCGCTCTGCCACAGTGACTACTACAAACTCTACATGGACACATAGAACAACCAGAAAGGTTAAAATTAAGGAAAAGGGCCCCCAGAACCAATTAAGCCAATGCTGGTCTATTTCCTGTTTATAGTCCCCCAGGCAGACTGATGTTATAATATGTCACTGAAGTTAAGCAGAGTCCAGCAAGGTAAGGACTTCGCTGGGTGATCATTTGAATTAACATGCTCGTGATGCTGTCTATTCACGAATCAACATATCCTGGATGAGGATGATGTTAATTTGGGTATTTGGTTAGTAAGTTTTCAGAAAATTGAGGTTAAAACCCATCTTGAGATAACCTCAGCAATGGAAACTGATGAAAGAGGCGTTAAATGATTAAATCCCCAATCATAACTTAACCAATTGGCATTATGTCGTATATTCATGATACCTACATATAAACACTACATATAAAGACTGTCAGCGCAAGACAGTTAGTCCAATTATGCCAACAGTTTAACAAAGCACCTCTTTATTTATTTGAGTATAGATACAATGTAAATAAAATAACAATTAGAGGTAAGGCATAGTTATTTTAGACATATACTTGTAACAATTAGACATACTTCTGATGTATGGAAATTATGTACACACCTACATGCATGGGTCTGCTAAGTGGTCGTGGTGTTATTTGACCTGATGATTCTGAATTCTATTGAATCTGATATGCCATGCAGGAGGTTAACGTTTTTGTTGCCAATGTATAGTTGTAATTGTTGTTGTTGTTAATCATATCCCCCAAAAACACTTCGTGTAAAAATAGTCGTCAAGTGTTGGAATAGTTAAAAAGAACTGATATCAAAAACGTCAATTTTCTATGTGTTCAAGGAATTATTTTTCACGTAATTAGTCACACAACAAAATAATACTCTTGAAAGAACCATGTTGTATAGTTACAGAACCACGTGCTTGACTACTGCACACTGTTTTGTTCTGAAATTTATGTGTAGTAATCTGCTAACAAACAGTGTGCAGTAGTCAAGGACGTGGTTCTGTAACTATACAACATGGTTCTTTCAAGAGTATTATTTTGTTTGTGTGACTAATTACGTGAAAAATAATTCCTTGAACACATAGAAAATTGACGTTTTTGATATCAGTTCTTTTTAACTATTCCAACACTTGACGACTATTTTTACACGAAGTGTTTTTGGGGGATATCACTACTTTTTGATTTAATTGATTTTCCTCAATCAGTGATGCAAAAATGGCGTAAATCGACTTACACCCTTTTTCCATCAAGCCCCGCAAACAAAAAAGAAACTTTAGAAAGATGCTGAGAGAAAATTTTATAGTACTTTCTGAAGAGAGGAGAAATCTTGAGATAACAAGTGTGATTCTTATTGAGTGGCACTAGATAGCGCTCAGCAATTTTGTTGATCTTTTCAAATTTTGAAACCCACTGCTAGATTCATTAACAGAAAAGTACCGAGTATTTCATAGAACCGGTACTTCAGTAATCGATTACATAAAAGTACTGAGTATTTACCGAGGTTCTTTTGTACTTGGTTTTTGAGATTCTGCGAGCGGATGTAAATGGAATAGTGGATTCGAGTAATCACTCAAGAACCAAGTACAAAAGCACCGTACACTAACTAAATCTCACAATTTTGCATTCAGAATGTTTACAAGAGACGAATCTCGATTCACAAAATTTGTTGGGTGTTTTAGTTTCAAGTGTTTCAATAGATTAGAAGCTCCACCTCCTATTTTATAACCTGAATTAAATAATGTACATTTCCCTAAACCGTCCAATTGTTTGACAAAGAAGTTTCAAATAGAAGACTTGGTTCTACGAGACAAAAAGAAAAATATTAGGACACCGACAGCCTGAATATTATTCATAGATAATATCGGAATAATGAAGTACCTCTCTCTGCTGTACCCAGTTCTAGAGATGGGTATTTGGATATTATTGTAATACCGATTATTTCATAGAACCGGTACCCGGTATGGTACCCGGCCCCGGCGTGTAATACCAAGTATTTAATAAAAACGGTACCCGCCTACTACGTACGATACGTCGGTACTCGGTCCCAGTGTGTAATACCGAGTATTTCATAAAATCGGTACCCAGTACGGTATGCGGATCCAGTGTGTTATACCGTCGCCAGTGTTGTACCCGGTACGGGTACAGGTACCTGGGTGAATATTTCCAAACGTGGTTTTTTCAGGGCAATTTTTGTCCCCAGCCAATTTTTTTAAAATAACTAGCTGAATGTGGGGAAATCAAGTACCTAGGATATTAATATTTAGGTATTTAGAGGGTGCACTTCTGAGAAATTATTTTTTCTCTATTTTTCCCTGTTTTTTAAAAAATAGAGATAATAGGTACAAAATAGCCAGAGGAAGGACTACCAGAGGAGAGACATTTTGACTATAACTCTAACTTTTAAGTGCAATATTAAAAGAAAAATATTAATATTGTTTTCGAAATGGAGAAATAATCTGCAAATAAAATAGAAACATCTCATTATATTTTTTTAAAGTAAAATAAATCTTTTCTTTTTACTTGCCAGAGGAAAGACAAGCTCTTCTGTGACGCACTTACGCACAACCTTACTTCCTGAAAATCTTCAAACAACCAAAACATCGAACAAAACTAACGTGGAAATTAGAATCACAAGAGAGGTAGGAGACGTTTCCCCTCCTTTCATAGAGTGACGTTACTTTCCCCTCTTTTGAAAACGGCAATAAAGTGGCTTGCCAGAGGAAGGACAAAAAGTATGGGGACACACTTTAAAGTCAAAAATAGAAATAATTGAAATGGTAATTAATAAAATAAAATTCAATGTTAAGTAGTTGTCTTCTTGGCTTTTGAAAAAATTATATTTTAATTTAATTATTTAAAAAGGAATTGAGCTATTATAAATTTAAACAATCTAAAACAAGCTGGGGACAGGCCAGAGGACGGACATTTGCTGATATCATGTACTTATTTTTTATATAAATAATAATAAAAAAATATGTTTTATGTACTTTCAAGTTAAAGCTAATGTGTTCCCTTCATTTCACTAGTGGATTCCTTTATTTTTTCCTTACCGATTTGTTTTTATTCAATGGGGACATCAAAAAACCACGTTTGGAAATATTCACCCACCTAGCAAAATTTTGTACCCGGTATGGGTACGGGTACCTGATTTTATTATGTAACCGGTGCGGGTACTTTTGTAAATGTACCCGGTATTTTTTTGGGTACTTTTCGGGTACGTTATCCTTCTCTATAGTAAGTATAGTAATAAGATTTGTCTAAATTATTTTAACTGTGGAGGACAAAGTCTTGTCATTAGAATACCACCTAACAACCAAACTAAATAAAATACCAAATTGACGGTTAGCCTTTAATGAGGTCTTGAACTCCAAGTTCCAGGTTAAAAGTCTAGTAAGGTAGATTTTATTTTTATTTAAAATTATTATTAATGTTAATGTATTATTTGTATTAAAACAAATTTGAAGAAAATCGGTTATGCGGTTTTGAAGATACAAGTGATTTAGTCGAAAAAAATCAAAATTGCCAGGTGTATACAATGTGAAACAATCACGAGGAAGTATTGTGTCCATAATTAGCAGTGTTTTTTTTATTTATATTTATAATGTAGGTACATATTTGTAAATTTTGAATGAGATCTGTGTAATTTACGATTCATAATACAAAAGCATTGATCAAAATAAATGCTTTATTTAGACTGTCAGTTGTCAGTGGCCAGCCTCCGTGGCGTAATGGTTGTAACTACTGCCCGTAGTTCAGACATTTCGAGTTCGATTCCCAGTTGTTCCAGACTTTTCTAATATTTTTTTCCCCTCTAAACACGTCAGTCTGGAATCTACCCAGGCTGGGCGAGTTAAATGTAGGTAGCTGGAACGATTCCCAGCGAATGCAGGGTAAAACCCCCCGTCCTGACTAGTTCAAATCAGGACCTTAAAACCAAATACAATCAACTGGTCACAATCGTTTTAAAATGAGGTTGGTGTGATAATTGGTGCTTCTTTTGTGGAACTTCAACCAGTAATAATGAAGAAAAAAACATACCTATTTAATCTTAAAATCCATTAACAATAATTCATTAATAATCAACTAGTGTTTTAACCTTGTATTGAAAAATTAGTTATGAACTCGTTAAATAACGGACAACTTTGTTTAGTGGTTTTGTTTACAGTACAATTTGAATTATAATATGTACCTAAGTACATGGTAGGTAGATGGAAATTCGATCTTGGTAAAATAAAGAGAGAAATGAAAGTGCCGAGTATTATTGTATGTTCCGAAATTGCCTCTTACTATGGCTCTAAGAAATGTTGACCCATATATTTGCCTAACTTCGAGTTACTAAACATGGTATCAATTCAGCATAATCAGTTGGTAGGTATAATCAGAAGAAGTGAGACATTATACTAGATAATACATTTAATAATTATAAATTAATAAGCAAGCATATATCCATATACCCTGAAAATTTCAGCTCGATTGGACAAAAAATGCAAATTATATCATGTTACAATGTTACATACATAGGTAGATGGATAATTAGATTGTGACAAATCAATATTGATCGAGTTAAACCATACTCACTTCGTTCGAAATTAAACGGTCATAGGAGGTTGACGCAAACTACCAACTACTGTTTTTTTTCTCACGAGAAAACCGGACATCCAAAGTACAGAGTAAAAAAAAATTATACCTAGCCGGGATTCGAACCCAGGTCACCTTGCAAACTTTGTGTTTTACCTACACCAGTCGACGACCACAGAGACTGCTCAATAGGTACATAATATTTTATTATAATTTATCATTGTTTTGATCTATTTTAATCAATATTTTTCCTCTTACTGGCCAATACTTTATACACTTCTCATAATATAGACCTAGTTTACCTCTTGATGTAGAAATCTCTGAATGAAGTTATAAAACGTTATTATTTCCTGACTGATACCTCAGTCTGCTGGCAGCTTGGGTGAAGCAAAGATGATTGGATCCCACCCATATTTTAAGTTCTATGTGAGGCGAAGATTTTTTGTTACTCTCATAAATCTTATTTCAGTTTTTTATTTTTATGTCTCACACTGTCGCTGATTTTTCTAACATTTTATTTACATCGTAGAATATTTCTGCGTAATTAGACCTTTAGAAAGAACCTTCAGTCATCAACTTGGGATAAATAGGCGTGGCTCCAGGGTTCATTTTAGATATTCCTTTAGATGGCTTTAAATACTTTTCTACTTGTTTCAACCATCTGAAATTAAGTGATCTCATTCCCTTTGACTAGACCTTTCTAAAAACACCAGAAATACAACTCTAGGATAATAATAGACGGCTCTGGGCCACATAATAAGTATTCCTTTCAAAGGGTATAACTCAAGTTTGGTCCAGTGTAATACTTTAGTTATATTTTTATATTTTTTCCTATGATAAGGCCTTTCGAAAAATACCACAATCGCAGCTCCAAGATAACCAGGGGCGGCTCTGTGCAACTTTCCCGTTTTATTTGAGAAGGCTATATCTCCTATCCTATAAAAAATAAATACTTGAAACTATAAAAGGTATGCAGAGATGAAAATTCCCTTTTCAAAAACGTATCTCACGTCTTTCCACGATAAGCACACGTTGCTGTACCCTTGACAGAAAATTGGTCTGAAAAAAAAAAAAAAAAAAAAAACCCGTATGAATAATTTCATGAAATTCAAGATTTTCGGCGTGGCCAGTAAACGACTTTAACTGTACGTAGGAACCTCGCGCTTTCGTGAAACACAATCTATTTTCGCGTCTCATTACGAATTTGAAATAAAAATTGATAAAAGTTAGCGTTAGGTGGGCGAAAACAATAAAACAAAATACATATAAACTCTGTTTCGTGTTAATATAGGCCGGGTGGCTGGCGCTACTTGACGAGCGCTCGCCTCCCGGCGAGCTTGATTTATGATGATGATCATTTAATAAATAAAATTATGATCATCGTGGAACTAATATTTATGATATTTTATTATTTTGGCACTGACTCGCACAAGTAGCACCAGTGGGGTTCAAATTTGACATGACAAACACTTAGATCCGTTATGTTTAGAAAGTGTTTTAACGGTAAAAAAGTGTTTTTGTTATGGAGAAGAAAACGATCAGTATAATATAAGTACATTTTATACTGTACTCGGTACAAGAGTATTTTTATGTAAGTAGCATACAAGTATTTTTATGTAAGTAACATACATATTTATGCATTGGTAGTCAATCTGTCTGGTAATCCACTTAGTGAAGGGATCCTTTGTTTCGAATCCCACCTAGTGCATGAATTTTTCTTCATTAATTTGAGTTTGTGACCACATATTAATAATGTGTCCTGTGCTGGCTAGTATAAACAAATAAGACCGACTTGTTAGCTTCATCGATAAGGCGGCGGACTTGTAACCTGGAGGTCCGTGGTTCAAGTCCTGGTTTCAGCGTAGATTTAGTAAAGCGAGTTTGAGTAGTTGTGATATCACGAAAGTCAATAACACAAAGAACTTTTAACTTTTTTTATAAACAAATAAGTTGAGGTCAGATCTCCTGCGATAGATTAGCTCAAATCAGCAAGAAGTTTGCACCAATGACTGCACTCCCTGGTACGCTGTGATCGATGCAAAGATCTTGCTGGCTTACAGCTAGCAAGCAGTACTGCTATCTATTGATGTGGCTGATGAGTTGTATGGTCTATCTCTTATTACACACACCATCAATGTGTTATGCTATGACGTAATTTACATCCTCTGATTCCTATGCCTATTGACAAAGCTATTCAGGACATGCTTTAACTTCCTTCCTCTGAAATCCTAATCTTCTCTCTCTCTTTTTTTCTCTCTCTCTCAGTCTCTCTCTCTTTATCTCTTTTTTTCTCTCTCTCTATCTGACTCTCTCTCTCTCTATCTGGCTCCCTCTGTCTCTCTCTCTCTCTCTCTCTCCTTCACTCTTTCTCTCTCTCTCACCCAGTTCTGCGGAAGTACACCGTCATAGATGGCTAACCAATTTCAAGGTACAAAAGTGAAGGACCTCTACTCTCCTATCTCTCTGTTTCTACCGATACCTCCTCTTTCTCTCTCTCTCTCTCTTTATTTCTATCTCTTTCTTTATTTCTATCTCTTTCTTTCTCTCTCTCTGTCTCTCTCTCTTTTTTATTTCTATCTCTTTCTCTCTAATTATTAAGAGTAATTACTCTCTCTCTCCATCTACTCTGCCTGGATTGCCAGAAGGTTGGCTCACAGGGCACCGAAAGAGGTCAGTCGGCAGATGGTCTGGGAGACAATCTATTAAACACTAGCGGGCTGTCGAACGCTTTGCGGGCCGAGGCATGGCCGTGAAAACAAAAAGTCCTTTTTCGCCAATGGCAGGTGTTGTAGTGGGAATTTCAGCTTCCTAGGACTTACCAGTTCGGAGAAACAGTGATGATCAGTCAGTCAGTGACTTTGACATTTATATATTAAACATTGCGAGTACCTACTCCTATGTTTAGGTGGGTAATGTTCCAGAATCTACATGTTATACAGTTGAACCTGGATATAAAAGAAATCTGGATATAAGAGAAACCTGGATATAAGATACCTGGATATAAGAGAAACCTGGATATAAGAGAAACATGTATATACGAGAAACCTGGATATACAAGAAACCTGGATTAAGAGAAACATGGATATAATAGAAACCTGGCGATAAAAGAAACCTGGATATAATAGAAACCGAGAGATGGAGCAGAAATTCTATTATAAAGATGTTTCCACTATAACCAGTTCTCTATTACACATAAACAGGTGACGCAGGGACACGAGATTTTCTCTATTATAAAGAGGTTTCTATTATATCCGAGTCCACTATATCCAGGTTTGACTGTATAAGATAAATTTAGCAACTGGAACTCTCAGAACGAGGTTTCTCTTATAAAGAGGTTATCTTCCCTTACTTATGGAGAGGTAAATTTGGGTTTAAAATTGTTCTCTTATATCCAGATTTGAGTGCATACCGTAATTCTACCTCCTACATATTACCATTTGTTAGGAAGGAACCTTCTTTCCTTCTACTTTGGGTGGGGACAGGTTAACCGGGAGGTATCCTGTCCCATGTATTTACCATGGGGTGACTTTTCCCGAACCGGTAGCCATATTGGATAGCTATTATGCGACAAGTTTGTTTGAGTCATTACGATTCTCTCTTACTTTTCCCTCCATGTCATAATACAACTCAAAATGTTTCTATCTGTGCGAATGAATGATCTACTTACCTACTTGAAAAAAAAATAACAATACTCTTTAGTGGAAGGTAACCACCAGGCGAGGTTAATGCTCAAAGCCTTTTCTATCACCTACCCCTCAGAGTCTTACTATTGTGTGGTCACAAACACAAATTAATGAGGAAAAATTCATGCACTGGGTGAGATTTGAACCAACGGATCCCTACGTTACCTGGATTACCAGACTAGCGCGTTAACCACTTGACTACCAGTGCCGATGAAAAATAAAATGGAAACCAGGGTAGTATCAAACCCCCGTCTCTTACATGACTAAACTTCTCGGAAACTTTCTCATGTGGATACATCCAACCTTAACCAGCCTCTTACGAAATGGCTCGGCCAATATGAGATGACAGTAAAAAATCGAACCAACTTGGAGTCTTGTAATCACTGCGGTGAAAAGATCAAAGTGCCGGATTCCAGGATATGTTTGAGAGTTAATGCCACCAGGATTATCTCGACAAGGCTTGGAATTCTTCTTCAGAAATCGGAAATGAAATCATGTAACCGCCAACTCTGAGTGGTTGAGCAAGACTTGAATTAAAATAATGAACCGTTAAAATAAATATAATTTTTTTTTTCTTCTTAACGTCTCTATAACATCTAGGTCATTCGATACGGGGGTTTTACCCTCCATTTTCTGGAAACTTACAAACCAGTTGTCCACATTAACCTCACCCAGCCTGGGACGCGCTGGGAAGCATCGGGTTCGAAAATAACTTTTTTTTACGTCGCTTTCAACTGCACGGTCATATCACGGCGGGGTTTTCACCCTTCATTTGCAGGAAACTCACAAACCTGCTACCCACATTAACCTCACTCAGCCTGGGTTGGGGCGGAATGCCAGTGTCACGAAATCTTCACCTCGCTGGACGTTACTTAACGTGATACTAAGAGAACCAGTTTATTCAACGTGCCATCGACACGGGCGAAAATACTCTTTATAGTGTCCACATAGGATATAATGATATCATCTATATGCAATTGTGCATCCAACATCAGTTTTGGTAACTTTATTATAAGGTCAAATGATCAAGTAGATAAGTGAATTATACATAGTCAATGCTTGTCGTTGACATGATGTATATTATGCAAGCATTAATGGGACAATAAACATTTAAATGATTTGAACCAGCAACCTTTGGATCAACAAGCAGTGGTGTTCACTGTAGAACCAAACTTTATTCAATAATATTAAATATTTTTTTTAAAACAAACAGCAATCATTAGTTGATACATGTGTTTCAAAGAGGTATCGGGAGGAAATGTCCTAGAATACTGGATCCGTTCCCTCTCTATATCTGACGGAAGTGTCCCAGAATACTGTATCCGTTCCCTCTCTGGATCCCACGGAAACGTGCCAGAATACTGGATCCGTTCTTCTCTGGATCCCACGGAAACGTGCCAGAATACTGGATCCGTTCTTCTCTGGATTCCCCGGAAACGTTCCATCAGAATAGTAGATCCGTTCCTCTCTGGATCCCACGGAAACGTCCCAGAATACTGGATCCGTTCCTCTCTGGATCCTACGGAAATGTCCCAGAATACTGGATCCATTCCCTCCGGATCCCACGAAACCGTCCCAGAATACTGGATCCGTTCCCTCTCTATATCCCACGGAAACGTGCCAGAATACTGGATCCGTTCCTCTCTGGATGCCACGGAAACGTCCCAAAATACTGGATCCGTTCCACTCTGGATCCCACGGAAACGTCCCAGAATACTGGATCCGTTCCTCTCTGAATCCCACGGAAACGTTGCAGAATACTGGATCCGTTCCCTCTCTGGATCCCAAGGAAACGTCCCATCAGAATACTGGATCCGTTCCCTCTCTATATCCCACGGAAACGTGATAGAATACTGAATCCGTTCCTCTCTGGATCCCACGGAAACGTTGCAGAATACTGGATCCATTCCTCTCTGGATCCCACGGAAACGTTCCATCAGAATACTGGATCCATTCCTCTCTGGATCCCACGGAAATGTCCCAGAATACTGGATCCGGTTCCCTCTCTGGATCACCAAAGATGAGGTATCTATTTCTCCAGCACAGACCATGGTGGTCTGCAGGATTCCTCATCCTTAATAGAATGATTTAAGTACATCATTTCCCGATAATGGAAATGAAAACATTAAAGTTGGCTCTCGGAGTGGTCATAAACCAGTTGGAATTTCATTAAGGCTCTTCATTCTATTGTTCTCACAATTTCCTCGTGAGAAGTAACTTGATTCGCCTGAGTACGGTACTTTCTGGCCTGAGCGGAGCTAAGCAAACACAGTGTGTGGGAAAAGTAGTGGTACACAAGAGGCATAGGTACTTGGGAGAGGCATGATAGTTTTAGGAATTTGGAGATCTTGAGACAGAAAGGCAAAAAGCACCAAAAGCCACGATATTTCTTTTTGTGGAAGGCAGGAAAAATTCTTTAAAAAAAGCCCAGGTCCATCCTGACCTGGGATGTGGGATTTCCAACCACTGAGGATTAGGTCGAAGAGATTGCCTTAGGCATAACCCCGCCCTATAGTTGTTTGTACATATATCTTTTTAATAAAGTTATAACGACGTTCTTTTAATATTTATTAAACATAAAACATTTCATCGAAAACTCCAGTTTTTGGAATTGCTCCCAAAAATGAAGCTGCGAGTTTAATTTTAAATAATAAATAAGAGTTTAACAATAATATTAATAATGATAAGAAAAGTAGCTAAACGCACATGGAACCAAAAAATATCATTAATTCAAATGCGGCGGCGCTGCAGTTAAGAAAATAGAGATTCTGAAAAAGAAATTCAACAGAGAAGTAAGAGGCACTGGTAAAAAGTGCCGAATATCTGTCCCAGGATCCCCAATTTCCTAACTACGAACACAACTTCAACGAAAATGGACCATCCGCATCCCTGAAGTCGGGCTATAGAGCGCTGTGATTGGTGGAACCTCCGACTTGAGGGAGGTTCTTCTGGCTAAGCTTTGTTGTAAAACTAAAGTTATCATATTTGTGTTAATCACTTTCGTGATATCACAAGTACTCAAACTCGCTCTACTAAATCTACGCTGAAACCGGGACTTGAACTACCGACCTCCAGGTTATAAGTCCGCCGCTTTATCGATCAAGCTACTGAGGTCGGTTTGTTGTAAAACTATTTTATAGTCCAGTCTTACGGGCCAAATTTTACTCGATAAAACAAAATGATCAATCAAAGGGAAAATGCTCTGACTCCATTGATCAGTTTACATACATATGTACAATTGTACATGTATAAGGGTCAGGTTTGGTTGACCTTAAATTTTTTGAAGATTTTAATTGATGTTTGGACATTGTGGTTCCTGACCGCAATGTCCAAATATCATTTGTAATTTGTATATTTAAAATTTATAGATGAAAGTAATTTATTTAAGACATAATTTCCTGGGGCTGTCTACATACCTAATTTATGTGAGACATACATAGTTTCATGGCTACCTAATTTCCTCTCTTTTGAGAATATACATTACAGAATTCATGATTTAACCACAAGCGAAGCCTACCTACATTGCTACATAGGCTTTTCTAGATTGAGTAAATTCAAATAAATAATGTAAACTAATGTTTTTACAGTTGACATTAACATATAAACTCTGTTTCGTGTTAATATAGGCCGGTTGGCTGGCGCTGCTTGACGAGCGCTCGCCGCCGATGCCGGCGAGCTTGATTCGGGACTTCAACCACTGACCTCCAGAGACCTTTTACTACCTTAATGTTAAAGTAAAAAAAAAGTTATCATATTTGTGTTAATCACTTTCGTGATGTCACAACTACTCAAAATCGCTTTACTAAATCAACGCTGAAACCGGGACTTGAACCACCGACCTCCAGGTTACAAGTCCGCCGCCTTATCGATCAAGCTACTGAGGTCGGTCACTACCTTAAAGCTGAAGGAACTGATGTCGCGATGTCGCCAGGAAGCGGATCCGAGGTAGACTAGACGGAATAATAAAATCTGTGAGACTGCAATTACAAATGATTGTCACGCAAATCAATTGATTATATTTAACCAATGATTAATTTTTGGTCGATGGTGAACTTCGTTACGTCCGGTGGCTTCGAATTCAGGCCCAAAACGATGTAAGGCAATGCCTCATTGTGCAGAGTACCTATTGGGGTTAGGATAAACGCAGGCCATGCCTCTGGGACCGTGACTGGGATGCAACCCGTATTGTGAAAGCTGTTCATCATGTCATTAATTAACACACCTATAGCACTAAACAGTTGGTTAGCTTTATGACCTGTCATAAAGTCTGTCCCGGTAGCTCATTGTCTATCCCGGTAGCTCAGTGGTAAATGCGGCACTCTGTGAATCCAGAGATACCAGAGGTCGCGGGTTCGAAACCCAGCCTGGACATGACAAGTTATCCTCCCATTAGGGATTTTCACCACATATTAATATGTCTTGGGCTAACTGCTGGAATAATGGGACTTATAATAGTCCTAATCGGGCAGTATAAATAAGACGATATTATTATATTCTTATTATTCTCTCACAATCATCAGCAAATGTTTGGCCTGAACTATTTCACTTTGCAAACATTTGGGTCAAAACTTGTGGCACAGAAAATGTCGCCTATTCTTATTAATATTCTTATTATTATTAATATAAATAAGGCGATATTATTATTATTATTATGACCCTGTTTAATGTGATTGATAATCCTGAGTCATCCGGATGTTCCCGAACTTCCCCCGTGCCCGGTGTCCCAAAGTATACGGTAGTGTCTGGTACTCGCGATGGCAGTGGTAGTCTGTTGTCATTGCGGTGTGCGACACATCTTTGGTATCGAGTGTGCTCCAGGCAGGTTTAAACTGTCTCCTTGTGTTGTGCAACGGTTTTCCTGCTGTGTTCAACATGGAGGAGGTTGCCAAAGTGATAAATACGTTCGAACCTGGATATGAGAGAACTGGATATGAGAGAACTGGGTATAAGAAAACCTGGATATGAGAGAACTGAATATAAGAGAATTGGATATAAGAAAACTGGATAATAATAATAATACTCTTTAGTGGAAGGTAACCACCAGGCGAGGTTAATGCTCAAAGCACTTTCTACCACATAACCCTCAGAGTTTTATTATTATGTGGTCACAAACTCAAATTAATGAGGAAAAATTCGTGCACTGGGTGGGATTCGAACCAACGGACCCTATGCTACCTCTGGATTACTAGACTAACGCGTTAACCACTTGCTTACCAGTGCACTCTGGATTTCAGAGAACTGGATTTAAGAGAAACGTTAGATACCTATATGTATTAGAAAATACAAAAACGAACACAATACTTCGCATTTCTAATATTATGTAGAAATTTATCGGAAGTAAAATTACAGTAAAATTGAAATAATCACTTACACACAAGTCTAATCACATTATCACAACCACTAAGCGTTTATCCCGGTAGCTCAGTGGTAAAGGCGTCCGATAGCAATCCAGAGGTCGCGGGTTCGAAACCCAGCTGGGACATGATAAGTTATCCACCCGTTTGGGATTTTACTGCTGGAATAATGGGACTCATTAGTCCTAATTGAGCAGTATGAATAAGGCGATATTATTATTACACTAACACTGGTTACACGTTACACTCTTTCTAGTAGAAGTTAGGAAAAGAGGGTAATAAAATTCTGGAATCCATGATGCGAACGGATGTGTGAAATCTCGTATTAGGACATCTTGTAGAAAATGTTTTGAATCATTAGGCTATTTTTAGTATAAATTTTCACCTCTTGACGAAAAGTTTGGTGATGTTTAACTTTGATGGTGTGTCAGTTTTTGACAAACATTTTGAAAATGCGTTTTTTGTCTATACAAAAAAACGCTTAAATGGCAGTTTAATACCACGTTAATACGTTAATCATATAATTTTTTGTGTCTTTTTTGTTGAAGTATTTTAATAAATAAAACAAAAATATATTCACTACAAAAATACAAAATGCTAATACACTTGAAGTCTAGGTATCTATACCAAATATGAATCAAATTTAAAACAGCATTATATCTCTTTTAGCTATCTCTTTTTACTGGACCTAGCAACAACATATTTTTACTTTCCTTATCCTATAATAAGGAAAGTATTGTATTCGTCGAAAATTTGACCTACCCAGTTTTTCACATTTCTGGACGAATCATAGCCTCAGGATACCAAAAAAGTTGTTTTCAGCCATTGGTCCGTGCGTCTGTCTGTCTGTCTGTCTGTCTGTCCGTCTGTCTGTCGTGTGTGTGTGTTAACAGGATATCTCAAGAACGGTAAGAGCTAGAGACTTGAAATTTGGGATGCAAATCAATTTTATACACCAGACGAACCACGAAACTTTTGGTTGAAGTCGGTCGCAAAATGCGGCCGCAGGGCCGCAAATATTGGCCGCAAGAGCCGCTTCTATGAATTGGTTAAAGATACAAAAAAAGTTAGAGAACAACATTTTCTTAGATTAAAAAAATAATAGGGGTCTTATCTTATCATTTTTTTGATATCTTGAACTTTTTGGACCTCGGCCCCAATTTACCGGTATTTTGGGGGGGACCCGCTTTGACTAACTTTTTTATTATTCATCCTAGATGGGGATTGTGACATATCAAACCCAATGATTTTGAGGTGCTGATTACAAATTTGGCTTTGATTTTTAGCTAACTATTACCTTTGAGTCACCAGTGGCTTTTGGTCCTGATACCATTCCTAATATGATAAGGAAAGTCGTGTGATGTTTACACCAGATTTTTTAATTTTTTAATAATTAGTTGGTTCAGTCATGTCCATATGTAATTTTCACTTGAGACACTCCAGTGACCAAAATATTAACTAATTATTAAAGAGAAACGGTCATGGAACAAGAGAACGCCCATGGACTGTGCGGTCACGCTTTGGGCATCACTGACTAGCAGAAGAATATGACACATTTATTATTTACTCTTTCAAACAGTACTTGTTCTGTTTTTAATGGCAGTTTCAATTTATTTTATTTAATTTTCTCTTGCCTTGTGTGTTTGTGTGTCTTGATTTTTACGATCTTTTATGTTTCCTTCGATGCATATTTTCTGGAAGAGTTAGGAGTTGTCACAATTAATTTTAAAACCGTTTGACATGTACACACTGGTATATGGTATTGAAAAAATGAAACATTCTGATATTTTTACACTGTTTTTCCTTAGAGAATTTTTTTTAGTTTTATTAATGATGTTTTTTATGATCGAGCTTACAACAATACTTTACTTACAATGATACCATTCAGAAAGCAAAGCAGCATGGGCACGGTGCCACCTTCTTCTGTTCTGAATAAAGGTGTTCCACTTTCTTTGATTCCATAAATATCTATTTCAAACTTTTCATAATCATATACTCGTAAATAATCACTCGTACATTGGTATCAAGTGGTTAACGCGCTGGTCTGGTAATCCATCAGGTAGTGTAGGGATCCGTTGGTTCGAATCCCACCCAGTGCATGAATTTTTCCTCATTAATTTGAGTTTGTGACCACAAAATAATCAGACTCTCAGGATTAGGTAGTAGAAAATGCTTTGAGCCTGATTAAATCTAATCCTGATTTGTAATTCGGCCCTAAGAGAAAATTTTGTGCAAATTCAAAGATACCTAGGTTTTGTGATTGCAGGGATACAGTACAAACTGGGGATTAGTTAGCTTAGTTTGTAGATTGGGAAACTGGTGAATAATTCTGACCCTCATTTACAAGACCACTAGTTGTCATCCAATTTGTCCACTAGTTGCAAGTCCACTCACTGTCCACAGTAAGTTGTCCACTAGCTGAAAGCCACTGGATGAGTGGGTCGCATTGTACTGCGAGTATATGAATTGATTTGCCCTAATAACTATCAGAAATTCAGAGAGTGTACCTTCTACAGGGTACGTCCAAAATTGAATCTCAAGGGCTGGCAAAAGTTGTCACTGGTACTTTTGCAAAAAGTATAGAGGATTAATATTCTATCCTCTATACTTTTGCTGGGGGTCTTGCTGGGGACGACAGATATATTACCAGCCATCTCAAGCCAGAGACAATAACACACATCGATGGCACCCTTAACAAGGTGGTCATTCCTTAGGAATGTCATCCAGTCGTAAAATGGACAATTAATAAACCTGGACTTGTTCCACACTGAAGATAAGCAACGTTAGGATCTCGGACTTGGATGGGTGACCATTCAAATTCGAGTGTAGTTTTTTTTTTAATTTAAAATTAATGTTATTCAACTATTCACTGTTTATTTATTTATTTACAAATAAAAAACTTCCTCCATTCCGTGACCTTCTGGTATCGACCCAAGGATACATGCAGCATTAACCTTCTGAATGGCCAGACCAATTCTTTGGGCAAGAAATTGTTTAGATCGGGGTTCGCCCGTACATCTAAACAATTTCTCACCCCGTTGGTTCAGCCATTCCTTCGAGGCAACACTCCACGCACCCATGGTCTCTACCGCAAAAGGTTGGAATATATAGCCCTCATTCTTAATGTTTGTATATTTCATTTCTTTTTTTCTTGCTGCTACTTCTGCCGCCGCTCCTGCTTCATGACATGTTTTTATTAAATACGTAGGTGCAAACGTATCAACACAAGTTGCATCCCATACCAAACTCTTGCCATTTGCCCAAGGAATTAATGTAACGCCATCCGGTCTTTTGCCGTCATTTCTTGATAATCCAGTTGGTTCTAAAATGGCGGGAATATTTACCGAAGACAATGTTCTTTTCAGGATGTCGTTTATTTCGCTATGTCTGTGAAATCTTCCAGCACTTCTAATACAGCTGAGCGGATGAAGACTCTTGGGAGAAACTGCTTCTCCACAGATACATGTGTAGCCTGTACTTAAAACACAACCAAGTCTCAAGCCCATACAAAGTCTAAGTGTATTATTGGTCAGTTGTGTACCAATATTTTTGCATGGAATAGCAAATAACCATGCATTCGCTTCACTCTTTTGTAAGGCCAAAAATCTTGCTTTGTCATTACTGTCTTCAAACTTAATCCTTTTGTCAATCACTTGTTTCACTACGATTTCATCCCAACAGCCTTGTGTGTGTAGTTGTGTCTCAGAAGGAATATTCTCATAATTGGATTGCCATAATTCCAAACCGTCCTGTTCATGTTGAAGAATCAAAGTGTCAACAGGTTTTGATATCATGATGGAGACATTCATCTTCGAACCACAACATGAAGCAAGGTAAGCAGGGAGAGCAAGATCCATCACACTACGTATTCCCAGGCCACCATTTCTTATAGGAAGGCTTGCTTGAAACCATTTGGGTCCAGAGAGTGAGATGTTGAGGATTTCTTCCAAAGTAGATTTTAAAATGCCATCCATTTCAATTAATATATCTGCACATTTCCACGTTGGTACAGTACGTAATAAATACATCATTTTGGGTATTCCCAAACAATTTTTTAAAAGGTAAAATGCAATGTGAGCAGGAATATCCTTTAAACGCTGGCAAGTCAATTTTAAAACATCATTTTTTTCATTGATCTTTTCTGCATAGCCTTCTTCAATTAGTGGGGCACCAAGAAGGGACAAGTTCTGACTTGAAACAATTTTTATTCCAGATAAAAAAGATTGAAAACTATGTACAACATCAGGGTCAATATTTTTTGATGTAAAATACAACTCGCATTTTCCTGGATTTACTTTTAACCCCACTTTTTCTGACTCTTTCAATAACGTTTTGATATCTTCCAAGACGGTGTCAGGCGGTCCACCTAAAATCCCATCATCTAAATAAAACAGATTTAATTCGGATTTTAATTTCTTGATAATTGGATGGATGGTTAAACTGAATGCTAGGGAGGGTAATACCCCCGTCTCGATTTGACCTTAGCAATTGAAAGGGACGTTAACCCCCAAAATTTAACATAACATCATAATTACTTCCGAGAAATTTTCGTGTTCCTTTTTGAAAAAAAAAATATTTTTTTGCTCCGATTTCAATTTCATATTTCTGGACGTTTCATATAACCACCTGAGCAACTTTGGTTTTGTGTCCGTCTGTCGGTCTGTCCGTCGGTCTGTTAAAAATATTTTGTACAGTTTGTACGAGTACATCTTTTCTATTTTTTTCTCAAGCTTTTGGACAGCTCTTTCTCTCGCAAAACCCTGTACGATTTTTTTTGAGCCAGCTTAATGCAACGCTGGAAGCGAAGTGCAGTTATTGGCTGCAGAAAAGGTCACGACTGCAGAATGCACTTTGCATTTCAGACCGCCGCAAGTTTCTGCATGCGATTCTGATGTTACATTAGATCCATTCTTTAACAGAGGAGCATTTTATTACTCAGAAGTCAGGAGTTAATGATCTGATTTCTATTATAATGTAAAATCAGGATTATTATTCTATACATCTACCTATAAGTACATTGTAGGTATATAATTATGTACTTACTATGTTCAATGTTGTAAAATCGAACTCATTATAATAAAGCGAAGCATACAACGGGTGCATGAACTGAACTTAAGGAGAATCAATACATAATACTCTTTAGTGGAAGGTAACCACCAGGCGAGGTTAATGCTTAAAGCATTTTACCACCTAACCCTCAGAGTCTTATTATTATGTGGTCACAAACTCAAATTAACAAGGAAAAATTTATGCACTGGGTGGGATTCGTACCAACGGATCCCTCCGCTACCTGGATTACCAGACAAGCGCGTTAACCACTTGACTATAGCAGAGAACTTATTCAGAAGTGCCCTGGTTTTCCAGTGCCCTGGTTTTCCAGATACCTTATTGTTTTTCGATTATCTATACGTATACAAGAGGAGCATGTGATGAACTTATGTATATGAAAATCTGCCGCGCTGTCTCTTCCTTTGAATTGGGGCGTTCTTCACACCTCGGCCGAGGTGTTTGACCATTTTTGAGCAATAAACGAGTATACTTAACAATTATAAATCAGAGAGTAATGTTAGATTAGCTAATTACTCTCTGAGTAACCGCTCACAATCAATCCATTATAAAATATTCTAAATATTTAGTAGTCACTGTGGCAGAGTGAGTTAGCGCGCTAGGCATTGCACACATGGTGACCTGGGTGTTCGATCCCCAGCGATGTAGGAATTTTTCTGCTCTGTACTTGGATGTTCGGGGTCCACTCATACCTCGTGAGGAAAAATGAGTAGTTACTTGTCTGAGTAACGACCACTGGCGGCATTACCAGAGTTAAAGGAAATTAATGTAATAGAATTTGAAAAGTACAGGAGGCTCTTAGTAATGCTGCGCTACCCACAAAAATTGTGAAGAGGCCTTGTGCTTCACCACAAATAAAATCATACATACATAATATTTACTAATCAGAGAGTAATGTTATGTTCTTTCCTCTTATAAACTTTCGCCAAGTTTACGATAGATTGCAATGTTTATAGAGTTCTGATAGTACTGATCCTGAATTCTTGGAATTACTCAGCGTTAATTCTGGAATTTTTTTTTTTTTTTTTTAAGTGGGGTTTAACGTCGCTTTCAACTGCCATGGTCATATCACGACGGGGGTTTTACCCTCCATTCGCAGGAAACTCACAAACCTGCTACTCACATTGACCTCACCCAGCCTGAGTGGGGCCGGGAAAAGCCAGCGTCACGAGAATTAGAATTTGAATGGTCACCCATCCAAGTCTTAACCTCGCTGGATGTCGCTTAACTTCGGTGTTCTGAAGGGAACCGGTGTATTCAACATGCCATCGACGCTGGCTAATTTTTCTGGAATTTAGAATGAGGATAGTCTCTGAGAAATTCCTGCTTGTTGTAGAATAATAATTAATAATAAAATAAATGCGAGGTTAATGCCTCTGGAATTTTCTTCGTCCCACGCTAGGAGTACTAAATTTATACTACATAACAATACATAATTACAAGTATGTAGGTACTATAATAGCTTGTACATATGTGGTTTGTAGAATACATGAACAATTACATTGAATTCCAAGTTTCGCTTGGCCAGCCCATATGGATGACTTTACTAGAATGTATTTGCTGATAGGAGGATAACAGCCTACACTTCAAATTATTTTGCACACAATGAGCACTCAAAATTTCACAGTCATACATGAATTTTATTTTTCATCATCATACTAGACATAGTATACATTAGTATACGATAATTGCTATATTTTTTTCTTTTCTATTCGTCCCGGTACCTCAGTGGTCAAGGTGTCGGCCTGGTAATCCAGGGGTCGCCGGTTCGAAACTCAGCCGGGACATGACAATTTATCTTCCCATTTGACATTCTGACAACGTATAATGGTTAAAATAGTTGATAATCCTAGTCGGGCAGTATAAATAAGGCGGTTTTATTATAATCACTTAGAATCGATCCTATAGTGTGCTGATTTGTGTATCATTCGTGTCTTTTTAGTTATCAATACATTAAGGCTGGTATTCCATTTCAAATCGAGACCAAAAAAGGAAATTTGAAATAAAATTACAGTTCTGTACACAAGTGTTATATTTCCAGAGATACAGCGATTAGCGAATGAGTCAATTTTCACGTTTACATATTTTATTTTAATTGCACAAAAAGGTACACCCACAGCTCAACAACATGACAGAACGTAAGATTTATAGTATGCTGATAATACACACGTCTCTGAGAATGCCCTGCACTCTTCTCTACAACTCTCGATACAAATTATGCAATGTTTTTCTTCTGCAAGACTCACGTATTATAGACATACCTTATTGCGCTTATTGGATAAGAAATCGTTAGTCTGAAAGTACTAGCATTCCGACGGGTAGTGTATTGGCAAGTAAGGACAGTGGAGATTGGGATTAAGGACTTGTTTGGATCCGAGGCTAAGGACTCTTGGGAACACGATGGTTTGAGAGTGGGTGACGTTAATTAAGGACCAAGAGAGTGATGGTTGTGCAACGCCAAGAAAATAAAGGGAGAGAAAATGCATAGAAAGATAATTTAGGCCGCTTGATAAATCATCATCATAGGGTGGCGTCATCGTGAACGATGGAAGCCAGACAGTGGAGAAATGACTCTGCACTTCTATCACTGTCTTTACAAGGAGGCTAATAATTGACAAGGCCCCCAGAACCAAGCCAATGCTGGTCTACTCCCTGTTTATAGTCCCCCAGCCAGACTGCTCGTCTATTCCCTGTCTATAGTCTCCCAGCAAGACTTTACATTTACAAAATAGGAATAAATTCAAAATAAGTCAGAGTGTCCCTCTCAAGTTGCCACAAATATGATAACTTAACTTGCTTAACAAATAAAATCACAGATATAGAATATCAAACTGAGGAGAATTGAGCTATAGTGGACGTCAGTTCCGGCTAAACTAGTAGCAGGACCAACCGGTGAACTGAGACTACCAGTAAGTTGACCGACTTACCAACCAGATGAGTTATTAATCATGTTATTACATCCTACAGGTCACCGGTTACAACCATTGTTCCCTGATGAGAAAATAATGACTCTATTATTTGAAACTTGCAGAACAGATGCTACACTTGTCAGTTTGGACGTCTGTTGTTTTATAAACTTGGAAAAATGTTTAGTGAATTTGATTCACTGTAAAACAAATACAGGGTAACATGTTTAGTAAATACAGGCTAAAATGTTTTCTTGAATTAAGCAATTAAAAAACGCATTATACTTACTAATTTCTGATTATACTGATTTCTGTTTACACTGAATATTCAGGCTGGTCCTGTTGACTTAAATTCTCATTTAAAATTCGGTTCAAAACTGATTCCATCAAAACTATAGAAGTTGACTTTGTGATTTTAGACGCAACTACCAATTATTTTCTTTCCGCGAATTTTGAGAAAAATGTTACAGTACGACAAGTGTGGTGGTTTCGACACATCCTCTAAAAATAGTGGAGGCGCCAGATTCTCTTGTCTTTGAACTTCAAATCAGATGGCGCGTTGAATGCACCGGTTCTCGCAGAATCGCCGAAGTTAAGCAATGTCCAGCGAGGTGAAGACTTCGTGATGCTGGCATTCCGTGAGGTTAATGTGGGAAGAAAGTTTGTGAGTTTCCTGGTCATCCGTGATCCGTGATATGACCATGCAGTTGAAAGCGACGTTAAACACAAATGAAAAAAAGTCGAAAGACTTCATGAGCGATTTTTGTAATTTTTCAACAAATGTATCATAAAGATTATTTACAGGTCTGTCTAATTCCATCTGACTTCAATATCAACAATATGGATACAAGGTTACTACATCTGATCCGAGATTGATAGCATCTGATTCAAGATTGATAACACCTGGATCCAAGGTGTTGTTTTATTTGCTCGCTCTCTTCTGACAGGTGTTGGTTACAACACTAGAGTCGTGATGATGGATGGGAATCTAATTGTGGAGATAGCGACGAGAACTAAAGGTTCTGATTCAGAGATTGAGATGTTCGCATTATACAGGGTAGACATGTCCGAACTATAGGTACTGAATGAGAATTCAGCAAATTGAGATATTTCTACTATGTATAGGGTGTCACCTGTCTTAACTATTAATTATCATGTTTGTGTTAATCATTTTTGTGATATCACAACTACTCAAACTCGCTTTACTAAATCTACGCTGAAACCGGGACTTGAACCACCGACCTCCAGGTTACTTATCGGTCAAGCTACTGAGGTCGGTGTCATAACTATTAGTTAAGATTAATAGAGAAAAAAAACTCTTACCTTATATTCCTTAAAAAGTCGAACACCGAAGATAATTCAATTATCAGTTTATTTAATGTCAAAACACACAAAAATTGAAAAAGGTAAGATTAATTAATTTAGGGTAAGTATCTAATATTCAATTTTTTATTACCTAGGTACATAAAGAATATGATTTTTTTTTTCTCAACGAATATGGTTAAACTTTTGGACGCAGCTATTCTTATTTACTATTAATTTAAAAAAAGCCGTTAAATAACTACATTTAAATATTACTAAAACACTCGCATTACCATCCAAAAGTTATCATTGTTGCACAAAACACTGCGAGACTAAACGTTTGCACAAAATCCCGCTTAGGAACTACAAAAAAATTTCGGTTACAAACAAAATTATAAAAAAAATGATACTACTTTTAAAGGTACCTAGTACAAAGAGCTAGGTAATTATATTAATTAAAATATAAAATCGATTTTTTTAAATTATAAAATATAAGAATATTTTGAAATGGAAGATAGAATTTGTTTAAAATATTTTTTTTTTTTTACGAAACGAACGGATATGAGACCACGTGTCTGCGTCAATATTTGAAACAGTATCGCACCAGCGCGCTGGAAGCCTGCTTAGAGTAAACTGTTACCGAGATACTAACTACCATTGAGGTGGAGAGCGGAGGAAGAGGTTCAAGTCACAGAGGTGAGTAATGATCACTGTACCAGAACCAACCAGGATCAGCTGAAATTCAGTCCAGGGGCGATGTGAGGCTATTTGTGCAGGGCCCATGACAACCGGCTCGTTTGCTTGGTTTTAGTAGAGTTACTTTTTTTAATAGAAAGAATTTGTGTTATTACCAATAAAATCCCTCAAACTGGTCTTACTACATATTTGCCATACTTGGGGCTCGAAGCACTGATCTCCAGGCTACGAGAATCCAGGTCTGAAGAAATTTGCGCTTAAAAATCAATAATAATAATAATGCCCGGTAGACGGGTGTTTATTGACGGGTTTAGCCCTATTTACATTTTCAAATAAAATAACAGTTAAAATAAAATTGTACTCAGGTAATTTTTTTTTTTTGGACTAGAACATTTTACAACCGTCCGAACTCTGTAACTCGATCGATATGGCAATGGACTAGTAACTCGGGGATAGGTAGTTCGAATCGCAAGTCAAGCAAAAGTTTAGTAAAGCGACTTTGAGTAATTGTGATATCACCTTAGCACAAGATTTTTATCTTTTGAAGGTGGGTAAACCCTCATTATTTGTTGAAGATGTTTATTTGTGAAATATAAATACATGGAAATTTACATATAAAAAAACATCGTAACTTGAGTATTTTGTTCATCGTAACTTGAGCCTGCATTAAACGAGCCTTAGAACGGGCCTGGTTAGAAACCATAACGAGTACGAAACAGCGAGTTGCATCGGTGGTGCACTACCTCACGGATATGCAGTTCAGATAGCATTCAATAAATGTCTCCTGTTTCCATGGAACATAGGAAACTATGTACCTAGATGTTCTACTGTTGTGATGAAACTGTGAAAAATGTTCCTCTGTGTCTTCTGTTTCGGTGAAACAGTAGAAGTACGTTCTTTATGTTTCATTGTCTACGAACATTCCGGAGGTAATGAAGGAAGAGAAACCCTGTATTTATAATTTAAGAAATGTCGGATCGGATCGTAGATCAAGAGTCAGTTATGGGAAAAGAGATTTTTTAAAGTGTTTAAATGATTGAAATGAAAATTTAGAGGGTAGAGTAAGATTCAAGCTGATCTTATTGGCTTAAAGTCTCTCTAGCATAAATAGAATAATATTTTATCCTAGAGAGACTTTGACCCATAGCAGAATATTGTGATTGTAATTCAACTTCCAAACTTATTACAGAACTTGTTACAGTACGGACACGTTTGGTAGTTTTGACACATCCTCTAAAATTAGTGGATGCGCCAGATTCTCTCTTTTTTTTTAAATAATTGGATCGAGCTGATTTCTGATTGAGTTCATAAAAAGATGTGAGTCGATCATGGGAGAGACGGTCTTACTCCTAAATCCCGTTTAAGTTTAAACTACATAATATATGCAGTTATTATGTACCTACATCAACGCAAGAATTTTGAGTTTTTACAAAGAGTCCAACAATTTTTACTGTAAGTTACGGTATTTCAGTAACCCTGGGTGGGTACAAAAGAAAGATCTTCGTACTCATGTCTTCTTTGATTAAACCTTACCTATAGGTACATAATTATGTAACATAATTGTTATTATTTTTATTACAGATGTCCTAACTAAAGGGCGGTGTTATTGCCCATGGCAATCTCTTCCACCCAACCCTTATTGTTGGGTGGAATTGTTCATACATACCGACAAAAAAAGAGATGCATTTACATTTTTTTTTGGGGAACTCCTCTCAGACAAAAATCGAGCGTTTAGTGTGCGCTAAACAGAACAACGCAGTGGAATTGTTCATACATACCGACAAAAAAAGAGATGCATATACAATTTTTTTGGGGAACTCCTCTCAGACAAAAATTGAGCGTTCGCGCACTAAACAAAACAAGGCAGTTTTAAAAACACATTTTCACGTTCAGCAAGAAAACACCTGTTGGTAGTTTCAGCAATATTTGGCCTGCATCCTCTGCCTGTACTCCCCACTTGTGGAGATAAACATAGAGGTGACTGCCCTTACAACTGTGGCAACTATATTGAATGGGTAATTTTATGTGGTGTAGTCATCAGCGGGAGTTATAAGATGCGGTGAATTGATAAGTGACTTTATTGCACCATAAAGGAGGTATGTAAAAGATATAGTGTGTTAGCTCAGTGGTTAAGCACTCGCTTGCCATGCGGAAGGTCCCGGGTTCGAACCCCCTCGCCGACAAAAATTTGTATTCAAAATTTGTTTACAGTTGTTTGTAAGGGATACCTTCCGGTGCGCTCGTGTTGACCCAACACCTAAATGGGAAGTATTGTGTCACTTCTCGCCCATCAGAGGGGAGGTATACTACGGGATGGGAAGGCTACAACACAGACCACAAGCGTCTACAAAAAAAAAATATATATATGAATGTTCGGTTTTGACTAGTGCCCGTAGTCCCGAGATCCTGAGTTCGATCCCCGGTCGGAGCAGACTTTTCACACAGAAAATTCTGTTCCCTCCGTATATGTGAGGCTGGTATTTCCGGTCCTACCCAGGATGGGTGAGGTTAATGTGGGTAGCTGGTACGATTTCCAGCGAATGGAGGGTAAAACCCCGTCCTAATCCAGGACGTTCAATAAAAATCGTTGGCGTTAGGAAAGGCATACAGAAGTAGTAAAAATGTGCCAAAATCAAACAACCTCAACCATGTGGTTGAACAACGTCGACCCTGCTTGAGCGGGATAAGAGAGAGGAAAAGAAGAAGAAGATAGTATAAATATATACATATGAGTATGTATCTAATACCTATAATATATAGTTAAACCTATACTTAATATAAATAATACAGTCGAACCTCGATATAAGAGAACAATGTTCCAAGTCACCAGATGGTAACTAATCGGCTGACTAGAGTTATTCAACTAATCGATGGATTCCAAGGGTGACATGTTTTGGAGGTGCGCAATCGGTACTTTACCTGGTCTATCTTTGGGTTCATTTACGCATGAACCAGTCCTGTGATAACAAGGGCCCCCAGAACGAAGTTAATGTTTTGATCGGTCTTACCAGATATGAATAAGTCTGAAAAATTAAATTGTTATTTACCTGAAAGTAAGAGAAGATTAGAAAGATTTAGAAAGGGCCAATGGAGCCATTCATGTCGGTCGATCAATAATTGATTAATTTAACTTTAATGGTAGTCAAGTGGTTAACGCGCTAGTCTGGTGATCCAGGTAGCTTAGGGATCCGTTAGTTCGAATCCCACCCAGTGCACGATTTTTTCCCCATTAATTTGGGTTTGTAACCACATAACAATGAGACCCTGAGGGTTAGGTGGTAGAAAATGCTTTGAGCATTAACCTCGCCTGGCGGTTACCGTGCACTAATGAGTATTATTATTACTAACAATTACCTGGTCCAATATACCTCCCTAATAAAAAGGAAAATAACCTCTTTAAAAGAGAACCCTGGATATAAGAGAAAAAATTTCCGATTCCTTGAGTTCTATCTCATGTTTGACTGTATACCTACCTATGTTCATAAAATATATTATTTTATCTGATAGCATTGAATTACATAATGAATATTATATTTGTAGAATAAATAGATAAAGGGGTTTTATAATAAGCAATTGCATAGCATAAACTCATAAAGTAAAGATAGTTCTAGGTATACTAAAATGGTTAACAGCAAAATTTCTAGTCGACAAGTTCTTGTTCCTGCATTCTGAGATAAAAAGTACAGTCAGTTTATTTTTATAGCCTAATCCCTCCTACGGTGTGCTAATATTAGGTCTTATAGATCGAAAAATGAGAAAGACAGAAATTGGAAAAGAGAAGAAGATTGAGGATAGAAGAAAACCAGAAAGTAGGTAAAAAAAACTGGACACACTGGAAAATCTTGGCTTGATTCTAGAAACGCATGGGTATAACTGGGGCACGTTCCAGAAAGCTTTCTCACTCTCTTAATCCCCTAATCTTCCTTTCAACTGTTAAACAACACCCTCAAAATGGGGGAAATTTTTAAAAATAAAAAATGAGTGCGCGTTTACCTCAGTGGCAAAGCACTCGCGGCTCGGGGGTTCAATGCCCCGAGCTGACAAAAAAATTGTATTATCACAAGTCATTGCTAAGCGTTGGTTTTCCCTATCTTCTCAGTTAGCAATCCGTGACTTAAAAATTGTATTCTAAATTTGGTTACAGTTGTTTGTAAGGGATTCCTTCCGGTGCGCTCGTGTTGACCCAGCACCTAAATACAAAATTCGGGGTTTGCTGCACAAAATAAGTACAAAATATCCATGTAAAAAAACATTAGATTTCATAGGTGGTGGTGCTGGCGAAATAGACCCTTTAGAAAGCATGTCCGCAGTCTAATCCGACCCCTGGATCTCAGATAATCCTGATTAGAAACTCTCGATTCTTTTGGTGCTCAATTTGTTTTTATTTTCTCAATAAATTTCAATCCCGTCTAATTGTTGACCATATGTCACTTTCACTTCGTGTTATTGTGGTGGAATTCAACAGGAGGACACCACAATGGACCGATGACATAAAGACATTTCTGACGTTACCACAACCATTATTTGGTGTATTCAATGGAGAACTGTCAGACTGTGGCATTAACCATTGTGTGTTTATTTGGAACACGGGTCTCCTGAGTGTAGATCTCTCGACAGTGGACACAACTGCCACGGGACAAGACTGTTTGCATACCGGGTGGCCAATTAGATTTAATTAAAGTTAATTGTAGAAATTATTAGCCATTGATTTCTTTGTCTTCACATTTTTTCCCTATTTATGGCGCTTTAATAAAATGATAAGCCTGTTGTTCGCAGCGCCATTATTATTATTATCTGACCTGGTTGCAGGGTTTTCAGTGAAACCCTTACAATTAACACTGCGACCTAATTAGATCTATTGTGACCAGTTGATTCTATTTGGTTTTAACGTCCTGACTGAGATAGATAGTCAGGACGGGGGTTTTACCCTCCATTCGCTGGGAATCGTACCAGCTACCCACATTAACCTCACCCAGCCTGGGTTGGGCCGGAAATGCCAGCCTCACGTGTTTGGATGAAACAGAATTTTCTTCGAAAAGTCTGCTCCAACCGCGAGTTGAACTCGGGAACTCTGGACTACGGGCAGTAGTCACAACCATTACGCCACGGAGGCTGGCTTCGCAGCGCCATACTGTTCATAGAATAATCAATGGAATCATTTGTACTGCCAGATTCGGAATAAAGAGACCTTTTATAACAGTTGTTGATTTGGAGTTGAAAGCATTTTCTACCATTTAACCCACACAGTCTTATTATAATGTTTTCAGATACTCAAATAAAAGAAGAAAAGCTCATGCACCAGTTGTTGATTTGGAATTGAAAGCATTTTCTACCATTTAACCCACACAGTCTTATTATAATGTCGTCAGATACTCAAATAAAAGAAGAAAAACTCATGCACTAGGTGGGATTCAAACCAACGGATCCTCACGCTACCTGGATCACCAGACCAGCACCTTAAACAATTGACCACCAACACATGGTGAAAAAAAAAACGCCGCGCGTGAATTTTCATATACAATATGGTTTCTTGATCGGTTATTGATGAGTATTAAGGTGGCGGTATTTTGAGGCAAGTTTATTCCCGTGATAGCACTACTCGGGTAATGTTAGACGAATCGCAACGTTGCCCACTGCTCCAATACCACCCTGTATATATAAAGAATACCTGCATAATGAGACAGCAGTGGTCAGATAACCTCACACATGTGATCCTTATGATCTTTGGAGCAGTGGGCAGACTTTGTGACGCCTTGCATCAGCTATTAGTCAGCTGTGAAGGAGTTCATTTCTGGTATGGTCTGGATAGGGTTTACCTGATACGTAACATTAATATGTGCTGGTCTACTCCGTGTTTATATACCTTTAGCCAGACTTCTGGTCTACTCCGTGTTTATATACCTTTAGCCAGACTTCTGGTCTACTCTGTGTTCATATACCTTTAGCCAGACTTCTGGTCTACTCTGTGTTCATATACCTTTAGCCAGACTTCTGGTCTACTCTGTGTTCATATACCTTTAGCCAAACTTCTGGTCTACTCCGTGTTTATATACCTTTAGCTAGACTTCTGGTCTACTCCGTGTTAATAGGTCCACAAGCCAGGCCTGAGTGCAAAGCAAACTGAACCAGACCAACCCCATGATACATTATCCCGTAGCCATAAAGCACACAACAATGCACAAGTCTTCCGAGTCTTAAGTGCAGCCCAAGTCAAACTTACGAAGTCCGACTATTAGATAGAGGTATTTTATTAGTGGCTGTATAAGAGATAGCGTACCTAATTTTATTTATTTGTTTTGCACTTTTGTAGTCATAAGTAAGTCTGTTGTGTTTAGTGTTACATCTGGACAACTGGAGCTAGGCACTTTTTTACAGGGGGCAATGGAGGGGGAGGTGTTAGAATTTTAATAATAACATTCTTTAGTGGAAGGTAACCACCAGGCGACGTTAATGCTCAAAGCATTTTTCTACGACCTAACTCTCAGAGTCTAATTATTATGTGGTCACAAACTCAAATTTATGAAAAATTCTTGCATTGGGTGGGATTCGAACCAACGGACCACTACGCTACCTGGATTACCAGACTAGCGCGTTAACCACTTGACTACCAGTGCACTATTTTATTTTCCTTCCCCATGTTGAAATGATGCAGGGGGCATTTTTCTGTTCAATCAGAGGGATAACTGAAAAAAATTGAATCCAATGGGGTTTTATATACGAAAAGTTTATCCAAGCTAGTTCACTTTGGTGGTTTTCTCCTAGTAAAATAATACCAAGCTCAGTTGCTCGATTGTCAAGACAGCTGAGTGGTAATCCGGAGGTAGGTGGTTCCAGTCCAAAGTTTTTGAATAAGTTAAAGTTATCATAACTGTGTTAGTCATAGAGTATTGTGATATCACTGGCTCTACTAAATCTTTGCTCAACTTGGGAATCGAAACAACGATCTTCGGTCTCGAGTCTGTTGCCTTGTCGATCGAGCAGCTGAGGTCGGTCACATTTTAGTCACATATTCAAATATTAAAATGTGACTATTATTATTATTATTATACTTATTCTCACTTTTCTGTTTATACTAATTATACTGATAGACTGGTTGGAGTTCCACAAGAGAAGCACCAATTATCACTCCGAACTCTATTTAGATTTATTGTGAAAAGTTGATTCTAATTCTGATGTACGTACTGATTTGAAGTGGTCAGGACGGGGGTTTTACCCTCCTATCGCTGGGAATCGTACCAGCTACCCACATTCACCTCACCCAGCCTGGGTAGGTTCGGAAAAGCCAGACTCACGTGTTTGGATGGAGCAGAATTTTCTTCGAAAAGTCTGCCCCAACCGGGAGTCAAACTCGGGAACTGTGGATTACGGGCAGTAGTCACAACCATTACGCCACGGAGGCTGGCAGTAATGGTTGAATTTTAGTATGTGACTAAAATTCAAACAAATTTTCCTTGTAACGTGCCTGGTATTAAATCTGAAAAATTGCAGTAGGTACCTAAAGTGTATTGTTTGCATGACATAGAATATTGTTGTATTGTATGTGTATGTAATAGCAGCAAATTATTGCTCATGTCTATAACTCTAGAACGAATCCAGATGCATATGATTTGATATTTATTCAATTTATTGTTTACATGGCTGAAGATATGACGTAAGCTTAAGCTTTGTTCGTACCGGCATGTGGGTAAGTGGAACTCAACCTTAAGTCTGCACTTCTTGAAGTGTGACTTGAGACCAACTTAAGTGGCGAGAATAGCAACTTAAGTGGTATTTTTGTTGTATTGAACGGCCGAGCATGATATTTGATAATACTCGCGGCAATTTTTTTCTTTAAAGGCCGCCTAGAGGGTTTCTATCACCACCACTGATCATGATTTGTTTGTTTTGTAACTTTTTAAATGTCAATAGCGAGCAACTGATGTAAAGTATTTCGTAAAAACTTATCAAAGTTCTTTTTTTTAATAATAATAGCTCTCGATTTCGACTCTTCGGCGGAGCAAAGGTTTTTCGTCTGTGGCTGCTGTTTGCTTTGGAATTGAGAAAAATACTCTCTTAGGGCCGAATCATAAAACAGGATTAAAAAAATGAGTGTTTCACATCCTTTTTTATCTCGTAGCTATGAAACAGGTGCTACTTTAGACGCTTGTGGTCCGTGTTGTAGCCTGCCCATCCCGTAGTATGCCTCCCCTCTGATGGGCAAGAAGTGACACAATACTTCCCATTTAGGTGCTGGGTCAACACGAGCGCACCGGAAGGTATCCCTTACAAACAACTGTAACCAAATTTTGAATACAAATTTTTGTCGGCGTGGGGGTTCGAACTCGGGACCTTCCGCATGGCAAGCGAGTGCTTAACCACTGAGCTAATTGTACTCGCTAGATAACCTCTTAGATTTAAGATAAGCCAGACTGTCCGAGACAGTTCCCCAAGACGTGCTATTATTTGTGCGCTGTCAGGGTAGCCCTCATTTTTGATGACTACTCCAAAAAGTAAAGCAATGTTTTGTGCAAAATTTCTAGGTATTCGCTGACCTCACCTCGATCTCGATCGTAAAAGCCGGAAAATTATTTATTCTTAAAGCATAATTCCTTATCATAAATTTAGTTAACCGACCTCAGTAGCTTGATCGGCGGCGACCAAGGTGGACTTGTAAATTGGAGTTCGGTGGTTCGAGTTCTAATTCAGTCTGTTGCAAAATTCCGAAGTATGGACGAATGTCGAGTAATTTATAATCACATCTTCGTCTTCCTCTTTGACTTTTCCCAAACCTCCTTGTGGTATGCATTCATGGTTTGATAATGTATAATCTCATATACCTAGGGTATGAAATAAATATTATTGGTAGATAGTAGATGTATAGTAATAGTCAAATACCTAGAAATAGATATAGTACACATGTTATGTATTGTGGTCTCGCAGATTAAGGACCTCACTCCTTCGGTTCGTTTCAAAAGTCAAAGTTTACGCATGCTCTAACCCGGTTTCATATCCTGACCTTTCCGGACCCAACCTAACTTTTGCCTTCACGCATCAGATCGTATGTGGATCGATTGAGTCGGGGATTAATTTGGTGTCTACATGATTCAGCTCTGGATGATTCAATATCGGTAGGCCGGTAGGCACGAAATCAGTAGTGTTGAGTTGAGGTTCCAAATTTTGACTTAAGTTAGTTAGTTATCATATTTGTGTTAATCATTTTTGTGATATCACAACTACTCAAACTCGGCTTTATTAAATCTACGCTGAAACCGGGACTTGAACCACCGACCTCCAGGTTACAAGTCCGTCGCCTTATCGAAAAGCTACTAAGGTCGGTATTGTTGATTGAAGTTGTAAATACTGAGGAAAAAAATAGTACATTACATTCTTCAGTGAAACTTGCTTGAAGGCGCAAAGGTTTTTTTGTCATGACCGATTTTCGGGTTTCTATGAGGGCGGAAATTGTGTTTAAAACAGAGGTACAGAGGTGATAACTTTTTAAATTGACATTAGAGTCACTTCAGAGGCTGAAATCGGGCCCTGCGTGGCAACACTAGAGAAATATTACTCCACCAGCCCCTGATCTAAAGTTTCTCTTTCTATTAATATCTTTATTCAAAGCGTGAGATCAAAGGGTATAAGTAACTATTGTACTTGATGTTTGGCAAAGAACCAGCTAAGTGAGAGATGCTAGTGTGAAAAATAGTTAAAAAGTAAAGTATGATTTATTTGTGGAAGAGTAAGAGCCTTCATGGCGTGACGGTTGTGACTACTGCCCATCGTCCAGAGATCCTGAGTTCTATCCCCATTTAGAGCAGACTTTTTGAAGAAAATTATGCTCCCTCCAAACACGTGAGGCTGGCATTTCTGGTCCTACCCAGGCTGGGTAAGTGGGTAAGGTTAATATGAGATATGAGAAGCTGGTACGATTCCCAGCAAATGGCGGGTAACACCCCCGACGTGATAAGGACGTCAAAAACAAATGTAATCGTTGGCGTTAGGAAGGGCATCCGGCCATAAAAAAATGTGCAATGGCGACCCCAAAAACAACATAAGCTAATATGGGATAGTTCGTAAGACCTTCACAATTTTAGTGGGTAGCGCGGAATTACTAATAGAATCAAGATGCAGCTGTTTCCAGGATTTTAAGACTAGATTCACAACAAGAAATAATTTATTTTATTAATATAATTACTGATTAATTTATTTTTAGACATATTTTTTTAATAATATTTTAACTCAAATAAGGGACTGCTCGGACTACATAGATTCTTGATTAATACAATTTAACTTTCTGAACTTGATCAGCCAAATGCATATCCTAATAAATTGACTGATACTTGCGGTAGTGCAGTAGTCGTTACCAAACATTGGTTGAGTGGTAGTGGATGTTGTTACGTCACTAGACTTGTAATAATAAAATTATAATGTGTTTCTTTGTGTTAAAGAAGCTACTCATTTTTCCTCACGAGGTATGAGTGGACCCCGAACACCCTCGGACAGAGCAGAAAAAATCTTGCCCCGCTGGAGATCGAACCCAGGTCACCTTGCGTGCAATGCCTACCGCGCTAACTCACTCGCCCACGGTGACTTCTCTAGACTTGTAATATAAACAATCTAGCGCGTTCATCCGTGATCTATGGTTCAGATCCCACCCAACGCTTAAATTTTCCTCATTTATCTGTGAGTTGTGAGTGTGACCACATAATAATAAGACTCCGAGTGTTAATTGGTGGAAAATTCTTTGAGCATACGTAGACCAGGCGCTGACAGGAAGTTAAAACCTCCATCCGCATCCTGCTAGTTCTTCAAGCTAGTGTGCATTTTTTTCGCCACATCCAAAACATTGCAAACATTGTTTTTTTTACATACATATACAGTGATGTAACTGATGTATCTTTGGGAGGATATATCAGCAATAACTGATGTATATTTATTGTAAAAAAACACATTATTCGCCTTCATTCTCTTTATGGCTGCCATTTTGTTTGCCATCTCACAGGAACCCCGCCTCGGTCAACACCTTCTTGATCTTCTCCACGCCCCCCGGCTTGAGATGGGCGGGCAGGGGGCGTCTACAGCGGCCCCCGTAGTACCCGTACAGCTCTAGGGCCGCCCTGGTTCCAGGAACTCCTAGCTCCTTCATGAGCTGGAACAAAAAGCAGGGTGAATTATAAGTTCAATTTATTACATGAAGAAAATGTAAGTTATCATCTCATAACATATCATATGGTGGCGTCATCGTGAACGATGGTAGCTAGACAGTGGAGGAATAACTCAGCACTTCTACCACTGTCTTTACAAGGAGGTTAATAATTGACAAGGGCCCCCAGAACCAAGCCAATGGTGGTCTACTCCCTGTTTATAGTCCCCGAGCTAGTCTACTCCCTGTTTATAGTCCTCCAGCCGTATGTGAGTTAGGAGAACAGAAAAACGCTCTTTGCTCTCAAACTGTGACCCAAACAAGAGAATGCCTAAGGCATTAACTTCGCCCCGGATTACAAAACAATTGTAATTAAAAATTAATAATGTTCTTTATTTTTTTGTATTTTTTTTAAATTCATTGTTATTAATTTGTTGTTGATTGTTTTGTAAAATAAAAATTAAGTGTAAATAAATAAATAAAACCCATCAGTCTCCTTATTTTTTCTTCTTCGACTTCTTCATCTTACAAATTTTTGCTTTAACATCAAGTGCATGATGTGGGTAGTTGGTTTGTCTGTTTCGAACGAATGGCGGGTAAAACCCTCAAATCTTTTGTTAATCTTCTTCTTCTTCTTCTTCTTTTACTCTGTCTTATCCCACTTAAGCAGGGTCGACGTTGTTCAACCTCATGGTTGAGGTTGGTTGGTTTTGGCACATTTTAACGACACACGTTAATATAAACCAATAATACAACTTGCACGAGTGGACTTTTCTAATACAATCATAGACACTAAAATATTGATGGCAGTTGATAGCAACGTTAAACCCTAAAAAAGGAGAGAAGAAAAAAAAGTCCACTCGCTTCTCTCCTTTTTTAGGGTTTAACGTTGATAGCAACGTTAAACGCTAAAAAAAGGAGAGAAGAAAAAAAGCTTGCTGTGCCTTACCGTGACGTCAGGCTTCACCAGCCTATGCTGCAGACTCATGGCCTCCTCCCACTTGCCCCCCTGGCCAGCTCATACACCTGGCAGATAGGCGCCCCTAGCACCGCGGACAAGGCATTGATACCCCCCGCACAGCCTGGAGGAAACACAAAGTGGAAAGATTGAATATTTAAACATCATTGTCTATCCCGGTAGCTCAGTGGTAAAGGCGGCACTCTGTGAATCCAGAGTTTTCAGAGGTCGTGGGTTCGAAACCCAACCGGGACATGACAAGTTATCCTCCCATTTGGGATTTTTACCACATAATAATACTCGTATGTGTTGGGCTTACTGCTGGAATAATGGGACTTTAGTAGTCTTAATCGGGCAGTATAAATAAGGCGATATTATTATTATTATTATTAATCATTGGGAACTGTTGTTGTTGTTGTTGTGACCAGCTTGGCTACAGCTGGAGGGGGAGTGATGGTCTCCAGCCAACTTTATTTCAAAGTTGGCTCGTCCTGAACCACATATTTCTAGGTGCGATCAACCATCATGAGGACTTGGAATTTTCATTATAAGCCATTAAAACCTTAGGAAAGTACAAGCTAGCCTCGCCTGTAAGGGTTGGCTAGTCTGTTCTCTGTTTTTAGTCCTCTAGTGAGACACTGGTCTTCTCCCTGTTTAACGTACCCCAGCCAGTAGGGAAACTTTATAAACAGGACTCAAAAATATGGTGCAAAACGATGGGATGGTTAGGTTGTGGAAGATCTCCATACAGGATGAACACTGACAAATATTAGATAATAAGAGTATCGCCTTCTTATTCATACTGTCTGACTAGGACAATTAAGTCCCATTAGCCAAGCAGTATGCCCAAGACGTTTTGTGATGTGGTCAGAATACCGAAAGTGAGGCTAACTTGTCACATTCCGAGTGGGTTTTGAATCCACTCCCCGTGGATTACCAGACAGCCGACTTGACCACTGAGCTATCTGAATAGGCCGCATGCTACTTGTGACCTTCAGATGAGGAAGTGTTTGATTCTAACTCAGGGTAAATGTATACATATTTAAAACTGTTTGGCTTTGGTTGCATCTCAATATGAGAACGCCTGCTGTATCCCAATAGTTCTGCAATGTGCTTCACATAGTATATTAGTCAAGTACCTTACTAAGGTACCTTACAAAGCCAAACAGTTTTAATCTTGACATTTAACGTAAGTTAATTTGCTTTTAAAAAAATACCAGCAATGTACGTACTAACGGAAAGTAAATAAAAAATATAAATATTAAAATATATTCATATCTTTTTTTTTCAAAGAAAGTAACAGACATGCAAGTGTGGTTATCCAGTATCCACCCTTGTACAGTTGTACACCCATTTCAGATCTCGCCAGGTTATGTTGGACTTACTGGTAATTTTCTTACCAGCACCTACCAACTAAAACCTCCCTGACGTATGACCACTCAGTATAGGAAAATCGCCCTGGAACCGCGTGAGCGTTTCATCAATATAAATATCTGTGACTCACCCACTAGGAGTCCAGACAGGAGATACCCGGCGGATCCAGCCAGGACGCTGAAGTTCAGGCTTTTGGTTTGATTAGACAGGTTGGCTAGCTTGATGTTCTGAAAAGGAGAAAAAAAAATTTCAGTGTCCATGATTTAATTTAAACCATTTTCTTGTTTTATTTGTACACATTACACAATATACAATTGTATGTGGTACAAAGTCATACATAAATACATAAAAATATACAAATAAATCTTAAATAAATTCTTAGCTAAAAAGAAAGAAAAAAATTGTGTAAAATTTATAATAAAAAAATGATGGTTGTGTCATGGTGGTGGAAGGATAAATGGGTGTATTAAACCCCCTGGACGCCCAGAAGAAATGTTTTCCTTCCATGTCCTGTGTGTGTAATGTTGTTTCAAATACTTTGAATTTTGTTTGATTTGTATGTCTAAAATGTGTACACAAATTACTTCACTAAAAGTCTATATAAATTAATTGTAGTTGAATGAAAAAAGAAGAAATTGAATAATCAACAACATATTTTCTAAGCTGGCCATACACATATGTACATATTGTACATGCATGTATGAGCAGTTGAGCACGTGTGACCAACTTTTTAAAGCGATCCCAGGGGATCGCCCTAGTGGACTTGTAACCTGGAGATTGGTGGATCGAGTTCCAAGTTTGGCGATTATTTAGCTAAACGAGTTTGGGTTATTTGTGATATTACAACTACGATAATTAGATTTATTTTCTTAGCTTACTTGGATATACTTTGAGATTTCATTCAGATAATATGTATTATTACTGTTGTGAATTGAAGGGGTATCAGCGCATCTGGTTAGCGTACCAGTGTTCGTACACCATTTAATTTTATTTAACTGTTTATTTATGTCATATTTTTACAATACATTATACATTTTCCATGCATCGTTGGGGTTGCATAAGTACACAAATAATAAAAACCCCTTGATTGGTCCGTGGTTGGTTGAAATTGATCACGTGACCTCAAATGTACATGAGCTGGATCCTACCTAGAGGAAAGATAATAATAATAATATCGCCTTGTTTATACTATCCGATTAGGACTGTTAAGTCCCATTATTCCAGCAGTAAGCCCAAGGCGTATTATTATGTGGTAAAAATCCCAAATTGGAGGATAACTTGTCCCGGCTGGGTTTCGAACCCGCGACTTCTGGAATCTCTGGATTCACAGAGTGCCGCCTTTACCACTGAGCTACCGGGACAGACACGGACAGTAATATACT